>ML685766.1:8359540-8654608 GCA_007922175.1 Pelusios castaneus
TAAGTCGACTTAAAATTACAAGTGTAGACATAGCCATAGGTTTTAATGGCAACTGCCGTTCAAGAGTCGATCATGATTGACCAGGTGGGGACCATTGGCATAAAATGGAAGGTGCAGTAAGAGGCAAGCAGCTGGTGGGGGAGGCAGTGGATGAAAGGAGCGACTCCAGAGGGAGGCATTGTTTTCTGTTGATCAGAGTGTTTTATGCTGTATGTGTTGCGGAAATAGCTACATTAGCTAATATTTCTTTGCAGTTTCATCATCTATGGGAGAAAAATTATCAGCCTAACATAAGGGGAAGCAGCTGAAGACGGCTGGGCAGTGGTGGATGATGCTTAATATGTGCACTTGGTACACAAACTGTCATGTTCAATTGTGGTTTCCTCACCCGATCTGCATCACAAAGCAAGATTAGAGTGATTTAAGACATCGTTTAAATGCAAAATTGACTGACTAGCTAACACAATACAAAATGTAACAAACAGCAGAAAAACAAAGCACATGGGAAGCTGAGAGGACAGTGGGTAAGCACAGATTGCACTGCAATTCGGGCAATCAATTGGCACTAAAGGTAGGGTGGTGCCTTGGAACGCTGCATGAGGGGACAGCAACTCCCAATGGACACTGCTATATGTAAGGCTCCAACTTCATGGCCAGAAAACATGCTTATTCAGGAACAGGACCCCCACCTGGACCATGCTCAAAGGCGTGGCTTTAGCTTGTGACGCTCATGACGTGGGAAAAGGGAAGCAGGTATCCTACGGCCAGTGGCTTACTGCATTACAGACCAAATGACCAGGTATGTGGTGATTGCAGTCTATGCTAATCCCCACATGACAAATGTGTGGCAGTTATTCATAAAGGCTATGTCTACACTTGCAGGTTAGGTTGACTTAAGGAGGCTTAAGTCGACCTAACTTAGTCCCTGTCCACACCAGGCTTTCATTACGTCGACTTAAGAAATTCCTTAAGTCGACTTAATAAAAGGTTAGGTCGACTTAGTAAGACTTGCCAGTTAGGTCGACCTAACCCTCCTTTAGCACAGTGTGGATGCTTAAGTCCACTTTATTAAGTCGACCTAAGGGCAGTTAGGTCGACTTAACAAAGTGGACTAAGTCCATGTCCATGGAAACCACTTTGTGAAGTCAACTTAATAAGGTCAACTTTAAGTTGACCTAACTTTTTCTAGTGTAGACATAGCCATAAAGACAAGAGAAGGCTTTAATCTACGGACTGGCTAGGCACTTGGCTAAAGGGATCCCAAAAGACATAAAACTTCAGTTCCCGCTGCTGACTGGAACAGTAGAGGAGGGTTGCTTTTTTTTTTTTTTAAACAAACCTTTTTGGGGCACAGACGATCTTTGCAATGTTCTGATTGTTCCTATCACTGTGGCAATCTCCCTGTGTTCAAATATTACACACCGTTAGCAAACTCTTGGGTTTCAAGTGAAATATGGAACTACTAAGTAACAGCAGGGTTGATTTATTGTTTCCAATTCAAGTTTGTCCTTCGAGGCAGGGCTGTGTGGAAAACTGAGAAGCAAATAGGGTTAACGGCCTCTGTCTACACATTGACTCCTGAAAGCAATGTGGGATTATACCAGAAGGGGAAAAAAGAAAGGAACTGCCTGGATCACTGAAAAGATAGGTGAAACTACTGAAGCATGAGGAAAACTGGTGTAAAGGATTCTGTGGAGTCAGTTTTAAAAAGTAATGGGAAAGAAAGAGGTGACAGTCACTGATCTAGACAACGCTGCTTTCTGTTATTCCAGAAGAAAGTGCCACTCTACCGTCAAGAAGAAGCCACCCCAAAGCCAAAATAAAACACAAACATGAATCTTGGTAAATTACTTTTAAAAATTCTTTTTAATGAAGAAATAATTCCATTCCAAAATATAGACACACAATTAAATAGTTTAATCACTTCAAAATATAACATGTCCCCAGTAGGTTCCAACACACACACACAAAACAATACTTAACAGCAATACAAAAAACCCATACAATAGTAGTTCTGTTACAATACCAATGAATATTGTGAAATCTTTAGTGTCTCTTTATCTGTCTCAAGTGGTGTCAAGTACAGTAGTTTAAAAATGTCTTACAGTTGTTAGCCTCAAGATGTAACTCTTCATACATTTTTGGTTCAAAGATAAAAATGCCCTCTCTCTTCAGGACACAGTGGAGTGCTTGTTGTTCAAGGCTCCTTCTGCTGCATTGAACCAATGTGATTACAGCAACCTGCGGTTGCAATATTTACAAGATCTATCTACAATAATTGCCAAGAACTAATAAGGATGGGAGAAGATGACTAAAAGTAAAGGCAGACACCTGTGCTAAATAATGATTCAACAATTTGGCTCATGCATATAAGAAAATACATATTATATCACAACAAAGGCCACACAACTCATTATGCAGGTTAGTTAACAATACTACGTACATATAACCTATTCTCCGCCTCAACTTTAAACATTCAAAAACCCTATTTATCTTCACATCCCTGTCTCCTGATTACAAACTACTGAGCAGTCCTTCCCTCCATAGACAGTCAACCACTCCGGGAATTCTGACTGCTGTGGTTAGCCTTTCGTAGTTAGAAAAGGCCAGTCCAGGGGACCATTTCTGTAACTTGGTTTAATGACCATAAGCCACAACCAAAATACTATCTGATGAACAGTCAAAGACCAGCTGAGCTAAAATGTAGCCAGCTTTCCAACTGGGAAAAAAGTTTAAATTAGAGATATGGTGAGCCAAATAAGAAGTGCTTCATCTCAGAACTCTACAGCGTAAGAGGTCACCTAGAACTCTGCTTGGGATTGCTTTGCTGACACCAGACTGAGAGAAAGCTGCTTGGTTTGTCAACATTTTTCACTTTATTAGACCTGTAGCCCTGGCAATGGATTTATACTAATGCGCTTACTTTAGGCATGATGATGTATACACAGACATGAGAGTTCTGCATGGTAGTGGTTAAATCTGTCAGCCATGGCACACAGTTCTGTGCTAGCTCACTTTGTCTGTGTTCAGGAAATGCTTGACTGAAATCCTGAGCGGACAACACGGTCTGTAACTTCACTGTAGTAGTTTTCAGTGTTGAGTGCTAGGCACTAGTGGAGGTTCACCCATTCCTGAGAGGAGGTTGTAGGAGAAGTATTCCCTCATCGGTTTGGTGCCTACCTTTTAAGGCTGACATTTACGACAGGAGCAAAGACCAGTGATTTGGAGAAGCAGGGAGAAGCCTAAATGAAGATACCTCTTTGCAGGAGTGTCAATTTGGGTATCTGAAACCATGCTCAGATATACAAGCAGATGTGGGCAAAAGGTCTGTGTAAGCATTAAAACTGTATGAAAGTAAAAACATAGCAGTAACGTTTTCATACAGCTATACAGTACCTAACACCCGATCGTAATGGAATAGCCATGAGACTATAGACCACGTACACACATACCGTGAGTGAATTTATCTGGAGAAGCTGTAGGCAGTATAGTGTATATATCCTAAAATGTTACCATGATACAAAGGTTAGGTAGATGTGCAATTTGTTATAGATCTGTATCTGATCACTCACTGAATGCAGACTGGCTCAGCTGTGGCCTATCTGTATGGAACTTTAGAATTTTCAGGGCTGCCAGACAGTGTCACTTAATTCCAAAGTGAAATCCTAGCTGAGATATTACCACCTATTTCACTTCAATCCCTGGCCCACTTTCTCCTGTAATTCTCCCATGGTTAAGATGAAAAGTTAAGGGTTACTGGACAGCGATAATACTCCAATTCTGTATATCCAATCCTCTTGTTTCAAAAACAACTCTGTTTTCCTTGTGCATGTCACTGATCGCTAAGTCTCCATTCAGCTCTGAAAGTCTCACTACACATTTCCAAGAATGCATGCAGAACATCTGGTGGCTGGCTAAGGCAATACACATTTGGAAATGAAAGGAAACAGTTGCAAGCGCACTTTAAGCCTATATATTTAAAGCTGAAGGCCTCAAAAATAACATGAGGGGGAGGGGAAAAAATTGAAAGAGCCGATTTGTTGAACACGTTTACTAAAGCTAAAACATCAATGAAACAATACTATGGAAGATTATATGTAACTTCAGTCAGTTTAGGGATCTTATGGCACCTGTGGTTTATAAACAGCTTTAGTAACGAGTATTTCAAAACATAGTTCACAGTTTTAAGAAGATCTGTGCTGATTTAAAAACTAGATTCTATATAATTTGAATGTTGCCTTTTGTATATGATATCTATTTGGAAAAAAAATATTTACACTAACTTCTATGGCTGATTTGTTAGATTACTTTGAAAGAAAACATTCCTAAGTTACACGTTAGCCCTAAGTTAGAGGGGTCTTTTTTTAGTGCATTTTGTGTAAGTCTTTTATATAAAAGACTTTTAAACAAATTGCAAACATAGTCTGATACTTTACTCTTGGGCTACTAAATATATACACTCAGGAGTATAATCATTCAGTGTTAAATGCATAATTGTAGCTTTTTTATTTCTTCTGTGAAAGAAAAATGTACAGTGTATAGTAAACTGTTCTACTAAAATCTCAAAGTATTCAGAAATCAAATCGCAATCTATAAACAGTATTAATATTGTCATTGTAAACTAAATAGATTCAACATGTGCAAAGAGTTACTTGTTTTGTTGATACTGTTATTATGTATAACAGCAGCACACATTTCAGCTTGATTTCTTCATCGGTAATGAGCCATGTTACGGAAGATGTAGCTAATATAAGTTAGCTTTAAACAAAAGTCTTTTTCTCAAAACACACACCTACAAACTACAATTCTTAGAACAAAAGTACTGTGCTACAATCCTCAGAACCTAGTCAGTCATTTGATATTTTCGTCAAGAGACGCTGCACTTGTTGGTTCCAATCTTCTGTGAAGTTTGCAGTCAGGTTTTCTTCATCATCTGTCCGATTGCAGCTCTCCTCATCGTCAGTTCTTACATAGCTTTCGTTATCAGTCTGACTGCAGCTAGCCTGTTAAGCAACATTTAGGGGAACTTTTAAAAAGGAAAGTTGTCTTAAAACACAGACACACAAACATGTCAAACAAATACTTCACATGCTGTGTGTTCAAGAAAAAAAGCCATTCATTCAGCTCTCTTGCTTACACCTTAGATATTAAAGAGGAAAGTCTCTTCTCCTATGTAACTATGTCAACTATTCAAGCTCTATGCAGGTGAAATTGCAGAGGAGCTGGAATCCACTCCCACAAAACAGGGACAGAATTCAGGACTGCCCTGCATCCTCCCAGCTTTTAGCTGGCCTGAAACCCTCTGTGCTGCGTATACAGGGTGCTGTGGCAACTGGAACTGCATACACATCAATCGGTTGATACTCCCTTTTCCTGCTCCAATGTAGCCTCCATGCTAGCCTATAAAGGGTTGGTGTGGAAATAATTTCCACTTTGCACAGGAGGTGTAGACATTCTCATGTACAGTAATTCAGTTAGCAGCACCTCCCCATACAACCCCCACATGGGAATTTAAGAAGGGTGAAAAACCTTGCATTGGACCTACTATTCTGGTGATTTTCACCTTGTGGGCGTAACAATTGATCTCAGTGAATGTAACTATCTCAAAAATAAGGCTGGATTGTCTCTCTCTTCAACAGGATACTACTCTTTGTTGAGTGCTTTCATATCTTGCACAATTAATGGCATCCTGTATTTCTAGAACTGGCTGCTCCAATGTTTTATTCAGTGATGGAAAACTTTTGATGTTCCAAGGAGTATCTGAAGAACTAGTTTTGGGCAATACAGGGAACATGTTCTTTTGATATATTCCTCCTGGAGAGAATAGTTCTCATCCTCTTTATCCCTCCCCACTTAAAAGTTAAAGTTAATCTTATCCTATATCTTATCCTTATGACAGTCAAATTACCGTGAAGTACTACAGATGATAAAATATGAAATGACAATCTATGGACTATGAACCTTTTTCTATTCATATCAGGCTAAAACTTGGTTCTACAGGTTTAGAATTCATGCAAATTGTTTTTGTGAACAATGGTTAAATTAATTCCGATGAATGGAAAAAAGTTGACTTGAGTTAGGGTTTTCCTTCTCTTTTCCAAAGTTATCTAATTCTGTTCATGTAATGCTATTTTTAAGATTAATATGCCTTTTTAGAATAAGATATAAGCCTTGAACTATTTGACTTTGAGATCCTACATGTTTTGCCAATAGAACACTAAGTAGAGCTGGATGCATTTTTGGGGGTGACGAGCAAATAGTTTGAGAGAGTTGCATTTTCAGGGCCCCAAAACTATTTGCAAATTTGGGAAATAGTTTTGGCTGAAAAAGATCTAAAAACAGATGTCATCTCACAAATATTAAAATGAAACCCTCAATGCATAATAGAAGAGGGAAGATATAAGAGTGAGGTGGCTGATGATAGCTGTACTCCCTAGATAGCCCAAGGACAGCAGATAGAGAATCATAGAAGATTTGGGTTGGAAAAGATCTCAGGAGGTCATCTAGTCCAACCCACTGCTCAAAGCAGAACCAACCTAACTAAATGATCCCAGTCAGGGCTTTTTCAAGCTGGGCCTTAAAAACCTTTAAGATGGCAATTCCATCACCTTCCTAGGTAACCCATTGCAGTGTTTCACCACCTTCCTAGTGAATTTTTTTTCCAAATATCCAACTTAGAGCTTCCCCACTGCAACTTGAGACCACTGTTCCTTGTTCTGTCATCTGTCACCACTGAAAACAGCCTAAGCCCCATCCTCTTTGGAACCCTCTTCAGGTAGTTGAAGGCTGCTATTAAATCCCCATTCACCCTTCTCTTCTGAAGACTAAATAAGCCCAGTTCCCTCAGCTGCTCCTCATAAGTCATGTGCTTCAGCCCCCTAATCATTTTTGTTGTCCTCCACTGGATTCTCTCCAATTTGTCCACATTCTTTTTGTAGTGGGGGATCCAAAATTGGACACAGTACTCTAAATGTGACTTCACCAGTGCTGAATAGGGGAGAATAATCACTTTCCTCAATCTGCTGGCAATGCTCCTACTAATGCAGCCCAATATGCTGTTAGCCTTCTTGGCAAGAAGGGCACACTGTTGACTCATATCCAGCTTCTCATTCACAGTATCCACCCGGTCCTTTCCCACAGAACTGCTGCTTAGTCAGTTTGTAGCAGTGCTTGGGATTGTTCTGCACTTGTTTTTGTGGCAACTCATCAGATTTCTTTTGGCCCAATCCTTCAATTTGTCTAGGTCACTTTGAATCCTATTCCTATCCTCCAGTGTATCTACCACTCCTCCCAGTTTAGTGTCATCCACGAATCTGCTGACGGCACAAGCCACCCCATCATCCAGATCATTACTGAAGATGCTGAACAAAACTGGCCCTAGGACTGACCCTTAGGGCACTCTTGAAACCAGCTGCCAACTAGACATCAAGTTGTTGATGACTGAGCACTGTTGAGCCCAATGATCTAGTCAGCTTTCTATCCACCTTATAGTTCAACCCATTCATCCAACCCATACTTCTTTAACTTGCTGGCAGGAATACTGTGGGAGACTGTATCAAAAGCTTTGCTAAAGTCAAGGTATCCACCACTTTCCCCACATCCATAAAGCCAGTCATCTTATCATAGAACACAACCAGGTTGGTCAGCATGACTTGCTCTTGGTGAATTCATGCTGATTGTTCCTGAACACCTTCCTCTTCTCTAAGTGCTTCAAAATGGATTCCTTGAGGAATTAATTCTATGATCATAGAATCACAGGACTGGAAGGCACCTTGAGAGATCATCTAGTCTAGTCCCCTGCCTTTAAAACAGGACTAAATATTATCTAGACCACCCCGACAGGTGGTTGTCGATCCTGCTCTTAAAACCCTCCAGTGAAAACCACCACCTCCCTAAGCAATTTGTTCCATTGCGTCACTATAGTTAGGAATTTTTCCATATGTCACATCGAAACCTCATTTGCTGCAATTTAAGCCCATTGCTTCTTGTCCCACCCTCAATAGTTAGTAAGAACATTTTTTTTCCTCCTCTTTGTAACAAATTTTTATGTACTTGAAAACTCTTATGTCCTCCCTCAGTCTTTTTTCTTCAGACTATAAAAACCCACTTCTTTCAATCTTTCCTAATAGATCATATTTTCTAGACCTGTAATCATTTTTGTTGCTTTCCTCTGAACTGTCTCCAGTTTGTCCACATCTTTTCTGAAATGTGGCACCCAGAACTAGATACAGTACTCCAGTTGAGGCGGTATCAGCACAGAGTACAGTGTAAGACTTACTTCTCATATCTTGCTTACAACACTCCTGTTAATACAGCCCAGAATAATGTTGTTTTTTCCCAACTGTATTACACTGTTGACTTATATTTAGCTTGTGATCCGCTATGACCCCCCAGATCTATTTCCACAGTATTCCTTACTAAGCAGTCATTTCCCATTTTGTAGATGTGCAGACGATTGTTCCTTCCTGTGTAGAATACTTTACATTTGTCTTTATTGAATTGCATCCTATTAACTTTAGACAAGTTCTCTAGTTTGTCCAGATCATTTTGAATTTTAATCCTATCCTCCAAAGCATTTGCAACTCCTGCAGTTTGGTATCATCCGCAACCTCTACCAGTGTACTCTCCATGCTATTATCTAAATCACTGATGTAGATATTGAAGAGAACCAGACCAGGCCCTATCCTTGCAGTACCTCACTTGATATGCCCTTTCAGCTTGACTGTGAACCACTGATACTACTCTCTTGGAATGGTTTTCCAACCAGCTATGCACCCATCTTATAGTAGCTCCATCTAGGCTGTATTTCCCTAGATCATACTGAAAGCCTTGCTAAAGTCAAGGTATGCCGTATCTACCACTCCCCACCCCCGATTCACAAGGCTTTTTACTCTGTCAAAGTAATGAGTCAGCACTCCATCATGTGGAAGCATTTCTCTGTGTTTGCAAGAAAGCCAGATTTGAAATTGCAAGGGATGGGATGCCTCACTTATTACTGGGGTCAATAGTAGGGGACCAGTGCCATATGAAGCCACTGTCAAAGGAGACACATGGAGGAAGGGGTGCTTTGAAGCCCAAATCCAATTGACCTCACTACTGATCACACTATCAGGCTTGGTCCCGGGCCCTCTCTTCTCCCTGCTCTTTGGTGCAGCCCTCATCACCTGTTCTTGGTTCATTCTCAGTTGTGGGGGACCAAGCATTGCGGCAGCTGGGTTCTCTTTGAATGTTCTCTACTATGGAGCTACTAAGCTCTGGAATGGGAGAAGGGGGATCTGAGAGCAGGAAGGGGGCCCTCCACAGTTTAGCGACTGAAACACCAGCTCAAAATCCCTATCCTTCTGCCCCCCTTCCAAGTAGCACCACAGCCCTACAATGAGATAGATGGCCCAGCCCACAGTGTATAAGACCAAGCCAGAATGCCCATGTCTTGTAAAAATGAGCCAAGGACCTGCAAACAGTCATAGTCAGTGAGAGAAATGCCAACCCCAAAATCTACTCCATCTCCCCGAAGAGTGCAGTGGAAGGGGCTATGACCCCACAACCCTATAGGGAACAGTCATGCCAGGGTCAGTAATGCATTGTCTCCAGGCCTAGTTCACAGTCTTATGCCATACAAAGCAGCAATTCACCCCCCATGACAAGCAGGTCAACTGCACTGCCTGCATGTTCGGACAGCATTTATGGATATTTTCCTTCAATTACAGAAACGTGTTTTGAAGCTCAGTCACCATTCATAAGGTAAAAACAAAGAGAGTCCTGTGGCACCTTATAGACTAACAGAGTTTCTTCGGCATAAGCTTTTGTGGGCTATAACTCACTTCCTCAGACGCATCTTGCATCTGACGAGAAAAGCTTATGCCGAAGAAGAAACGGTTACTTACCTGTAACTGGTGTTCTTCGAGATGTGTTGCTCATGTACATTCCAACTCAGGTGTGCGCGCGCCGCGTGCACGGATCACCGGAAAGTCTTCCCCTAGCTCACCTGCAGGGCCGGCTCCCGCCACCAGGGGGCGCCCAACCGCCCCTGCATATATATCCCCGCCGGCCCTGCTTCCCTCCAGTTCCTTCTAGCGGAATTCCTTTGAGGGGAGATGGGCGGGTGTTGGAATGTACATGAGCAACACATCTCGAAGAACACCAGTTACAGGTAAGTAACCGTTTCTTCTTCTTCGAGTGATTGCTCACGTCAATTCCAACTCAGGTGATTCCCAAGCCTTACCTTGGAGGAGGGAGGAATTCTATAACTTGGCCGACTGCAGTACCGCTCTGCCGACCGCCGCGTCCTCCCTTGCTTGCTGGGTGAGCGCATAATGGGCAGAAAAGGTGTGTAGAGAGGACCACGTTGCTGCCCTGCATATGTCCAGGATAGGTACTTGCGCTAGGAAGGCTGCCGATGACGCCTGCGCTCGCGTGGAGTGGGCCGTCAGCTTCGGGGGCGGCACTTCCGCTAGCTGGTAGCATTGCCTAATACACGCCGTGATCCAGGACGAGAGGCACTGGGCGGATATCGGCTCCCCCTTCATTCTCTCCGCCACCGATACAAAGAGCTGAGACGATTTCCTGAAGGGTTTTGTTCTCTCTATATAGAAGGCCAGGGCCCTCCTAACGTCCAGGGTATGCAAGCGCCTCTCTTTTTCTGACGCGTGTGGCTTAGGGTAGAACACTGTAAGAAAAATGTCCTGTGAGGTATGGAAGAGGGACACTACTTTTGGCAAAAAGGCCGGGTGCGGCTGCAGCTGCACCTTGTCCTTAAAGAAGAGCGTGTAAGGAGGTTCCGACGTTAAGGCACGCAACTCTGACACTCTTCTAGCCGACATGACCGCCACTAGGAAGGCCGTCTTCCAGGAGAGACAGAGGAGGAAGCAGGACGCCATGGGCTCGAATGGAGCTCCCGACAGTCTGGAAAGTACCAGGTTCAAGTCCCACTGAGCCATAGGGGGCCTGGTGCATGGAAAGGCTCTATCCAGGCCCTTCAGAAACCGCTTCACCATCGGGTCCGAAAACAGTGGCTCCTTGGGACCTCTTTCCTGGAAGGCTGAGATGGTGGCTAAATGTACTTTAATCGTGGAGCTAGCCAGCCCCGACCGCCTCAGGATCAGGAGGTAATCCAGCACCGTTGGGATGGAGGCCGAGGCCGCCTGCACCTCGTTTGCCTTTGCCCATTCCGTGAACCTCTTCCACTTTGCCTGATACGTGAGCCTTGTTGAGGGCTTTCTGCTACTTAGCAAAATCTCTTGCATCTGCTCTGAGCATTGGCGCCCATCCTTACTCAGCCACTGAGCAGCCACGCCTTGAGATGCAGCACTTCGGGGTTGGGGTGTCTCAGGGCTCCCTGGTCCTGCGATATCAAGTCTGGGAAGAGGGGCAGGGGAATGGGGGACACTAGTGACATGTCCCTCATCATTGAGAACCAATGCTGGCGGGGCCATTCTGGTGCTATAAGAATGACCTTCGCCTTGTCCTGTTTCACCTTGAGCAGCACCTTGTGAATGAGGGGCGTTGGCGGAAAGGCGTAGTGAAGGTGGTACGACCAACTGATTGCAAACGCATCCGCCCGCGATCCGGGGTCGCGGTTCCTGAAGGAGCAGAAAGTTTCGCACTTCCTGTTGGCCGCTCATGCAAAGAGGTCTATTTGGGGAACTCCCCATCTGCGGAAGATGTCTGCTGCCACATCTTCCCACAGAGACCACTCGTGCGTCGCGAAACGCCTGCTGAGGCCGTCCGCAACCGAGTTCTGGCGGCCAGGTAAGTATGCTGCCACCAAGTGGATCGAATGCATTATGCAGAAGTTCCACAAGTCGAGGGCTTCCCCGCATAGGGGCGAGAAGCGGGCCCCGCCCTGCCTGTTCACATAATACATGGCGGTGGTATTGTCCGTTTGAACCATCACCGTCCTGCCCCTCAGCTCGTCCTGGAATGCCTGGCAGGCCAGGCGTACCGCTCTCAACTCCTTCAAGTTGATGTGCAAGCGGAACTCTGACTGGTCCCATTTCCCTTGGGTTTTGAGTGTGCCCAGATGAGCTCCCCACCCCAAGTCCGATGCATCCGTCACCAGGGTCACCGATGGGGTAGGTTCCTGGAAGGGGAGACCCTCGCAAGCGTTGTCCCGGCTGCACCACCAAGGAAGTGTATCCCGAACGTGTCGGGGAACACACACTATGGCATCGAGGGAGTCTCTGGCCGGGCGGTATACCTGAGCCAGCCAAGTCTGGAACGGTCTCATCCGGAGGCAGGCATACCTCACCACATAGGTACACGAGGCCATGTGGCCTAGAAGTCTCAAGCAAGCCCTGACCGAGGTCAGGGGGTGGTTGGATAAGTCCTGGACTAGTTCCCGTATCTTGAGGAATCGAGACCGTGGCAAGAAGGCCCTTGCCTTCTCCGAGTCCAGCAGCGCCCCTATAAATTCTATGCGCTGGGATGGGATCAGTGTGGACTTTTCCTCGTTGATCATGAGGCCCAGGCTGTCGAATGTCGATTGGACCACCTCGAGGTGCGACCTGGTCTCTTGCGGGGAGCGGCCTCTCAAGAGCCAGTCGTCCAGGTACGGAAACACTCGGACGTTCCGTCTCCTCAGGTAGGCTGCTACCACCGCTAGGCACTTTGTAAAGACTCGAGGAGCTGCTGCTAGCCCGAAGGGTAGGACCGCAAACTGAAAATGGCGGTGGCCCACCTGGAAACGGAGGAACCGTCTGTGCCGTGGCAGGATCGCGATGTGGAAGTACGCATCCTGTAAATCGAGGGCGGCGTATCAATCTCCCGGATCCAGGGATGGGATGATGGAGGCTAGCGAGGTCATTCGGAATTTCCTCTTCTGGAGGAACTTGTTTAGGCCTCGGAGATCTAGAATAGGGCGCAGTCCCCCTTTTGGTTTGGGGATCAGGAAATAACGGGAGTAGAACCCTTTCCTCCTTCTGTCTCTTGGAACCTCCTCTATCGCGCCCAATGTCAGAAGGCGCTCCACCTCGGTGTTGAGGAGGTGTTCGTGAGAGGGGTCCCCGAAGGGGGGCCGGGGAGGGAGGGGAGGGCGGGATGGCGGCATAGCCGAAAACTGGAGCGAGTAACCATGCCTGACCGTGCGTAACACCCATTGGTCCGATGTAATGCGGGACCATGCATGGTAAAACCGGGCTAATCTGTCGCCAAACGGTTGTGGAAGGGGGTGGATCCGTCTTTTTATTGCCACGCCGTCCTCTGGCGTACCCTCAAAAGTTCTTTCTAGGACCCTGCTGGTTGCGCGAGCAGTTCCTAGAATTGTCCTGTCTCTGGCCAGAGCGCCGGTTGCTGCGGTTCCCGCGCCTGGCCATGTCACCCCTGGACTGAAAGGGTCTCTGGGGGGGTTGGGGGCGGAACGGCCGTTGTTGCGGAGCTGGGGTATGCAGGCCCAAAGATTTTAACATGGCCCGTGAATCCTTTAGGGTCTGTAGTTTGGCGTCGGTTTGAGATGAAAATAAGTCTTGCCCATCGAAGGGAAGGTCCTGAATAGTCATCTGAATCTCATGTGGCAGACCCGACGCCTGGAGCCACGCGCTCTGTCGCATAGTGACCCCTGACGCCATGGCTCTGGTAGCGGCGTCCGCCGCATCTAAAGCTGACTGCAGGAGGGCTCTGGATACCACCTTGCCCTCCTTCACCATTGCAGACAGAGCATCCCTCGAATCTTGAGGGACTGCCACTGAGAGCTTCTCTAGGGCAGTCCAGGAGTTAAAAGTGTATCGGCTAAGGATAGCCTGCTGGTTTGCTATCCTTAGCTGTAGGCCCCCAGTCGAGTAGACCTTCCTCCCAAACAAGTCTAATTTCTTGGTGTCCTTTGATTTGGGGGAGGGCCCCTGGTGCCCTTGCCGTTCCTTTTCGTTGGCTGCCGCTACCACCACCGAGCCCGGTGGCGGGTGAGTGTAGAAGTGCTCATGACCCTTAGCAGGCACAAAGTACTTCCGTTCTACTCTCTTAGCGGTGGGCGGAATCGAGGCGGGGGTTTGCCAAAGGGTTTTTGTGGTATCCCTTATAGTCTTTATCAAGGGTAAAGCCACTCTAGCGGGGCCTTCGGGAGTGAGAATGTCCACCATCGGGTCTTCCTCCTCAGTTATCTCCTCCGCTTGCAGGCCCATGTTTCTTGCCACTCTTCTGAGCAGCTCCTGGTGGGTCCTGCTATCATCGGGACGCGACGCTGGAGCGGCCCCCGCTACCGCCTCATCCGGTGGGGAGGAGGAGGATTCCCCTTGAGCCTCTCCGGGGACTGGCGTGCTGTTACCGAGTCCGTGGCCCCCTCTGTTACGTGGCTCCGTGTCCCTACTGACTCTTCGTCAGAGCCTAGATCTCGGGGAGCACTCACTGACTGCGAGGGCCGTGCCCGGGTACCCCTCGAGGAGGACCGGCCTGCCCATGAGCCTTGCGATTGGTGGTATGCCCATGGGGTCCAAAAGGGCCATTGAGGGGGCATTTGCCACTGAGGCCACTGCTGGGCGGAGCGCCGCCCTTCCCTCTTGCTGGCCTGGAAAGTCTCTGAGCCTTCCTCGGACCCCGAGGAAAAGTGGCTCTGTGGGGACCATGGTGGAGCGGAGCCTGGCGGTGCCGGAGAGTGGTGCCGTGGCTTGTCCGGCACGGTGCGCTTCCCGCTCACTCCGGACAGCTTGCGGTGCCGTGGGGAACGGTACGGCGGAGCCCCTGCCGCTGCCACAACCATGGGCGGTACCGGGGTGCGGCACGGCGGTGAGGTTCCGGGCCGCGTACGGAAGTCCCCAGGTGACCGGGACCCTTGCTTTGTCGGTGCCGGTGCCGGTGCCGACGTTGATGGTGCCGGTGCCGGTGTCGCCGATGCCAGAGAGCGCTGCTGCACCGGGGAACGGTGCCGGCCCGGGGAGCGGTGCCATGCAGGGGAGCGGTGCCGGGACGGGGGGATCAGCGGCGTCGGTTTCCCCCTTGAGGAGACGGAGGATCTTGGGGACGGCAACGGTGCCCGCACTTCACTGTGGGTTGGCGGTACCGTGTCCTCGATGAGCTCCCTGGCCGCCTCAAAGGTTTCTGGCGTGGAGGGAAGCTGAAGGGCCTCCTCCAGTATATCCCGCGTTGGGGATGGCTCAGACACCGGACTCGACGGCCCCTGCGCCGGTGCCGGAGTCGACGGTGCCGCTGTGCGCGCCACCTGGGTCGAGTGCCCCGCCTCGGGCCGCACTTTAGACCCTGCCTTGGGTTGCTTGCGGGGCAGCGAGGCGTCCCCTTCCCCCTTCTTCCTCTTCCCCGGTACCGGGGAGCGCGAGCGGTGCCGGCGGTGCCCACCCGTCGGGGCCGGCGGTGCCGCTGGGTGGCGGTGCCGTGGCTCTTTTTCAGAGTCCTTACGCTCAGCCCTACCGGAGCTGGGTTCCCCGGTTTCCGCCGGACGGAGGGCTTCCTCCATCATCAGGAGCTTAAGCCTCTGCTCCCTCTCCTTCTGCGTGCGGGACTTGAAGCTCTTACAAATCCTGCACTTGTCCCTCAGATGGGACTCGCCCAGACACCTCAAGCACGAGGAGTGCGGGTCGTCCTTGGGCATAAACTTACTGCATGCAAGGCAGGCTTTGAAGCCAGGCATGCCCCGGTTCGGGCCCCTGGGCCCGTGCTGTTTCCTAACTCTCTACACTAAGTAACTTATATACACTAACTAGCTAAGGGAAAACAAATGCTGGCTACACGAGCGAGCGAGCTGTTCCAGTGACCGTCAGGGCGGTAAGAAGGAACTGGAGGGAAGCAGGGCCGGCGGGGATATATATGCAGGGGCGGTTGGGCGCCCCCTGGTGGCGGGAGCCGGCCCTGCAGGTGAGCTAGGGGAAGACTTTCCAGTGATCCGTGCACGCGGCGCGCACACACCTGAGTTGGAATTGACATGAGCAATCACTCGAAGAAGAAAATCTGTTAGTCTATAAGGTGCCACAGGACTCTCGTTGTTTTTGCTGTACACAGACTAACACGGCTACCCCTCTGGAAAATTCATAAGGTAGAATGACAAAACAAGAATTTTGGGTTTGGTTTTTTTGGTTGGTTTTTTTTGGCAAAATCTTGAAAAAAGTTGAAATTTTGAAAAAAATTATACTAATAGTTTCCAACTAGATGTTTTTGCTGAAAAATAGTAAACTCTGAAGAAACTGACCTGCTTGCACTAAACACATTGTTTTCTTCAAAACAGTATTTTATGGACAAAAGGTTTTTGTTTGATAAATTTCAACCAGCAAAAAACAACCAGCCAACCAACCTCCCCATCCCCTCATCTTTTGGCCGAGATGAAACATAGAAAATTTCTGCTCAAAACAAGTTTTTGATAAAGTTTTGAGCAACTGAAAAGGGTGGGAATGGAATTTAGACTTGAACTACAGCAGAGAACTAAAATGCAAATAAAAATAAATTGAAGTGATAACCTTAATTAAGAATCCCCCTCTTCCTGTACTCCCATACATGCTAGTACCTTAAGTAGGGGAATTTAGGAGCTTTTCACACCTTAATTTTTTTTTTTAACCAATAAGCATTAATTGAAAAATGAACTAGATGTGATTAAGTAAAATGTTGCCATTGCAGCACCAGTAAGATATTGCTTTAAAAGGTACAGTAAGTTGAAGTGCACTTGGGATCACACCAACACCACAAGTTACCCCTCTTGAATAAGGCACACCTGCAAACGACAGCTTTTAAAAACTGCATTCAGTAACGGCCTGCTTCTGTTCCCATTGATATCATTGGCAAAAGTCCATTGACAGCTCCGAGAACCAGATAAGGCCCAAACTCTATTTTAAATAAAATAATTTAAAATAATTTATGCTCAGACAATTTCAAGTTCTATTTTTAGATTCGTTCAGTGAAAGCTGAAACCATGTTTCACCTGGGGCTTGGACAAGGTTAGTCTGCTGCACCATGTATGAAAAATAAAAAGAGGATCACTTCCAGAGCCTTTCATGTACCATTATTCCAAAATGCAAATAAGACATAATAATCTTAAATAATAAAGATAAAGTGTATAACTTTATAAATCAGGAAACAAACGGAGCTCTGTGACAGTCTGTCAGTCATGTAACTATTTCTGTTTATAAGGCACAGTCTGACTTGTCTTCTCATTCTTCTTAATAAGCTTCATTTTCTAAGAGCAATTCCAGGATATTATTATTGTTTTGGGGGTAGAAAAATCACTTGGCCTTTCGTGTAACTCTACCACTTGTGCAATGCAACCATGAGAGTATTTCTATATATAATTTGTTACCTAGTATGGTCTCTAAAAATAACTGCTTTTTATATTCAACAGCAGGGGTTCCCAAGAAATAGAAATGTAGATTTGACAGTCCCCTGCTATAGTTACGCAGTCGGCAGTGCTCAAGATAGTGATTTAAGTACAGCAGCTTGTATAAACTGTTTAGGGTTTCACCTTCCAAAGGGATGAAATATTAATACCAAATAAAATACAAAAGAGACATTGTGTCTCCCTGAGTAAATGGGCTCGAGTACTATGGATTTCTGTCCACGACTTGAGGGGCTATTTTAGATTATATCACCCAATCCTGTGTAGATGTGGCAACAATGAAACGGAGCTTGCTTTTTTAGGATAGAAGTACAGGGTGAAATCCTGACTCTAGTGAAGGGAGTGAAACTTTTGTCATCACTTTCAATGGAAGCCAAGTTTCCCTCCCAGACGACAGAATTTTCTAAGTGCTCAGTGTTGACCTAACTCAGGGGCGTCAAACTCATTTGCTATGGCAGGCCAGATTTGACTGAAATGTTCTTCAAGTGGGCCATACATACCTTCAATCAAAATACTAGGGCACTCTCATGGCACCACGGAGTGCGGGGTTTGCGAGACTGTGCTGCATGATACCACACACTGTCTGTTCAGTAAAAAGTGTGGTCTTGCGGAGCGCAGTCTCGCATCCGCAGTACTCCGTAATGTCACAAGACCCGACACTTTTGTGGCATCGCAGAGCACTGGGTACGTGAGACTGAACTCCATAGTACCACAAGACTATACTCTCTCTCTGTGTTAGGGAGAGAGCGTGGTCCCGCAGAGCAAAGTCACAGGCTGGATGGAAGAGGTTTGCAGACTGCATGTTTGATACCCCTGGGCAGCTGTTCCCATTGAGATCAATAGGTGTTTCACCATAAACTGCAATGGGAGCAGAGGTAAGTCAACACAGAGTGCTTTCAAAACTCCCATCCATGATGTGCTAACTTCAAATGTTTCAGAAACGATCTAAGAATTGGGATGCTAACTGAACCTCCTGAGTTTGTCAATCTGGACAGGGATGCACATTGTCTATATGGTTGAGCAGCTTGGCTTTCCTTACAACAGTATCTTAGCCTGGGTTTTTCTGGCTGGAGGCAGAAAGTGCAGAGATTTGCTAAAGTTAAAATATTAAAAGAAGTTACCTGGTTTTTTTAAAAAAAACCTAAAATAAATAAATAAATTTTTAAAAGTTCTACCTGAATTTGGGACAAAGTTTCAGGGTTTCTTAGTTTAACAGCATTTTTCCTCGCTGTCATTTTAATTCATAATAATGCATATCAAACACATATGGTACATGAACATTTGAATCCTTTATACTTCTAGAGACATACATTATTGCAGTTTCATCTGTTTTCACGTTCCAGTGACTTGATTGTTAACTGACTATTCCAGTATCTTGAAAGAAGAAATGTGCGTCTATAGCTACTCACTTTCCAGGCACATTAATAAGGCTGCTGAGGAAGTGGGTGAAGTCGGATGGGGCATAAAAAGGGAAAATTGGAAAATCTGTTGTGGCAGTTATCTGTTCAATCTTGTGATATTTTGTGAGATTGTCATCTGTCTTCTTGTCACACTCATGGCTTTCAACACTAGTATTTGAGAGAGGGGCTTAAAAAAATTGTAGCTTTTAATGCCAATCATTGCCAAATGCTTTATAAACAACGGCCCCAAGTCCAGCATCAATTATGTGCACATCATTCCCAGTAAACTCACTGAGAATTGCACACCAATAGCAGATATAAACAAGAAGTACTTTGCCAATTATGGAAATGCAGCCTTCTCTCTGAAGAAACATAAAAGCCACTAGCAGTGCACATCAGCACTACTTGGAAGAGGAAGAGAAGATGATACCACATACATCTGAAACTCTAGAGGGAATTAAAGTAGTGGGAATCTATTTCATCATGGTAGTATTTGGCCAGGAATCCTAGTTTCATAACTGAACTCCTATTAGAAGTGTCAGCTCATCAGTTTTACTTATGATTTGCAAATGGGACCACCAGGCAATGTGCCCCTTAACACTATACCGGGGCACTGCTTAAGTCAAAACTGGTTCTTCAGTGTAGACGATGGTCACTTAGTAATAGTTGTGGGTGATGGCATTAGCCACACAAGAACTTACTATATATCTTAGGCACTTATTCAGAACCCATTCCCGAAGTATCTGAGTGCCTCCCAATTTTAATATATTCATCTGCACAATACCCCTGTGAGTTAGGGAAAGCACAGAGGGGAAACTGAGACAGAACAGGCACTTGAATCCATGTATCCTGAATTCCAGGCCAATGCCCTACGCACTAGATCATATTTTGTCTCTGGTGCATTGTTACTGATAGCTAAGAAGACCATTCACCCTTCTGCGTAACAGAATAAGGTAATAAAAAGAAAGTTTGTGCATGGGGATGACCCTCAGAACTTTGAACAAACTTCTGAAGGCTTATTAGACATGGTTTAGAGTTAATTCATGCTTGGAAACAAGCCAGAAGAAACAGCATAGTCACACGTGCACACAAGGCAGAAGGCGTAGTGTATCTGAATGACAAGTTACCAGTTGAAAACATTCTTCTATATTAAGTGTATACTTACTTAAGAGGAGAGTGATAGAAGGATATTGCACTCAACCTTGCAAACTGACCTGTGGATAACAAAGGATATAAAACAAGAAGATGACAAGTTAAGTCAGTGAAGAGCCAGGCCAGTGTGTTATTCAGAGTAAAGCCATGCACAAGAGAGCAAATAAAAAGGAACAATGGTGGACACAGGAAATAAAGAAAACTACCTCATACAATACATTCAGCAAGAGACTAGTGTAAAACCATATCTGTTAACAGACATGGAGGGGGTAAGCACTGTTAGCCTTTATGTTTGTGCATTAAATGTGTTCCTTCTCATAACATTGTTATTTGCTACACACTTCAAAGGAAGTGGAAAGAAGATGCTTTGGATGTTCCTCATCACAGATTCTCTCATGTATCACGCTTTCTGCTGTTGCCACATAGAGAAAAGCACTTTCTTTGTTGACCATATGGTTTCACTTAAACTCTAGGGTCTCAGGGCTTCATTTGCAAAAGTTTGCTTGAACGTCATACAAAAAGCAAAAATAATTGGTTTTGTGTCATCATCCCCTGTACAGTAAGTCTACATATCCATCTGAAAGTACTAATACATTTACATATAATAAGAGAGAAATATATTTAATATTATTCTTGAACCAACAGAGGATACTACAAATCAAGTAGCAGTAATTTTCTTCTTATTGGATTTTTTCATACGATAGTACTATTACAAAGCAACAGCTACAGCCATAATTTGTTTTAGGTTATCTAGTCAAATGGGAATATTATCTGAACATGGTTAGAAAGAATTCCCATAATAAATTCTAGAGGCTTAATTCAAACTAGACAATTCCTCCCACCACCAATTTTAGAATGCTTGAAAAGGAAATTTACTAGTTTTTTCTTCTTTCTTTAAAAATAAAGCTAAAACTAGCTCTGTGTTCTACAACTTTGAAGACTATCCAGTGATATCAGTGGAAAAGGATCTTGAATAACGAAATACTGGAATATAAACCCAAATCAGAGAGAGTGCCAAAATGACATCAGATGTTCTCGTGACTTCTTCCTATTAGCTCTTACTCATTCAAGTAGTCCCAATGACACCACTCATGTTAGTAAGGATTATTAACACAAAAGTTTGCACACTAGGGACCATAGTCCTCAATTAAAAATGTTGAAAAAAAATTGAAAATGTCTAGTGGTTTTTTTTACCAAACAATTTCCGAGTAGAACTCTGTAGAAATCTACAGCTTAGAGGCAAGGTGTGGCGGGCATGGAACGCTGCAGAGCAGCAGTGGAGGGAGGGCACCCGCTGGCCCGTGGCCCCCCCTCAGGGCTGAATGGGCATTTGAGGGGAGGAGCATCATGGGGCCCACCAAACCATGGGGCCCAGTGTAGTGGCCCCCTTGTTCCACCCTGGGATGGCCCTGAGCAAGTGAGCCATGCCCTATGCTACAGTCCTATTTCATCAGCTGCAGCATCTAGACCTTTGATATATCATTGTCACCCACTCTGGCACTTTCACCCCAGATTATGACAAAAACATTCTGTTATAAAAGGACTGGCTCAGTGGCTCCAGTCCCCTAAAATGGAGGGGGGAGTCCCCGTCATAGATACTTTATGCTATTAAACAAAAAACTGAGCTCATGATGTAATACTGTCTCGCGACATAAAGCATTCTTGTTTGAGTGGCTTGGTAGAAATTGATTGGCAGTGGCAATTATAAAGGATTGGCTAATGGCCTTGTGAAGGTTAATGTCAGCCTTAAGCAAGTCATTGGATGAGCTCTTCCTCAGCACTTTCAAAGGTGCATGTGTGTGTGTGTGAGAGAGAAAGAGAGAGAGACTGGGGAGAATAATAATATTTTTCAACCTGGAAGCACCAGTCAGTGACAAGAAATTTTGTATCTCTTCCAAGCAACAGAAGAAAAGAAAGCTGAATGCAGATGGTGGGCTGCTGCTGTGCAGTATCCTTTTAAAGCTAGGAAATGGTACAGAGGATTCCTTTCTTACCTGGTAGGCTTCATCCTGCAGTTTTTGTTTCAGATATTCCTCCATCTTGAGCTCATTTTCCAGCTGGCGGACAGAGTCATTTTCATAGTTCTCATCGTCTGCTCTAACATAGGGGTCTCCATCTTCTGTAACCCTAAAGACAATTATTAATAAACAGCCTCCTAAGACGAATGACAATTAGTGTTAAAAGAATTTCCCTATTTTATTGAAAATAGAGAGGAAAGTGGGATCTATGTTTTCAGTTTTTAACTACATATATATTTTCTTGAAGTTATTTTTACTCTTTGTAACAGTCCTCCCTCAAATCCCACTTCTCCAGTGAGTCAGCATGCATAAAAGAGATTAAAGAGCATGCCCTAATAAATGTACATTCACAATCCAACCATGCTCCCATCAAAGTCAATGACAAAAATTCCCAAAAACTTCCTTGAAAGGAAGATTTGGCTCTAAGGATTTGATCCAAAGCTCATGAGAGTCAATGGAAAGAATCCCATTGATGTCATTCAACATTGGACCAGGCCCTAATTAGAGCTCATCAAAAAGTTTCTTGCAGATTCATAGACTCTAAGGTCAGAAGAGATGAATATGATCAATATGATGAGATATGCCATTTCATTGACAGCAAATCATTTCATAAAGACATACTGATTTAAATTAAGGTTTAGATGGGATGGTTTTTCAGGTCCAGGGTAGGTAAGCCAGAGAAAGAGAGACCTTTTTGAGCTGAAAATGGAAGTTGCAATACAATTCTCATGAGAAAACCTTTGAAAGGCTTTGTTTTCTCTCCACATTGCAACAAAAGTGAATTCTGAAAACTTCAAAGTCATCATAAAATAGAATTCTGATCCTTCAGTCTACATTAAATCATTAAAATTTGCCAACCGTACTCTAGCAAAAGTTCACAAATAAAAAGGGACAGCTGCTGAATTTCCTAACTGAAATCAAATAAGGTCGCTTCTTATTTGTGGCTCATAGAAGTCTCAAATTGGAGTGAAAAGTGTCATCTCTTGTTTATTCTAGGTCAAGGTTTCAAAAAGAGACTTCAGAGTTAGAATTCACATGCAAATTTGATACCATCAACTTGAGTTTGAATAGAGATATTTCTTGGCTTTCTCTTTTAAAAACAGTGATTGTCGCCTTCCTATCTGTTGTTCCACTCAGTTTGAATCAATACAACCTATTTACTGAAATAATGTGACCTGATCCTGTGATTACACTTAACTTCACTGCATTTATCCCTCCTTCCTATACTTTTTTCCATTTTCAAGCATCTGATGAAGTGGGACCTCTCCCATCAAAACTCATACAATAAATAAATTTGTTAGTCTTTAAAAGTGCCACATGGCTCATTGTTTGTTTTACCTCTGACCCTGACTCTTTTACCTTAGAGAGAGCATTATTATTGTACAGGCACAGAGCCTCTTTCCTTTAGATTTAGTTGTAGTATTGGGGGAAAATATGTACATGCACATTCTTATAATACTTTCAGTACAAAATGAATTAAAAATATAGGAAGCACCCACATGTCACTGCGAATGGTGCCGGTGGCAGCTGCACTGTGAATGTACCCTGGCTTGCGGGCATTGATTTGTGCAAGGAAAACCTTTTCAGAAGTTGGTGATGGAACAAGATCATCAAAATGAGTCCGTCCGAACTCAGAATCCACATTACTCTCTGTCTCGCTGCCCATCTCTGTGAACCACAAAGGTGATTATAGTGACATTTAATTTTCACATGTGCTAGTAGGTTTGGTTCATTTCTCTAAACATTTTTTGTTTCTTCAAGTTAGAATTCCAATATCTCACAATTATGAATATGCCAGTATGTTTCAGGCAACATGAATACTGTGCCTGTGTGCTTTCTATCTGTTTGCTAAGCCACCTCTTGCTTCTGTGGTGGTACAGAATAAGAGAGTCTCTGCATGTATTGCTAAAAATAATACCACACCATAGATCATTTGGCACAGCTGGCAATCTAGACTCAGGAGAACTTGAATATTCCATATCAGGATAGAGGTGCATTGTTGGTAACATTAAATTGTTTCCACTATAAATACATACAGAAAATAATTACATATAATGCTATTTACAGATGCACCAAAATGGTATATTCTGAAAAAACAAATCTAATTCCACCGGGATGTCTGTAACTCTCAAAATTGCTATACTCATCACATTATCACTTCTAGGGTTTTTTTCCCCATAAAATACAAAAATATCCAGAACTCGATTATAGTGTGTTTTTTCCCCAGCTCCATTTTATTTACTTGTAAATATATGTCAAATGACTGATCATGCTCCTAAGCCTTACGCACCTGAGTTTAGCTCTTTCACCAGAGAAGACATGGTATTGGTAATTGAATCTGCTGCCACTAGTAAGTCATTTCTTAAATTTCGCCTTGTGCCTGAGACAGGAGAAAGACAAAACATAATGCTAAGATTTTTCTCAAGGAAAGAATTATGGCTTTGTGTATAAAGTATTTTTAATCTTACATCCAGTTGCCAGCATAATTTCAAGGTATCAAGCCTTTCAAAAGGTTCACATGCAAAACTTCTATGCAGAACAGCTTCATTTTCTTACACTCTATGCAGCAGCTCAACATCATGCTTCATTTAATCACAATGCCAGAAACTTGGAAGTTATTAATTACAGTCAAACTCACATTTGTGTGGTGATACCAGGAGACCAGGGCTAAGAGAAATTGTCTGTAAACCCATTTAAAATGTCTGGGGGAAGTGGACTGAAGTTATTTCTCCCTAAGTTCCCACGGCTCTGTTTAATTACACTATTATTGTCAAATGTATAAATATGGTAAATATTGAAGATTTAAATGTGTTTTCCTTTCCCAACCCTTCCTAGTATTTCTTGGAGCTCAGGAATCTTCTTGAATTTTCCATAAACTAGACTCATTTTTTTAAAAATAAACAAAATCCAGCAGGGTCACTAGAACTGAAGGGTACAATGGGAGCCAGCACCCTTATAATGGAGATATTGGTGGGACTCTGCCACCCCAAACTCGTCCACACATGGGGGTGGGGGCAAGAGAGGGACCCAGAAGGGCTGCAGCAACTGGAAAGCAGGCAGGAACTGCCTGGAGCTGGCTGCCCTCCAGTCAAGACTGAGTAGCTCCCTTTGCTTCCTCTCCTAACCCCACAGCCACAGCAAACTTCTGCCCAGCCTGAAAGTCCTTGCCCCTCTGTGAACAGTCCTGTGCTGCTGTGACTCTCTTTCCAATAGAAGATGGTCCAGGAAGTAGTTTCCTGCAGAGCTCCTCAGTGCTGCCTTAAACATCAATCAGAGATGCTTACCAGAGAGGAAAATGCAGCATTTCCTCCTCAGGGCTGTGATGGCTGGCTCAGTGTGCTCCCAGCCTATTCTATCAGAGTCCCAAACTCATACCTTAGTGTAGCTGAATCAACTATTTATAAACTGACTCAGCCCTCAAAAATCCTAGCTAACTTCCGGAGGGATGATGCATGGAAACTGGCAGGATTTGGCATTGAGAATATCTTTTAAACTGACTTCCCTAGGGGCATGTGCAGGAATTTAAAGTTTAGTGCTTTTAGGGGGGCGTATTCTCTGCCCCTGAGGAGGAGTATGCCCTCTCCCCACTGCCCCATCTGGGCTCAGACAAGCGGAGTAGTGCATGCCCACTGCCCCCCCACCAATTATTGGGAAAACCAGTGCCTCTTCCTTACCCCCACTTATGAATGCCCCTGGGGCTCAGTTGTTGATCTTACGCCATAAATTCTCCTGAGGAAAATGACTAGTGGAAAATAACTCAAACCTCTGTCTCTCTCAAGAACACATTTCAGAGATGCCTTCTCAGCCTCAGACTTTTATACCTATTCTCTTAGAAGAGAAAATATAGGAGAGCTAGTGCTCTGCTCCCTGGAGTGCCTTCATATGGGCAGATGAAAAGAACCCTGACAATATAGCTGTTTGCTTAACAAATCATCCCCATAGACTATGGTGTTTACCAGCACATTACAACAGGGTTGTTCTTAAAAACTGCACCGTTTTGCCTTATACAACTAGAAATACAAGAGTAAATAATGAGGACACATTCTGTATTTATCAAAGGCAGTTCTTTTTAAGTGTGATACTGTACATATGAGAGCACGCTTTTAAAAAGCCATTTCACTTTAGCAGGACACATTGCTGTATATTAAGGCAATTGCCTGAGGCAGCCCATGTATTATTTATGGGTATTTTATTGTAGCTACTAAATTCTCTCTCTTTGTCCGAGTCCTTGATGAAACTGTTCTTTAACAAAATGGTTTGTTGTCTATGTCTGTACCTCTTCCTCAATTTTTGTTTCTTAGGGTGAAAGAGGAAAATTCATTTCTTTTCTATTCATTTCCTTTCTTACAGAACACATTTTGAGCAACCTGGTGCTGTGGGATAAGGGAAAATCCTCTAGCTGGACTGAGGGATTAACATGAGAATTAACTAGTTCTTTAAAGGGAAAACTTTGTTTGCACTTAGGGATCAACCTTATCATCAAGTGCATGTATGTAACTCACTGAAACCAGTGGAAGCTGCATGGGAGGGCAGAACTGAGCTCACAGGGGCAAATTATGTTCAAAGTTACAGCTGAGTTTATCCAGAGGGATTCCACTAACATTCGGATTTGCACTGATATAATTGAGAGCAGAATTTGGCCCTTTGTGTTCACGGAAAAGAAAAAAGGAAACTGTGGTGATTCAAGTATTTGGGAAAGAGAGTAAGTCAATGGGAGGAGGGATATTTCCATGATCAGGTCACACAGATAATTTACTTTCTTTGATATGCAGCCTATTATTTAAACTGTGATTTTAGAACTTGCAGGCGATTATCAGTCAGCAAAGGATGGTTTTCCATCCTTTTGTACTTTGATGAACAGCAGGGAAGGGGAGTGAGAGATGCACAGTGGCCTATGGCAGTTCTCTGGTAAACACTTTTAGATACCAGGATAAAGTGCATCAGTTCTTAGGAAAAGCAGCATATTTCTTCCCCTTTGCATACTTCCTCCCTCACTTCCCCCCCAAAAACCCCACCCAGACCCAGGCTGTAGAACTAACTTGCAACAGTCAGTAACACCGCTTTATTTTACAGCAAACTGATTGAGTTGTAATGGCCACAGCACTGGGATAGGCCTCCAGTGACCTGAATTTTAATTCTGGCGTGGCCAATGAACAGCTGGGTGACCTTGCACACGTCACTTCTCTGCCCTGTGCCTCAGTTCCCCATCTGACACTTGAATATGCACTCAGTGTAACTACCAAATTAATGATGCAACTTACTTTGTGCGAAAGCTTCCTGCACATCTCCTCCCACTCCTGTCAGAGAGTCCTGAGGTGTATGGGTTGGGGTGGAGCAGGCAGACGCAGACCTAATGGGCATAGGAATAGGTCGGCTGATAGTGTGACTGGGTGAAGAACGAGGGGAGCCTGCTCCTTGAGTCTGGAAAATAAGAATAAGTGGTTAAATAGATCCTTTACAAGAGACAACACGCACCCGCTGTTATCTTCATTTTATTCCTTTGCTCAACTGCATGAAACCTCAGATGGGATCATGCAGTTATGCAGAAAAATAGGGTAATATTAAGTCTGATGAAGGAAACCTATTGTACCCAACCTCTTGTTAGGAAACAGCTATGGCAGCCCATGATGAAGATATAGTATGTAGGAAAAGAGAGGTTAGATGGTCAGGACCTCATCCTGAAACATGTGAGGCAGGGTTGGATATCAAAATTTATAGGAAGATTTAAGGACAGGAAATCTCAAGCTCTGGGCACTTTCCCCCCTGAACAAGTTAAGAATGTTGGCAATATTCATACTTTCTTAAGAAGACAACTCCTGCAGTCTGTGGGAAGTTGAAGGGTTCTGGCACTAAGACAACTTCCATCTGGGTAAGGAGTTGAAGCTACTCCTGGGGGGGGTGTAATATTTCCATGTTAACTGATCAAGTTCATGCCCTTACACCTCAACCACTGTTACAAGAAGCCATCTATGCAATAAAGTTTTGGAATGTAAATTACACCTATTAGTGAAATAAAATCTTACCCTCTCAACAAACAGTATAGATTTGTGTTTTTCTTCTCGGCTGGAGATTTATTTAAGCCACTACTAAATCATGCACTATCAAATTGTTCATTCTGTAGGATATACTCAGACTCCTTCAAAGTACTGTTCAGATAGGTAATTTAAATTCCTGTTACGGGTTCAGGGGGCTGGAAGTTAAAATGTTTTAACACCAGTTGTATAAGATGTCATGCTGTTAGCACCTCAGAGTTAGTACCATTTAACTGAAATTCAAGCATACTTTGAAGAACAATATTTTTTAAAAGTGGAGCTGGGTGAGTGACACTAGGGGATACAGTGAATTAATGTACCGCCTGACAATTCCTGAGAATATATGTCAATGTAAGAAAAATAACCAAACCAACCAAAACAAGCCATAGACTATGTTGCATGATTAGGAATTTTGGTTTAGCAGAAGTCTCTGACTAAGATTACATGACTGCCACTTGCGGCAGTGTTTAATTTGTTCCTAGCTCACCCCACTTTATTTAGACCTGTAGTAACAATCAATTAAAAATATCTGTTGGATTCCTTAGTCTCCTCAGTGTCACATGCCTTCAATGTCCTGGTGACTGTCCGTCAGAGACAAAGATCAGCTATTGATAACTGCATGCTGAAAAAAGGAGGCAACAACCATTCATAAAACTGCTCTAGTTTCTTTTTCTAGATTTATAAGCCAATTTATGTTTTCTACACTTTGTTCCTTGACTGTGCCTACCTTCTGCCTACTGAAATAGGCCTTGATGATCAGAAGAGAAGCAGCATCATTATTTCTACTTAACCTCCAACAAATCAATCAAGATACTTTTTTTTTAAGGGATGCTGCCCCTGTTGAAAAACAATGCTATGGAAGTTGAAACAAAAGGGTTTATTTGACTACAGTGAACTTGGTAGACATGACCAGAGAGACTTGATGCCGGACTTTGTAAGGGAAAGTTATCTTTACACAAAACACTCATTTCTGATAAGAGAATGGCAAGTTTAATTTTGATGTTTTCTTTTGGAGTAAAAGTTTTTAGGACATTTAAATGATAGTGAGGAGGGATTTGAATACATAGGGACTGATGCTCTTGCTTTCTAGCCCTTTCTTGTCTCACATTCTTGTAGAGCAAAGGCATGTGAAAGTAGCTGGATCTGGCCAGCTTACAATTCTGCCAGACCAGAAGAATTCTTAGCGGGTGCAGAGTCCCCTGGAGACTGTTGCCAGCTGGCAGAAAAATTCACAGGGGCCATGCCCAGGGCAGATCAGACAGACCAGTAGTGAGCTGCAATTGCCCCCCTTATACCTCCACTCCTTTACTGAACAGATTTTGGCAGAGAAGAGCCTCTTGTCCATAGATCCATGCTGTACTTATCCATTTTCTGTTTCCCTCCCTTTGTCAGGAGGCTAAGAAAGAGCGGAAAAATACCAAGAAGTCTCCAAGAAGTTGAAGAAGTGCAGTATATGCAAATATTGGCCAGTAAGTCGCACTTTGAGGAACTGTCAAATCATGATGGGGATTTAGTTTGTCCCTTAATTCCTCCAAATGATGGACATTCACAGACATTCTTTTTCTAGGATTTATCCTCACAGGGAATACAAAAAAGGAGAGGTTACTTATCTTACACTAACTAGAGTTCTTCTAGACATTTTTGTTCTTCTTGTTGCTCCACCGTAGGATGTGCATGTACCCATGCACTCTTGATTGGAGACTGTGAAGTAGTGCTCAGGGGCTTGTGGGCCATGCCTGTACAGAACACCACCATGTGCTCCAAAAGGTGGGGATACAAGCAGGCGCAAGTCCACTGCCACTCAGGTCCTTCTCAGCCCTGAAGCCAGAGACTCCACACCACAGAGGAAGGAGGACGAGATGTGATGCACCCATAGAAACAAAAACATCACAAAGACCTCAAGTAACTGTAAGGTAATCAACCCCTTCTTCATCTTCAAGTACATGTCCTCCTGGGTGCTCCATCCCAAGCAGTAGTTAATGGAGGAGATGAATGATGGGGAGTTAAGCCAAGAAATGTTTACAGAACTGCATCACCAGAGGCAACGTCATCTCTGAAAGCAGGTCAGACGGCATTATGCTTGGCAAAAGTATGAATAGAAGACCAAGTGACAGTCTTGCAGATTTCTGCTATGGGAACGTTTTAGTAGAACCATAGATGTACACTGAGCTGCAGTGGGATGAGCTGTCACTCTGGGTGGGGAGGCGGGGTGGGCTGTATTCACATCCATGCACCCCTAGGGCATGATCTGTGTAACGCTTCTGTCCACTTTTGCAATGTAATCATGTAATTTGGTACTAAATGTGCTCTGCACAGTTCCCTTGTGAATGCTCGTAACTTATTCTACATAATTACCATGGTGCCATGTTTCCTACAGCAACATGTGTGTACAGATGTGAAGCATTTTCCAGCATTCAGATTCTCAGGACTATCTCCAGCATAGAAGCTGGAGAATTACATGACAGAGGGAATGCAAATGCCCTCCCTGGCTCAGGTAGAAGTAAAGAGATTCACACAGGAGCACAGAGGGGGTGGGACTGTGAGGAGTTTAAAAAACAAAGACACAGATGGTTTGGGAGAGAAGCTGCAGGTTTTTGCCTGAAAGACTCCATCTTGCAACTTTCTCCAGCTTCAAGGAAGATCTGGGCCCTGCCTTGTAATAGGCAAAAGAATGGCTGTAAAACACCAAACAGCCGAACATCTTGAACATAATCTTGGACTATGAGGTCAGTTTAGATAGAGATGTAAGACTAGGATGGGGTTTATACCTTTTATTTGATAGTGGTCACCCGAGTCATTTATATTATGATTCTGCCTTGATTGGCCATTTTCTCACTTGAAATTGTACTCCGATCAATACATTAGTATTTGTTTCATCTAAAGCTGTGTAGTCTTTAGATGGTGTGGATGTGGAAGGCTGGGCTGGGCATAATCCATTTCTTTGTCAAGTGGTCAGATTTGAGGCTATGGTGATTGGGGGTGGGTCCCAATCCCAGTAAGACAGTGGCTCCCAGTGTAGTATCTGGCGTGGGTGTGCTAGCTTGAAGACCGACGCCTGTGTGGCTAGTGGATTTACACCCACTGCCTGGGACCAATTACACGCTGATGGCTGTGTGGGCTGACTCAGGAGTGAGTAGTCACCTGGCTGGGTGGGGTGAATTTGGGATCAGGAGTGGGATTCGAGGGGTAATAGCAGCACACCAGACCAGATCTCGGGAGCAGCCTGTTACAAGATGTTGCATAGAAACGGGTTGACCCTTCATTCTTTCTGCAAATGCTACTTCCAGAGACCTGAGGCTGTAGTCTCCCCTGGAGCAAATCAGGCCACACTTGGAATTATTGGGGTGGCAAAGAGAACTATTTGTGGTAAAGCCCAGGTCTGGCAGCTGCTGAGAAAGACTGAGTCTTTGAGCTACCCTTTGTGGTCTTGCCAGAAGCATCTGCTCAGGGAGTCTGCAACTGTGTTCAGAAGGTCTGGCAGATCAACTGTTGATATACCTAGTCAATGGAAAATGCACCAGTTCTTGACTCTACACATAGGGATGGTACTAGTGGGTGACTATAATCTGTTCTTGGCATCCTAAAAAATTGGTCACCAAACTGACTCCAAGGATGCCAGTAACACCATTGGGAGAGATAGTGAACAGGTCCAGTCATAGTCCCTGGGACTGCAGTGCCTGGCAGATCCCCTAAGATCCTCCTCAATAGAGGGGCTCCTGAGAGCTGGATTCTTGTGCTGAGATCTCAGAGTCTGTAATTCATCTCCTGAACGAAGTGCTGGTGCCTTAGGGATAATGACTAGTACAGGGCGGGTTTCAGTTTGCAGGTGACTTAGCGATACTGGCGAAGGGTTCTGTCAGATCTTCAAAGCAATGGAGATTCAGGCTCTTCTGAAATGATGAGCTCCTTAGACAACAGAAACCTGGAAGGAGGTTGAGGGCTGCGATAGCCTATAATCGAGGCTTGAGTTGGTACCAAAGGTGAAATCATGAACCAGTGTGGTACTGAGGTGGATGCAAGGTCCTATCTTACTTCAGAACTTAAGTAAGAAGACAGCACCGAGATGTACAGTGTCCCTATGTGTATGACGGTGCCACAGATGTTCAGGTAGTGCCGCTGAACTTATCTAGAGCCAGCTTCTTACATGGTATCAGATTAAGTTGGAGCCCCTAACGTACCCTTTAAGGGATGTGAGGTCTCCCAGGAGCGGCTCTTATGGGGTGACATACCCCTTTTCTTCATTTCTCTAGTGGGGGTGCTTTTTCCTTTCTGAGATCTTCAAGTCTGTGGTCACAGGGAAAGCAAATGGACGACTGAAATGGCCTGTGATGTTGAGGCTCATGAACAGGTTTGAGAAGTGGACCTCTCCAGAGAGCCAGGGCACACTCCATTAAGAGGGGTTTTGGACCTGCCCGTATATCTTAGATAGACCTGGCATGTTGAGGGGATTTGGGAGTCCCCAAAATATCATAAGCAAGTGGAATGGCTGTCACTCTGGGGAAAAGATCTGTGGCAGGTCTGGTACAGCCTAAATCCTTGGGTCTTACGCATAACTAATTGTGCTCCAGCACAAAGAAAGGTCGAGGGGTGGAGGGGGAGGGGGAAATCCCCTCTGGGAGCACAAATAATACAATAAAATAAATAAGAAAAAAAATGAATAAAGACTTTCACATAAAAGGAATGTGGGAAGCTGAAATAGCTAACAACAAAGGTTCTCTCTCAAGCCACAGATGATTGAGAAAGGACTACGTGGCGGCAGGCTTGCACCTGCTTATATCGCCTTGTGAAGGGTGTAGCGCTAAAGATAAATTTATACCATAGTATTGCTTCAAACAGAAATTTCTATATGAAATATTCATTGATAAAAATACCATGCTCATTCATTCACTTGGAACTCCATATTGTAACCAAAACTCCATTTTGAATTGTTCTCTTCATTTGGTAATTCTCAGCCTAAGTTTTGCTGGGAAACTCTGTTTAGACTTTGTTTTTAACTTAGTTTGGATGTGTGTGATGGGATCAGTCTTCAACTCCAGCCTGTCCTCATGACAAACTGCTGGCACCCCCTTGATGGCTGAAGAACAATGCAATCAAACCCTGCAAAAGCAAGAAGAATCTACCCTAAAAAGAAAGGGACAAAAAACCCCATCAAAAACAAGATTAAAGTCATATCTGCCATTAACTGATGTCTCATGGTCATACAATACACTGAGGCAGTGTTGACACAGCAAAATCCATGGATAAGAGATGGGTGAGAATGCATAGCTTTGGGTGATGTTCTGCACACCATCCAAGAGCGTCGGTGCACAGCTTCCTGTGGCCTGGTAGCTGCCATGAGCTGCGAACACCAGCCACGAACTCAAGCTACGATCACAAGCAACAAGCAGGACTGGTAGCTATACATGAACAACAGCAGAACATCTGGGGTGCATGTATGTGTATTAATTATTAGTTATTAACACAACTGTGTTCTCCTAATAATGAATGCGGCGTATTGCCTTTTCCTCCTGGAAAAGATCCTGGGTGCTCTTTTTGCACAATATTAGTGCAGAGCACGGGGTGTTGTTCTGCTCAGGCATGGGCCCATGAGCACTGCTTTTCAGTCTCTGACCAAGAGTGCATGGGTGCATGCATATCATATGGCGGAACACCCACCTGAACATATACTCAAAAAAGAAATATACACTAGTGCTCAACACTTTTAAGGACATACTATAATTGCTATGCTGCTCCAGTATGCATGGTAAATAATGCACTGTTAATTGTAAATTATGTTTTCCAAAACCAGACTCATAGACTTTAAGGTCAGAAGGCATCAGTACGATCATCCAGTCTGACCTCCTGCAAAATGCAGGCCTCAAAACCTCATCCACCCACTCCAGCAATAGGCCACCAACCTATGACTGAGTTATTTACCTCCTTAAATTATGATGTAAATTCTTTAAGACACAGAGAATTCACTGGTAGGTGAGCCATGCCCTGTGCTACAGAGGAAGGTGAAACCCCCCCAGAGCCAAGCCAATGGTAGGCATGAGAAACTTTACGTATTTGGGGTTTCTGTCTATTATGTAGCTAAGATTTCTCTTCCTTTATACTATCTGCGTAACACTGGACAAAAATCAACCGACAAAGTTGAAATATATAAAGATCTGGAGACTGGACGGTTTAAGATTGTAGCTATTTTTTATATTGTATTTTGCGAGATCAAATTCAGCCCAGATCTGTGTCAACTGAATGTTGTTACCATTGGACGTCTGTTTAGTGACATATGTGAAATGAGGTTATTCGTCTTCATCTAGTTCTCAGGAGACAAGATGGTAAATGTCTGAAAAACTATGCTTAAAATTTATGTTAAGTGACTGACTTGCTTGTAGTCTCAGAGGAAAGGCCAAGGGCTGAACTACTTAGTTTCAATCTCTAGTTAGACACACCAGATCAGGACTCAGGACTGTTGACAGGGGAATTTGGGGAAAGCTGCTACGATTACTGAAGCGACATAGAAGACTTCAGGCTTCAGTTGCTAAATCATTGCAGCTGTCAGCATCTAGATACCTTTTATGAGACCTCCATGTACTCCATTTAGCTCATCATACTTAGATCAAAGTGGCAAGGATTTTAAATGATCCCTTGTTAGACTGGGAAATGGTTTACGTTATCTAGTGCCTTGTATAACTCAGTATAATATATTTGAAATCAACACAGTTTTTTATTGGATCTTTAGTCCACTGCTCCCCCTGCTGGAACTGAAACTAGCCCACATAACACAAACATCTGCAGAGGAAAATAATACTGTTACATTATAACATGACAATGAAGAAAACAATATATATGTCATCACTTCATTATCCTTTTGGGAGGAAGCATCTTTGTGGCAGAATAGAAGTGGGAAGTACATAAGCATTAAAACCTTATCTAGACTATTAATTCCAACTGAGTTACTCCAGGGATGAATTTAACCCTGCATCTGAAAATAGCCCATAGAAGAGTGTATTTTTGGGGAACACTTCATAGAAATAATGAGATCTAATGTAAATAAGTTATTTGGTTAGAATAATCACCTGCCTTTCTGAAAGTTAATTTAGTATTAAAGGCCGTAAATACTACACTGTAGAGAGCAAAAACATATTGTAATAGCCTCAACATATATTTTTATTAAACAATAAAACACCATTTTTGTATGCTTTAAAAAAACTGTTTGCTTTTAGGGCACCTAATTTTTTGTTGTTCATAGAATAATAGGGTTGGAAGGGACCTCACGAGGTCATCTAGTCCAACCCCCTGCTAAAAAGCAGGACCACGCCCCCTAAATTACCCCCGTTTTTGATCCACCTTACGGTCCACTTGTCCAACCCATACTTCCTTAACTTGCCGACGAGAATGCTGTGGGAAACCGTATCAAAAGCCTTGCTAAAGCCAAGGTATACCACGTCAACGGCTCTTCCCGCATCCACAAATCCAGTCATCTCATCATAGAAGGAAATCAGGTTGGTCAGGCACGATTTGCCCTTGGTGAATCCATGTTGACTGTTCATGTTGTTCGTTTTTGTTTTACACAAACCCCATTAACATTATTAGGCATAATTAAAAAGCAAAAGACCCACTCAGCGGGGTCTTCCCAATAGGTCTTATCTTCTGGACTACAATCTGGGCTGTCTTTCTGCAACAGATTCATTCTCCGTCTCGAAATTTAGCAAAACTGTTTGTCTAACAAGGCTGAGCACCAGCAATAAATAAACTGGTGCAACTCAATTTATTTACTGTTCTGACCACTGACCTCTTGTGGTAAAATTGAACGGCTCAATGTTATTGCGTTCCAATGAGCTATTCCTCCCTTTTAAATGGGATTGCTGCCTAGGGATTTTTTTAACCTAATAATCTCGACAGTGTCCATCAGCTACAAACCAACTAAATCTTTCAAAAGTTCAATGCTATTATAAACTCTCGCACTGCTTTGAAAGTGAAGTTATTGTTTTGAAGGGGCACTCGGCTGTTGCCCCCAGTGCCATCTTCTAAAACCAAGGTCCTAACCTGCCTGTACGGAGGTACACGCAAGTTTGTACTAAGGATGGCTTGCTGAAGCTGCCATTGTCCCTCCTACCACAGCTACACTACAATTTTTAGTGTGCTAGCTCAGATGAGAACTAGCGCAAGCATGTCTGTGTGAGCCAGGAATCACAGCCCTCGCTCGTAGTACAGAGGTAGCTCTGCAGGAGTGAGAAAGAGATTCTTACTTGCTTACTTTCCAGAGGGGATTGGGTGGGTTAATTGCGTAAAGTGCTTTGAAACCCTCAGACAAAATGTGTTAAAGAAATGCAAAATATTATCATTATTCTCAGTCCAAGGCATGAGCACACATTACAAGCAGAAGGAATACCCTGAACTATGTAAACATAGTTCCACTGAAGAGTTAGTGAGACCTATAAAAAGGTAAATAACTTACTCCCTGTTTCAGTTCTTCTTCCTAAAGAAAAATTGGATCATCAGAGTTAGAATAACGAGGATTTTAAGTGAAGAATCAAAAAATAAATGCAAACTTGGGTAACAAGCCTGGATTAACTACATGTACTTGGTGAACTTGCACTAGGCCCCTGGATATCAGAGAGTTGGAGGGTAAAACCCTAACAAGCCCATCGGCAGGAAGGGGACAGGATGAGGCATCATGGGGGGATGGCTCCCCTGCATGCTCTTGTGAGAGTCAGTGGGCAGAGTGGGGAGCTCTGTCAGACCCACAGAACAGGAGCCATTGCAGGATGAGTGAAGGGTGGGTTACTTTCCAATGTCTTCTGAGACTCTCGCCTCCCAAGGACAGAAATTGACCCCTTCTCTGAGGTTTCCCATCCCCCAAGGAGATCCCTGGGGGCAGGGCAAGTGGGGAAGTCATCAATTACTATAATGCATCCATGCTGGAGCCTATACACTCCACGACAGTTCCTCTCTTTCTCCATGCCCATTTCCTTCCACAGAAATTTATGTTTTTCTTGAAGAAGAAAATGTATTCTAAAGTGTCCCTGATTGAAAGGAAAACTCTGTCCCTTTGACGAGGCCTATTTTCCTGATGGCAGGGCCCATTTCTAATTTGTGTGCTAGCTCTGATATGGCCATGCTGGATTTTAAGTGCCAAAAGGATAACCTTGGGCTTTTTGCAACTCTTTTGCAACTTGGGAAGGAGGTATTTTCCATTTCTCCCTCCTAGTCTTAGAAATACATTTGTAGACTGGTGTCCACATTTTTGAAATGAGATCCTTCACTAAAGAGCTTTCTTTCTTTTAGTGTAGTTTAAAAGGGATATATTTTTTCTTTTTGAGTGAAAAGGACCAAGTACCGTTAAGAAGGTCTTTGCAAAGTCCTACAGACAGGGGGGCTGAATTGTCAAATGGCACCATCCAACAGAATGAGTAATAAAAGAGTCAAAACTAAAGGAACTAGGAAAACTAACTCTGTACCATCAGTCAGGATAAGAGGGCATGGACTGTACAGTGTTGGCACAGCTGTTTATCATTGCAGATTAATTAGTTTGCTGCCCTCCATACATCCACCATTTCTATATTTAGTATGTCTTCAGCATAGCAAGCTACAAGTAAACCAGAAACTGAGTATGCCATGAAAATCTTTGTTTTAATGCTCTTTGCATGGCTGATCCAGAAATCACTAACTTGATCAATCAGCATTGCTAGATTTCTTCTCATTAACTAGCAAGGCAGTGCTGTACCACCGTGGGCTTTGTCTGCATATTCAAGTGAATTTCAATTATTTTTCAGTAAAACTTAGTCTGCTACTACTGCTCAGAAGTGTCGTCCAATTCATTTAGTGGTAGGATGACAACAAAGATATAATGTTAATAAAGAAACAGTATCAACTGGGTACCTTATTGATTCTGAAAACCTTTGTATTAGAGTGGCCAAAGCTAATGGAGAAAATTGATGGGAAAAAAAAAGCTTTTAGGGAACAAAATATTCAAATTCCATAGCATTTTACTAACAATGAATCTTTCTTTCCTATGTAACACTCTCTGGCTAGCTCCTCTCTTCCTTTTGCTTGACTTTCAAGTGGAGCATTTTACCTTCAGAAGTTTCATGAGGCCTTCTAACTGTACCATCAGCTCTCTTCGGCTTTCTTGGAGAGCAGACATCCTTTGTTCTAGCTCATCCTTCCGCTGTCTAAGAAATAAGCAGTTAGGATCAAAGCTAATACTTCACAGAGTCAGCTTTACAATTTCAGTTCACCTGTGGAGAGTACATTAGGCTGCTGGAAAGTGAACACTTCTTCTGAATTCAATATAATGACTAGAAATCATGGGAGACTGAGAAACTAGGAAGGTCCTTCTAATTAAAGATATACAGAGGGATCAATATGATGTTTGGGGTGAAATAAGTACTGACATAGATCTCTCCCCAGAATACCAAATGAGAAAGAATTTTTCAGATTCACACAAATTAGCATACATTTGGAGAAAAGTAAGGAGATGCCTCGAAGGACGTGAGAGGCTGGCAGGGGTATTGAGACTCTACAAATAGAGATGAGAAAAGCCAAGTGAGGTCAGAAATAAAGCCAGAACAATAGAGATATGTGGCCTTTAAGATGCTGGAGTCCAAACTATTACATGTGCTCAATTTTAATTGTTTGAAAATAGCTTTTGATGCTGCAATCCAAATTCTGCTTCAATTTATGGCAGTGTAAATCCAGAGGAAATCCATGCATGTTAATTTGAACATTTTAACTCAATAGGAAGCATTTACACCCACTGTGTTCCCTATATACAGGAACTAATTTTGAATTATTCTCATGCTGATGCTCAGCTGGGCTCTCGTACTATGTTCTTCAGGTTTGGGACATTGACATTGTGAGGGTGGCCACCTGTGACAATCTGGTCAATTGTCCTTGTACCTGAAACAGCCAAGAGTTTCTCTGCTGCTGAGGCAAAAATGACCAATGAAACCCTTGCAAAAGGGCCATTCTGTTTCTAGCTCTCACATTATAGGATGCTCCATGGCTCTAAGGGGGCCTGAGGATATGGCCCAAGATGTGTTTTTTTCTACAGAAGTATTTATTCTGATATAGCATAATTTCTGCCCCCTCCCCCATTATTCTGATAAGGTCTTTATACTGCTCTATTGGGTCATGACATGGTCCCTGTTCCAAAGTACCCAAATCCCTGATCCTGCAAACACTTCCACACATGCTTCATTTTATGCACATGAGTAGTAAATGGGACATGTGAAATTTTAAGCACATATTTCATTGTTTTCATGGTCATGGCCTATATTGAATCCAATTTAAATGAAAACAATTTTTTAAAAAGTTACCAGTGCAGGACAGAATTATTTTATAAGCTTTCCTCCTTATATTTAGATAGATCTGTTTCCAAGAATTCTTCATGGCATTACTGCTGTACTCCTACCTCAGGAGTCGGAGCTCTGCAAGGAGAGTGGGGTTTTGTTGTGCCTTCTCTGGTGTGGGTTGAGATGCCTGCTCATGTTCAAGACGCAGCCTCTGGATCTCCTGTAAAATTTCTCTTGGGAAAGGACAGTAAATAAAATATTAAACAGCAGTGTATCTTCCATAGAACCAGCCTATCTCTACTCAATATCAGAAAAAGGACTGTATGAGCCTAAAAAAAATTCCTCATCCTCTCCCACATGCAAACATCTAGGCTCCACATCAAATTAATAAAAACTAGAACAATACCTGTCCTGTCTTCTACATCCAGCAGGCAACACATTGTTTGCACTTTTAAAAATGCTTTTAATTTAACTATGGATCTGAGAAATAGCAGATTTTTAGGGGATAGTACATTTAATAGGAATTGTTGGAACTGAATCGATGCATAGGAGCACAAATAGAGTAATGCTGAAGAGCTCTGCTGAGGAGGGGAGAATCTTATTCATGTTAGTGACAGTTTCTCTCTTCATTACACTTTGGTGGGCGACAGACACTCAGAAAGCATCCTTGAACGATGACAGACAAATTAGCACTAGTGGAATTACATTACATTACCAGAGCTGGTGGAATTATATTACAGTAACAGAAGGCATCGCAGAAGTTTGTGACAGAAAGGCATCTGTTTTTGGCCAGTCGTTATCTACCCAACAGTAAAAGCAGAGAATGTAGAACAAAGCTCTGTATGACAACATAAGTTACTTTTAGTGATAGTGGGTCTGACACATAAGGCCAGATCCTCTGCTGGTATAAATCACTAAAATCAATGAAACTAGCAGATTTACTCCAGCTGGGAAACTGGCCCCTAATTCCAAAGACTTCCCATTGCCTGTCTCCCAATTTCAGCTATGTCTGTATCAGAAGCGTAATTTTCTGCTAGTCTTTTTACACTCACTGTTTCTTGTATTTATCACACACACAGATTGTGTTCTGGAGATCTATAATTTTCTCCGCTATAAATAGACACAGGGCACCAAAGGTTTTTTGGTTTTGGAATCGGAATGGGATTTTTATTTTTAACCCTCTGCAAGGGTAACTGCAAAGAGTAAAAATATTCCAAACTCTACCACCGCATGTAGCAATGTACTTTTAAAAATGCAGGCTGATTACATAATGTTTCAAGAAAGTCTTGCCAGAATTTCGCCACATATACACTGATATGAGCTATCTAGGCAACTTGTCTTCAGTCCTAATAAAGTGATAGATCTAGAGAGAGCATGTCCACAAAAGCAAATGAGAAGAAGTCTTAAACACAGACAGACATGTACATTAGTACTAAACAAAGGAAGGCATTTTCTAGAGAGACTCTTACCGGTTCTTATTTTCAAGTTCTGCAATCAGCTGTCTTTGTTGCTTATTTGCATCAATGGTGAAAGAGATATCTGAGGCACCTCTCTGCTGACTCTGCTGCTGCTGCTGCTGCTGCTGCAAAGAGTTTGACCACATTATTAAAAATGTCCATGCACTCATTCTTACCTAACAGCGTGATCAAGGCTTGTTCAATGAAATCTGCTTGCATGTCAGATTTGTCAGCCCAATGCCTCAAAGGTATTTAAGCACCTAATGAGTCTCAAGAGACTAAATGCCTTTGCGGACCTGGATCCTCTACACTAAAAATAAACATAAACCAATTAATTAAAATAAAAAAAACAAATATCCATATTATAGCACATGCCACTAATGGTGCAATTGCATATTGTCATAACAAAAGCGTGGGCATAAGTTAGATAAGGCCTCAGTGTTTGCTACCTTGCTTCAAGGAGATTTCCAGAAAACACTGGTAAAAATGCTTGACCCTGTCTATAGCCAAGGTTTAGCACTGGTGAACCTGCCTTGTTGCTGGCAGTTGCTGTAATATACTCCTAATTATTATGCTTTAAACAAGGCTATTGAGACTTGCAATATGAGAAAAAAGGAATTTCCACTCAAACAACAACCAAGACAAAAATATATTCCACTTTGCTTCTCCGAAAAAGGTGAAGACATTTGCTTTCCTCTTGCCCTGAGAAAGCACAGTAAATTTCTCCATATTAAAACCTCATTCATCATCCACTTTTCATTCTGGCTGCAGTTCAGTGTGTGGTCCTGGCTGCAGTTCAGTGTGTGTAAGTGAATTTTTGATACAGCTTCTACTGATGCTTTCTGAAAAGCTGTTCCACAGTGTTTAACATACAAAAGAAACATTTTCCAATCAGCATATTTCAAACCACTCTCTAGAGCTAGTCACTAATTTCACAACAGCTTTCTTGGGGGTACTCCCTTTGTGTGTTTGCCAGCAACAACCAGAAGTCACTGTGTTGATTAAAAATGAAAATTTTAAAAATGTTTAAAAATGAAGATTCAAAATCAACATTTTATACATGGTGACATACTGAAGGGATCAAAACAGCCACTGAAAATATCCTAATCCTATCCTATCCTAATGAACAGACATCCAAGTAACTGTTTTTGACTCCATGATGTACAGAGTGTTTAAAAACTGATCCCCTGAGTCACCTCAGCTTCTGCAAATGGGACTGGTTCTCACTTTAAGGGTGATATGAAGTATAACTTTGGCACATGGAGTCTGAACTTGAGCATTTCCTCTACACTGTTTGGCATACTGTAGACTTGAGCCCTCGGAACGGCCTAGACTCTGTTCCACATAACATGTTGGGGAAAACACATTTCTGGTTTTCTTTACTTACTTCATTTTAAAACTTTATTTTTTGTTACTTGTACGTTTTCCTGTATTCTACATTCTACAATATATATATTCTACCCATTAAGGAAAACAGGAGAAAATCCAAAAAGGAGAGCTAACATATGCATTGATATACTGTACAATAGAGATAAAAATAACTTGGCCCTTTAGTTCTGCATATCCAGCCTTAGCAATAGTCTTGGCTGTCTGAAAAACTCCATGTCTATCTGAGTTTTCATTATCTTTCAATTGGCTGATAAAGTGCGCTTCAGAATTTGCGGCTGCCACATTTTTCTGAGAGTTCCTGTTCACAGAAGGCCTTTCTTTGCTTTCTCCTTTGTAGTATATGTTTAAAAGACAGAAAAAAATGTGGTATATTGTTGGAGAGGTGAAAATTTAGTGAATCCAACCAAACCATATCTGTTTCTTGTGTGTTTAAATACTGTGTCTCCACAAGGATACATAGCACTAAGATGCCACGATGATAGGTGCTGCACAGAAAACTCAGATAGATACAGATGACATTTCAGTCTTTAGAAAGATAAGATGAATCAGCCACAGATGAGAGGCTGCCTTAAATTTGAGTCAAACTGTATTCTGAATCTGGCATGACTGATTGTCAGACAACGGATAGTGAGATGATGAGACTGTGTGCATTCCCTTATGCCCCTATTCCTTGCCTGTGGTGAAGTCTTAAATGATAGATGGCTAAATACCCTGGGCCAAATTCATCTCCACAGCAGCTCAACCTATACCTACACCTGCTTGGAATACAGCTGACTGTTTTTAACAACCTTGCCTGATTTGGCCCTTTCAGTTGATCCCACATCGTACATCTCAGAGTGAAAATACGTTTCCTCACATTCTGTGCCAAGTTACTTTTCATTTAACTTTCATTTACACTTCTTTGTTCTATCGAATGTGCTGAGATGGGGAAAAAAAGAGTAACAAGGTTGACCTTCTTTATGCCATTTAAGGTTTTATGCACTTCAGTGAGGTTCCTGCTTGAATGTCTTTTAATTCTGGGTATAGTAAGTTTTTAGCTTGTCATCCCTTTCTACCTTGAGAGTCACACATACAATCATTGCTCTGAAATGAAAATGAGAGCCAAGGCTAATGCAATGGGTCACAACAGTCACTCTGTCCAAGATCATTAATTAAAATACACAGCACTTAGGGTTATGGTGGCTATGGTATTTGAGCTAAGGATTAAAACAAATTAATCAGCTCTTTTTATCTTTAAAGTAAATTGTTAACCTATAACGAATGCTAGTCTATGCAATATTTTCCAATCCAGTTTGAATTCAGGAGTCCCAAGTTGTCCTCCAGTTTTTGGATTTGGAAATGTTAAAATCATGGTAGGTTAGGACAGCAGGCAGTTTCCTTAGTTTAAATTGTTTAGTCATTACTAGGTTAAAATATATATTCTACATTGTTTAAGCTAGCTGTAAGAAAGCATTCTTGGTTTTTATTACACAACAATATCGTCCAATAAAATGAAAGGAAAAATAATCTGTCAACCATCAATGTTGTCGGATGTACATTTTCTGATCATGACAAGCCACTGCACTTTAGAAACAAGAAAAAGGGAACTTTTACCTTCCCCCAATAGAAAACACTTACTGATGCAGTAGTCTCTGCAGCCAGTCTCGCTGCATACCTGGCGATCAGTCTGTGCTCTTCATCTAGACGGCTTGCACTGTCAAGCAAGCTGCACAGAGATGGGGTGCAGGAAACAGAGAGGTATCAGTGTTTAGAAAGCACAGTAAGTCATGTTGTCAAAATGTCCACAATTCCCCATTCCAGAATTTACAAGAAAAACACCCAGAACTATGTTAAACATAAATTTGGCTTCTAACAATAACTGGAGAAATGACAATGAAGGCTGCCCTTCATTAATAATCTACCCTACTTAGAGGAGGTGAGAGCAATTAGTTCACCCTGGGTTATGCTAGCTGTTGCATGCATAACCCAAGCTTCTTCTGGTAGAAAGTCAGCTTGAAGTGAGTCATGGTGGCCCAAGGAGCTCATCCCACCCCTTTGAGAGGGAGAGCAGATATGCAGCTGGCCAGCAACCTCCCAGGTCAGTGTCGCTGTCTGGGAAAGAAGTGACAAGGCCCCCAGGGCCATTCCTCTGGCATGACTACCATGGAGGCTAACCAACAAATTAAAGCTTCTGTCCTCTAAATACCAAAGGGGTAAATCCCCCTAGGGCCCAGAAGGCCCTGCTGATGCAGGCGGGTAAAATCTGCAGACCCCAGTGAAGCCCAGGGTCCTCTAATCAGTGTGCAATTTCTATATATAAACTTTGTTGGATTGTCTAGAAACATAGCAAGTTTCACTCTCATCTTACAGTTTCTTGACACTTAGAGGAAACTTTTCAGATAATCATGTAGGGACATGCCATTGCCCCACAACTTCTATTGACTTTATCATTAATAAAATCTTGTCACTCCTTGCAACTATATTAGCAACTACATTTTCTAAAACTGTTTATTTTAGTTCCTCATGTTCTAACACACATTTGTTATTAGGAAAAAGTATAAAATATCTTACTGCTTATATGCTAGAATCACTTAAAAATATCCTATTATCTTAATCTTCAAATTCAAGGAATATCAAAGACAAATCGGATCATTCAGCTTATAGGCTAGTCACTTGACAAAAGTCATAATTTTAAATGGAAGCCATGCTTAGTCAAAATTTATGAACTGATAACCTTTGAATTTTCTAAACAGTCACAACTTTAAAAAGAGCCAAGCAGACCAAACCCAGAAGGAAGAAAGAGGAAAATAATGACTTGATCCTAAAAAACATCTTCAAAAGTCAAGTTTCAGCTCTGAGTATTGTTTTTAATTATATACAAGAGAAAAGAAATAGTAACTCATAATTTAATTAAAGGCGTGATGTAAGAATGTTCTACTTGAGGATGCATTAGAAATTTGAGCGATTCCTAAAGGAGAGATTCCTATACCACGTGGTAATTCAAGGAGCCACAAAATGCATCTTTTGGTTGGGGGTCTAATGCTTGAAGGATTCCACTGGGAGTTAGAAACTATACTTGAAGTGTTTTGGATTCAGTAGTTGGCAGGCTAGAGCCAGAAGCCATATTAAATTGTTCTGACTTACTGAAGTAATGGTAAGAGAGAAAAGGAAACAGTAGGATGTCTTTGTCTTATCCTCAGAATACCTGTGAGACTAAGGCCTTGTACACACGATCACTTTATCGCGCATTAACAATCATTACCGCGCGATCCCAACAACAGCGTACACACGTGCAATAGGGCTGTTGCGCATTAACTGCCTTGTTGTAGCGCAATACAAAAAACACCTCAACGAGGGTGGTAGCAGTTAACGCGGAACAGCTGTTGCGCCTTTCCACTTGTGTGTACGCTTACCGCGCAATGATTGGCTTCCGGAAGTGTCCCAGCATTCCAAAGTCGTCCTCTCTGGTCTTTCCCCCACCCGCTCTGTGGCCGTGAAGAAACAGTCCTCGCCCTGATCAGATTCCTGGGATTTTCGAATTTTTCATCTGTTTCACTTCCTGTTCTCTTGCTCGTGGAGTGGACTGCAACTCCGATCATCAGTAACAATGGCGGCCCGTCGTGGAAGATGCGCACCCCTTTGGAGCACAGCAGAGGTGCTGGACCTGATCAGCATCTGGGGAGAGTCCACTGTGCAGGTGCAGCTACACGGCAGCAGGCGAAATTATGATACATTTGGCATAATTTCTCGGGCCATGTCAGAGAGAGGTTATGATAGAGACACTGTGCAGTGCAGATCAAAGGTGAAGGAGCTAAGAATAACCTATCACCGAGCAAAGGAGGCAAACCGCCGTTCGGGATCAGCGCCTGCTACATGCAGGTACTATAAGGAGATAGAAGCCATCCTCAGTGGGGACCCCACAACCACTGCAAAGAGTCCCGTGGATACATCGGCCACCCCTCATCCAGTAAATGCCAGACCTGAGCAGGATGAGGACGTGATCGATGAGGAGGAGATGGAGGATGACCTGGAGGAAAGCGCAACAGCATGTAGCCAGGAGCTCTTCTGCACACCCGCTGAGACGTCCACCCAAGACATGAATTGCAGCGTGTCCTCTGAGGCGGCAGAGGGGGGTTTCGGTAAGTTTCTCTTTCGTGTACCTATGGCTCCTGCTAAAATATCATTGTCCGGGGTGGGGGTGCTTGCTGTTTCAGTCCCCGCTGTGCACGCTCTTTACTCTGCATTCATTAGAAGTGCATCAACACAAGCAGTGATTGTCAAAAAATCATCTGTATTTAGGTCAGTAAAGGTTTCCTTGATGTACCTCCAGAGCCTACTACTCAGGTTAGATGGGAGAGCATTTGTGTCTACGCTCCCAAAGACGGATACTCTGCCTCACCAGCTGCAAAGCACAGCCCTGGGAACCATGGCAGCACACAGTGCAGCAGCATACGGTCCTGGCTTGCAACCGGTGGCATGTAGGATATGTATTCTAGCTGGCAGGCGCACTCTGAGGAGAGAGATATCAGGTTCCATCTGTGTGTGCTGTAGAGAATGTTAGCCCCCAGTAAGCTTTCTATTAAGACGTACCTTGTCCGCTTCAGCGAACCATAGGATGTTGACTGCCCTGCACCTTCCAGTGGAATGTGTTACTGGAAGGTTACATTGCTTATCTAGGCTATGTGTTAACAACAGCTTTATTATTATTATTTTTTTTAGATTCGACCTTCACAAGGCCGGTGTCCACCCCAGCTGACCGCATGAGAAACATTCGGTGGCGTGCTTGAAGAAACAGGGAGGATATGTTTCAGGACCTGCTGAAAACAGCACAGGAATCCACGAGGGAGAATCGAGCCTGGAGAGAGGAATCCCAACAGAGGAGGCAGAAACACAGGGACGATCTGATAAGCGTGATGAAGGAGCAAACAGAACTGCTCAAGAGCATAATTGCTTTGCAGACCCAGCCGATTAATGTACGGGCTCCACTCCATACAGTTCAGCCGTGTCTGCCTCCCACATCCCGTAGTCCTCAAAGAATTTCTTTGAAGGCCACCCGTCCCCCTGGTACACTGCAACATCCAGTCCCCCCCAGAGCTACTTTTTAGAGACGCGCAGCTACACCCACCTGTAACCCCCCCCCCTTTAGGTTTTAATAAAAACAGTAACAAATAATTTGAAGAGTAGCTTTATTTGTACACACTGAAAATCTCATAAGGTGCACCTGATGCATCCTGGAAGTTAACTACGGGAGGGCATCATTGAAATGGTCCCTGAGTGCCTCCTTTATGCGAGCAGCTTCTCCTTGGGCCCCCCCTAATACTCCTAGTGGCTGGCTGTTCATAAGCTTCCTCGAGGCACTGTGCCTCCATAGCTCACCCCGGGGAAAACTTTTCTCCCCTACTTTCACAAATGTTATGAAGGACATAGCACAACGCAATCACAGCAGGGATGTTGTCCTCCGCCAAGTCCAGCCTCCCATACAAACAGCGCCAGCGCCCTTTTAAGCGGCCGAAGGCACACTCCACAGTCATTCTGTAGCAGCTCAATCTGTAATTGAACCGCTCCTTGCTGCGATCTAGGTTCCCGGTGTATGGCTTCATGAGCCATGGCATCAGTGGGTATGCTGGGTCTCCGAGGATGACTATGGGCATCTCCACATCCCCCACTGTAATTTTTTGATCAGGGAAGAAGGTACCCCCTTGCAGCTTTCAGTACAGACCTGTGTTCCTGAAAATGCGGGCATCATGCACCTTTCCCGACCACCCAGCATTGATGTCCATAAAACGCCCCTTGTGATCCATGAGTGCTTGCAGCACCATGGAGAAGTAGCCCTTCCTGTTGATGTACTCGGTCGTGAGATGGTCTGGAGCCAAAATAGGGATGTGTGTGCCATCTATGGCTCCCCCGCAGTTAGGGAATCCCATGGCAGCAAAGCCATCCACAATCTCATGAACATTGTCCAACGTCACCGTCCTCCGTAGCAGAACGCGATTGATAGCTCGGCAGACTTGTGAGAGGGCTAATCCGACGGTGGACCTCCCGACTCCAAACTGGTTTGCAACCGACCGGTAGCAGTCAGGAGTCGCCATCTTCCAGACAACAATCGCAACACGCTTCTCCACGGTTAGGGCTGACCTCATGTTGGTGTCTTTACGTCACAGGGCAGGGGCCAACTCTGAACACAGTTCCAGAAAGGTTGCTTTCCGCATTCAAAAGTTCTGTACCCACTGCTCGTCATCCCACAGATGCATAACAATGCGATCCCATCACTCGGTGCTCGTCTCTCGCGACCAGAAACGGCATTGCACCATGTGCAGATGATCGGTGAAGGAGCTGAGCAACGCGGTGCTGTTGCTCTGCATGGCATCGATCAGCCCCTGCTTCTCAGCGTCCTCGTCTGACTCGGAGCTCATTGCGTACTGAGCAACCAGCCGAGATGTATTTAGAATGCTGAAGGCAACAGTGGAGATCAGAGCAGGATCCATGCTGTCGCTGTTGTGATTGCTTGCAAGTAGTGTGTCACTGCACTGTTGAAAATAGGCGCGAGTTGCTATTGGCAACGAGGAAGACGCAAGGGGAACACAGTGCACCACGGGAAACTGAGATTTTACCCATGGCGCTTTGCGTTCCTTTCCTTCATACCATGATTCCAAGCGCAGATTGAGGGAAAATTGAACTGTGGGATAGGTGCCCAGAATTCACTGCGCTACACCGTGATATTGCAAAGAATTCTGTTGTGTTACAAGGAGCGACGTGTGTACGCGCTATCCTGCAATAAAGGTCACGTGTTTTTTATAGCGCGATTGCCATGTTGCGCTTTAATCTGATCGTGTGTACATAGCCTAAGAGAGTGAAGGCTAGAAATTCACCAGCGTGATGAAGCGTTAACCAGAGATGGGAACTGGGTGAACTAAGCCTTGATAGCTGATTGTTCTTAGTAACAGGAGTAGAAAAGGATTAGTGATCATTTTAGTTTAGCAAATATGTTTAATTTATTACACTGAATATACAAAAGATTTATTTCTACTCTCACTTACACCACTGATTGCAGTGTACTCTTGATTTACACTTGTGTGAAACAAGAACCAAACTCAAAGTGATTTTCCCTTTTTATTGATTGTGTGATTGAATGAATTCCCAGTTTACGATCAGCAATGTTTCTTCTACATACTTAATCTACAGTACTACTATATTACCCAAGCAACTCCTCCCCCAGGGAAATAACTCTCAGCTCCATGAAATTACACAAACCACTAAAAGGGATTAATTTAGCGACAACATAATAAATCATTTTCAATGTTTTCCAATAAGGCATCATATTATAACAAGTGTAACAAAAGTGGGTATTCTAGCTTCAACTGCCATTTGTATAGCAATTTACAAGCATATTAAAATCCTGAAAACTCACAGATTATAATGTGGATTGTTGATAGAGTAGCATGAATCTGCCATGTTAAAAGGATTAATTGAAACAGTAATTTTATAAATGAATACGATGACATCAACTTTCTGGTTCTTACAATTATCTCACTTTATATTAAAAGTCTCGGCATACACTTGCACATAGATGCACACAGTAAGGTACAGATTGTAGCAGTGCGTGAATTGTGGACTAGCAATGCCACAAGTTATTTGCACAAATGCTTTGGAATTTAAGAAGAAATATAATTACCAAGGTAGATTAAATTCTGAAATGGGTCAGTTGTATGTGATCATTAGCCACAGTGTAAGAACAACATGTTTAATCTGGACATACCAAGATTTTAAGCTGCAGAGTTATGATGTGCCAGATTTTATACCATGATATTTTATTTCAACAACTTAATGAATAAGGATGGAGAGCAATATTAAGGCATACTCCCAAATTATGTGAACATATGCAGAATTTGGGATAGAAACAAAGTTGAATGAGGTATCCCTTTGCGAAATCTAATGATTTCTGATGTAAAGTGTTTCTATGAATGGCTGATGATCCTCAAATATTTAGAATGTTAAACAATCATTCCAAGACTTAACATCTCTATCAACAATCATTTATTTAAAGACTTTGTAACAACCTGCAGGCTATTGGTCTTGTGATAGGGACTGAAGAGCCTGAGTGTTGCTGGTACAATGGCACTACATAAAACCCATAGATCTTTGGTAAAAGGTTTCACATGGCCATTTTTGGCCAGTATACTGCTTCTGAAATCTAAAGGATGGATTTGCACCCTCAGTTTTGAATATCTAATCCTGGCCACAAAATACATCTTCGTATTGTTTCTTCTACCATAAGCAGCATCTAAGCGGCATAAGACGCTGCAAACTAAGAATTATCTTCTGAATTATTTTTTAAGGTATATAGTATTTTTAAAATTTTAAATCATCAAGATTTTATTAGCTGACCACTAGTGAGAGTACTGTGCATACTCAGTATCTTATAAAGTAATGTGGAATATATTTAAGCTCCTTAAGTCTGCAACAGCACAGAAATATGAATCAATACATTATATTTATAATATATATAATGTATATATATAGTTATATACAATACATCCTGCTATCTTTAAAAACCATGGGAAACCATTTCCTATCAACTGAAGATCTCCTATTTACATTTTAAGCTTTTGTTTACATTACAAAAATAATATGATCTGTCTAACTTAAGTGAACAAAACCCAGAAATTTAAGAGTTAAAGAGGCATTTATAACTAGCGTAGTGGTTTAGGAACATAGATTTTATGAAATCTAAAATGAATCAAACATTTTCAAGAAATAAATGATAATGTTTTAATATTTTGAAACTGTATTGCATTTTAAAATTGCAGCAGCCAGAAAACATTGATAGTGGGTACTTTGGACGTGTCAGTTCATAATAAATAGGCTGTTTCTTTGTTTGCATAGTTCTATGAAGACTGAGACATCAAAACATTAAACTAGCCCATGAAAGCCAGGAAGTGAATCTGATGAGACTGGGGGCTGTAGTTTCAATGTCCAAATTATAGAAAATGAAATCTAAGGAGTAAACATACTAAATGAAAAGTAATTTTAAAAATCAAATTTCCAATGCATGTAAGGGGCATTTTGAAAAAAATATATTGGGACTGATCCTTAGCTGATATAAAGCAGTGTGTTCCACTCCCTTCACTAGAAAACAGACATACACCCATTGAAGATCTGGGCATATGTGAGTGATGATAATAAACTTTAGTTAGATATCATGTAGCATAGAATTCATCTGAGGATATGCCAGTATCAAGAGTGGTGTACCTCGACAGAAACATTCAGAGGCTTCTGACTGTTTTCTTTTCTAATCTTCGTCCCGCCATAACTATTCTTTTCCTCTCTATTCTTCACTTGGAAGCAGAGAAAAAGGTAGAAGACTATGCAAGAGCATTGTACACTGCATAGCTAAGTCTACTGTCTCTTGCTAATTTTCTGTCTCAAAGTCAAGTCGGCAGCTCCTGTAAATGACTGATGCTTTTTTTAATCAAAGATGCTACGACTGCAACCTTTAAATGTCAGTAATCAGATGTTTTGTACTACAGTCTGACTCAATTATTTGCACAATCAAGGACTGTATAATTCATTCCCCAGCTACCCTTCAGAAATATTAAAGGGATAAGCTATGACACAATTTGTATCTTGTCTTTGTTGTACCTGTGCATATAACTTTAACTGTATTTATGTGAACCCGCCATTATAATAGGAAGATATTTGACTGATACCAGGTACCGCTAGGAGGATAAAGGACAAAAACCAGCAGGGAACACTCATGGAGTGCTCAAGCTGGTGTTCTCCTCGGAAGTCAAAATACATCATGAATGTGACATGCTCCAGCTTCACATGCCTAAGGAGGGAGCGTCACTCTGAGCATACTTTCACCAAGCCCCCTTGCAGTCTGATTTGGCAGCTGCTAAGCAACCATTACAAACCAGTCTTGCTTGTTGAAATATTCAGCCAGAAATGAAATTCCACAGGATAGTAACATTTGAAAGGCTTGTTATCTCATCTTTTCATTCCAAACAAATTCAGTTTGCTGTTTAGTACAGCAGCAATGGGATGCAGTCAATTCAAACTAGATCCATAATCCAGGAGCAGACGCTGGACTATACTAAGGGTTTGGGCAAATTCTTTCCTCCAATATATATTGTTCCCATTTGCTTGAGTTATAGTGACACCCAAGTCTGAAACTGGAATTAGACACTGGGATTTTAGAGGGCTGGTGCGCTCTCCCCCCAAAAGGAAGATGCTCAATGTCTTTATATTTATGAATAACCATAGCAAAGTGGTGTGGCCTCCCTCTGAGGCTGATACCCTGGGTTGACCCCAAGATGTTACAATAAGGCAGTGGTTCTGAACCTTTTTTCGATTGTGACACACCTGACAGATGATGTTCCCCTGCGTGACACACTACAATCGGCCGATGGCACTTGGGCTGGGAGCGCTTGGGAGGATGCAGCACTCTGGGGGATGAAACTCTCCAAGACTTTGTGGAGGCAGAGTAAAGCCAGCACAGGCTGGTGCCCTGGCGGTCTGGCTCAATGGGGCAGGGTTTATTTTTGTGGCGCAGGCAATACCCACCTCCCTCCCCAAGTCCAGGATCTCTGGGTTGCGGCCCCTAAGTCCCTTTACTCATCTGGCCCTGGCTGCTGCCTGTATTGGGCAGCAGGAGCGGGCTGTTGAGGGCAGCAGAGAGTGGTGGGCGGCAGAAGCCCCAAGCTGGCTCCCACTTGAGCTGCCAGTTTACTGTGATGACCTCCCAGCTCTTTGCGACACACCTTTGTGTCCCGACACAGTGGTTGAGAACTGCCGCAATAAGGTATTGGCACAACATTTGCTAGTGGATTATCTGAAGAGACATGCTACAATAGCAGTAGGAATATCTGGAAATATAAAAAAGACTGAAAATGGTGGGAATAATTTTGTAAAAAACTATGCATATTATTTCTGACACATTTTACAATATGAAGGTTACATACCTGTAACTGGAGACTCTCCAAGATGTGCAGTCTTCAAGATGTGCTCCATGTGTATGAGACTGGAAATGTTTTCAAGTAGCATCTGTTGGTCTGTTACCATCTGTACCTATACCCTGGATCTCCTTGTGCTCAGTACTGAGGGTATATGGGGAGATCTGGATGAACCTCATGAGATTCAACAAAGACAAGTGCAAAGTCCTGCACTTAGGATGGAAAAATCCCATGCACTGCTACAGGCTGGGGACCGATCGGCTAAGTAGCAGCGCTGTAGAAAAGGACCTGGGGGTTATGGTGGACGGGAAGATGAATATGAGCCAACAGTGTGCCCTTGTTGTGAAAAAGGCCAATGGCATATTAAGCTGCATCAGTAGGAGTATTGCCAGCAGATCGAGGGATGTGATAATACCCCTCTATTCGACACTGGTCAGGCCGCATCTGGAATACTGTGTCCAGTTTTGGGCTCCCCACTACAGAAAGGATGTGGACAAATTAGAAAGAGTCCAGCGGAGGGCAACAAAAATGATTAGGGGGCTAGAGCACATGGCTTATGAGGAGAGACTGAAGGAACTAGGCTTATTTAGTCTACAGAAGAGAAGACTGAGGGGAGATTTGATAACAACCTTCAACTACTTGAAGGGCTGCTCCAAAGAGGAGGGAGCTAGGCTGTTCTCGAGGGTAACAGAGGACAGAACAAGGAGCAATGGTTTCAAATTACAGCTGGGGAGGTCAAGGTTGGATATTAGGAAAAACTTTCTCACTAGGAGGGTGGTGAAGCATTGGAATGGGCTATCTAGGGAGGTGGTAGAATCTCCATCTTTGGAGATTTTTAAGGCTCGGTTAGACAAACCCCTGGCTGGGGTGATTTAGGGGGAGTGGTCCTGCTTTTTAGCAGGGGGTTGGACTAGATGACCTCGTGAGGTCCCTTCCAACCCTATTATTCTATGATTTAACTGCCTCTTCAGTTCTTTTTCTACTGGATTGAATTAATGACTGGATTCATGATTCAAAGTAGAGGGGAAGGACGGCATGTAGCGGAATGCAGATAGGGAACATGCAGCTCAAACTGTCAATTATATGTAAGTAACCTCCATTTCTTCTTCAAGTGCTGGTCTTCATGTATGTTGCACAAATGGGTGACTGACAAGCAGTAGTCAAACATCACACTGTGAGCATGCAGGTGGTGTAGTCATCAGTGGCACTCCAATTCTAATGGCTGAATTGGCATAAAAATTGAGTTAAACATAATGCTTTGTGAAAATGTGGCTGGAACTCCAAGTTGTTGCTACTGAAATTGTCTGTGTTTTAGTGAAATGGGCTCTCAGCCCTTCCAGGCAAGGGAAATGTGCTGATAGCAAAGGAAGATATAGACGGAAATCCACAAAGAGAGGCTCTGAGCAGATATTTTTTGTCCCTGTACTCATTGTTACAGGGACAAATAGTGTAGGCCATTTTCTAAATGGTTTTGTTCTTTAAGGTAAAACATCAGTGCTCATCTGTCATTGAGAGAGTGAAGTCTCTTGTTCTCAACTGAAGGCATAAGGGTTCGGGAAAAATAGTGGTATGTGAACTGATTGGTCTATGTGCAAAACAGAAATTACACTCACCATGAACTTTAAATGGAGGTGAAATGATATCTTCTCTTTATGAAATGTGGTTTGTGGCAGGTTTGCCAGGAGGGCTCTCCTTTCACCCATTCTCCTGGTCATTGTAATAGTAACAAGGGAAACAACTTTTAAGAACAAACAAAATACCAAGTATGTTGGCCAATGTTCAAAAGATGGCCCAGGAAGTGCTGAAAGTATGAGATTGAGGTCCCACTGCAGCGTTAGTTTCACTACTCGTAAGACGGTCTAAATCAGGATCTTTAGGAATCTGTTTGTTACAGGATGCGTGAAAATAGAATTGCCATCCACCAGAAAGCGGAATGCACTGATTGCTGCTAAGTGCACATGTAGCAAGCTAACAAAAAGACCAATGGTCTTGGGAGTCAGGAGGTGATTTAAAATAGCAGGAATACCTGCCGACCCTGATAATAACTAGTTCAGGTGCTCCCAGATAGAAAAATGCCCCCATTTGGTAAGGTACAATTTTCTAGTAGAATCTTTCCTGATATGACTAAGAATACTCTGAATGGCCTCTGAACATCAATGTCTTAAGTCTGATGCCCATCCAAATACAAGCTGTGAGGTGAAGAGAGTCCAAGTGGAGATGTACGTTACTGCCATTCTCCTGGGTTAGCAGATCTGGAAAGGGCTGAACTCTGATGAGTTGCTGGATTGACATCTGTAAGACATCCAGAAACCAGAATGTCTGGGCCAAATGAGTACAATGAGAACAACCTGTACTTTGTCATGACAGGTGTGGCAGGCAGGAGAGAGACTGCAATGCATGTATTTTGGATGCGCTCACCAGATGAGATGAGGCCTGATGTTGACAGGGACTGGCACTACGGCATTCATGCTGTGTCTGTCTGGTGTCTATACCGATGTGCCCCTGGTTTATAGACAATGGAGATATGGTTTGGCAAATGGTAGTATGGAAGTTCGGAGGCTAAGTGGTGCAGCAGAGAAAGATCTGGACTGTTATTCAGGGTTTGTGAGTGATTTGGTTTATCACACTGTTCATAGCAAGAAATGTGTAGATTTGCTCCTGTTCCAGTCAAGTTCAGGGTTGGCCCTATAAAGTCTCTGAATAGTGTGGCAGCCAGCGCAGATTTGTGCATTTAGGCAGGTCCCCAAGGAAGTCAGGAGGCACAGCAAGGATGAAGTGGCTCTTTGGATGTGCACATGGACAACTGGCTTCTAATAGAGAGATTCTCAGTACGTGAAGATGAGGTAGCCATTTTGTCACACTACCATTCAGATAAGACGACCTTCATGAAGCCCCTGGGCGCTGTTGCAAACCCAAATAGGTTATCTTGAAATGGGAGTGAACCTCTCCTAGCAGGAATCTGAGAAGCCTTTCTATGGGGTGGGTGAACGTCCACATCAAAATAAACTTCTTTCATGCTGGGAGCTGTTGGTTTCTAAGCAAGGAATTATTGATGCCAGTGTAACCATGCAGAATTTTAACTTTGGAATAAACGTATTTACCTGACATAGGTTGAGAAGGGGCCTCTATCCTCCCTCTTTTGGGGAGGAACTATGAGGTACTTGAAGTTGAACCCTTTCCTGGAGTGCTCTCAGGTCTGAAATGGGAAGGTGCAACAAACATTGCCCGTGACAAAGAAATGAACCGCCCCAAGTCAGTAAAGATAGCACTTATGGATGTTTCTAACCAAGAAGGAAGAAAGACAGGAGGGAAGGAGAGGTCAGTTATAAATCCTGGGATTCTGGACACCCACGAGGCAAGGACAGAGAAAATACTAAGCTATATTAACTAGGAGAATACAATAGAACCTCATTTTCGAACACCAGAGTTACAAACTGACTGTTCAATCACACATCTCATTTGGAACCAGAAGTACATAGTCAGGCAGACACACACACACACAAAAATCAAACGCAGTACAGTACTGTGTTACATGTAAACTATTAAAAAAATAATGGGAAAGAAGCCTTTTTCTTCTGCTTAGTAAAGTTTCAAAGCTATATTAAGTCAATGTTCATTTGTTAACTTTTAAAAGAACCGCCAAAAGTTTTCCTCAGAGCTGTGAATAGTTTAGCATTATGAACAACCTCCACTGTACTCTAAAACCACGATAAAGCCACTAACAAACAATGTACGATTCTATTTAGAGAGACAAAGACAGCCCGAGGATAACTCCAGACACAGAGGATTGTGATTCAGACCATAAAGCAGTAAGAGGGAACAGGAGAGAGAGCGGGTCTGCATCTCCCGTTATACTGTTAGCACCGAGCATGAGGAGATCCAGGAAGTATGCAGAAATATTACTTGCAGGAATTACCAGTCTCAGGCATATGTTGCACATCTGCACCCACGTTTGGAATACAGGTAGGGATCAGCACTCAAAGAAGAATCTGGAGTTATTTGTATATTAAACTCCTCCCCATCTTCTTGGTGTGGAGCTGCAGGGGATAGGATTTCCTTGCCACTGCATAGCAGATCAGCTTTCCCCCATACTAGGCTGGCCTACTGTGATGCCACCATTCACAATGTTGATGGCAGCCGCCGTTACTTTTGGGTGGACATAGCGTTAAATGTTTAGTCAGGCAGAAGAAAAGAACTATGCACAACTTACCTGCTTCAAAATGGCCATACTTTGCTCTGAATTTGAGATCGTGGCAAATATATATGTAGGCATAAGCCTAGACATTGCAGAAATAAGCCACATTTAAGAAGGATGATGACCTATGTGCAAAAATACAACTGAAACATTGTTCCTCCTTTGATGGGCTAAGAAGCCATTTCTTATTTTTGATTGTAGTGTCACTGTTTCCCATTTACGCAATAAACTGGGACTGCACATTATGTGACACCACAAAAAGTTAATTCCCTGAAAGGAGAAAACTTGGAAATCACTGATATGGATGGGTTTACGTACCATCATCAAGTATAATACTGACTACTAAACAGCGTCACAAACCAGTTTGCATGGTAATTCTTAGCCAAGCAATTATTTACAGTACTTTGCTATTTAACATTCCTAGAATTCCATGATCCAACAGCACTGGGAGGAGTCATGTCCTGGAAGCACAGGCATCCACTCTTTGGATTAATCTTTTAAACATCTGCCTCCACTAAGGCAGTGAAGAAATACTAAGTGCACTGGGCTGTGATTTAACTCAAGCAGACGAATGTCCCTCTTCTAAAGAGCCCCGAAAGGTGTCAAACCTGCACTAACCGTGAGGGGTTGCTCTGGAGCATGTTGACATACAACCCAATGAGAACATGTTCATCGGCCAGCCTGTCTGCAACATCGAGGCTGTACTGTAACCTGAAACAGGGTTGGGGGGAAAAAGGGTGTGATCCGGACAGACAGAGAGAAATAAACAGAAAAAGCAGGAGCAAGTAAGACTATGAAATGGGAATTTAAGATTCTTAGAAAAGACTAAAGTGCTGAAATTCTTATTTACTCTAGTTGCGTAAAATGGTACAATTCAACTTGATCAGGAAACTGATTCTGTAAGATGGAGAGAGCCTGCTAAAAGATGCAGAACACCTTCAATTCCTGTTGAAGTCAATGGGAGCTGAAGGAGCTCGCAGGACAGGTCAATGGGACCATGCAGGATCACACCATGTGTTAGTCCTATAAAGAAAATTACTTTACAAATAGTATAGATTATGAAATTTGCCAATTTTAATATAAAGACTATATAGAATATACATTATATGGATAATAAAAATAACATGTGCAGTATATTTATATATATACACACACACACATAATTAACAAAATTATTTGGAAGTGTCAGATCAAGATAATATGTATATAAATATAAGCATTTAGGCAAAGCCTACTTTAGTTTAGTGGGTTAGTTAGGTTATAGAGGCACTGTCATTTTCTTGTGAAAGAAGTGTATAGATTATATTAAAAATCAGGGGAAAGACAGAACTTTTTCTGTAGTTGTGTTAGCACAAGCTACCAATATACACTCTTTAACTTACCCTTTGCCTTTCAAGAAAGCTGGAGCAGCCCTAGCCAGCAGTTTGTTCTGCTCTACTTCATTACTCTTGTAAGGAGAGCTAGTTAATAAGATAGGAAAACTAAGAAGAAGGCAAACAATAATTGCAGTTCATTAAAGAATAGAGTTCAGGGAAATTCATACAAGAGCTTTGAACTGGACCATAATTCAAGCAGGTTCTAAAGAATTTTGAAAAAAGAAATCAACCAAAGACAAAATTGAGATTTAGAACTTTACGACCATGGAATCCATGGAATTTTGCTTGGCCAGAAGCTTGTTGAAATTCTTCCCCCTCTAAACTATACTTACAGCAAGAGAAGAAGCAAACAAAACAAGCTACAACCAAAAATGGTTGTCTGAAGGCAGGTGTAGTTTCAGGTGAAATCTGAGCTACATACTTGACACTAAAGCTTAACATGCCAAGCCTTTTCATCAAAAGAGGAAAAGCTTCTCTACACTGGCCAGGGTATTCCTGGGATGATTACATTAAACTAAATTAACTTTCTCTTGATTTGCCATTATATGTGCAGCTCAGTATGGAAGCAACCAAGAAAGTGTTTACATCTAACTGAATCTGTCCTTCTGTGAGGTGGGTTCTCAATTTATGAGAAATACTATGTTCTTTTTCTGCCTTCAAATATATTCGTTGTTTTACATTATATTCTATTTGTCAGTTACACTTTCTTTTTAGTTTTAAATATTTTAAGTCTCCCAGTAATTTCCTGATGCTGTAATACACAAGTGACTGTGGAAGAAAAGAAGATATTGGATAAAAATGAAGAGATTTATGAAGAGATATCATAGTTTGTGCCTCATGCTACTGCATTTTTGTGGAAGTTATTTCTTTTCCCTCTCCATTTTAATCATTTACCTATCTCCTTTGTGGCCTCGCTACTGACATCTAGGCATCTTCTGAACAAAGACACAAGTGCCTGTGTATGTAACCCAAAGGATTAGCTACTTGTGGTACATCTGAGTAGACTAGGTTCTGATGATCTGGTGAGTAAAAATATCAACTGCATGACAAATTAATCATTCACTGATGCTGGTCTCATCCTATTCTACCACCATTCTCATAGCTTCATAAAGAAGTTTAGGTCATCATTCATCCGTAGAGTTTTCAAAGGATTACACTTAAGGAGTGACCCCAAGAACCATAATTTCATAGTTTTATTACAATCTGAATGGAATACAGAGCTACTCATTTCTTCACAGCACGAAAGCTGTTTGCTATCTACCTGTGTTTTTATACAATGTCCATGACTGGTATTTATAAAGAACCAAACACGAGAACAGCAAACTGGGTCAGACCAATGGTACATCTAGTCCAGTATCCTATCTTCCAACAGTTGCCAATGCGCCAGATGCCTCAAAGGGAATGAAGAGAACAGAGTAATCATCAAGTGATCCATCTCCTGTCATCCAGTCCCAGCACCTGCAGTGACAAGCTTACGGACATCCATAGCATGGGGTTGCATCCCTGACCATCTTGGCTAAGAGCCATGGATGGATGGACCTATCCTCCCTGAACACACATAATTCTTTTCTGAATCTAGTTTTAGTTTTGGCCTTCCCAACATCCCCTGGCAATAAGTTCCATAGGCTGACTGAACTCTTCTGAGCTTCTGAAAGATGTCAGCTAACTGTAATTATTAGTTTTATTAGAAACATCTAGTACAGAATCTGAAGTGAATCTTTTAGAGCTAAACTTTCGGCTCCTGCTTTCAGTTCTGAGTGCCCACTATTGGATGCACAACTGATTCTGCCTACGAAAGGGAGCTTATACTCACCTAGTGGAACATCTGCAATGGCAGTGACTGATATTGCTAGAGAAGACCCCGACTCTCTCTTTTTATCCTTCTAGTGGGAGTAACCCTAAGCAAAGCAAGACTAAGGATAAGCCTTGCAAAACTCTACTGACCAACTTGCCCTGGATGATTTCTAGCCATGACATGCTGACAATGCGTCTGTCTAGATGACAAATAGATACTACTTAAAATCAAGTTAGCCAACATGGTTTGAAACACCTGTTAAACAACCTTCAATAGTGAAATTTTGTGCTTTTTCATCAAGAGAGGTAGCACAAAGCTTGCAGCAAAGGGTGGCTTGAAGCCATCTTTGTGCTCTCCCAATACTGGACTGCTTTAGGGATTAAAGAAACCTTCAGTGCAACTTACACAGCCATGGTGGACATCTGTCTAAGATACAGCAGCCTGTCTGTCACCATAGCACTGATCAAAATCTCTGCAATCGACATGCTGCAGCCCCTCACTCTATGCCCTCCCTACCCAGGACTTGCAAAAGAGTCCACAAAGAAGACTTTTTTATTTAGATTATCATCCATATAGAAGAATAATGTTTAAAAAAGCACTACACAGTCCCCAACGAGAACATAGAAAAGGCCTTACTGGATCAGATCAATAGCCCATCTAGCTCAGTATCCTGTCTTCTGAACATGGGTAATGCCAGGTGCTTCAGAGTGAATGAACAGAACAGGTAGTCATCAATGATATATCCCACTGGCCATTCCCAGCCTTTGCAAACAGCAATCCCTGCCTATCCTTGCTAATAACTATTGATGAACCAACCCCCATGAACTTATCTAGTTCTTTTTTGAACCTGTTATAGTCTTGGCCTTCACAACATCCTCTTGGCAAGGAGTTTCACACATTGACCGTGCGTTGCATAAAAAACCACTTCCTTTACTCATAGCCTCATTCTAAGGTCAGAAAGGACCAGTACGATCATCTAGTCTGACCTCCTGCACAATGCAGGCCACAAAACCTCACCCACCCACTCCTGTAATGAACCTCTAACCTATGACTGAGTTATTAAAGTCTTCAAACCATGATTTAAAGACTTTAAAATACAGAGAATCAACCAGCAAGTGAGCCATGCCCAATGCTACAGAGGAAGGCAAAAAAATCCCCAGCACCCAAGCCAATCTGCCTTGGGGGAGCCAATTAGTTTGTTTTAAACCTGCTGCCTATTAATTTCATTTGGTGACCCATAGCTTTTGTGTTATGAGGTGTAAATAACAGTTCCTTATTTATTTTCTCCACACCAATCATTATTTTATAGACCTCTACTGTAACTCCTGTTAGTCTCTTTTCCAAGTGAAAAGTCCAAGTCTTATTAATATATCTTCTCAAATGGAAGCTGTTCAATACCCCTAAGCATTTTTGTTGCCCTTTTCTGTATGTTTTCGCATTCCAATAAATCTTTTTTTGAAATGGGACACGGAGATCTGTAAGCAGTATTTAAGAAGTAGGTGTACCATGGATTTATAAAGAGGCAACATGGTATTTATTTTCTGTCATAATATCTCTCCGTTTCCTAGTGATTCCCAACTTTGTTAGCTTTTTTGCCTGCTGATGCACACTGAGTGGATGTTTTCAAAGAAATATCCACGACTCCAAGATCTATTTCTTGGATGCTAACAGCTAATTTAGACCCCATCATTTTATGTGTATAGTTGGGATTTTGTTTCCCAGTGTTCATTACACTGCATTTATCAACACTGAATTTCACCTGCCAGTTCGTTTCCCAGTCATCCAGTTTTGTGAGACTCTGTTGTAACTATTCGCAGTCTGCTTTGTCCTTAAGTATCTTGAGTAGTTTTGTATCATCTACAAATTTTGCCAACTCACTGTTTACCCCCTTTTCCCAGATCATTTATGATATGTTGAAGAGTATTGGTCCCGGTACAGACCACTGGAGAACACCACTATTTACCTGTCTCCATTTTAAAAACTGACCATTTATTCCTACCTTTGTTCCCTATCTTTTAACTACTTGCTGATCCAGGAAAGGACCTACCCTCTTATTCCATAACTGCTTATTTTGCTTAAGAGCCTCGGGTGAGGTATCTTGTCAAAGGCTTTCTGACAATCCAAGTACACTATATTTACTGGATCACCCTTGTCCATATGCTTGTTGACTCCCTCAAAGAATTCTAATAGATTGGCGAGTCATGATTTTCCTTTATAAAAACCATGTTGACTCTTCCCCAACAAACAGATTAATCTCTGTGTCAGATAATTCTGTTCTTTATTACAGTTTTAGTCAATTTGCCTGATACTGAAATTAGTCTTACTGGCCTCTAATTGCCAGGATTCCCTCTGGAGCCTTTTTTAAAAATTGGCCTCACATTAACTAGAGTAATCTGGTACAGAAGGTGATTTAAATGATTGCAGAACCATTAAGTGTGGTATGTAACCAATTTCACATTTGAGTTCCTTCTGAACTCTTGGGTAGATATCACCTGGTCCTGGCGACTTATTACTGTTTAATTTATCAGTTTGTTTCAAAACCTCATCTAATGCACCTCAATCTAGGACATTTCCTCAGGCCTTGTACACACTACAAAGTTATTGCGCGATAAAGCCCTTTAATGCGCAATAACAAACAGAGCGTACACACACAACTTACAGTTATTCCGCGTTAAGTCCCTTCTTTTTGCGCAAAATGTAAACCACCTAAACGAGCGTGGTTGCTGCTAACGCGGAATAGTTGTTGCGCGATGGCCAGTGTGTGTACGCTTATCGCGCAATGTGAATATAACGGAAATGGCCCACAATTCAAATTCCATCCCTTCTGCACTTCCGCCTGTACTCTATCGTCGTGACGTCATTTTTCCCGACCTCCTCTTCTGTCCCGCGAATTTTTGAATTCACCACTCTCCCTTCTGCCTCGCTGTTCGGTGCTGCTGCCTCTGTGTGCTTCGCTCGCAATGTCGTCGCGCCGCAGCAAACGAGCTCCAGCCTGGACAGCAGCAGAGGTGATGGACTTGATCGGCATCTGGGGAGAGTCCGCCGTGCAGTCACAGTTACGTGGCAGCCGGAGGAATTTTGACATTTTCGGTCAAATATCCAAAGCCATGACCGAAAAGGGGTACGAGCGAGACACCCTGCAGTGCCGGGCAAAGGTGAAGGAGCTGCGGATAACATTTCACAGAGCCAGAGAGGCTAACCGGCGCTCTGGCTCCGCGCCAGCAACGTGCAAGTACTATAAGGAGCTGGAGGCGATCCTGGGCGGCGATCCCACAACCACCCCGAACTGCACGGTAGACACCTCGGAGACTGCACCCCAAACAGAGAAGGAAGCAGAAGGCGACGAGGCAATTGTGGACGAGGAATCAGAAGAAGAAGACTACGAGGACGGAGAGAACGGAGCCACTGACCCGGGGAGCCAGGAGTTATTTTCCACCCAGCCAGAAACAAGCTCCACTGATTCCTTCTCCACGCCTACCCAGGAATCATCAGAAGGCAGCTCTGGTAAGTCCCGTTCGCAATGTCCTCTATTCTAGGTGCTACAGCTCAGCGTAGACATGGTTTTTTTGCAAGGGGTTTTTGTTTTCGGTGTCCTCAGTTCTGTTCCTTACAGAACTGTAAAGGTGTTACTAGCATTACTTAAAAAGGTCATCGATGTATGCCTCGATTTCCAAGTAGTCGTTCCCTTTCAACTCACTGAACGCGTCATCCAAATATTTCCAGAGTCTTCTCTTGAAATTACATGGTAGAGCATTCCTTTGCACTCCACCATTCAGGGACACTCTTCCTTTCAGACTCGCAAGCACTCCTGCGGGCAACATTGCTGCGCACAGTCCTGCAGCGTAAGGTCCCGGCTTGAAGTCGGCAACATGAAGGAGATGCATTCTCGCTTGCAGAGGCACTCTAAGCAGTGTGAGATCTGCCTCTATTTCAGCCATCTCGGGCACGGGATCAGAACTTGGTGTGGCAATAGTCAACTCTCCGTTGTACTAGCTCTGCAACCCGTACCAAGCTTTGGGAAATCTGTTACCGCCCCCCCATAGGTCCCCTCTTGTGTATTGAAGGAATGTGTGGGGAGAACAACATCATTTGCTCCTGACCGTGGCGAGAACAATAGCGGCATTCTACATTTTTCATATCTGAACAGGAATGACCTTCGGTGGACAGTCTACAGCTGCAGCTGAGCGTCTGAGGAGGATAAGGCGGAGGCCTCGCAGGAGCAAGGAAGACGTCTTCCAGGAGCTCATGCAGTTCCATGAGGCTTCTGCGAGGGAGACAAGGCAATGGAGGAGGCAGTGCAGGCAGGACAGGAGACAGAGCAGTGCGAGGAGAGAGCAGCAGAAGGATGCCCTGATAGGCATCATGCAGGAGCAGACCAACCTCCTCAAGACCATGGTCGGTCTGCTACAGGCTCGCACCCCCCATCATCAGCCTCATATGCCTTTCAGTGCATCCACGCCACATTCCCCCCCCAGACAGTTTTTAGACCACCATGGACATCCATGGTGTAACCCTAACAGAACCCCTCCCCCAACATATGTAGTTGAGTCCCGCACCTACACCCACCTTTAGTCCCTACTCCCCTCAAACCCGAGTTTTGATCAATGTTAATTAAATAAAGTTGAATCCTTGTTAAACTTAATCAGACTTTCTTTATTTGTTTCATTAATTTAACATTAACGGTTTTTGATTCAATGAATGTTTACAGGGGAAAAACACAAAATTTCTAAAGCTTAATTTTTAACAGTTGAAACATATAGGAAATGGTTAGTAACTATATTCAAAGGTACAATTTTAACCAACAGTACTAAAATGGGTTTTTAACGCATCCCTTATGCGAACTGCCCTTAGCTGCGCCCCCCGGATACCCCTCGTGTCTGGTTGCTGGTAGGCATTTTCCAGACGTTGTGCCTCAGTGGTCCAAGAGTTCCTGAATCTCTCCCCCCGGCTTTCACATATATTGTGAAGAACACAGCAAGCCGAAATAACTAATGGGATCCTGTCCTCGTGGAGATCTAGCCTGCCATACAGCGCTCTCCAGCGCGCTTTTAAACGGCCAAAGGCACACTCCACAACCATTCTGCATCTACTTAACCGGTAATTGAAACGCTCCTTGTCAGGATCCAACTTCCCGGTGTACGGCTTCATGAGCCATGGCATCAGTGGGTAGGCGGGGTCCCCAAGTATCACCACTGGCATCTCTACACCGCCCACAATTATTTTCTCGTCTTGAAAAAATGTTCCAGCATGTAGCCTTCTGAATAGTCCAGAGTTTCTAAAGATGCGTGCATCGTGCACCTTTCCAGACCAGCCAGCATTAATGTCCATAAAGCGACCACGGTGGTCCACCAGTGCCTGTAGAACCATCGAAAAGTATCCTTTCCTGTTGATGTATTCAGAGGCAAGGTGGTCGGGAGCGAGAATAGGGATGTGAGTCCCATCTATTGCACCCCCACAGTTCGGGAAGCCCAACTCATTAAATCCTGCGATGATCTCCCTCACGTTTCCCGGGGTCACCATCCTCCTGAGCAGAATACGGTTGATGGCTCTGCATACTTGTGACAGTGCCACTCCAACGGTCGAGCGTCCAACCCCAAACTGGTTTGCGACCGAGCGGTAGCAGTCTGGAGTCGCCAGTTTCCAAAGTGCGATAGCCACACGCTTCTCCACGGTCATGGCGGGTCTCATCCTCGTGTCCTTGCATCGAAGGGCAGGGGCAAGCTCCTGGCATAGCTCCATAAATGTGGCTTTCCGCATTCTAAAGTTCTGTTGCCACTGATCATCATCCCACAGCTGAAGGACGATTCGTTCCCACCAGTCTGTGCTCGTCTGCCGGGACCAAACACGGCGGTTCAGGCTGTGTTGCTGGTCCGCGAAACTGATCAGAATGTCCGTTTGGTTTTCAATGCTGTCATCATCCGAGACCGAGTCATCCGTGTCATGCTCCGAATCATAGCCAAAGGCAAACCGCAACAGAATCTGGGCTGTGTTCACAATGCTGAAGGCAGCATTCAAGATCACAGCTGAATCCATGTCGATTCTGAAAAGGCAGTGCCGAGAAGAAGGTTGCTTCAATTTGAAATTCGCGCTCGTTGCTATTGGCAACCGCTGGGTAGCGTCAGTAGCGGAATGCACCACGGGAGATGATACTGGGGACTCTGGGATACGTACCCACAATCCCCTTCGCTTTCCTGGAGGACTGCGCTCAGAAGGGGGGGGGCTTTGTTCCGTTAGAGCAAGCATAGTGTGTACGCGATCTCGCGCAACAACAGCCACGGGAGAATTAATGCGGAAGAGGATTATTGCGCGTTAAAAATGGTAGTGTGTACATAGCCTCAGATTTGTCATCTTTAAAGAACAGCTCCGATTTGGGAATCTCCCTCACTTCCACAGCCATGAAGACTGATGCAAAGAATTCATTTGTTTTCTCCTCAATAGCTTTATCTTGAGTACTCGTTTAGCATATTGATTCTTTTAGCATATTGATTGTCCAAGTGACCCCACAGGTTGTTTAGCAGACTTCTTGCTTCTGATGTACTTCAGCTGCAGCTTCCAGTTTTGACTGCCCACTATTGGGTGCACAACTAATTCTGCCTACAAAAGTGAGCTTACTCTCATTTTCCACTGAGAAACTGGGAAGCTGTCCAGCTACATGATTCATGAACCAGACGTGGGATTTACAAACACAAAACATGTGTCTCCTATTTTTGCATGTGCACAATGGGTAAGCAGATTTAGAGGCTGACTTCGGCTTGTGGGAGATACATTCACAAATGCTGAAATGCTAAATTACCCAAGCTGACTAAAGTCTCCAAGGGACCATGTATTAGTTCAGACAGGCAAAGTGTAGGTGAACTCCACTTTACCTCCAACACATCTTTCTGCCTACACCAGAATCCAGAGAGGCAACTGGAAAAGGAACAAGTTATGTCATTTTATGCTAGCTGAGAGCTCCCCTGTCCCAGCAAAATTCTCAGCTGGCCAGCTAGGGCCAGATTCCATCATTTTGCTCCCTTGTCCAGTACAAAGTGGCCAGAAGATGGGGAGAGAACCTGCGTCTAGCCAGATAGTGCCTGGTCCTGCAAGCACAAAGACACACGGAAAATGTGCATACTTGCAAAAGTGATGTTACTCATGTGTTTACATCAAAAGGCCAATGGTTTCCCACTTATGAGTTTAACACAGGAATGATAAAAGAAAAAGCATTTGTAAAAATAAAAAAAATGTAATTGCAAACCCACAAAAAGGTAAAGGGTAAATCTCAAGGGTAAGAGCAAACCAAATTTCTAAATCTTTTCTTGTTAAATTGACTAGATTTCAAGCTGATTGTGTCCCTCTTATTACACAATCACATATTTTATCAAACAGTATAATATACCACATAATCTTTCTATTCCTTTCAGTTCACCTTAGAACTATTATGTCCTGTGCTACACACGGTAGGCAAATATAGGACCTAGATATCTCATCTATATCTCTACTGAGAGAGAGAGATGAGAGGATATCTAGGATGTGTATTTATCTAACATAAGTTATCTTAGACACAGTACATGTATATAGTCACAAATCCACACACACATCAACTCTTCTATTTGTTGATATAAATTCAGTAAGACACAGGCAGCAGAGGGTGTGTCAGGGTGAAGAAGCAGGGGCAACAACAGAAATTGTGAATTTCCAGTAAGTGTATACACGTGATTGAGAATTCCAGTATACCGTACCTTAAACTATATCTAAGAACAGCAACTACAAAAATAGAGTTTGCTTAGAGTGGAAAATGAGCTATCAAAGAATGATTTTCCACAAAAAGAGGGGGTAAAACTTCCAATTCTGAGCAGAAGTAATTTCCTAAATGATCTCACATCTACACAGAGAACACCATTTTTTGGCTGTATTTGGCTATATGCACAATCAGAACTTTCCATCAGTAGGCCGACTGTTGGTCAATGTAAGGAATGAGATTCCCACCCTGCTTTGAACAGAACATATAAAGACTATATACAGATCGAGTTACCAAACCCACAAAAGGAGGTAACTCACACATCAACAATAATTAACATACCTTAGCATGACCTTTGTGTGCTCGCATGTCCACATTTGACCTTATCTGCCCCAGTTCCTTCTGCCCATAGAGACTATCCAACAACTTTCATTTCCTGTCTGGAGTTAACAGGAGGCACCTGCCACTATGCCTCAACAGTAATTATTCTGTAACTTTATACAGGGATTGGGCAACTGATAACACCATGAAAAATTTTAGTCTGACACACATTTGCAGCCACTTCAAATTTAATCATAATGTGTTGACTAACTCATATTCACTCCAGCCCTAGCTTTTTAAAGAAGGAACACCTTATTGGGGAAAAAAATCTAGTTAAAAATCATTCTGATACTTTCCCCTTCCCCAAGTCCCATACATTGATAATTGAAGGGAAACAGATACATACAGAGAAAAAAAGCTATTGCACCCATCACCACAGAATCTGAACACCTTAGATTAGCTCTGAGAGAACACAGATAGAGTGCAGAGCTACCCAAAGGAAAAAATTACATTTTAATTAAGTTGGAGCAGTATATAAAGTTATCCACCCTGAATAGATAACAGGCTCTGTAATGCCAATTTACTTATTTTTACACTAGATCAGATACTCAGTTCATTGAATTTACAAGTGTATCACCTCCTGTATATTATCATTTCCCTTATTACTGCACCACAAATGAAGCCACTAAATTGTTTTGCAGCCCTCTCTAGGTAGCCCCAGATCACAAAGAAAGAATATTAGCCAAGCAAGGAAAATACAGGACTTGTGATTTTAATTATTATAAGCTGGCAGCACAAATAATGACTAAGCTTCGTATCAGATGGTCACAGATTTTTGCTCAGTTATTTGTTTCCTGTTTGAAAATGTAATATTTGAATGTGGTTCCTGCACTGCACAAAGAAGAGTAAAAAAAAAATAGCTGAGCACAAGATATTTTTGGTACCACCAGCGGTTCTGTTTGTAGCTATAAAATGTACATCAGGTCTCATGATAGATTTCATAGCTGGCATAATATCTCCTTTAGTTGTTGCTCTCATCTGGCCATTGTGGCCCAAAGTAGGACAGTTTCAACGATCAAGGGAAAGCAGTGAAATCTTGGAGAGGCTTTTGTTCTGGTACTGCTTTGAGAAATTAACAAACTAATCATGTGGAAACAGGTTGAATCAAAAGCCTAAATCTAAACACGCCTGCATGCTGGGAAACTTTACGGTTATGGATCCAAACTTTGTGGCTTGATCACACCTCAAATAGCAGACAATAAAAAACAACCATTTTATCTTTCAGATGTTCTTCATAATTTTTCTTTAACAAAGGTTTATTCTTTCCCAGTCTATTTTCCAATATCTCCTTTAATCCCGCAGTGAGGATGACATAGTGCTGAATATATGATGCCACACTCATTTCCAAAAGTAAAGGATTTGATGTTACACACTAGGACTATAGATGCACTGTTGACTGGAGCAAATCAAGAAACTGTGAAGAAGAATGTTTGCATACTAATACAAATATCTGAAATAATTTTAAAGGGAATACTGAATATTATAGAATCATAGAAGATTAGGGATTGAAAGGACCTCACGAGGTTATCTAATCCAACTCCCTGCTCAAAGAAGGACCAACCCCAACTAAATCATCCCAGCCAGGGCTTTGTGAAGTCAGGCCCTAAAAACCTCTAAGGATAGAGATTCTGCCACCACCTTAGATAATCCATTCCAGTGGTTCACCTCCTAGTGAAAAAAGTTCTTCATAATATTCAACCTAGATTGCCCCCACTTCAACCTGAGACCAATGCTCAAGTTGTAATATAAACTGCCTCTTGTAAAAATGTTCTATTGGTGTGAAAAATCTTCCCTCAAAGTTACCCCAAAACTGTCTGACCCAGACCACAAAACACATTAAGGTGACTTCAAATTATACCTGGTGAGGAAAAAAAAAAAAGCCAGGATAATTTTTAGGGTTATGATGTTCACTAGAGATTCAATTATGATTTTGTACGATTGTGATCTCTATTTACTATTAAGCTGGGGACTTAAAAACAGAATTGTCAAAACCTGTTTTTATGATGCATGATCGGAAAAACTTCCTGATTTTCCCAGGATCCTAATAACAAAACCTAGGAGAACGAGTAAGGGACACTGTGTTTAGAAAAGCAGTTTTTCAGCACCAGTGCTTTTTTACTTTAGGATGATGCTCAAGGACTGATTCAGAAAATAAGAGAAGAAGTGTCTATACTCCACAGAAAACAACTTGGGACTGGTGTTGTCCAGCTGCACGGCTCCCTTTTTTTGGATCAAACGAAACTGAAGTGTCATTCAGATTGTCAAAACGAGTGGGAATGATGAAGAAGGGTGTGATGATCGAGCATCTGGGTCTGACTCAAAGCTCTGTCTTCAGTGGAAAGAGTCCCATTGACTTCATTGGGATTTGGATCAAGCCCTTTGTGGACCAATTTGACAAGGAATGCAAAGTATTCCTGTTAAGTTCAATGTGTGTGGGGTGGGGGCCAGGGGGAATTGCCAAAAGTGGGGATATTACTTGTCAGCAAAAATCATGGAAGAGGAAGAAGAGGCTCATTGTGAAACAACCTATTAAATGCTTCTTTCAGGCTCCTGTTGATGTGGAAAAACAGAGATGTACACTGAAAATATAAATTTAAAGGTGTGCAGGTCTGCTTAAACAAAAATCACACATAGCATAAATTGGTATGTAAAGATATTAAAGCTTTGAAAAGATTTGTGCTGTGCAAATTCTAAGGCCAGTGTGAAGTTTAATTGAAGTCTAATTAAAACCACATAAGTCCTGTATCCCTCCAGAACCCTCCTTTAAGAATATCTTTAGTAATTTAGCAGAATTACTAATGATTTAGTGCATCAGCTACTGAACTACAGCAATTAGTGGGTTAGGGCTCTCATACTGACCGTGAATTGTTGTGAAGCTGATTTACATACAGCTTTATAAGAGAATGCTCGTCAGCTACAGGACTGGCTATATTTATACCCTCAAGTAACCTGAATAATTCAAACAACGAAACCTTATTAATATCCTACGCAAAAGCACAGCACAGCATGCTGACACTAGATTCAGTGTGTCCAATTCACAACCATTTTAGATAGAATACTGGTATTTTTAAAAACAAAATAAAAAGATGCGAGGCAAGTGAATTAGGGTTGAAAAAAAATAATTAGAACAAGTTGCAGTGGATTTGAACAAGTCACAAAAGAAATAATTACAAGATACAATATCAACAAGTTACAAGTTTCAAATAGTTACAATATCATGCTTAATTCATATTATTTTACATTTCAGGGCATTGATCATTAACCCTAAAATAACCTAGAATGTCCATGGCATCACACGAAGATTTCACAATGGAAATATGCCATATTACCCACCTATCAGAAGGTCTTTCTATCAAGAGCTCTGGCTTTTTAAAATTCCTTATATCCTGTACTAAGTCCTGATTCCATGTAAAAAGGACAATTGTCTCCTCCACGAGAAAAAGAATTATAAAGGACCAGAAATGTACCTTCATTTGATGCTGATAATTAAAGACAATGACTTGAATTAACCAAGAAACTAAAGCGAAAAAGATACCAATATTTTTTCTGTTTAAATACCTCTTTAAATCCTGTAATTTAATGTCATCTATTGGGTGCCTGTCATACTAGTAAGTATGTTCTGTTGCTGACTGAGCATAGTGATTTCTTGGTGGCTGCATATATTTTAGAATGGTAGTTTATAGATGACAAAAAGTTAATTATTAAGGGAGTAAAACAGCTTTTTTTTTTTTTTTTGAGATTATATTGCAGTACGAGGTACTATGGCTTTTTTTCAGTCCTGAAAGAATAACCATGAATCCCTGTGTTACCAAGATGATAGCTAGTAATTTTAGGTCTCTGAAATACTGAAACATAAAGGAAGAGCAACTCAGTCAGATGCAGGCAAAGGTTATTCTATGCTTACCTTCTCCATTACAGCAAGGAGTCCTTTTCCTGCCAGTTTCTGGACTATGACCACTTACTTATAGGTTTTTTTTCCTGTAGATTATGTAATTGGTAACAAGTGCTGCAAATATATTTTGGCTGCTGAGCATGTAAGTGTTTATAGTTGCTTACCCCTTTTCTCTAGGATTTATGTTTTTAGACCATTCTTTTTCTGCTTTGTTTGCTAAAGGGCCATCCTATTTTAAGACGCTTCTTTCTTTGTTGCGGCCTTTAATGAGTCCCTGATTTGCTTTATGGATCAAGGGATGTCTCACCATTTTTCCAAACAGTGACTTAATATGGTCCTGGCCTCTAATGGCTGGATGAATGGGATAACTGGAAGTCACTACCATACATGCTGGCAGTACTAATGATTTAAACTACATCCTTGGGTCTTAGGAGAGCTGAGTCAATATGTATCCGCAGTTTTATTCCATGTGGTATTATTCTGTCTCACAAGGCAATGCAGTGAATTTATGAATCTACACTGAGCTACAGAGTTCAAATCTGGATTTGAACTTCCCCACTGTTCAGGGATCTTTGTTCCAGGTGATCTTGACTCAAGTCCATCGCTAGTTAATACCCAGTAAAAGAAAGATATCCATGTATCTTAAATATACTCTCTCTATATTACATTAAAATAACTCTGGCCAACAAATTTCAAATGCTAGCTAGATTATTTATGTAGTGGAGTAAAAATGCATGGAATTTTTCTTCTTCTACTTATCCCCCAAAGAGTTTCTGTGATGTAGATTAAAGCATCAAACTTATTTCCATTTGTGATGTGGCTGAAATTTTAACTCAGGTATCCAAAGATGACAAGTTAATATATTAACTAGTTAATCCAATGCATATTCTCTGAACCCAACCTCTACCATCTGCCCAGTATCGCCAAATGACTTAGGTTCTGTAGCCCAATATTCAAACAGCATTTAAATCAGAGTTTCCAGTTCTGCATTTGAGCACTTACAATCAGAATTGGATACCCAAACATGTACTGGAGTACCCCAACTGCCCATTTAAGCATGCCAATGTAAAATAGTGTGCCCGAATTCAAGGACATGCATTTAAAATCTGGACTCCCCTCTGAATAATTGAAATTCAATCCACAAAAGGCTGGGATATTTCTGAGACAGTATTCTACTGACATTTCCATTGCAAAGAATATAAAGTAACTACAAAGCAGGGATTTATTTTCCATTCAGGTTAGTTATTTTAAATTAAGGAAAGATTTGCACTCACCTTCTGTTTGTGAAAGTATTTCCTGAGGGAACAGAGTGGGAGAATAGCGTGTCATTCATGCTGGTTACAGGTCTCGGAGGCCTAAAAAAGGGCAAAATAGCTAAGCGTATTTTATTTGTATTTAACAAACTGCCAGCAGCAGCAGATTACACAGAGATTAATGATATTCTTGCTCAAGGTAAATAGATAGCAAATATCTTATGCTTTAAATAACCAATTACTCCAAACTAAAAGGTTATTTATTTTTTTAAAACAGAGGATAAAAAGCCACAACAGGATCAAGAGCTAATATCAGGTTTTTGTATGTTCTGATGCACGTTTTCAGCAATTCGCTTGATTATTTTTCCTACTCTGGCAAAATAATTTATTGGACAGCATTTTTAATCAAGCTCACTAAAATGTCCAACAAAATGCAATTAGTACAAAAATGGTCAACCTCTATCAACAGCCTTTAAAATCCATGCATACACATTTCTGACTATAAATGAGTGTATTGTAACTGCTTTAAAAAGACACTGTCAACTTAAAAAAAAAAGACTTTCCTGCCTGACATTGTTTGTTTACTATTGTTACTAAAACTGAGATCAGAGAAAAATAATCTTTTTTCAGTTTCTTTAGCTAGGGAATTCGACAGCCCTTTAAGTATAGCGTATTTTGCCGTTTTGTTTGCATAGACATTTTCTCTTATTTTTTGGGGGAGGAGGAGGTTCATAAAGCAAGGGAGCAGAGAAAAACATTTTGAAAAAAAACCCATGAAAATGTGATTTTAAAATCAGAGGTCAGTAGGGGATTCTGGGGCAGATGCAGTACTTTGAAGCTATATTTAACGTCAGTATTTAAATTGACGAGATTTCATGTGGATAGGGTCCCTTTCAGTTTTGTGATAATTCTGTCACACTTTCTGGACTTTGTGAGACCAAAGATGCAATAACTGAGCTATACTGCAATTCTCAGGACAAATTTCTGTACACAGAATAATGAGAAATAACAAGAGTCTTGTGGCACCTTAAAGACTAACAAATTTCTTCAGTCATAAGCTTTCGTGGGCTGCAACGCGTTTCGTCAAGTGCATGAAGTGGAAACTACGGTTAGGAGGTATTTGTACACATACAAGAATGGGTGAGAAACATTACAATGAGGACGGCAAGTGCTAACAAAGTCATTTCTGTTAGTGTAGATGAAGGCCATTCACAACAGTTGATTAGAAATTGAGAATGTGTGTGTGTTTGGGGAAGTGGGGGAAATACTTTTTGTAATGAGATAACAATTCCAAGTCCCTATTCAGACCCAATCTGATTTGGTCAAGTTTGCAAATGAGTTCCAGCTCTGCAGTTTCATGCTGAAGTCTGTTTTTGAAGTTTTTTTGGTTCAAGTATAGCAACTTTCAAGTCTGCTACTGAGTGTCCAGAAAGACTGAAGTGCTCTCCTACTGATTTATGGATGTTACTATTTTTGATGAAGTGGGATTTTCTTCCACAAAAGCTCATGCGATAAATAAATTTGGTAGTCTTTAAACGTTCCACAGTGCTCTTTGTTTGTTTGGCTGACCTAGACTAACATGGCTACACCTTTGGAACCATTTTTTGATGTCTGAAATTTGATACAATCAGACTGGATCTGAATAGGGACTTGGAACGGTTATCTCATTACAAAAAGTAATTGTCCCCACTCACACATTCTCAATTTCTAATCAACTGTTGTGAATGGGCCTCATCTACACTAACAGAATTGCCTTTGTTAGCACTTGCCCTCCTCGTTGTAATATTTCTCACCCATCCCTGCATGTGTATATATACCTCCTAACTGTAGTTTCCACTTCATGCATCTGACAAAGTGGGTTGCAGGCCACAGACGCTTATGCCCGAAGAAATTTTTTAGTTTTTAAGATGTCACAGGATTCTCATTGTTTTTGCTGTATACAGACTTACCCCTCTAGAACTCGTCAATAGGAGACTTTTTCTGTCTAAGAAGTGCGGATGGGAGAAACATTATACACCTAGTCAAATTATTCCATTTCTGGTTTTATAGTCATTACAAAACACACATCCCCCCAAAATCCGCCGAGAATTCTGAAGAAATAACCTGGAGTCACTGTCCATTACCATGGAAATACTATATAGAACAAAACAGATTAAAATTAATTTTATTCTTTTTCATGTGGTCTCATTATAGAGGGATGCATTATTTTGCCATAACCCTGTGATTAGTTACCCATGTTTTGAAGTGAGATACTAAATTCCAGGCCTGATTGTTGACATCATATAGGCCAGGATTTTATCCTTGTCCCTCAATCTTTTTGTACTTTTTGCTTCTTTCTCTATGGGAAAAGTTATTCCCCCTTACCTCACAGGATTGTCAGATGCATCAATTTTCTCAAGTAATGATATTGATTTTTCTTTTAGAGTGCCAATTGTGTTTTTCAAATTTAAAATGAGACACATGGAATAAAGTAGCCCGTTGAACCATTACTTCAGTAAAATTCTTTTCCATTTAGAGATGTGATGTCTCAAACATTAAAAAAAAATCCATTGTGTATAGAGTGATATCATCATTATTATTTGTATAGCAGTAGTGTCTGGAAGCCCCAGTCAAAGATCAGGGACCCATTGTACTAGGTACAGTAGACACACATAACGAAAGGACTATTCCTCCTCCAAAGAGCTTATTATTTACATTAGTTTCACCAACCAATCAAAATTATAAATCGCTGATGGGAGGCTGTAATTACTAATCCATGAATACAAAGATCTTTCTTACCAATGAAAAGTAATCTAATTTTAGTTAACTGGTAAGATATTAATGGACTGTGAATTTTAAACTGGAAATGTATATGATACCAATGAATAGCAGGATTAGTTAGCATTTCACATTAGCTACATGAGATTTATATATGCTCTGAATTTTATTTTTTATCTGAATAATTAAATCACTGGACTATTCAAACATTATTATACACTTAATGCTAAACATTCTGTGATCAATAATGAAGATGTAATAAGATCTATTACAAGTTTTCCTTTCCCTCCAAAAAATGTACTAAAGGAGAATAAAATACTTACCATGTATCTCTTTTGCAGCCAAAATGAAATTGAAAAAAGAGACTATTAATGAAGATGGCATTTTGAAATGTATATGGATAAAAACAGGCCACTGTTTCTTTGTCAGTTCTCATAACAAGAAAACTGGAATTGAAATCAATTCAGGTTTTGCCAGGATGAGCTTCTTAAAGCAACTGTCTCCACTCAGCTGAGTGTTTGTCATCACTTTTCTCAAGTTCAGCTGTAATAACATGTTTGTTTAAATACACAAAGCGGATATTTGGTGGATAGAGCCATGTATAGCTGATCTTTTAGATAATTGAGGACCAATTCTAATCTCAGAAGCATATTTTTTAGCTCTGATTATGAGATTTACAACCTCCTGAATATAGAGAGGTTGACACACAAATGTTGAAGAGTCTTATACTAAAAATCTAATACAAGTCATATCTGTGGAAACATCTCAGTCAAAAAAAAAATATGAAAAAACGTCAACATTTCATTTTAACATTTTCAAAATGAAATGTTTTGATTTGAAATGACTTTTGATTTTGAAATTAAAATTAAACAATAATTTGGGTTGAAAAAATGTTTAACATGACCCAAAAGAGTTTTGTTTACTTTTTGGTACTTCAAAGAAAGAAAGAAAGAAAGAAAGAAAGAAAGAAAGAAAGAAAGAAAGAAACCGATGTACGTATGTCAGATATTCACACAACTTTATATATAAGCTTGGAAGTATTCAATTTTTATCAGTAAACCTTTGTAAATCTCAATTTTACTATAGACATAAATTAACAAAAATATTTCCATCTATAATAATGGAAATTTATAGATAGGCAAAGTCAGAAAAATGCTTCTTGAGAATTTATTAGAGTTTGGCTTAAGGATATTTATTTTGTATATTTTGACATGTAATGTTGATAATTTGTGTTTCAATGGTTAAAAGATTTAACTTTTTGAATCGCAACATCTGTGATCATTAAATAATTGCTGTCACCCCCTTTAATTTTCCACAGCTGTGAAAATGTAAATTGATAGACATTAAAAAAATGCTTAGAAATAAACATCAGTATTATCAGGCAATGTTATAAAAAATAAAAATTGAATTCTGCCAAGCCTATCCATCTATACACACATTGTAGCATACTAAATGACAATATTATGAGTAGGAGTTACAAGAGTTTTCAGTGCCAACCAAAATCTACTCCCAGTGAAGTCAATACACAGAAATATACTCATTGATTACAGTGGGAGTAAAGCCAGGCTATAGTTGAGTACACTTGACAATCTCACCATGGCACTAGTAATGTCACTGAATATCTTTTATATTTGGGGCTTCCTTTTTGGTTGGTAATTATGTTTTTGGTAGACAAAAATCCCCCCCAAAGTCCCAAAAGTTCTTGCATCAGCTTAATTCTCTTAGTAATCAGATTCCTCTTTAGGACGATCATCACACACATTATTAATTATTTCTTGCATCATTGTGAACGGTTTGCAGGCGTATATTTCATACGTTTTGCCTTATAATGCAGTTTTATTTAGAAATGTTAAATTGGGCACATAACATTGAAAAATTAGACAATTCTTTGGCTCTGTGTATTCCAAGGTGAGAAGAGAATAATGAAAAGGAGGGTTACTGCATTTAAAAAACATTACAGTAAAACAGAAGATCTTTGTCCTTATTTAAAACAGTAACTACTGACAAAAGAGGACTCTTTTGTCAAAGGCAGTCTACTATTAAATGTTTCTGAAAAAATCCCTGTGCTTGGATTGTTGCCCAGATCTGTTTCCTTCCATTATATTTAAAAATAAAAATTGTAACAAGAACACATTCTCAGTGAGTTACTGTAGCTTATCTTTCCTTTCACTTATTTATGTGAATTACTCTTTAGATCATGCTATTTTCACAACTTGCAGGTTTTTCATTCATGTATCACTATGCTCAATATAGTGATTTCAATCTAACAATGAGAAGAAACTCATTAATATACTCTCTATATACTATATACTCTAAAACAAAAATAGATGGGCTTGTATTCTCATATCCAATCACACTAAATTATACCAATGTATTTAGAAAGAAAACAAGGTCCCAATTTTACAGCAAAGGTTTTTGAACAAATCCCTATTAAATTTCTTTATCTTTCCCTTCCCCATCTACATTTGAATCTCCTCATAATAATCCAGCATTTGCTATGATTGCAGCATGTAATCTGCTAAGAATATATGTTCACAGTGTGGTTGCTGAGTACTACAATCATGCTGTGAAAGAGATTAATTTTAAAAGGTTTTTTTCATTGTAGTTGTATGCAGTGTTGTTGTGGCCATATTGGTCCCAGGATATAAGAAAGACAAAATAGACAAGGTAATATCTTTTATTGGACCAACTTGTTGGAAGTTGGTCCAATAAAAGTTAGTGTTTCACCTACCATATCTCTCAGATCAGAATTCAGGTAGATCCTCCTACTGGAGCCAGTGTAAGTTTCCCACAATGAAAAACTCTAGCTAACATGAGGAAAAGGCCTTAATTTCTCTTTTGTGATATCTTTTCTATCCCTCTGAAGTATGCCCAGCTTCTGCATGGCAAATTATCATCAATTCATCAATGCTTTTATACCCTGCTGATCACCATGTTACCCAAGAAAATCAATTTAATTCATTTTGTTACAACATGCCACCATTCTATCACTCTAATAAAACAATACCTTTATTTTAAGTGATAATCAGTTGTAACCATAACACAAAAATACCCATGAAAGACACTTCACGTTTTAAAAAAGGGGGACAGTTGAGCTGCCTTGGAAAGCTCCTATTTTGACCACCCATATATTTATTTTTAAAATGTCTAAGCAGCTAAGAAAGTTCCCACCAGTCACCCAGCTTAAGACAGACGCTGTCCACCATTATCCTTTTAGTCACTACATAAACCATTTCGTACTGGGAAAAGAAAATACAGAATGATAGCCACATATGAGAGAAGCATGGTCCCACCGTGACTCAGATATACAGCATGCAAATCAATCTTCATGGTTGTTGCCTGCACTGCTTCAATCAGTGGGATGATGGAGGGTGTTAAAAATTTACTTTTTTTAGAATGACTGTATTTTAAAATAAACATCTTTTAAATCATCTTAGCACAGCTAATTCCTTTGGAACCTTTTTCCAACTGTTGCTTTATTTTTGTTCTGAAGTCCTGGAAAAGAATGTCACTTTTAAGTCAAATGGGACCAAGAAAACGTAAGTTACTGGAGAAGCCAATATTATGTAACTGGATGAAAATATCTGATCTACTACCAGGGCAGATGATGGAGGTCTTTCAATGAATGCTATATCATCTGAAGTGGCAACTTCCCCATTCCATGAAAATCTAGCCTTCTCTCTGCTCTGAGCTCCTTGACTGCTAGTGAGTAAAGTTTATATGAATTTTAAAGAGCAAAAGAGAAAAAGGGAAAACTTAGAGAAACTAAGGTATTGAGTAAACTGAAAAGTATCAATTAACTGTAATCCAAGATTCGGATAAAATGAATATTCAGATGCATTGTTTTAGGTGAAATTCTCGTTCCATTATGTCACTGAGAACTTTGTCACTGACTTCAAGAGGCCCAGAATTCCACTTTTTGTCTGGCAACTTAGCTCAAGTCAATATGGTGTGAGGCTGAAGTTTGAAGACTCGTGAGAATAAATCAAGAGAGCTGAACCATGAATAAATTTAACTGTACTAAACCATGACAATGATACAAAATGTAAAGAACACTTTCACTCTCCCCTCTTCTCACTTTTGAATGTGTCCCATAACGGTGTTCCTTGTAGCAACATTATCCATATGTTTTTTAAATAGTTTAACGTGGCCTGGACAGCAAAGGTAAATTCACAACCATCTTCCATTTTCTCCAGGGCCATCAGAGATACAGCTTGCGTGTGTCAACTAGAAAAAAGATTACTTTCTCTACAGCACACAGATACTTACACAATATGAGCCAGGTTTAGAGGTTTTTCAGGCTGGTCAGGGAACATTGGGTGCAAAGGTTCACGGCTGGAAGCACAGCTTAAAGACTTGCTAAGTGCATTAGTTAGCTTCTTAGCAGGTGATTTCTGGGAGGAACAAGGAAGGTAAAGGTAATCTGGACAAGTGAGGTGCACACAGTTGCTACAATGAAACAACAGGAAATGCAAAACAAAATCTTACTACTTGCAATCATGTATTTTAAGCTTTTTCCTCCCTCCACTCCCTCTCCAGGGGTCTAATGAGCCAACGTCCACTTAGGTCAATGGACAGATTCCCATTATCTTCAGTGGGTTCTAAATCAGGCCCTAGGAGATGTTGTCTTCTTCTAAAGTAGTGGCAGGCATACAAGCCAGTGCATTATATTCTTTTCCTTTCTTCACCATTTCCTGCAAACACAGATTGAGCACCAGGTTCCTTTACTCTTTAGGTGTTTTAAACCAAAGCTTCTCTCTGCTTGCCTTAGAAGTTGCTGCCTCTGCTGCACTGTAAAATAAGGGTGAATGAAATTTCAGACACAATACTGATAGATTTCATGGACTTGAAGACAAAAAGCTAAAGGAAGAAACTGGTAAGCTTTCACTGCTTCCCAAAGGACTTAACATCTCTGCCTCACTATGTAAACAACATGCATTAAGCTTTGAAACCTGGGATCCCACAAGTCTTCACAGTGTAAAGCAATGTAATGCCAGCTTTAAAGCACTAGGGCAGCTCATCTTCAGCTTTTATAATTACGTATTATGTATAGAGAAACTCTTTTATAGTGAAGTAATCCCCAAATAACAGCTTCAATCTAAGTGAAGAAAGGATGGTCTCGTGGCTCTAACACAGTGCTGTGACTTCTGGGTTCTGCAACAGATTTCAGCATGAGCTTGGACAAGCCAGTGACCTGTCTGTGACTCAGTTTCTCCACCTGTAAAATGGGGGACAACATTACTTACCCATCAAAAAGGGATATCAATCTTGATTTGTTTGAGTTTTTAAAGTGCTTTGAGATCTTCACAAGGAAGACATATATACTGTGATCAGGTTATTAATTAATTATTTGAATGACTGGAATTCCAAATTATACACTACAGAGAATTTGAACAATTTAGGACTCTTGCTCTATTATAAATTAAGTTTCACTCTGAATTCACCATAATTATGTTCTATCGCACACCTACATGAGCAATTTGTATGTGCTCTCAAGGTATCTACATGAATTAGGTACACCCAGATGCGTGCATGTTCCTATATTTTAAAATTAGATCCAATCTATATATTTAACACATTCATTCACAAGAGGTGTTAAGGACATTGTTGTCAAACATGCTTTGAAAGTAATAAAAATAAATAAAAAATAATAATAACACAGGATTGTAAGGCAATCTCATATTTGAATTGAAATATTCCTTTCTGAATTTAAAAGCTTTTGGGTAGCAGGCGTGACTAGCCATATATTTGTGTGTTGCTTTTTGCTGTGTTTGGAAAGGTTTTGAAACAGCTTTCAAGTGAAATCACCAGATTCCTTCCTTACCATTGCAGCGCACTTCCTACAGTAAGAAAGATATCACTCCACAAATATACTGATAAGGGATGAGAAAAAGAGCAGGGTGGCAGGTACCCTTCTGTCCAGAGTCTAAATTCAAGCCATCCGTGTCCACACAGAGAGAGCCCAGAGGGCATTTTTGGATCTAGATCTGTTATGAGGCAGAGCAGAGCCACGTGCCTGGCATACTAATTGATTCAACAGTTTATTTCTTTTATAGTTAAGCCTTTGCCTGCTCTATTCAAGATTAACACCAGGCAGGCAGCAACTTTAAAAGGACCAAAGTTTTAATTGCGTTAAATATAGTTTTGAAAAATTTTGTTCAACTGTGCTTCCGGTCTCTGGTCTGCATCCTTCCTACATAAAAGACCACGTCTCTCTCTTTATAATAATACATCATTGTGACATCTGAGATCAGCTAAAGTGGTTTGCTGACAGTCGCTGGCTTTGAATTCTGAAGATGCCATGTTCGTAATGGCAGGATTTCTGCTGGAAAGGTGCTTCACCTTTGTTTCTGCTGGGGCCCAAGCTTCAAGGAGAAGTTGCTACACTTACCTACTTGGTGAAGCATTGTGCCAGCTTGGTATAAGCAGTTGATAATTTTTTTTTAATGACGTAAAGGTGGGTAGTTATTTTTGTTACTTAATACAGATGTTATGATTTATTATGGATTTAATTATGTTAATATACTCAAAATGCTATTATAATGGGAAGATTAAAATATATACAGAACATGCACACTTAAATTACTTCCTAAAAAAATTGTTGCATTAGTTGAATGACTTCAATAGTCCCAATCATTTACACATATTAGCATATGAAACAGAGAAAGCCTAACAAGTATTTTACTAAGGGTGCTACAAAAATAGAAAACTTACTGTGAAAATAGCATTCTATTCCAAGAGCCTCCTGCAGCTGTCCTGACATGCAGTACAGTACTAAACTGTCAGATTGCTCAAATCCACTCTCCGAACAGAAATTCTCATCTCAGAGCTTACTGGTAAACTGGGGCCCCAATTGTGGGCTCGCCATATATATCTAAATTGGCCATCCAAGTTTTCTATTATGCGAAATAGCGCAACTGAGTTGGCCAGAGCCTACTCCGTCCTTGGGATTCTTGCTCTGACAGCTGGAGTTCAAACAGTCTGCAGTGGTGCATGAATCTTTCCTTACCCATGATGTGTATTCTTTCATTTGGTGCTGGTTACTATGGGAACCACTGGCATGTCCCCTCCAGAAGCAGTCCTGACAGAGCTGGTAATTGTGACACTGTTGGCACCGATAGCGAAATCCCATCATGCTCTCACTGTGGCAGTAGGAACACTCAACAGGGTGGAAGACTGCAAGGGAGAAAAATGTAAAAGAAAAATAAATTAAAGAAACAATAAGAACAAGATTAAGAATGAAGCCCCAAATGGGGATTGAATCATTTTTCTCTTTGCAGTAATTTTCAGCATCAAATGCCACTCATGGTATTTGGCTGAGGAAAACAAGTATATGTGAAAACTTCCAAGTCTTTTGTGGATCTCTCCCAAGGTATAAACTGCACTTACTTTTTTTCAACACCAAATCTCTTATCACTTCTGAAGCAACTTGTACAGTTTCTTTTTACTGCCTCAGATGTGTGTTTAAACCGAGCAAACTTAGTTTATTAAAGAGGAAATAAGAAGTAAATTAGAAGGAAATTTACCTTGCTCGAATAGACTGCTATTCTGTAAAACTGAAGGTTTCTGTTGTTATCATTTGTGGTTGGGCTGGTGAACATAATGGTCAGAGGTCATATTTTCAAACGTGGGTGCCTAAAGTTAGGCGCCTAAATCTGTATAAAGGCATCTAGATTCCTATTTCAATCACCTAAGGCTGATGTAGAAATGAACCATATTTAATTACATACATATGGATTTATGCAGTCAACTCTGATACCCATATTTGATAATCTGACTCTAAGAGTGGATTCTATTTTGTCCACCATTCCAACCAAAAGCATATAATAAAGAGAATTCATGTCATTCAGAAGCACTGTCCTAGAATATTAGACTGTTCTATGGCATCTTTTAGTAATCATCTGCTATGAGCTATGTGTCTTTCCCTACTCGGCAATCCCAATGCTTCTTCACACTGCAGCATATACTGTATTTACCTGCAACTAAGCACCTTCTTTTGAAGCTTTAGTTATAATCTATGGACAGCTAGGAGGGAGCATGAATGATGAATTGAGCTAGCAACACTTTCCCAATGACCTCTATTAGTAATAATAGTGGATCTCCTGCACAACAACCCTCATCCCTCCTGATTAAGAAAATAATACTCTCTAGTTTATTTTCAAACAAATCTGCTCCTTGAGCTAGCAGCTATGCCATTAGTGAGGGTTTGAAAAGAGAATTATTTTTCCTGCCTACCAAGAGAAATATGGGGAAGCAAAATTGTTTATTTTTTGAAGCTTTGTATATGTTGTTAATTGAATGTTTAAAAATATAGGCTGAACATATTTCCTCAGGTTTTAAATCTTCCATTCCTTCTAGATCCACAACATTAAAGGATGTATTGTCAATGACATTTGCAGTGGATTAGATGCTGAATTCCTCCATGTGCAGGAAATAACACGTTAGGAGCAGATGTACTTTGCTAAGATGCTGAAAATGTACTTACTATTCTATATCTTTTTCCTGTTTAAGCTCCAAATACTGGTTACTGTGCACAGCACAAGCAGATGGCTTTGTGTGAGAGAACTGTGTGGGGAGCTGCCAGAACTATTTGGGAAATGACATGTGGCTTGGAGGGCGGGTAGATGATGGAATCTACTCACTGAACTGAGGTCCTTCTGTGGTTGTGACTACAGTCTCGGTGCTTCATCCCAGTGTCTGCATCCTGCTACAGAAACTACATGCGTGGTACTGAACTAGTGGATCTGCATGCTAGTGAACAGAGGGTTACTTGATCATCTCTTCCAAGATGCCCAAAGAGAAGTTGTGTATTGAATATAGAAATTACTGGGTGGAGTTCTATGGTCTCTGTTATGATCTGACCTCCTACATAATGAGCTACATCAGACTTGTCCAACCTATGGTCCTTGGGCCGGACTCCGGCCTGCCAAGGGCTTTCATCTGGCCCATGGAGTGCTACTGCAGGACCCTGGGAGCTGGGGCCGGCTGGGGCCCTTTTAAATCTAACTGCCTTGCACACTGCTGCCAGGAGGCGTGGCCTGGCCAGAGAGCAGCGTTCAGGGGCTGCATTCAGCCCCTTTCAGATAGGACAGGGGCCAGAGAAGGGTTGGGGTGGCCCTGCAGCGTAAGGGGGTGAAACAGGAGCCCATGTAGGTTAAGAGAAGGAGAGGACAGCCGTGCAGGGGAAGGAAAGGACTGGTGCTCAGGGAAAGAGGGGAGGGAGAGGACTGGCATGCAGGGAAAGACAGGAGTGGGATAGGACTGGTGTGCAGAGGAAGGAGAGGACCAGTGCGCAGGGAAAGAGGTGGTGGGAGAGGAGCTGGGACAGGGAAAGGAAAGACAAGGGTGGGAGAGGAAGCAGAGCAAAGCCGGCACCTGGTAAGGGAAGGGAAGGAGGGGAGTGGAGCCCATGGGGAAAGAAGTCTGGGAGCCCACTCAGTGGCATGGTACAGCAGGGGCCAGGGAAGGAGTAGGGGAGCCGACAGAGTTGGGGAGCCAGGGAAGTGGTCAGTGAGTCCACACAGCACAAGGTCAGAGAAGGGGTTGGGTAGACAACAGAAAAGGGGAGTCTGCACTGCACTGGCTGGGGAAGAAGTTGGGGAGCCTTAGTGGTGTGGAGCAGGAGAAAGGGGTCAGAGAGCAAGCGAGAGGTGTGTGGGGAAGGGATCCAGTGGGGTCCCACCATCTGGCCACATGGTTTGCTCGCCCCCCCCCCCTCTTGCCACCCTGGCCCTTCCTACCATCGTTCCTTCGCCCTGCTCCACACACTCCCCCTTGCCACATCCTACACAGCCATCCCTACCCTCGCTTGCCCTGCCCTGCTCCCCAATCTCCCCACACTTTCACCTGCCAACCCACATGGACACCCTGGCTCTCCCCTGCCACCCCACCCCTCTTTACCATCCCTCCTCTCTCCTGCCCTGGCCTGCTTCCATGGCTTGCCATGCTCCACATTGCCACCCCACTCCATCCTCCCTTGCCAGCCCTGCCCTGTCCCCCCATGCTCTCTCCTGCCACCCCACATGCCCTCTGCGCCCTTGCACGCTCTCCTGCCACCTGTACAAATCGATGCATTCTGAAATAAAATAAAGGTGAGCCTTCTTCCAAGTTTTCACAAAATGTGGTTTAATTAACAGGTGAAAATTGATTGTGTACAGTTGTGAAAATGACACATATAAAGGCTGCTGTAGGAAGGATGGATATTATTTGAGAATTGTGTTTAGATATGAAATACAAGTTTTTGCTTTTACAGAACCAAATTGAGTTTGTAAACCAGTGTTTATTTTTTGACTGGTTAAATTTTATTAATAGTAAGAGCAATTTCTACTATGCCTTATCTATGCAAAGTTTGCTCACTGGCCCTCAGAGTGAGAAAAGATTTGCAATATGGCCCCTCACTGAAAAAGATTGGCCACTCCTGGGCTACACCAATCTTAAAATCTATGAATCTATGCATTTCAGAGCAAAGCAAGGGATTCAGCGTCTGGCTCAAAGAGAGGCAACTCTCAGTTAAATCCTCATCCTTCATATAAGGAAGAGATAAGGGGGATCTGAAGTCTTTTTGCTCCTGTCTCTTGGGTAGATTGTTTTGCAGGGGCATGCTTAGGAGTAGCCTCTTCTTAAGGACTAGTTGGACATTACAGCCATTAGTTTACGGCATGAATTGGACTTACCCTATCAGATAGATTGTGTAGAAAGAAGCTGCCTTGCTGTTCCTCTTTTCGTGCTGTTATGTCACAACTAGTAAATGTTGTGGTCTTCGATTTTACCAAATGTGCGTGTGGCACAAATGGGCCACCCATTGTAGCTTTCTGGCTAACCAGAGCATAAAATGGGAGGAAAAATTTAGGGCAAATTCCAGAGCACAGCAAAAATTAGACAAGGCTACAAGTAGAATGACTGATCGTATTTTATCAGGAGCTATATGATGGCAACTGGCATCAATGACCCTAGTACAGTAGCTCTTATAATGTCGTATGTAAACTGAGAAGCTCATTGGATATAGTGTGTTCCAACTGCAACTGCTATTCTGTAACTAAACTTGGTGAACGGACATCACTTACCATTTTCAACGTTTGCCAATCGATGCAGAAGTGGTAACCAGACCAGACACTGCGGCGGGGGGTCAGACATGAGAGTATCCAAGAAAGCATTTAATGTGACTTTTTTCTGCTCAAATAAACAAACACACAGAAAAAAAATCATCAGTAACCACAGATGTCAGAGTGACTTGAATATGTTTTTATAAAAGCACTTGGGAATGAAGAAATTAAGTTGTTTAGCTGAAGCCATTAACCTTTAGTTAACTAAGAAGAAAGTGACAACTGCCAAAGGTTTTAGAAACAGAAGATGAGAGTATTAGTGGTTGTAATGTCTGCTACCTGTAACCAGCAGTTCTCTTCCTGGGATGAGTCGATGCCATTTATTAAGTAATCATTCACTTTAAGGGTTCTGACTTAAAACTGGTTCCTCAATTAGCCAAAGACCCTTCCTCAATACATCATTTCCCCCACCCGTTCATATTATTATATGCCACTGGTCCTATCTATATGATGATCCTACATCTTGACAGATAAAAGGAAACAAGATGAAGTCAGTCAGTCAATGGTGCTTGGCAGAAGTGTGGGAGACGTAGCAAATCAAATGCTATTATCTTCCAGAGTGACAGACACCACTCCAATATCTACTAAAGTTAAAAAAAAAAAAAAGGACAAAGACAAACATGAACATTTCCAACAGGTCCTAAATTCCATTTTTAAAAGCGACAAGACACTTTGAGGTGCTCTAAAGGGGTAGCCGTGTTAGTCTAGTTCAGCAGAACAAAGAAGGAGTCCTGTGGCACATTTAAAGACTAACACACTTATTTACCGCATGAGCTTTTGTGGGAGAAAATCCCACTTTGTCAGATGCTTGAAGATGGAGAACTTACAGAAGGGAGCAAAATACATGCAGGGGAGTACAAGTCATAATGTAACCTTCGGCTGGGCTAAAATTCATTTACTTGCCCTTCTTCAGTGCCTCACAGAAATCAATCCCAATCCCTATGGAGAAAGCAGCTGGAGACCCAGGATCCAGTCTGTATGGGACTCACAGCGAAGCTTGCTCAGAGCTACACGCCCACATTAAAATACTACTACAATAAACATAACAATGAACTTTATTAACTACTAACTAAATGAACCTTATCCTAAGAAAACAAAATACAATTAACCAAGAACAATCCCTACAGAAAACCCCGCAGGAAAGATCCCCAAGAGTCCCAAAGGCCAGGTGGAGTTCACCCAACTCTCAGCTACAGTCTTTGTTCCAGGGTAGAGGCTTGAGTGGCAAGAAATAGCTGTCCTCTTCTTCCTTTGCTGGGATCCTCTGTAGCATCCCATGCAGGCTTTTCCTTCTCCTTTGCAACCAGCCCTCAGTCCCATATGCACGTCTGCAAAATCTGTTGCAAATGACTCCATTACAGGGAGAAAACATCTTGTTCACTCCTGGCTCAGCTCCTCTCCAGAAAACTGAGCACATGGTCTCTTCTCAAGGCAGCTCTAGCCTGCTGTCTGCACAGACTGCTGCTCTCATGTCATCTGACTGACAACATCAAATCACACCAACAAGACACCCTGTGGGGCATGCTCAAAATGCTACCACTCGCTGCTTCTAGAAGTTTCTAGTTGTGGGTAGCTAATCTGCCCAGTAACAGTAACCCACCCTCAGCAGCTCTCTCAGAGATAGCCTTTTCAGGGTTATGGGTTACAATAAGATCAGGTCAGACTGTTACAGCAAATCAATGCAGTTGTTTAGATTCAAACAGTGGACAACAGCATATAGGACAGAGGTGGAGGGAGAAAGGAAAGCAAAATTACCTGTTGTAATGGGGAAAAAAAACCCCACAGTCTCTTTTCAGCCCTAAATTGATGGTGTCAAATCTGCATATGAATTCCAATTCTGTAGTTTCTCTTTGAAGCTTTGATTTGTTATCCATTTGCCTGAGTACAGCTATTAACAGATCATTAATGTAGTAATCAGGAAGACTGAAGTGTTCCCCTATTGGTTTTTTGAATGTCGTTATTTCTGATGTCAGATTTGTGTCCATTTAGTCTTTTGTGCAGAAACTGTCCTTCTGTAAGTTCTGCATCTTCATGCATCTGAAGAAGTGGGATTTTCTCCCATGAAAGCTCACGCGATAAGACACTTAGAGGTGTCACTCCCATTGTTTCTCAGTGAGACTTTGACTCTTAAGTGACCCAAATCTCTTTAGTAAATGGGACGTGGGCACTTACGAAAATTTTTAATCCAAATCTTACTCTAGTGTTTTTTGAGAGCCGTATGCAGGTTCCTCTTTGAGATGAGTCTATTGTTGAGACTAACTCTTTCCCTTTTAATATAGTTCATATAGTATGTCATAGACTTGCTGCCAGAAATTAAGAAGTAATGCCCTTCCATGAAGAAAATAATCATATATAAATGTTGAAACCTGTCTGGCATACTTATAGATTTAAAACAGTGATATCTGTTTGTATAGAATATATTGTACTCAATTGAATCACAGAGTGCTTTCCAGGCTATATTAACTGATAGTTCAAACCATCATTTTTATCCACTAGTGAAATGGCAGCTGTTTAGTAGCACACCGCATCACTAGTTAACAGTTTTAGGAGTGGAAGTAAAGAAGGAAAATGTTGAACCTGTTGAAACTGCAGAGGAAATATATACAGATAGCATGTAACTACCCCGATGGACATTTGAGAAGAGTAGCAACGGAACTTTAATTTTAACTTTAATTAAGCCAGAGATTCAGTTTTACATCTCAACAAAAGATATTTCTAGATATTACAGTGTCTGCTAATTCCCACAAATTTTTGCTATTTTAAATCCTAAATGTGCAGTACTTTACAAATTCAATGTGAAAGTCACATTGATGCAAGGAGCTGCATCAGTACCCAATACTAGCCCATATCAATAAACATATTAATAGGATGCTTAACAACCATTTTCCATATACCTGGCCTTCCCCTAATCCAAGAATGAGTGATTCTTTTCTCTAATAGACAAGAACTCTGTGCTGTTAAGCACCAGCTCACAGAATAATGATTTGCCTCATAGGGTTGTACTGTGGATGCCTGCTGTGGCTCCACTGACCATCGCCATCCACAAATGTCACTATTATCAACAGCACAGTTGAAAACAGGAGGAGAAGGGTAGAAGGAAAACTAGTGAATGAAAGATCATCCAATTTCCCTTATCACAAATAAGCAAGTGGCGTAAAGTGTTTTCTGCTCCCGGAGAAAAACTAAGATGGCAGCACATACAGTGGTGCTCTGAACAATCAAACAGATGCAGAGACAAACACAGCTCTTCCACAATGGAAGGCTCATTGGAATAGAGCTATAAATTAAAACTTGATTTGTACCAAGTAAAATAATTTCTGCTTCACTGACAGCTTTATGGCTGCACTCCTTTGGTGGTCACTGATTTTATGGATTAAAGAAGCAATGTCCCTTAAAAGGACACTGACAGTAATTTCCATATACTTTAAAAGTCATTTTTTTCCTCCTGCAGTTTTTATCAACTGCTTGAAAACTTGAAACTAAGCATACACTCTGAGGCTAGGACTGATGGAGTTACTGTGGGCCTGAGGGGCCAATTAAGGTAGCTGGCTGCACCTGTAGGGAGAGCCAGGTTTAACTGAACAAAAGGCTCAGCTGTGCTGGAGTAGGCTAGATTATAAAGCCAGGAAGTTTGCAACAGAAAGGTTGCAGGGACAGAGGCCGCAATCATTTTCTGGGAGCAGAGAGGTGAACACACAAGAGAGAGAATAAATTCTGAGGTTCTAGCCCTAGAAAAAGTGTCAACCCCAGAGGAGTTGTGGGGGAAGGAAAGCTTGGGAGGGTCTAGGTAGAAAGAAGCAACCAGGGGTAGGACTGTGTAGATGCTGGCTGCTTGTTATAGGATTCCTGGGAAGTGGCATAGGAGCAATAGAAATACCAACCGGACAGCTGGTCTGGAGAGACTTTATTATCTTGGAAGGGAAGGACTATTGTGATTTGGCTGGAGGATTAAGCCATGAAGGTGAAATGCTGCAGCTCTTGAGGTGCAAGAGAGGGGCTAGAGAGCAAGATGACAGGCCAAGGAACTGCAAAAAGAGAGCATCTGTCTGGCAGAGCTAATTTCCAGACCTAGGAGTGAGTAGACATCCCCATGACATTAGGTCTGTGGAGCAATTTTTGGACCAAGCATCAACATATTCAAGTTACTACACATTTTTAGTTCCAAAGCTTCAGGTTTTTATATTTTTTAATCTTTGCTATTGTGATAACACTTTGATAGGAAGACAAATATATCGCATCATATTCACTCTACCTGTCAGGGAAAGAGGAATTGTAAACTCCTTTTGGAGCCCTAGATCTGTTATGAAACAGAAGAGTTCACATTCCCAAATAAGGGAAATTTTTATCTGTTATTGTGGATGCCCATTCCTCCTGGGAGTGGCTCCCAGATGCTGAAAAATATCCAAATTAATGTGTTTGATGAGAAATTATCAACCCTTTCCATGATTTTCAAGAGAACTGATTTCAGATGTGAACTGAGAGGGATTTGACATTGTGAGCAGAGGGTCATTCACAGATGGGAAATTCTTGCACCTGTAATTTCAGAAATCTATGCAATGGATATCTGAAAATCTTGTGAATTTCTACTATGAGTGTTAACGTAAGTATGAATCAAATATTTTTCTAGGGGTATAAATCAGTGCAGCCCCCAGGAAGGAATTTTCTTCTTCCATCCCAGTAGAGCAATGCACAATCAGCTAGATATTATATTGTATATTTTTGTCCCACCCCAAAAGCATCAGGTATTGGCCACTGGCAGTATACCAGACTCAATGCATTAACAGCCCGATGTGCTGTAACAAATGTCATATTCCTTTCTGTGTAATTTCAGCACTTTCTTGGATTGTACTGAAAATTTCTATAAGGGAAATCAGATGTTCCATTGCCTGTGGGCTTCCATTTCTAACAATGAAGAGGTGAGAATTCTTTTTCACTGAGGCATTTCAAGTCTATCTGGTGCCTCATCATAGACATCTGCAATTAGATTCTTGGTTTAAGAACTGGATTTCACCATGATGGAGATATAAAGCCAGGTATGCACAACTGTAGCAGTTAAAAGTAGCAGCATGACTGTATGTGTAAGCACGTGGGTATAAAGGAAAGAAAGAAAGAACAAAAGAAAAGTTGATTAGTTATGTGACTGACAGCTCATGTCAGTGATGCCGTATTTCTTTACCTGTTGAGAGAAACAGGATTTTGCTGATTGTTCCGTGTAACCAAATGAAGGACCTTCGAAAACTGCAGTGGGAAGTTTGAGAACCTCCCGCAGAAACAGATCATACCTTCCATAAACCATCACTCCACTGGTGTCTGAAATCATTGAGAAAATATCTGAGGAAATTAAAACAAAACAAAGGGAAGAAAAGGAGAGGTTTACTTCAATTTAAACTGCAAATCTTCTCTTAGTTCAGCAATATATGATCTGAATGGAAAGTAATATGATTATATTTAATGTATTCTGCTTCTGGAAAACTTCAGTATTACTGTACCTTTAATTTTAGCATAACTTGCCAGAGGCAAAAGAAAAATGCACATGTAAGAAAACTATCAGATTTCTATATTAAAATATTCATGCTTTCTGTGGCTCTGTGGTTTCCGTCTTTTTTAGTTGGTGCTTGATGCACTGCATAAGAGTGTAATTCAATCAAATAAAATGCATCCAATTTGACAAAGTGTAGAACAACTACAACTTTGTCTGGAGCCCGTTTGGCACTGAGTTCCTTAGGCTATTTATTATTTTTCTGGACACATAAAACACTCAAAACATTTGAAACACATTACTTGAGTCTTATCAATTTTTGTCTTAAATTATTTGTCATGTAAATATTAGAACAATTTGTCATTCCATAGCTGCATCTTTTGCTTCTTTTATTTTCCTTGGTGGTAGAACTCCACTTTCTTACTCCAAAACAAAAAAAATGTTTAAAAGGATCCATAACCTGGTGGAGGATGCTAGAATATGGGACCATTATCTTTTTTCAGGCTGTCATTGTCACCTCTGATCCAGATGAGAGATATCACACTCAATGCATCCAGAGGAAAATTCCAACTGAAGGGCTACAGGAAACCAGTGTCACTGTATATCCTGCCTCTGCATGCAGCTTATTCACTTAATAATGAAAAGACCCTGGGAATCAATAGCTATCCTCATGCACAACACCAGAGAAATGGGGGAACTAAGCACTCTACTCTAGATGAAGCTGAGCCAGAGGAACAAGAGTACGAAAAAGGAAGTCTCTCAATTATTCTGCAGCTAGAATAAACCTAGACTTGTTTGGGAAACGAGGATGAATCCTGCAAAGTAGAAGGGACAGACGTGCTGTAAAAAGGAAATATATACAATGTATAAATGATACTGTATTTCTATCTGTGAAAATGAGAGAGATGTCAGGAAAGAGGAAATTGTCCAGTGATGCTTCATAATGCTACACATGTGCTGCATTTGTCTGTACTTATGATGATAGCCTTTGAATTCAATTAGTCTGAACAGAAACCATATTTGTACTGGGTTCATCAGAATTAGAAATATGTGACCTGTCTCTAAAAGTACAAAACATGTCAGAGTCCAAACAATGAACTGGATTCATAAGAAGAGGCAAATTGGTTCAGCAACAGCCCAGGCTCACCAAATGAAAGCATGCTCTAATCCCATGGGATACCCCTACCATTCTGGTACAATTTAATATCTTACCATATACAGATAGACAAAAGAAGACTTACATCTTAATTTGTCCATGATCTTTCCTCCACACAGAGTTGCCAAAGCCATTTTGACAGCAAAAACTGAGATTTTACCATGTCCTTCCCTGTTAAATAATAAAAAGTTGTTTTATGGCATGATCTAGACAGCATGAATGTTCATTTCAACTGCAGCTCATTGACATGACATCATAGAGTTGTAAATAAAATTTGCAGATCAATGCATTTTAAAAAAATCATTGTTTTCTTTTGAGAGAACATACAATGGCAGATTTCTCTGTGAAGCCATCAGAGACCCTCTAGGAACATCAATAAGGCACATTTTAATCTTAAGCTTATCAGAACAACCTCTGAATACCAGCTAGCACATCATGCATTAAGCTGATTAATAGTAAATAAAAAAATATATTTATTTATTGTTATTTGCGCCATTACAGTGCTCAGAGGCCCCAATCAAAATCGGGCCCTCTATGCTAGGAACTGTCCAGACATGCAGTTCTTGCCCAAGGAGCTCTTACAATTTAAATTGAAACAGGATGCAACAAATGAGTGCAAAAGCAATAGTGGGGAAAAGATGATGAAGATAATGGACTAAGGCCCAATCCAAATCCCGCTGAACACAACAGCAGACCATTTATTTTCAATGGAATTTGAATCAGGCCCTACGCTGAAATCATCTTATTTTCAAGAAAAGCCTCCATACCAATTATCCTGCAGCCACTTCAGCGATTACTTATCATATAGAAAATGTACCATATTCCGGTTTCCGGGCCAGTACTTCCATCTTTATTATAAGGCTTTCTCCTTTCAATTCTAAAAAAAAATTCCCTTTGTATGAGAAAAATCTAGTACAGGATGTTTAAAGGAATTAGGCTATCATGAGCAGCAACATGAACATGTTAAAATTTAATTTTTATGGCTCAAATTTTCAAAATTTGGATTTCTTAGCACCTTCCCTCAGGGCAGTTAACATACAAATCACTTTGGGGCAGCATTTACCTATTAGCCTTGGAGGTGCTTAATGGGTTCCCAACTCCCTTGGAGATACTTAATGGGTTCCCATCTCTCTGTTTAGCTAAATCATCAAGAGCATGTTCTCATCCTAATTAAAAAAACAGAATTATTGTTTCTTGTCAGCCAATACTGTTCAATTTTAGGGAGTGACAAACCCATTTTTCTTTTTGAGTTCCATCAATGGGACTAATAATGGAGTAGGGTACTACTCAGTATGAGGGTGGCAGAGCGAGGACATAAGAGTCTGTGTCACTGTGCAATTAGATGTTCTCTGACCTCCAGTCTATGCTCTATTACAGGAATTATTATTACAGGAATTGCCAAAATGAAAAGATGGCCTGATTTCTTGAATACATAGACTCCATTATTGTGTCCCTAGGTAACCCCCAAATCTGAGCAGTACAATACATGCAAATAGCAGACTAATCCCTAATTGTTTTATTTTGGTTATTAACACACTACGAGTGCTCTGTTGTTCCCATAGAAATACTCTCAATTTAGCATATTTAAATGTGCTATGTGCTTCCCTCCTATCAAAGTTTACAAATTGAGTGCTTGTTTGGCATTTTCTAAAACTGGGCTAATTAAACATGTACAGTCCACTTATTCACTTTTAGGTAACTGTGCTACAATTTTAATATGTGAGATTCTACATATGAAAACATTGTTTTTAAAATTTGCTTAAACTTTTACTTCTTTTGGCCAAAAATAAAATATTGGAGCATACAAAAAGAAGTACTTAAAAAGAGAAGGGACACATAAACAGTAGTTCTTGATATATTCTTTAATGCTGTTTTTCTGTGCACGTTTTCTATGCTCAATTTCAAAAGATTAAATCAGATTGTGAAACCTTCCAAAATACATTTGCATCTTTTACTATTCCATCTTTGCTCTTTTCACTCACATTGGGCCAGACCCTCAGTGATTGTAGTTCAACTTATTATATAACCAGCTGAGGATTTGTGCATTCTGTCACCATTCCTTTTGTGTGACATCTTATAGTCCTTTGTCAGTTTTTCTACTCTCAATCTTTGACAGGGAGATACTCATCAGCTTTTAAAATATTTGTTAAATGTAACAAAAATAAATGGTAAGTGGAAGCAATTGCATTTCTAGTGGTAATAAAGAAGCTAGATAAAGTAATTGACATGAAAATGCTCTAGATTTAGCTATTTTCCTCCAATACCTTTAGTTATATTTACTTATAGGGTGGTTTTTGTTATTTTTTTTTTTTTTTTTAATGACAGACACATCAGTTCGCCTTCAGCCTCCACACCAGTGACTGAGACTTTTCACACACTTGAATGGTTATGGGAGCAGGCATGCAGGAAAGGAATATATTACATGTATGTTTGAAATCTCTCAATTTGATTGATTATTGATTGAATTTTGATACTATTTTTATCAGTCATTTGTATTCATAAATACATAAACTAGAGTGAACATAAATTCACACACACAGACTGTTGACTAGAAGTGATAATGGGGTCTTGGACTTTCCAAAATCCCTGGGGCACAGAAATGCTCCAGGCAACTCTGCTCTGTAATATAGTTCCTTTCTATTAGCAATATTAGGGCCTCTTGAGTAAAGTCCTGCTACATAAGAGCAAACACTTCAGCCATGGGCGGATAGCATCATGCAGATACGGATTGAATTCAGAGTACCTCAAATGAAGTTTTAATAAACTTCGCAAGGAAAAGATTTCATATTGTACCTTTCGTATTGAAGGTATCACCCAAACTCTTCATAGAATAGTACTGAAGCAAAAGTGACTGTATAGGCAAATATAGCAGCCTGCACATCTTCGGCAGTCGTACACACACAGTATAGACATAAAGGAATACTGGAACTACGGGTAACCCCAACTGTTTCAAAAATTGCCAACTGCTTTTAAATAGAGGAACAAAAGGTCCTCCTTTTAATAGATTCTTCTATGCACTGCACTGTAGCATCAAAAATGAGTATGAGACCAGTCCTGAGCTAGGACTTGAGCCTGATGCCCTCTGGCCTAGGTATGAGACTGATACTAAATAAGCTGCACTGACGTGTTAAGACAGTGGTTCCCAACCTAGAGCCACAGATCTCATTTTTGCAGTCCTGAAGGGCCAGCAGCCTCTGCCAGCAGCTTCCCCCCCCCAAGCAGTCTGCTTCCTCGCTGATCTGTCTCCCTGGCTGCAGCAGGGAAACCACACATGTCCTGTAGCACTGTGCACTCTGGCTGGGTCCCAAGGCAGTAGTTCCATTCTGCAGCTAGAGGGCTGGAAGATTAGCGCTTCCCTCATTATGGCTCCAACAGGGACCTTAGCATCTATGGACCTAGGCAGAGCACTTTGCTATGCTCTCTGCTACAGACAGGGGCAGGAGAGCGCTGATCTCCCATCCCCTTGACTAGCAAGGAGCCTGCATTGGTCTTTTAGCCCCATGGAAACATGCTCCACTGGGTCCTTAGACAGTGGTTCCTTTCTGCAGCCAGATGGAGGGGAGCCGTGAGCCACTTTGAAGGTTCCTGAAGGCCACTTTTGGCCCGGGCCACAGGCTGGGAACCACTGTGTTAATCTATCCAGTTGTATTCATGCTGAAACTGCCATAAATACAGCGGGTGAAAGAAAAATATTCTAGCATCATCTGTACATTTTGAAATGCAACACATTTATCCTATAAGAGGGACACACAAACTCTGATTTTATAGTTGACTGGATATGAAACACAGGCTTTTATTATCACTTTCAAGGGGAAAAGAATTTCTTCAAATACTTATGGACGTTCTTAATACTCTAATTATGAAAGTGAATGCTGAACTTTCATAGCTTCTAATTAAGAGTTTCTGTTTTCACAAATATTTCAGTAAGAAAATTAATTGGAATCAAGCTGAGCTCTTTCATTCAGCGGAACAACATGTGTAATGACCAAATCTCTGAACTGCACTTTTTGCAGGCCTTTTTTCTTTTTTAATGCTTAACAGCACTATATAACTTGCATTGGTGAACGAAGTGGGAGGGAGCAGAGAACTGGACATTTTGGAACTCTGAAAGGAAGGACAAATGAAAAGCTGCTTTCAGAACAGGCACTGAGCCTCTCCACAGACTGTCGTGAACGGCAAGGCTACACTGTCGATGGCAGTGCTGACAGCGCAGAATCGATTATGCAAGTTTGACTGAGCATCTGTAACGATGTGCTCAGTTGAACTCAGAATTAGCCGGAGGTTGATTGGCTAAGATTCAGCGCTGTGAGGACCCTGCGGGCACTGTAGATCCATTCAATCGATCCCAGAAACACTCTCCAGTCAACTCAGTAACTCCACTCCTCCATGTGGAGTGAGGCTGCGTTGATCGCAGGGTGTTTCAGGTTGATGCAGCCGAGTGAAGATGATGCGGTAAGTAGAAGTAACTAAGTAGGCAGGAGATACACTTTCTGCAGCACGCAGAATACGTATCTCCCATCGACTTAGCCCTGTAGCATAGACCTGGCCTAGAGCCACTACTCTGTGCTACACTGTTCACTTGGGGTAGGGGCCTGATGGATCTGGTATTATGTGGATCCCTGGTACATCCCCTTGAGAAATGGGAGGGGGGGGCTGATATACATGTAGGCCCACATAGGGCATTCCAGCTCAGAGGGAAGAAAACAGGATGTGGAGCTGGTCTGAAGCCTGAGTAAGTAACTCCCAAAGTACTCCCCAGGGTAGACTGGAGTAGGTCATAACAGGAACGTCTCGTGTTTACAGGGACTGCCGAAACTCTGCCTTTAAAACAGATCCATTTACACCCTCTAAAAACTGAGGAGCAAAAGCCTTCTGTCCAGAACGGACACATTATCAACAGTGACACTTTCACAGCCAGCCATCACTCTTTCTCTCTTTTTACAACAGAGGCGCTGTGTACGTGTAGCTCCTTCCAGGGCAGATATCCAGGCACTTTCATTTTCCTTCCTTCCTGTTCTCGTTGAGTCATGAATTCATGGTTTTGCATAATTTAAAATGCCCCTTTACTTGTTTTACTGCCTTAAAAAAAATCTTGAGGGCTAGAGTTTCACAACCTAGTGACCCTTTTTTTCTCTGAGGGGGAAGGAGGGATGTAGGATATAGACACACTGTGCCTTTGTAGGTTTGTCATGTGGAACGACTGCCTTCCCCCAGCTGTTACCATAGTGACTAAGCCATACTCCTGGATCTGGCTCTGAAAGGTGTACAATACCAACCAAGAAGTCCATCAAGTGTATGTACAGGAGAAGGAGGAGGGAGACGTTTATTTTAAGGCTTCTCAAACAATGTTTTCAGCTGGTGCATTTTCAAAATATAAAATGGTAAAGAGGTAACAGGAAATTTGCATATATCAAGCAAAAAAGCTGTTCTCTCTTAGGAATTCAAGCTATTCAGATGCTTTTAAAAATAGCAATAACATATTGATGTCTTTGTATTAAATAACCACAATAGGAATCTATACACCCATTTATAACATTAAGTTAGGAACCTCTCTCCATCTTGAGCTCACCCCATTTTTAATACATGGTGCAGGCAGTAGTGAACAACATGAATTTATTCTATCTCCAGATCCCTATCTTATATCTGCCATAGTCTTTTAGCAGGCTGCATTAACAGGAGACAGAAAAAAACTGCTTGCAGCTACAAGAACTTGCAGCAAAAAGGGTTGAATATAAATGAGAACAGAACCTAGCTCCTTCACTCCAGCTCACATTGCAATATTAGCTATATTTAAGCATTCATTATTTTGGATAGAAATTTTAGTTTGCCATCTATTTTTCAAAGTGACACAACAAACAGACTAAATCCTTCAACTAATCAGGAAAAAAGAGGAACATGTATGGACAGCAAAGGTAAACTTACGGGTCAAAGGCTGCTAACAGGAAGTTGAGCAGTAAGCTGATGGATTGCTCTACATTGATCTGGTGAGTAGTTGGCATGCGTTTGTTGAGCTGGTAAAAAATAGTAGAAAGCACGGCTTCCAGACGAGCCACATTCAATTCTATGTTTGGGTCCAAGTTGTTTAATGCATTTTCTCGCAATGTTTCTATAACGTTCCAAATGTCCACCAGATGCACTACATACAATTTAAGAATAGTCATCAGATACTCACATTCACATACTGAAAAAACAAAATCAACTCATGCTCTAGTACTTTGGCACAGTACACACAATTCAGATATTTTATATATAAAATACATACGTAGTTTTCCAACTTTGGCATTTAAACCAATCTGGAGAAAAGAGCAAGAAAAACACCAAATCTGCTAACAAAGATAAATAAAATATCAGTTTAGCTGAGATGACATCAGTAGTTGTGAATATAGTTCCAATACAGGAAAAAAATATTTCCCACTCAGGAAAGCATTTACATGTAAATTAAAGTCCGTTTAAGTCAATGGAAATTAAGGACATGTTTAAAATTAAGCACATGCTTATGTGTTTTCTTGAATCATGACTTTAGGCGTAGCAATTTGGAAATTACTCCTATTAATTTACAGAGCAGATCAGATTTTCAGAGCTTCCTAAGAAAGTTAAGTACTCACCTCACATTGACTTTCAAACTCACTTAGGCACTTTTGAACTGTGTCATAATCAAAGTGCTTTACAAAAACAAAATAAAATCTAATTGCATTTGAACAGATAAAGTTATAGCTTTGAAAAGAAAAGGTATAATAGTGATTTTAAAGTCATATTTCATTCTCTTAAATACATTTGCCAAGTATTTTGTAAAATCTTCCTTTCTCTTTAGATTCCCTGCCCAATCTGAACTTCTGTCTTTTTACCTCCCGAGGTAGCTTAAATGACAGCATCTCCCAAAAATTTAATTTCAGAGAGAAAACCTTGTGTGTATCTATGGTGACATTATCAGGTCACTACAAATCAAAATTTCCAGTGGTGGTGGATAATTCAATGTGTTTTTAAAAACTGTGCTAATTCAAGACTCTGGATTCATTCAAATCCAAATCCAAATCCAAAGTATCATTCCAGCTGTTCTTATCCTGAATAGTATTTGTTTCCCAATTGAACTGTTAATATTTCGTAAAGTGAGAAAAGTAAAGGTACAAGGTTATAGTACAGATTGTTTTATTTCATTGCAAGTATATTCCATTGGACATATCTTACAAGATATTGTGGTACATCCGCGTCCTGGAAGAGGTGCATATTATTATGTATAAAGACATCATTTTAATCCTCTTTTACATAGTCTGCAATTCTTTTTTCACATGGGAGGATTACTTAATTTCCACCTTCTACAAAAGCATCTCCGGTGTTCTGCTCCTATTTGCATGCGTTATAATGCCATTGGAGGGAGGGTACGGAATCCAAGTTAGATACAGCAAAACCTCCTTGTAGGCCAAGACACTTTTCCTGCTCCACTTACCATATGTTAGTATGATATAGATCCATAGTCAGAGCTAATTGGTATCTTAAATATTTGTAACACAAGGAAACCTCTATAAGTAACCTTTTCAGCAGGCTAGACTGAGCACCCCCCTCGTCTAGGCTAGGTAGACAGAACACAGCAAGAAGTTCATTCCTTCTGATGCTTTTCCTGCTTATCTCATTTCTATCCTCCAACCAAAGGAGGAGAATGCTGCTCTGGTAGAAGTGTTGGAGTGGAGCCAACTCCCTTTTATCTGGGCCTCCCAACTGCCTAAGTCCTCTTGGCTGTCAACTGTCCCTGACAGATGTTCCCCTGTGCCAGTTTCTGTCTCCCCTGTTTGTGTGGCCACCCCTCCCAGGCTGCTCATGGGAATGGCCCTTTTCTTTCAGCTTCTTTTGTGCCATGGCCCTGCCTAAGGAGGAGGCACCTTAACTATTGTTCCAGCCCTGGCTCAGCGTAGGGTGGACAATGCCCAGGAGTGCAAGACCAATATGGCTCATTTTTCACAAAGGGCATGAGTCACACACCAATACCTGTGACTATGAGTCACATACCTGCAGCCCAGGACTCTGCCCGGACTTGTCCTACAGTTTTCCCTGCCCTCTCTCCGCCCCTGTAATTCAGGGAGCCTATCAGAGTTACTGGCGGGAAGCTGCCTAAGTTTGCCTTTAAAACCAGACATTTTGGGGCCAGCCCGCAGAATAGGTTCCTGCACTGCCTCCTGGCCTTTCTCCACTCCCGGCTATGTAATTGAGCGTACCCCCATTTTAACCCCCCCCCCCCCCCCCAAACAACGAATCGTCTCCTGAACCATGAACCACAAACTACGAGAACTGAGTCCTCTCTGCACTCATCTATGCTGCTGCTGCCTCAGTTTCTGTCCTTGCTGCTCTCCTGGGGATTGGTAAGATTCCCCCCTCTCAAACTCTCTCTAAATTTACCTTGGGGTCTGTAACAGAGACCCCCTCCTGCTCTGCGGTTCCCTTGCTGCTTAAAGAAAAGCCTGTGCTGCTGCTAAGCTCTGCCTCTTTATGCTCTGTCCTGGGGCTCCCTGCTTTCAGCTGTTTCCACTGCTGCAGCCACCATCCCCTAACCCCTTCAGGAGCTGTATCCTGGGCTCACACCACTCTGCCCCTGGGACTGCTCCCCCTGGTCAATAGGGCCAGTATAGTAGTTTTGTTAAGCTGTATTTTTACTAGCTTGTATAAGCTGTAGTCCTGTTAGAATTGTATGTTGTGTCTGTGTTTAGCAGTAGTTAAGTGGGATACTTGTTTGCCATTACCTGTTATATTGTGTGGCCATAGTTAAGCTAGGTTAAAGATAATTGTTTTACTGTATTGCTCCTCTCCTTTTTGTTTTTCCTTCTTTCTGTTGTTCATTATTAGCATAAGTTGTATAGTTGCTGTTGAGTTGTTAAATAAGTGCCTCTGTGTCTTCATCTCTCCCCGAACACCCCAAGTCCTCTGCTGCTGTTTCCCCCTCTCCTTAAACTTCCTCTGTGTTTAGCTTACAGGCTCCTGAAGACTGCTCTGAGCCTCACCCTGCAGGGCTTCAGTGCCTCTTGCTGAATCCCTTGCAGCTGTACTCTTCTCTCTTCCTCTGCCACTAATTACTCACCCCACCCCCACCTCTGATCCTTAACCCAGCCTCTAGGTACACTCTTACAGACTGCCTCTTGCTGCATCCCTTGCAGCTGTACTCTTCCCTCTTCCTCTGCCACTGATTACTCACCCCACCTTCTGAGTGTGCTTCCCTGGTCTGTTCCCCTGCTCACCTCTGCTCCAATCACGCTCCGTCTTCAGTGCCTCCACACCTGGCCTGCAGACTGATTCTCTCCCTGCAGGTCTTCAAGGCTTACTGCAGCCTCTGTTACTGCAGCCTCTGCTGCTGTGTTTTCTTTCCTTAACTCTCTGCTACTGCCTGCCCATACTCCCTGGCCATTTCCCTTAACCTCACTCTCTCATTGATACAGTTGCCTTGTATGTTCATGCTTGTAAAAAACCCCATTGGTTTATATTAATTTACATTGGTTTATATTAAGTTACATTGATTTATATTAATTTACATTGGTTTATATTAATTTACACTGGTTTACATCGATTCCACCACTGTGACACTATACTGTTCAATAGAGAGGCCCATCTCCCAGTACCCCCTATACACCTCACTGCCCCATTCCATTTACCCTTGTTCACCCCCAATAAAAACACTTATTAATTCAAACCTCGCTAGCGTGTGTGTGTGTGGCAGCTGCTCCCCAAGATCCTCTACCTGCTGGCAGGGACATCAACTAACCACCCAAGTAAGGTTGACTGGTTTTATAAGAAGCTTCCATCCCTTCAGATAGCCAGCCACCCTTATGTGTGGTTTGTCTTTGGGAAAGCAATAAATCTAAATACCGGTCTGCTGACATGACCAGTAATTATATTTAAGGGCCAAAGTCAGGGTGGAGATCAAAATAGGATGGTGGATGCTAGGCCAGCTGAGTGTCAAGGATATGGAACTAAGCACAAGTATATTTTGACTCTGACCCAGTAAGGAAGAGGTGCCAGGTACACAATAGAAAGCAAGCTGCAGAATGATGGGGCAGTCAAGAAGATAAGTGCAGCCAAAAGGTAGCAAGCTTATGTGTAGCAGTTGTAGACAAACTTAAACAAGAGGTCTGGCTTCCATGATAGTCCAGGTTCCAGACCAATTAGATGGGCCAGCAGGTAACTCCAAAAGCAACTCAGCCAAATCTATCTGCTTGGTTCTGATACGGCAATTTAGCTTCATTTAGTTCATTCGGGCTGTCAAAGGTAGCTGATACATACAGGACTGATGAGAATGTGGGAAAAGAGGAACAACTGTACCAGTACTGGGGCCCCTAACTTAGGCCTTCCCCCAAATTTTCTGTAATGTCTGTGTAAATAAAGTGAAAAGAGAAGGTGTGGGGCCCCAGTGAAGAGGGCTCCAAACTTCTCTTGACAGGCCTGGTTATGTAAAGAATGAAGCTGAATTTGAGCTTTGAATATTCATTTTTTACATTTCTCACTTTGCAGAATGCCTCACAGATAAAGCTTTCAATCTTAATTGGGGACTCTGGGTGATACTTTAATAACAAGAAGAGTTTGTGGCATCAACAGATTACAGATATAAGGGAGTAGTTTCAATTCTAAAATCTATACATATTCAGTAATGAAACTGAAAAGAAGCTTGATTTTCCACACTCATTTTCATCTGGGTTTCCTGCTTACTTGGACGTTATACTTCCCTCTGAAATGGAAGGCTTCCTTTCTCTGTGTGAAAAAAAGGTACATACACCTCAAGGAATTGCTGGGCAATAAAAAATTATCAATATGTTTTGTGTTACAGAAAGATCAGTGGGCACTCAGGAGGAAACTTGATACCAAAATATCTGTGCAGTATCATGTTATACAAAGCATATGTATCATGCATCCTACTGAGATCTTCACAAAGGCCTCACAAGCACTGTTAAGTATGGCTGGTGATCTAAATCAGAACATCCCTTATTTTCCTGGGGATGAACCCCTCCCCCTTCCCTTCCCCTCCCCCCCCAAACAACTTGTGTCATTTGGCCATCCATGGTCAAGCTATATTACCTTCTCATTGTCTATGTCATTTTTGCCATCAATGATCATGCTAAATGTCACCATTAGAACTCAGAAAAATACTATGTGTTAATTTAACCCCCACAGATTAAGTAATTTTATAAATGTCATAATGGAGAACTCTATATTCCAGTTTGTTCTCTTAAAGATAATTAATGGTTAGTGTAAACAAAAGTCATTAACTGTTAATTCATTCTGACAGAGGTGAGATTAAACAGATAACACCAACTACTGCCTTCCATTCACTTCCTCCCCAACTAGTCAAAGTACTATTTACTTTCACATTGTTCCAGCTCTAGGAACTATTGTACTCTGATGGAAGACATTTGCTGATTCTTAGAGAACCAAGAGTAAACACACCATAAAATACATACCAATTAAAAGCACATTACCTCACAGATCACCAGACCTATCACGGCACAGTCTGGGGAGTGATTCTGCTAATCTTTATTCATGCAAATAGCCTCAATGAAGCTTATGAGACAACTTGTCTAATAATAATTAGTAACATGGAATCCAAGGTTTGCAACTGGGTACTATAAAAATACCTATGTTCCAGTCCATGATAACTCAAGTAATAATAATGATATCATGTACATCTTAGACATATGCACAGAACTTTAAGTACTTCGCCCCTTGCCAGCTTTGATCTGATAGATAAGTGTCCTTATTGTTTATCAATAAAATAATGCTTGTTTAAATAATTTATATTTTATAAATTGTATAGTACAAATTGTACAAATTTGTATTGTACTGTATTGTACAGTACAAATATTTAGTAAATGACAGTCTGTACCTCAAAGAGCTTAATCTAACCACAAGGAATAACAGATGATGAAACAAGTAAATGGGAAGGTGGGACAGGGAAGATGGAGGAATAAATATAATGGAATATATTTGCATAAATTAGCAGTGGGCACAATTTATAGCAAAATCAGGAGCAATAACCACAAGTTGCCACCTTCTACTCCCTTTTTACTACAAGATTTATTTTCAAATCAGCTAGCAAAACTACTGGTGATTAGATATAGGTGGTGAGGAGCAATTTGAACAAAAGAATTCACCAATAGGAAAAAGACAACCAAATCAGATATTAATCAGAAAGGTAAGAGCCTACTAGGGGTATTTAGGAGTCATAATTTAAAGACGGAGTATCTCTGAAACACCAAATAATGTGCACTATTACAGAAGCAAACAATTTTATTTAGCAGTTTTCATGTTCAGATAAACTCATGTAATATAGAATGTGATAGAATTTAGAGACTAATTCTCTGATGGTCTAAACCGGCATTGTTCCACAAAAACCAGTGGAGCAGCATCAATTTATATTAGCAGAGAATTTTGCACTACCATTTTTTTTAGTCTGGCACTGGTAACTCAGTGAACATGTGGGTAAATGTTTCTGCTGCATTTGGCAATAGCTCACACAAAACACTAGCCATTACATCATATTTAACTGTGAGGGGAGAATGCTGAATCATTTGAAAAGGGTATTATGTTTCCTCAAATACCAAGAAGTGTAAGCATGCCCCAGTTGCTTTATATCTCATCCCTCTATTTGCACTCTTTTCAGGTTACTTTTTACTTCTCTCAATACTTTGTTATAATAATATCTACATATTTAAAGTAAATAAAAACGTATTTCCATCATTTTGTAATTCTGTCAACTGCTGAATTTCTGTAACTGTATGTCATAGACATACTTGAAAGCAGATAATTGAAAGGAAAATTGTATTGCTGTATACTATAAATACATGCACCTCGTTCTGTTGCTTATAATCTTCCTTATAGTCTTCAGCTGTCTTTGGGCACTTAATTAGTTTGAAATCCTCATATTTTTTTATTCACTCTTCTAGCATACTAGTTATTTTTTGTTCAAAATTTTAAAAGTACCTTGAAAGAATACCCCAACATATGAAAGAAGCAAAACAGAGATGGACCAAAGCCACACACTTTCACACACTAGGTAAATAAAGTAAATTTTATTTATAAAGAGAGAAATTAAGTGGTAATTATAAGTTTTTTAGAACTCCGGTGTACCCAGGGAGATACAGATAACCTTAGATACAACACAAATTTGAAAGAAGGCAGATTACCGCAAGTATAACCTATCGAGAAAAGATTCTGCTCCCAACAAGAAAAATAAAATAAAAGGTTTAAAAATAATTGGTGTCTTTAAAACTTTTGAATATAAAATGGTTTGCTCACTCTAAAGTCCTCTTTTTTTGTTTTTTGTTTTACTTTCTAAAATTATGAGCTCTATTAAATGAATTTGGAGAGGCAGAAATTAAATTTAATCAATGATGGCAAGTGAGGCAAATATAGGTTTAATAATCAATTCAAATGTACTTACTATAAACAACATCTAACAGATGGTAAGTTAAATACGTACAGAGTCAACAGTAGAGAGAGAAATCTTACTCCATAGATTTTTGTGTTTTGCTTTACATACAGGAACATCTTTTAAATAAATATAATAAAAATTATTTCCAAACCCAACATATATTTCATGATAGCCCCAATTCAACAAAGGAATTTACTCATATGCTTAAGTTTAAGTATGTAAGAAGTCTCCTTTGAAGTCAATGGGACTTGAATATACATCAAATATTTTCACCTCGGTTTCATTAAAAGTGAAAGATTCACGTTTTTCATGTTTAGCAAACTTGAAAGTATTATAAAATGGGTTTGAGTATTTTTCTTTTAGAGCCGATGCTACGGAGCCCATCAGAGATCAGAGCACTAGAGTCATTCATCATCATCTGTGCCACCAAGTCATGCCAAGTCAACCCAAGCCAAACCACCATGCTCATGTCGTCACTCACTCACTCTCTCTCTTTCCTGCAAACAGCTGTGCAACAGTGCACACAACTCGATGCAGTTTCCAGCTAAAGCTCATGTTTGTGGCCAGACTGCTCCTCCAGTCAATCACATACAGCACAAACTGAATGTCTTAACTCAGTGTTTTACCAGCAAGTAAACCAACATGCTAGACACATTGGCTCATAACTTTTTCCATGCCATAATCTAATAATTTCAAGTCCCGTGCCAGAATGTTTCTATTACATTCTAGTGTATCACACTATTAGAACACAACATCTAGCTTTTTAATAGAAGAGAATCAGTACTAACCCATGCATTGTGATAGGCTAGTGCACACATAAACTGTGCTGAACTTTCCTCTTATGCTATACATATTTAAAGAAAGGACACAGGCCTGTCCGGAATCCCATTAAAATCAATGGACAGACTCCCACCGACTTCTATGTGTTTTGCATCAGGCTCATACGATGACCAAGCACTCAATCTAGATTTCCTTTGAACCCCAGGAAATTCAGACACATACCTTTCACAGAATCATAGAACTGGAAGGGACTGTGAGAGGTCATTGAGTCCTGTCTCCTGCACTCATGGCAAGACCAAGTACCATCTTTGTTTCAGTTAGCCTTCTAAGCATGGCTTCATCTTTTCCTGCAGCTGGAAAGTCACATTTCCCCCCCCAATATTGTGGGGTGTATATTCAATAGGAAACTTTAGGGAAAGGCAATTCCAATCCACCCGCCCACTCTACCTCTGATATCTGAATTACCTAAATCTTTGATCTCCTGTGATGGCATGCACAAACCCCAAGCTGAACAAGAGACTAACGAACTACTCTGGCTCAGCCAGCTCCACCCTACCACTGGCTGGAGAGCAGCTCACTTGTTGGAAGAGGAGAGACCCTCAGCATCCGAGGATAGGGCTGAGAAAGGCAGGAGTTTCCCAGATAACCACAGCCTGAAGGACGCTCCCGGAGGGAAAGGAGGGCTAGATCCTGATGCACTCTGAAAAGGGATGATTCCCCTTTATCTCTTACTAATTTAGTTTACTTGCATTAATTCCCTTTACTTTTTGTTCTAACTGTTTGGACTAACCCAAAAGGGAAGAGACTTCAAAAGTGACCTGGTTGGAGGGGCAAATCACAGGAAGAGGCAGGTCACAGCAGAGACAGAGCAGTCATTGGCAGGAGACATCCAGTAGAGAAAGAGAGAGGTGCTATGCCATGCCTGGACTTGAAGAGGTGCAGATGGAGATTCAACGTCTTCACTCCTCCCTTCTCAGGTCCCAAGATACTTCCTCCAAGTCTAAAGTCTATAACCCTCATACTTTGCCTGGCATGGGCTGAAAGCGATTGTATTGGATTTTAAAGTTCTGACCACAGTCGCACAGTGTATAAACTCAGCCAGCCAAAGGCCTTTATCAGCTTATGTTCTAGTTTTTATTCAGTTAACAGGAAGCCCCGTTAAGTTATTAATGCACTGAAATGTGCTCCCTTTTTCCTTACCTGTTCATCTCCGAGGCACACTGTGGCTTAGGAAGGAATAGGAAGAAAGGGTTACTTACCTGTAACTGGTGTTCTTCGAGATGTGTTGCTCATGTACATTCCAACTCAGGTGTGAATGTGCTGTGTGAATGGATTGCCAGAAAGTTTCCCCCTAACCCATCTGCAGGGTCGGCTGCCGCCACCAGGGGCACCCCTGCGACACTCTATATATATACCAGCCGACCCTCTCTCTCCCCAGTTCCTTCTTGCCGGAATTCCGGCTGTGGGGAGATGGGCGGGTGTTGGAATGTACATGAGTACATCTCGAAGAACACCAGTTACAGGTAAGTATCCATTTCTTCTTCTTCGAGTGATTGCTCATATCCGACTCAGGTGAATCCCAAGCCTTACCTTGGAGATGAGATGGAATTCTGTCTCCTTGCTGACTGGTGCACGAGTTGCAGGCTTTGAAGCCTGGCATGCCTGGGCACTTGGCCTAAAGGCCGAGGGAAAATCCCATGGAGCGAGAGCTTCCTAGCGTATTACAATTATAAACTTAACTAAGGTCTAACAACCGCACTACTACTACTACAAAAACAAGATAGGGAATTGCTAGCTATCGCAAGCAAGCACTGTTTCAGCAACTGTCAGGGCGGTAGGAAGGAACTGGGGAGGGAAAGGGTTGGCTGGTATATATATAGAGGGTTGCAGGGGCGCCCCTGGTGGCTGCAGCCGACCCTGAAGATGGGTTAGAGGAAAACTTTTTGGCGATCCGTGCACATGGTGCATACACACCTGAGTTGGAATGACATGAGCAATCACTCGAAGAAGAATAGGCAGTAAATTCTTTATTTTATGACATGAATTCTCTTACCTCCCTGCTGTTCTTTCCTGAAAAAGAGAATTTTTCTCACAAAAACATTATTTGAAAACTGAAGGGAGGTCTGAAGGGAGGTGATAAGAAACACAGTTACTGGACTTTTGCATGATCAGCACCAATGTCTGTCAATTTTGCAAAAGTTTATGTTCAGGAAGCAGTAGTCACTTGCTTCTCAACCAACGAGTAGGAAAATGGTCACTCCTTTTCTCTTTTAAATGGAAACAGACCAACCACCATTAAAGCATAGATTCAAAAGTCGAATAAAACAAAATCTCTCAAATAAAATGTTTGTCTCTAGCTCTGTCTATCAATCAACACTAAGATTACAATGAAGTCAAAGAGCCCAGTTTCAACATAGTTGCCTATTGAGCTGGTAACAATATTTAAATTTGTAGTGTAATAGGTCAACTAGCAAAACTGGGCTGAAGATTTGGACATGCACTGTCTTCATTTAAAAAGCTACAGTACAATTCTCGCAACAACAGAGTTACCTGTCAAGTATTTCATAGCTATAAATTTAGCAATACCCCTAAAAGAGCAAATACCTGGAGACAAAAACATTGATATAATTTCCTATTACTGAAATACCACCATGACATCATGATTTTATGATTCTATCATTCTGTGACAAGAATTCATTTTTTTAAAAATGAGAGATAGGAACTTGGAGTGAACAAGGAATCCAGGATCAGGCCTTTATATAAGCAGAAGGTTTCCTTTTTAAAAATGTATTTTGAAAATAACTTCTATAAAATGCAGTACAAGGGAATTCTGTCTTGGAATTCACATGATAAAACAACAATTCTCTTACTTCTCTTAAAACATACCGTATCTAGGTGAATACCACATCTGTGGTTCGAACAGCAACTGTAGCCTTCCATAATTTTTAAATAAACACACTATGTTCCAGATTTATATAAACAATATATTATAGGGAAAGTTAACATACAGCTCAGAAGGTAGAAGGGAGAGGGTCCACAGAGTATCAATCTAGTTGTGTAATAACTGGACTTTGAAGAGGAACTTCCTCTTCAATGCAACATCTTCCCTTGATAGAAACAGAATCAAGCTGACTTCTAAAAAACAATTTTTTCTGATGAAATTTTTAAAAAAGGAGCCTCCAATTTCAGAAGAAATGATGAAAGATCAAACTAAGTTTAAAGACTGCAGCAGCTTGAACTTTGGTAGTAGGGCATTTCATAAGAAAACCATCATTTTTACTACATGGCATAACCATTGGATTCTGTGTAATATCCTGAGGCAGCAGTGATTCAGAAAATAAGCAGAACGTTGTACATAAAAACCTTATGTTAAGATCAGTAATAACCACTAGATGGCACCATGCATATTTTAAGTGTGTCATGTTGGCATTATGTCAGGCAGACCAACACGAATCAAACACTGTGGATTTTTGCCACTCCCTCCAGAAAACAGCCTGGTCTGTGTATTTACTTAAATAAACACAGTAAGCTTAGAGATTTGGCAGTGTGAGTAGCTTGTGATGGATAATGTATGGGACAGGTAAATAATACAGAACCTCTGAAGAGCAAATAGCAGATTTTTTTTTGTTGGCGTAAATGTTATCAGGTGATAAAACCTCTTTTAGATATATATGCATGTTTCCCTCCCTCAGATACTAGGCCTGGAGAACACCACACTTGCCTTTTTTATGCCATTTAAAACATGTTTTTGTATTTTTCTCATCATCAAAAATCTTAAGGCAGTCCCAATTCATTGTTGCCCTGCACTCTGTGCAACCATTTATACCAGTACAAAATGAGTGCAAACTATACGTAAAATGCTGCCAAACCAGAATGGTAATATTTTACACCTTCCTTGCCAGTTGTTGCCAACTCTTGTGATTTTTATCATGGGACTCATGAAATCTGATGGTTTTTTTTAAAGCCATAGATCTTGCAATCTTGTGATTCTGTAAGGATCTCAATTTTCATTTTTTAAAAAAAGTTAGTTTCCAACCCTCATGGCTGCAGACAAAAGCTTGAAAGTGTCGTACACTGTGTAGTACATTGTCAAAAAAATCAAAGCACCAATGAAAAGAATGCAAATTGTATTAAACATTAAAAATCTCATGATTCTTTAGCAGATTTTGTCATTCTTGGGGGAGCCTGATGAATGATTTTTTAACATTAGAGGTTGGCATTACTGTAAACAACTGTACAAGATGTAGAAAAATGATGAATTGGACCCAAATATTCATGGTAAAATAAACAATGTAATATAACTTCTGTGCACTCACACTGATGACCGGAATTCTTAAGCAGATGCTTTTTTTCCCCTTTCCTGATATAATATGGAAAGAATCTGTCCCATTAAGATTTCACTTCATTTTTAAAATAGATTAAAAAATATTTAACCTGAACTTAGTGCTTGGGAAAGCTGCCAAATATAAACAGTCCTGGTTACTGAAGTCCACTCTTTATCCACAGAACAGACACAGCTTGAACAGACAGAGGCAGTGTACACTTTCCCCTTGTTTCTCTACCGATCGTGGTGAATCCAGAGACACTGCTTTTTAGGGCCTATCTACAGTACGAAAATTTGTACTGGTGTAACTACAGTAAACTAATGGCAATGTGTAGTGCACGGGCACTATACTGGTGTAAAGCACAGCATACACCAAATGCAGCTTACCTTAGAATAGGTATAGTGTTAAACACTACTCTGAGCTACACAGGGCCCTAGAGCCAAGAGTCTCTAGGCCTATTTAATCTTGGCTCAGAATGGCAAATAGAAGGCTAGTTACTGTCACAGGCAGTTGTGGTTTTATTTTATGGGGCCACAACTATCCATTTTCTCTGCTCAAGCTTCACTCTTGCAATTTAAAGAAGCTATTGTCTCCTTAAAGCCAACTGTACCTTTTATTAAAACCTTCTTTCACTGTTATACATTTTTTTAAGTATTTGCTTTCTCATCACTGCCATTTCCAAGGCATGTGTCCCTTAAGATGAACTTTCTATGTTCCTGTTAGGCTCTTCCCCTCGTTGATTTATTCAGTAACAGCAAAACCCAGTGTACCACAACAGTCCTATCCATTTCAGCAAATTTTGATGTCAGTCACTGAATCGCGGCATCACTGACTGAACAGGGAATTAGGAACAGGCTAAGGAAAGAGGCGATGCTTCAAATGACACAAAATGCCTCAACAATCTGCAACAACAATTAAGGAAACAAAAGATAAAATATGAAAGGGATAAATGGGATTTAGGTGAAATATTACATATTTGCATTTTTCACGGAAACTCATCGATATTGCCAGACCCCAAGATGGAGTAAGAGTCTTGGTATACATGTGACAGGCACCGCCCAGAGATAGGCTGCTGCAGCATGCCTGAGTGAAGGGACAGATTAACTGGGCCCTGGCCAAAAGGGGGCCCCAGGCTCAATCCCCTAAAATCCCTGCAATGATGTCCCTGCCTGGCTCAGCGGGGGGAAGAGGAGGTGGAGCTAGAAGCCAGGCTCTGTGCTCCACTCCACCCCTGAGCTGGCTGGTCCACCCTAGGGCAGGAGGCCCCCACAGTTGGGGGCAGCCCAGGGCCCCTGGGCCAGTTAATCCGGCCCTGCCTGAGTGTGTCACTGCAGAATCTGTTGCAGGGTGAATCCTGGGAGCAGAGCAAGCAGCCTCTGCCTAGCTGTGGGTTTGCCTCACACCTAATGTGATGCTGTGGCAAAAAGAGCTCATGTGGTCCTTGGATGCATAAACCGGGGAATCTGAAGTAGGTTATTTTACCTCTGTATTTGGTACTGGTGCGACTGGACATGGCTGCTGGAATACTGGGTCCAGTTCTGGTGTCCTCAGTTTAAGAAAGAAGTTGATAAAATGGAACCATGAGAATGTTTAAAGAATTAGAAAACACACTTTATTCTGATAGACTCAAATAGCACAATGTATTTAGCTTAACAAAAAGAAGGTTGAGGGCTGACTTGATTACAGTCTATAAGCATCGAGATGGGAGAATAAATATTTAATCATAGACAATCTAGCAGAGAAAGATATAACGTGATCCAATGGCTGGAAATTGAAGCTTGACAAACACAGAGTGGAAAAGAGGGTGGAAATTTTTAACGGTGAGAGTAATTAACCAATGGAACAATTTATCAAGGGTCGTGATGAACTCCCTATCACTGATAATTTTTAAATCAAGATTGGCAGTTTTTCCTCAAACTTATGTTCTAGGAATAATTTTGGGGAAGTTTGATGCCCTGTGTTATGCAGGAAGTCAGACTAGATGATCATAATGGGTTCTTCTGTCCTTAAAATCAATGAATCTGGCCTTAAGACTCTGGTTTATAGCATGGTGAGTATAAAATATTATCAGTCAAGTCACTTCACATGAATGAATGAATGAATGAATGAATGAATGAATGAATGAATGAATAGATGGTTCTTGGTAGCAACAGTGGGAAATTTAATATTCATTGTGCATAGGCCTAAAAAATTATATTAAACACACCACAGCATGGACCTGCATCATTACAAATTAAGGTCCTGTAATACCTAGAAAAGTCAGAGAATTATTGCTCAGAGCACCATTTTATCTTTCAATCGTCCTGCTATTTCCTGGTATGTCAGGTACCTGGTATGCAAAATCTTTCTCTGAACTGTGGCCTCCTAAAAAAGGATCCCATGTGCAACTCATAAGCAAACAGCCAATGATCATTATCTTTGAATTTCCTAGATATTGTGAATTTAAACCTTGGCATCGATAGTATATTAAACTATTTTTGATGTAACACACTGAGAACAAAATGAGCAACACTAAGACAGGGAAGTGTCCCTTGTGTAAGTAGAGGAGTTTGAAAAGGTCCTCCTTATAAAGAAGACAGCTATTGCAGGATATAAAATCAGGGAAATCCATCTAGTGGAGCAAGTGTTGCTTTAAAAAAAAAAATAGGAGGGGCAAATAGTTGCTCAGAGGATCCACACTCCAGGTCACCTTCCTTCATATCTGTTTTATATAAAAAGTTATTGGTCAGAGAAGGTGGAAGGGAATGAAGTGGTGAAGATTCAAGGAAGGAATCAAGAGATGAGTCTTCTGGGTTGTAGGTATGTGGGGCAGAAAGATGGTGGGCCTGAAGGAGGAGATAATTCATTAAGAGTAGAGGAAGTCCCCATAGTTCCTAGACATTCTCCAGAGGTGTCTGACAGCATAAAAGCAAGAACAGAAAAAATAGATGCAAGAGGAGAACTGATGTTTATGCTACGGAGCAATGGACTGCTAGGCAAATGAGGGGCAGCAAGGAGTGAAGTGTCAAAGAGAGGATATGGCTGAGCAGGAGTCATGGAATCAAGCCAGTGAAGTGAGGACAATGAGCAAAGGTGCAGAATGAGAGTTGCAGAAAACTCAGAACTGTTGATAAAGCGGGCATCACAGATAGCTGCTGCATGGTTATGGGAAGAAGGGGAAGTCAGAAATGTTAAAGAAATACATAAATCAGATTTCAATTGGTTGGAGTAGTTTAGGCGGGAGAAACTATTAAAAGTCACAGTGATCTTGATTGTGTGTAGACACCATTTTGTTTACTTATTGGATGAAGTGTGTGTATATACCTTAATGTTATCATTTGCTTTTTAAAATACTATAGTAAAACTAGAAATAATTTCCCCTCCTTTGAAGTATTCTTTGAGGGGATTGAAAGGTAATGATTGGCAATGGGATGTATGGAAAGTTTCATTTCATTTCAAATCATGCCAGGTCCCATGATAGCTGTTTCAAGACTTCAGTTTATGACCTGATCCAATTGTCTCATTTTAGACGCTACATCACAAAAACAACTACAAGTAGCACCTTGCTTGGCAGTTTCAGCAGTGAGGGCAAGAAACAGAGGCAAACAGAGGCTGAACTTTAACAACAAGAAGTCCTCTCAAGCATGACCTGACGCATCCTTAGTGGGGCACAGTGAAGAGAAACAAACTGCCTGCCTCACACTTGTGCCTAAATTATGACTTCAGTCTCCAGGACTGCCAGTTCAGCTATTTGCCACTGTACATGAAAAAAAGAGAAGTAGAAAAAAGAGCTTCTGGATTCACCAGGACACTATTTGAGAGCTGATTTTCAGAGAGGTGCGGATTACTCTTAGCTTCCATTGAAATCAAGTGGATTTGTGGGTGGTCAGTATCTCTGAAAAATTAATCTCTAAAAAGAAAAATCAACCTGTTGAAGATCTACATTCATTTCCACACCTCCTTTTGAGGGGTAAAATGAACCCAATGATCAAGTAAGCAACACATCACGACTCCTGAGGTGTAACTGTTGCAATGGTGGCCATTAAAAGAAACAATCAACATTTACCCACAGTTGCATCTGATAGAGCACAGATCTCTCCTATCCCACCATCTGATAACCATGGATAAATGTTGAGATTCTAGTGGCAGCCACTCTGTAAGAATTTCAAACACACATTACTCACCAGCTGTTATGGTCTATCAAGCATTTCCATATTTATGAACTTTTAAAAAGACAGATTTTTCTAGAGACACTTTGGAACAGTTTCAGGGTATCGTGCTGCCAGTGAATAATGTACAGATTTAAATCTTCAAGGAGTATTTGGCTACAGTGAATGTGCTAAAATAAATCCTCATGAACTTTTGATTAAAAAACTGGAGCATGTGTACAATTGACATATTCCTCTTCACCCTATGCCTAGAAATCCACAAGGCACTAGGTTGTCTTATGGAGCATTAGGCTCCTGACTAAATAGCTGGAAAAAACAAAGGAGCACCTAAAACCACTAAGTTGTGAATAGCCTAGAACTTGACAGTCACCAGCTCTCACAATTTTATCTTGAGTCTCATGATATTTCAGATTCTTTTTCAAGCCTCATCTCTTGGTGTCATGTGAATATGTGTGAATCTGAGAGTTTCTTTAAAAAATAAAAGTTTCTAGCCTTCATAGTGACAGAGAAAGATTTGAAAATGTGACCTAACCAGATCACACAAATTCCAAAGGGGTAGCCGTGTTAGTCTATTGTAGAAAGACAACAGAGTCCTGTGGCACTTTTAAAGACTAACAGATTTATTTATCGCATGAGCTTTCGTGGGAGAAAATCCCACTTCGTCAGATGCTTTGAAGATAGGAAAGTTACAGCGTTACAGAGAATATTGGACAGACAGGACAGTCTCTGCGCCGAAGAATCAATGGACACAAATCTGACATCAGAAATTGCAACACTGCAAAACCTGTAGGGGAACACTTCAATCTCCCTGCTCACTCCCTTGACGACTTGTTAATAGCTGTGTTGAAACAGATGAATAACAAATCACAGCTTCAAAGAGAGACTGCAGAACTCGAACTTATATGCAAATTTGACTCAGTTGTCTTGGGGTTAAACAGGGACTATGGATTTTTCTCTCATTACAACAAGTGATTTGACCTCCCCCTCCTCTATGTGCTGTTCCCCAGTGTTTTGAATCCTAACACCTATTTTGATTTGCTGTTACAGCCTGACCAGATGCTATGTCATACACTCCCCTGCATTTAATTTCCTCCCACTCTGTAACTTTCCTATCTTCAAAGCGTCTGACGAAGTGGGATTTTCTCCCACGAAAGCTCATGCGATAAATAAATCTGTTAGTCTTTAAAAGTGCCACAGGACTCCGCCAGATCACACAGGCTCACAAAAGAACACAAGAATCATCAAGTGATCCATCCCATTGGCCATTCTTAGCTTCTTGCAAACAGCAGTCTCTGCCTATCCTGGCTAATAGCCACTGATGGACCTATCCTCCATGAAATTATCTAGTTCTTTTTTGAGCTGAATCATAGTCTTAGCCTTCACAACATCCTCTGGCAAGGACTTCCACAGATTGACTGTGCATTGTGTGAAGAAATAGTGCTTTTTATTCATTTTAAAAATGAATTAATTTCATTTGGTGACCCATAATATTTGCATTATGGGAGAGTAAATAATTCCTTATTTTCTCCACACCAGTCATGATTTTATAACCCTCTGTCATATTCTCCTTTAGTTGTCTCTTTTCTAAGACGCAGAATCTCACTCTTATTAATCTTTCCTCAAAGGAAAGTTGTTCCATAACCCTCATCATTTTAGTTGCCCTTTTCTGCACATTTTCCAATATATCTTTTTTGAGATGGGTTGGCCAGTTCTGCATGCAGTATTCAAGATGTGGGTGTACTGTGGATTTACAAAGAGGCAACATAATATTTTCTGTCATATTATTTATCCCTTTTCTAATGATTCCCAATATTTTGTTAGCATTTTTGATTGCTGTTGCACATTGAATGGATGTTTTCAGAGAAGTATCCACAATGACTCCCAGATCTCTTTCTTGAGTGGTGACAGCTGATTTAGACTCCATTATTTGATATGTATAGTTGGGATTATGTTTTCCAATGTGCATTACTTTGCATTTAAAAGACCCCAAAATGTTTTGTGTTGGTTTTTAATATTTTCATTTTTAAGTGACTCATTACATTTAGAAGCCTTATGTGCAATTTTTCAAGAGTGGGAGTTGGCATCACTGGACTGCAGTGATCAAGGTTTCAGGATTCAGACTGGAATCCCAGGAAATAAAGTTTCAAATTCCAACAAGTTAGACCCTTTGGATTTCTCAGGGTAGGTACACTGAATATCATGCCATTTACTTTTTCCATTGTTATATAGGTCTCTTACACAAAGAGTAAGACCCTGCAGCAATAGAGACAGATTACAGCCCCTATGGCATTCTGCTAAAAAGTGAAGTGTTTAGTCCAGAGAGAAGGGTTTTTTTTTACTCTTAGTGGGAGTCAGGCCTGAGATACAATGCTCTAGAGCAGGGGTGTCCAACCTTTTTGTGTGAGGGGCCACATCACAATCTTTTTTTTTCACTCGGGGGGCCAGTGAGCTGGAAAGGGCTGGAGGGGAGTGGCTAGTCCTTCGCCCAGATGGCTTATAGGGTTGCTGCTGCTGGGTCCTGGTGGCTTGTGGGAGGGTGGGGGATGCTCAGGGCTGAAGGAAAAAGGCTAGCACTGGATCTGGGATGGGGGCAGAGGTGGAGTTTGGGGTGTAGTGTGGCTATTGGGGATGTGGAGGGGTGGTTCCTCCAAGTAAGGCCTGGTCAGCACTGCTCCCCCACCCCAGACTAGCACCAGGGACATTGCTCCCCCACCCAGTATCCCACTGCAACTTGGGCTGGTAAGCTAGTGCTTGCAGCCAGGTAGGGGGCCCTGCCTCTTGGGTGAAGAGTGGCATATGGTGGGGGCCATCCATGCCCCCAGCACCACCCTGCGCTGGGCACTGGAACGGCCCTCCTTGGAAGAGGCACCACTCGCTGATGTCCCTGGCCGCTGTGCTGACCTGGCCTAAGGCTCCCCTTCTCCTGTGTTCTCTCTCCATGTGCCACTGAGGCTGGGGAAGCCTGGCCGGGGACAGCACCCGGCCGTGTGTAAGACGGGGTTAAAAAGTTTGGGATGTATCGCCCCCACACTTCCCCCCAAATTCTGCCCATGTACAGGGCTGGATTAAGGCAGGGGCTTTAGGGGCTTCAGGTCCCAGTCCTGGCCTAAAAGGGGTCCCCTGATCCCCCCAAAATCTGGCCCAGCCAGCAGGAGTGGTGAGCTACCTCTCACATGTGTCTACCCAGCCCAGGGATGAGGCCACAGCCTCTAGCCCATCCCTCCCCAAGCTGCCTACAGCATCAGCGCCAGCCTGCAGCCCCCCTGCACAGCCCCCCTGCAGGAGCACAACCATCCCACATGCAGCACCCCCTCCCCAGCCACCCCACAGCAGTGGCCACCCCGTATCCCTCTCCTTCAGGAGTGCCGGCCCTTGGGCAGTGATGGCCACAGCCCCCCCAATCCCCACTGCAGTGCCAGCCGGGGACCCAGAGCCCTGACCCCACTCCCTAGCAATGGGGAGCCCCATAAGGTTAGGCAGCCCCAGCCTTAATCTGGTGCTGCCAATGGATGGGGAGTGGGTGCTGTGCCTGGCCGGTGGGAGTGAAGGGGGAAGAAAAGCGGCTGCTGAGCTGAGTCAGCTGGGGGCTGGAAGAGGGGGGCTGCTCCTTTGCCCCAGCAGGCAGCTCAGTCAGTGACTTTGTCTGCTGCTGATGGCTGTCCTGGAGGAGTTTAGGTGCGTTTCTGCCTAGAAACCAGCATGGGGAGCCAGTGCGCAGATGAGCTGTGATCCAGGGAGGGAGGGAGCTGCTCAGCCGCGATTCTGCAACAGGCAAGCAGAGATCTGTGCCTGCGCCGGCGAGAGTCAAGAGGGGAGAATCGCTGGGAGGGAGGGTTACGACAGGCCAGATGGAAGCCCTTGGCGAGGCGGCACGTTGGACAACTATGCTCTAGAGTTCTAGCTGATGGTTGTAGAAGTTAAAGAGGTTAAAAGTATGTTAAAAGAAGGGTTGAGAAGGGTTTTTGTATAATAAAGGGTAATCTGAATGTTTAACAAAGAAAACAGAGAGCTACCCTATGTTAAATTTTACTGTGACCACTCACCTTAACTTGAATAGGATTAGACAAACTTGTGTACAATTCAAGATGGAAACTACCATGAATCCAAGATGGAAACTGTGATTGACAACGAGTGTTCTGGTATGGTTATGTAATGCACAAGTTAATGTTACATGCTTTGTTGTTACAATCATCTTGACTCTTTACTGTCTCGGGGCAGAACTATGACGCCGCCCTCAGAACTGTAACAAATGTAACATCTAAGTTTATAAAAGGTTAAGTGAAAGGGCGGGAAGGGAGACTGCTCCTAGACTCTGAGTCCCCTGCAGCAGCAGAGAATAAAACGCTGGATGTTCGAGAACAGATTCTGAGTCTTGTGTGGTGATTTGGATCGCCTTCTACATGGTGGAGGAGCATCTCATGATAGGATGTCCTGAAGCCTGTTGCAATGATTCTCAACCTGCCAATGTCCACATGGGATGCAATACATGACAGAGATTCATAATGAAGGACACAAAAATATTATTCATACAGGAAACTTTAAGCTGCAGCATTCATTTCTTTTATGTGGATATCTCTATAATCATACATTTCCCCCCCCCCCCTTATTTCTGAGGTAAGTATTTTTAACCAGAACAAGGAAGAGGAAATCAAATTTGTGGGGAATGCGAGTAACATCAGAAGTAGAGTGAGCAGTATTTGCGAGTTTTTGTTTTGCCCAGCTGCCATTTTGCAGCAATCCTGACTTGCATATTTGCACAAACATCATCCCATATCTTGACTCCTAAATTGTCAATTTCTAGTGCTGGATTGATAATATCAGATTGAGCTCAGTTTGCTGAAAGGCCAGAGTGAGAATCATGGCAGAATGAGAGAGGCTTCAGTCAAAACATCTGAAATTAATAGTGTAAATAGGGCAGAGGGGATGTGAGCCTTGGCTTAGAGGCCTAGAACAGGTGCCAGGTGATTAGGGCTGAGTCACAACCAAACTTTTACAAGGCAAGGGGGAGTAACTCAGGATCTGGCCCAGGAGGACATGTAGGCCTGGACAGAAAACAAGGAGGCAGCAGTGTGGCTTAGGCAGATGAAGTCTGCTTGCAGCAGCCTGGGGAAGCAGAACAATCCTGAGCCTCTAACGGCCTTGAATAACCCAGGGACTGGTGGGCTAGGAAGTCCTGGGAGGATGGGTTTGATATCAATGCATGTAAATAAAGAGCACGGGTGATGGAAATTATGGACTGGTGAGTCATTTATGGAGTCCTAGACACAGGGGAAGTAAGACCTGAGGCACCAGAGAAGGGTAGACAAGACCAGACTGGTTACAGTAGGTTTACAGACAATTATATTTCAATTCCAGATTTGGAATTATTCTACATTAGGAGGGTGAGTCATTATCCTAATTTAAACCAAATTTAAAAGGTAAGCTGATTTGCCTATGTGCCTCTGAAGGGTAACAATATGAATTCAGTTGAAAGAAGAGGAAAAGAGATACTGAGGTGGAAACATGGAAATTAGCAAGGTCACCATCACAGTCAATGGAAGCAGCTCCATTCATATGAAAAGAGTTGTATTGTCCTTCAGAGCAGAACAAGCAAAAAAATCTTTTATGCAAAAGAAAACAGAAAGGAAAAACAAATCTGTGAATCCCCAAGCTGTTGGATTTAAAATCATCTGAGAAATGAGCTCCCTATTTGTCTATTTTAATTAAGCCTCAAATTACAATCGTCAGCATGGTTTTAAATTTAAAGCTTTTCAACTGCCAGCGGTTTATTCTGAACTAGGGAAATCAGCAGCATTTGCTTTTTCTGCAGTCATGGAATAATCTCTCCATATGCTGGGCAAAGCCCATCAAGGATGGGAGCAGCTTGCCAGCTGTACAGTCCTGTATTGCTCAGTAATGTTTAATTGTATAATGGTTTTTTATTATGGTATGTTATGTCACACTGTTGTTGCTTCTGTGGCCCACAAGGAATGTGTGTGAACATTATTTCATCTCAGGGTGCTTTTTCTGTATAAACAAATTGCTTTTTAATACAGCCAACAAAAACAAATATTGAAACAGTTTGCAAAGATATCTGCATTTCAAACAAACTAAACAAAGACAATACACGGTCACGTCCAGTGAATTTCACTGCTTTCCAAATGCTGGAGAATGTGTCATACCTTTGGCAGAGTGACTTGCCACCCTCATGTTACAGGGTCTCAGTACTCTTCTAGGGACTGAAAGTTATGGATTAAGAAAAATAACTACAACTCAACCTTGATAAGGCAGATATGATCCTGATAGAGTAGGGGGACCATTTAGAGGATTGGGTGGAGCAGTGTCTTTGTTCTCTTTTGAGGATGTGTATCTGCTTTTCACAAACCTGTCTTGAAGCACTTGAGTCCAGTTCAATCCATTGCTGCTCCTAGACTCTTCCATAGCAGCTATGGTCCACAATGGCTTCCGAATTCTGCAGCTGGCCAAGGAACTGCAGAGCTCACAATACTTTTGCCATCTCCACTCTTGATTCCTGTAGTGAACATTACTTATTTGATGTCCATCCATAAATCGCGGTTGGTGACGAATTCACTTGGCCACCCCTTGAATGGTATGGGTTGCTCCAGCTTTTTCACTGGCTTTCTGTTCAATTCAGTGAAATTAAAAGCCCAGAATAATCTGGAATGGCACATTACATCTTTCCCTTGCGATGCTTTGTTGAGAAAGGGCTAGCCTATTACAGAAGATTAGTCTTGAACTTTATAGAGTTGATCAAAGCTTTTGACTGCATTCATAGAGTCAATATGGAAGATCTTACAACAATATAAGCTTCCCTGAAAGACACTGTTATGGGTCAAGAGGTTGTACAAAGGCTCAAAATGCTATGTAGAGACAGAAGTGGAGAGACGGATTTATCTGCTATCACTGGCCTACAATAGGGTCACATCTTATCATTCCTTTTCTGCATTGTGATAGATTATGTTATGCGAAGAGCAACAGCAAAGGTAGACACAAGAGTTATGTGGAGTAGAGGAAAACTTCAAGATCTTGACTTTGCAGATGACATTGCTTTGGTGGACATAGATGATGATGATGCCATGATAAAGGCCAATATCAATGTCAAATGTAAGGCCGCCAAAACAGGATTAAGAAACAACCAAAAGAAAACATAAGTCATTGTTGAAAGAATAATCAGCAATGACAGTGTGCATGGCTATTTCTACACTTGTTAATTTAGGTCGACTTTAGCTAAGTCGACTTTGTTAAGTCGACTTAGCATGTCCACACCTAAATTTTAAATCGACTTAGGGGGGACCTTACAAAGTCGACCTAGAGCATCCACTTTGGACGCCTTGGTCAACTTCTAGGGGCTAGGTGGACCTAGGAGAGGTCCACGGTGGCAGGGGGGCACCTCTTGCCAAGAACCAGGGGGTTCAGCCTTTGCCCCATTGTACCAGGGTACAATGGGGCAAAGGGGGACAGGGACCCTGGCAGGGCATAGGGGAAGGGTGGGCAGGGCTCTGCCCTGCCCTCAGGGGGGGCATGCCAGGCTCCCCCTGTGCCACTCCCCTGGCAGGGAGGGCAGTGGGGGAGTCCTGGAGAGCCCTAAGTCAATTTAGGGCTACTCTGAGTCCACACTGGCTTAAGTCGACTTTACAAAGTCGACTTAAGCCTAAAGTCGATTTTAAACGAGGTTTAACAAAGTCGACTTAATTTTCCTTAAGTTGACTTAAGCAGCTTGCTTAAGTCGACTTAAGGAAAGTGTAGTGTAGACGCAGAGTAAATTAAGTCGACTTAAGTCTGCTTAAGTAGACTTAATTTACAAGTGTAGATGCACCCTATGTGACTGATGGTAAAAATAGGTGTGGTTATGAAGTTTGTACAACTCGAAAGCATAATCAGTGCTGCCGGCCAACTCCAGGGAGATGGAAGTCAGAACTGGGGAGGTGAGTGGAGCTTCTTCAAAACTGACAAATATTTTGAAAAAAGAGATTCATGTAAGAAATAAGATAAAGTTATACAATGTTGTTCTGTTACTGACGTTGTTATATACACCTGAAACTTGGCAGATGATAGACCCTACAACAGGAAACATAATGCATTGCATCAGAGATACTTGGGGAGAATACTTGGCATGTGCAGGTGAGATCAAGTAACTAATGCTGATGTGCTACAAAGGACTGATTGACAGATTGTACAGACAATGAGTCAAGAAAGAAGGCTCATGTCGTTTGGTCATGTCATATCGATTTAAAAAGACTTTATTGTTGGGCAAGCCATTGACCGGATACCACTTGAAGAAAAATGGAAAAGAGGAGGACAACATATGACATTAAAAATCATCTTTGAGAATGATCTCTCTGTCATGGAAACAAACTACAATGGAGCAAGAAATATGGCTGTAGACTCATGGAGATGGAATCATTGGATTGCCTCGTGTCACAAGGGACGAGAGCATCTAAAAAAATAAACTCCAGGATATCTTATATCTTAGTAGTTAGGGTATACACCTGGGAGGTCAGAAACCCAAGTTAAAATCCCAACTCCATATCAGACCTGGGTCACTCATAGAGCAGTCTGGCTACTGAGGACAAGGAGGATGGCACCACTTCCTTCTCTTGTTGTGCAGAGTAGGTGTGCTCTGATATTACCCCATAGGTAGCACAGACAGCGGAACACTTAGTTTGAAATCCTGCCAGGATTTACTTGCAAGCTTGCCATAGTGAGAACTTGGGTGGCTTTGCGCTGCCCACTGGCAGAAATGTAGGTGCCTAGAGAATATAGGTGCCTACACGGTTAGGAGGAAGCTGAGTAGGGGTTTTGAGGATCTAAATTTTGGATTTATGCCCCTAACATGGCAGCTAGATGCTTTGTGGATGTAGTCCTACACAATCAGCAGCAGGGGCTTGTCAGCTTGAGACCCTTTCCCTACATCAAGAATTTATTTGCCTCAGCCATCCATCAGAGCCCAATTTTCAAGACTTTCCATTTATGATACAAAACATTCTGTTTAGCTTTGGATAGTTTCTCTTTTTTGCAGATGGCACATCTAATTTTTGTGTGTGGGGTTTTTTTTTTAAAATAAAGAGCCTACCTGCCATGGCTTCAGGATCTATGCAAAATAAAACAAACATAGCTTTCAAGTGTCCTGCTTTTTGAGAGACATCACTCATTTTAGTCTCAAAGGCTATGTCTACACTTGCAAGTTAGTTCGAATTAAGGCAACTTAATTCGAACTAACTTAAGCCTTGGCCACACTAGGCTTTCATTAGTTCGAATTAAGGGCTTCCTTAATTTGAACTAATAAATTCGATTGCTTAGTTTGAATTAACGGTTAATTCAAACTAGTTAGTTCGAACTAATCTAATGTGGCCATGTTAGTTCGAACTAACTGCTTAGTTCGAACTAATCAGCAGATTGACCTTCCTGCAACTGACTAATTCAAACTAAGCAAGTGCCCAGCGTGGCCATGGCTAGTTTGAACTAGCATTCTAGTGGGGCCATGCTAGTTCGAATTAAGTTAATTCGAACTAGCTTTTGTAAGTGTAGACATAGCCAAAATTATTTGTTTCTTACATATTTGTTATTACCTCACTTTTATTGTTGGAAAGTGTACAGCCGAAATAATAAAATATGAAAGTGGGGTTACAGAAAAAATTATCCATGTTAAAGGAATGAATCCCAGGGCATTACGTGTCCAGCATGACAATTTTGTGGCCCCCTCATTTTGGAGCTTTGTCTGACATTGCATCCCACATTTGGATACTGGCAATGATTGTTTCTGTCTTTCTTCCCTCCAGCCCCAATGACTTTAGTTAAGCTGGCTCTAGACTTAAGGGCTCGGAGAGTTTTTTAAAAGAAAAGACCTTGTGCATCGCAAGAAGTTTTCTAAAGTTTTACAGCCTGACATTCAAGGTCTGTATTTGCAATTTTAGGGTAAGATCTGAAAATATTTTTGGTGTTATCTTTCTCTTATTACAGAATCGCAGAATCTAGAAGAGAGCATGAGAGGTCATTGAGTCCAGTCCCCTGTACTCATGGCAGGACCAAGTACCCTCTTAAACCATCCTTGACAGGTGCTTGTCTAACCCACTCTTAAAGACTTCCAATGATGGAGATTCTACAACCTGCCTAGGCAACTTATTCCAGTGGTTAATCACCCTGACAGTTAGGAATTTTTTCCTAATGTCCAACCTAAACCTCCCTTGCTGTAATTTAAGCCCATTGCTTCTTGTCCTACCATTGGCTGTGAAGGAGAAAAATTTTTCTCCCCCCTCCTCGTGACAACCTTTTAGGTACTTGAAAACTTATCTTATCCCCTCTCAGTCTCTTCTTTTCCAGACTAAACAAACCCAGCTCTTTCAATATTCTCTCATAAGTCAAGTGTTCCAGACTTTTAATCATTTGTGTTGCTCTTCTCTGGACTTTCTCCAGTTTGTCCACATCTTTTCTGAAATGAGGCGCCCAGAACTGGACACAATACTCCAGTTGAGGCCTAATCAGGGCAGAATAGAGCAGAAGAATAACTTCTTGTGTCTTACTTACAATACTCCTGTTAATACACCCCAGAATGGTGTTTGCTTTTTTTCAACAGCGTTACACAGTTGATTCATATTTAGCTTGTAGGCCACTATGACACCCAGATCCCTTTCCACAGTACTCCTTCCTAGGCAGTCATTGCCCATTTTGTATTTGTGCAATGGATTGTTCTTTCCTAAGTGGAGTACTTTGCACTTGTCTTTATTGAATTTCATTCTATTTACCTCAGATCATTTCACCAGTTTGAATCCAAATCATTTTGAATTGTGATCCTGTCCTCCAAAGCACTTGCAACCCCTCCCAACTTGGTATCATCGGCAAACTTTATAAGTGTACTCTGTATGCCATCATCTAAATCATTAATGAAAATACTGAACAGGACCAGACCCAGAACTGATCTCCGTGGTATCCCACTCATTATGCCCTTCCAGCATGATTGTGAACCATTGATAACTACTCCCTGGGAGTGGTTATCCAACCAGTTTTTGCACCCATCTTATAGTAGCTCCATCCAGGTTGTACTTCCCTAGTTTCTTAATGAGAAGGTGATGAGAGACCGTATCAAAAGCCTTACTAAAGTCTAGATACACCACATCTACCACTTCCCCTCTATCCACAAGGCTTGTTACCCCATCATAGAAAGCTATCAGGTTGGTTTGACACAATTGGTTCTTGACAAATCCATGCTGACTATCACTTAACATCTTATTCTCTTCTAGATATTTGCTAATTGATTTCTTAATTATTCGCTCCATTATTTTTCCTGGTACTAAGGTTAAACTGATTGGTCTTATAATTCCCTGGGTTGTCCTTATTTCCCTTTCTATAGACGGGCAATATATTTGTTCTTTTCCAGTCCTTTGGGACCTCTCCAGTCTTCCATGATTTTTCAAAGATAATAGATATCTCCTGAGTCAACTCCTTGAGTACTCTAAGGTGCATGTCATCAGGCCCTGGTGACTTGAAGACATCTAACTTGTCTAAGTAATTTTTAAACTTGTTCTTTCCCTATTTTAGCTTCTGAACCTATCCCATAATTAGCTGCATAATTAATGAATGTAAGGGGTTCGGACACTAACCTCCTTAATGCTCCAGTCCTCTGTGCCCACAAACTACACCCAGACATCAGTTTAGCACCCCCAGCAGTGATCTTTTGCTATCACACCCTGGTGAGCTTGCTGGTCAGTTTCCCTGCTCCGCCTCCTTGAGCTTCTGCTTGGGAACCTTTATAGGGCATGGCTGAATGAGTCTCTCAGCTGGTCCTCGTTAACCCCCTTTCCTGTAGGCTCTCCCAGGTGACTCCATTCCCCTTGCAATTAGGGCTCAAGTGGCCGAGCAGGCTAAGCCTGCACCCTGCTACACCTAAATTTACCTCATTCAATATAGCAGTTTGTTTGAACTGCAGCATTGGTACTTGGAAAAGTAACTTATGCAATTGCACCTCCTTTTCATTCCTACCTCCTTTATAACTTTCTTATTTTAGGTGATAGTTTAGTGAAAAGAAGGTATGGATCTCTGTACACCCACCATCACCCATTACACAGTCTCTGCATCATGAGTGAAAACTGCTTTTATATTGGCAGAACTCTTTTATATTGGCAGAAAGAAGAATTCACAGAGATGAGCATGTGCATATATCTTTGCATTAAGCACAGCTGCAACAATCGTAGTATTGTTCATTACACAGTGTACTAGCCTGTTAAACGATATCCTAGAACAGCATTTCCCAAACTGTGTTCTGTGGAACACTGATGTTCTGCACAATGTGAATAGGTCTTCCGTGAAAAAAATGGGATGCTAGTGATATTTTTCTTTCTAACTCTTTTAATCAACTTTTGAGCAATACGTGCGATAATTTTTCTGTATGAACCTCTCCACAGACCAGGACGAATGTGTTCCGTCAATATATTCCAAGCCCAACAAGGTTCCATGGCCAAATTAGGTTGGGAAATGCTATCCTAGAACGATCGCATGCTACTATATACTAATGAGCACCTTTATGTAAAAGCTGTGGCATTAATAAAACCTCTGTTCTCCCTTTCCTAGCATGGCCCCCCTCTGGTATCCAAACAAGCACTGCTTCATTCCTCAGACACCCTGAGTCTGCAGCTGCCAGCAGTTCCTGCACTTTATTAAATTAGTTCTTTTAAAAGAGGCCTTTAAATACACACGCACGCTCTCCCTTTTTTGTAACAAGCGTAGTCTGCTCTGAGTGAGAGTAGAAGGTTGGGGGCAGAGCAGAAAAGCACAGGTGAAAGAAGAACAGAGATGGCTTGAGTGGCAGGGGTTGCTAAAAGCTGGGAGTAGAGCTGTCTTTGAGTTTTTCTTTTTATATCCACTCTTAAATGAAGCAGTTCAGATATAGCTCAACTATTTTTTTTCCACATTTCTCTTTTGTCTCCTGAACTCTCGACTGCTCAGCACATCCTCAACGGAAATGTCAGTGGGGAAAAAGAAGAGTTGCTAATATTAGTGAGATGACTGTATTATTAGCCACTCCAGAACCATCGTTTATATAGTCTCATTGGCTATGTCTACACTTGTCAATTTAAGTCGACTTTAGCTAAGTCGACACTGGACACCCAAGTCAACTTGTACGGGCCAGGGCAGGGGTAGGCAACCCCCGGCACGCGTGCCAACAGTGGCACACATGCCCATTTGGAGCGGCACTCGGCATCCTCTGTGGCGCCACAGAAATTGCCACTCCCGCCACCAAAAGACACTCCACGTGGCTTCTTTCGGGGGCAGCTGCAGTGCGTAGGTCGCTGCCATGTCCATGTCCCAGGTATACCATGTAAAGAAGCCGCCCAGAGCGGCTCCTCCCTGTGGTGTGCCGCCGGCAAAAGGAGTCACTCCAGGCAACTTCTTTCCATGGTGTGCCTGGGGATAGGGGTCCCCAGGCACGCTGCCCAGAGGAGCCACTCCAGGTGGCTTCCTTCCACAAGTGTGCCATCGGCACCAGCTGAGGGTTGAGGGGGAGGGGCCGGCACAGGGGTCGGCAAAGGTTGCCAACCCCTGGGCTAGGGGGACCTTGGGCAGGTCCACGGTGGCAGGGGGTACCCCTTGCCCAGTGCCAGGGGGCTCAGCCTTTGCCTCATTGTACCTGGGTACAATGGGGCAAAGGGGACAGGGACCTTGGCAGGGCATAGGGGCAGGGTGGGCAGGGCTCTGCCCTGCCCTTTGGGGGGGCATGCCAGGCTCCCCCTGTGCCACCCCCCGGCAGGAAGGGCAGTGGGGGAGTCCTGGAGAGCCCTAAGTTGCCTTTAAGTCGACTTAGGGCTAGTCCAGGTCTACACTGGTTTAAGTCGACTTTAGGAAGTCGACTTAAGCCTAAAGTCGAATTAAAAGGAGGTTTAATAAAGTCGACTTAATTTTCATTAAGTCGACTTTATTTTCCTTAAGTCGACTTAAGGAGCTTGCTTAAGTTGACTTAAGGAAAATGTAGTGTAGACGCGGATTAAATTAAGTCGACTTAAGCAAACTTCAGTCAACTTAATTTCTAAGTGTAGATGCACCCATAATGTCTAGATATTCTATCTTGGATAGTCATTGTTCAGAGCTTACAAATAGTTCAGGGAAATTAACACTCGCCCCAGCAATCATAGCACACAAATCCAGGAAAAAGAAAGAAAGAAAAACTATTTTGATAGTGGAAAATATATACATGATTCAACCACTGTGGAGCAATAATAATCATTTTTGGAGAGCATGATAAGGAAATAGATTGATGCAGACCTTCAGTCTAAGAGTAAAATTTTTGGTTAAATCTCTGTGTACACGTGGAGCTAGATATATTTGGGTCTTGATAGAAATATAAGTGACAACTTTTAAAATGACACTTAAAAATAAATGACTACCCTCTCCTTTTTCATTTGGAAAACCTTATAGGATTTACATATATAAAGGTAACCTATATTATGTGGCTGTATTTAAAGGAAGCATTCAAAGAAATACAACGGAATGAAGAGAGTACATGAAGATTCTTGGAATTCATTTACTTTTCTCCATTCCTCCTTTATTTGCCACCTGTTGTCCTGATAGAAGACAATTTGTTTTTAATGTAGCCCCTGGAGACAGGGTGGCAACCTTCTAGCCAGGCCTCTTTCATGCCAGCCACAGGTAACTAAGGTGCATTAGAGCTGGTTAGGAGGATCTGTATCTGATTGGGGAATGGGAGATAGGGAATTAATATGAATACTGGAATATGATTTCCATAATGTCGATATTCTATACAATGCCCCACTACTGTGCCTCAGCTTTTATTCAGAAGGACCATTTCTCCTCCTTACCCACGTTGGCACAAGCATATTTCAGTTTTCATGATCCATTCATTCCTTTTCTTTCGTACTGAGGCGGCCAATAAGGGAGCCAGTCATGAAGGTTTTTGTTTCGTTTGTTTGTTTTGTTTTTTTAAAGAATATGAACACGTTGTCCATTAGGAACAGAACTGAGATCACCAACTCATTTCACACAAGTTAGTGAAGAGTAAACTGCTGGTACTGATTTTTAACCATTGTTTGAAATAGTAACTAAGATGTCTAAGACTCTACATTCCATTATAAAAAGAAATACTATTTGTATGTTTACTTAAACAATACCTATTCCATAAATGCAATTATGATTCTATGCTCCATTATCAATGTTTTCAGCCACCAGTGTCCCTATGATGAAGCTACTGTACTTTTCATCTAATGGATACACAGTTATCATGGCAATTAGTGTTATAATTTTGTAATAGTTATCAGCTCAATTAGGTTTTTTATTGTCACTCAAGACTAGTGTGTGCAGTTACCGTGGAAATTAAGTGAAAATTTCACCCTCTTTGACATACTATTAAAAAAGTAAAATGAACTGCAGAAACAAGATTACATCAACTGTGTTCAGTGTGTTTCCTTCTGAACTGAGCATGACTCAGATATTTCTGATCTGCGGAAACTGTGTACCGGGCAGCCTGCTTGTGACACGGATCAAACCCTATGGTCCTTAACATGCCTATTAACATGAGAACTATGCTAATGAGATGATTTGCAGGGTTGGACCTATGACTAGTAAAATCCTAAGTGCTCTACAAATTCTTCATTTTCTTTTAAAAGCTTTTTGGATTGCCCTTTCACCAATATTTGTAGGCCATAAACTGCAGGTTTTCTGCAGCACAAATACTCACAATCCCAAAGCAAAGAATTAACTGCTGAGCTGTGCAGATTGTGTCTACTCTGCTTAAAAACTCCCCCTGCCCCTTCCCCCAGTGCAGCTCTTCCGGTGGTAGCACAAGTGTTTTAACCAATCATTGTTACTGTTGGTGGAGCTACTTTGGAGGGATTTATTTTTTAATAGCCCAGTGTAAAGAGTTCTAGTGACAAGTTCCAAAGAGGTAGCTGTGTTAGTCTAGTTGAGCAAAACAAACAAGGAGTTCCATGGCACTTTTAAAGACTAACAAATGTATTTATCACATGTGCTTCTGTGGGTAAAATCCCTCTTCATCAGACACATGAAATGGAAGCTACAGTCTGGAAAGGAATATTTAAAGGCAGAGAAGGGTAAATTACAGGGTCAGTTCAGATATTTTCTGAATATAATAAATTATATATATAATTCTTTTCTGTATATTATATAACTTCTACAGCACATCATTAAGGATCTACAGCCTATCCATGCAAGATGATCCTCACTCTCTCAAGTTTTTGGAGATAGGCTTCTCCTTGCTTACAGACAGCCCACCCCAACACCAGCAACTACACATACAACAGAAACACTATGGCAGGTACCTATCCCTGCAACAAATCCTGTTGCCACATCTGCCCACATATCCACTTAAATGACACCATCATAGGAATTAATCAAACCAGCTACTCCATCAGGGGCTGCCAGACTGGATTGTCTCTGTGAAAAGGAATAAATGGACACAAATCAGATATTAAGAATGGTCACATTCAAAAACCAATAGGGGAATACTTCAGCCTCCCTGTGTATCCTGTGAAAGACACAACAGTGCTTCAACAGAACATTTCAAATCAAAGCTTCAAATGGAAACTGCAGAGTTAGAATTCATATGCAAATTTGACACTATTACATTAGGTCTGAATAGAGATCTGAACTGGCTCTCTCATTACAGAAGGTGATTTTCCACTCTTTTAATCTTCCCACCTTCTTATCTGCTGTTTTACAGTTTAAATCAAAACAACTTGATTGGTTTGCTGAAAAAATCTGAAGTGACCTAGTGACTTACCCTTCTCTGCATTTATCTGTTCCCTTCCGCACAGTAGTTTCCATTTCATGCATCTGATGAAGTGGGATATTACCCAAGAAAGCTCATGTGATAAATAGATTTGTTAGTCTTTACAAGTGCCACAGGACTCCTTGTTGGTTTTGCTGGTCTAGTGAGAAAGTTAAAACTCACAGTTCTATCTTTGTTCAAAACAAATGACAAAGTCTAGGGCGTGGTGCTTTTTAAAAACCCCACTTTAAAGCTTGTGGTGTTTTTCATAACCATGAGAAAATAAACTGTTGTTTTTAAAAAGAAAAATAAATCACATTTAAAAGATACGTTAAAGAGCATCTACCACACACCAACACAAACATTTCCATACTTAACACTTTAAGGATAATTAAGAGTATAAGATTATTCTACATTTCTTAGATTATAAGCATTCTTATTAGTGTCTCCTACCTGTACATTAAAATAAATCCCTATTTTCCTTTCAGCTGAAAAAGAAATGTAACCTACACTGTAAGACTAATGATGGTACTTGGAGTTAACAAATGATATACTTACAGTTGCATTTCTTCTGTACAAATCTAAGCTTGCATGCGGTTCTGTAGGTGGATAAACGGATGCGATCCAGATCTTGAGCCCCTAGTGAAAGAGAATTATATGTAGGCTGTGACGTTTCCATGGAGTAGAGTCTACAATGTTCGCAAGTACAGTGAGCAGTGTGTGTACCTCTTCCTGATTAACAATGGGCAAACAGCAGAAAGGAAATAGAAGCACACTCTGTCAAACATTTTTAAGGCTGTCTATTTTGGGGGAAAGGGAGATGTCCTGGTGTTTAAAAAAAAAATTGTGAAAGAGGGCAAGGAACAGTAAGTTCGCAGTGTCTGTCACTCTGAAGAAATAATCTGGTCAGGCTAAAAGACAAACTGACTAAATTCCAATATCAGGGAAAACCTCTTCTAATTTTAATATTAAACAACTAAGCTCACAATAAATATCTTCAGCTGACAGGTCAGCTCAGCACAAGGTGTCAGAAGACCTAATTAGAAACAACATAAGGGTTTACCTGAGAGTCTGGTAAATGTCAGGGCAGACATCTACCAAACTTCAGGGCAAAAATATAGTGCAAAAGAGTGGGTCACATTCTCTACTGAGATTCACTCTTTGCAGTGGGAGCCTCGAGGTATTAATTCATACGCAGACTGGTCCTGGCTATTCTAAACGTACGAAGCTGGCAATGTCCCCAAAGCAGCTGCCAGCCAGCTCAGAACAGCTGAAGCACAGCAGTGCTCTCTCCTGCCCACATCTTTTCCCTTTTGCCAGTTCTGGGAGAGGAGGTAATGTAGGAGCCAGGTAGGATGGGCCTACACTGACTGAGCAACTCTGCGCCACCCAAGAAGCCTGAAAGGGGTCAGAGTGAGGGCGTGAATCTGACACAATGTCTGTAAGCATCATGTAACTGTTTACTATTTATAATATTTTTTTTAAACTCAAAGGCAGATGAGTAGATCTTTCTTATGTAAAGTATTTTCTCCCAGGCTGACATGTCATAGATGATCTAGGCAAAGAAAATTGTTACTAGAGATAGTTATGAGATAAAGAATTCAGAACTCCAAATTGTGACATATGGGATTATACCATCTGGCATGTTAGCTTTTACTAATATAGAGTTAAGGACATTTTCAGATATTTGTGTTTTCAACATGGTTGCACCTATATAAAAGGGGAGAATTTGCCTCCTCAACTTGAGCAACTTCATCTATGAAATCGATACCAAAACAGAGTTGCATACTATAGAGCTGCTTGAACAACTGTTCAAATTTAAGTTTATTCCAAATGTTAGTGTAAAATTAGACTATAAATGGAGTGTATGTGAGTGAAAATGTTTTTTTTTTACTGTTTTCTTCTTATAGATATATACCAACATTATCTGATCTGCCAGTGTGCTTTATAATTGTACACCTGCTTGTGTCTAAGTATCGTTCACCTACTCTTTGATGAACAATCAGGAATTGGGCAGACCAAAGTATTTCAAGTCTTGCATCGATCTCTATGGAAATGAAGAATTACATTCGTCTTTCTGCCCAGCCCCTGCTCTGCTACTGGCTATATTCTCCTGCACCACCCTCCCAATACTCTGTTAGTTCCTTTTCACAGTTGGCTGTCTTAATACCATCTGTTCCTGGCAAAAGGTACTCTCAACTACTTAGCAGTAGGTCCTGAAAGGTTTTGATTTTTCTCATGACATGCTTTACAGTTAACAGACTCAGCTTTCCCCTTCTGTTTTAATATTTTGCTCATAACACTGGGGAAAACTGAAATATTCGAGGCAGGGTACTGCAATTTCTCTAACACCCAGTCATTCTGTTTTTTATGAGAAGGACAGATTAAGAAAACAAATCCCTCTTTTTGTAGCCCCCGCCATTTGTACAATAAAACAGATTACTATATAGATCACCTTTCTTTATCCAATAAGAATTGAGCTAATTGGGGAATAATTTTGAACTGATTGTTAAGGTCTTATGCCCACATTATCGGATGGCACCTGAATCTTATTAAATTTACTTAAAGAGATAATTGTATGGCTCAGTAGATTTTTTTTTAACTGTGTTTTGATAACAACATACACCAAGTAATGCTGGTGTGTTGATGTAGTGCTTTTCAACTATGGCTTTGTATTGCCTATCAAAGGTCTTACTACAAGACTTAAATAATTTTCTGTAAGTCTCTGAGGTAGGTATCATTATGCCCATTTTACAGAGTGATAAACTACAGAGGAAAGTTATGTTACTTGCCCAAGGTTCATAGTGAATTGGTGAGAGAACCAGAAGGAGAATGCAGCAATCCTGTCTCCGAGACACTTACTATAACCATGATGTGCATATTGCATAGTCAATAATAAAAGTCAGTTCAGAGGCAGGACATGATATCTTTAAAGTGTCTTTAAAGCTCCTTTCCCAAATGCTGCTGGACTGCTCCCAGGCCTTTGGCATAACACAGAAAGCAGTGGGAGCCCAAGTTATGACACACTCTCTAAGTAACCCTAAGGGCCACTGTGCTGCTAGTAATATTCCCAGCACCACATGCTGTAGTCCCACCCCTGACGCACCCCTCCTGCCACCAGCCCCACCACACGCCTTATACTGAGGCTTGAGATGTGGTTCTCAATAGGCAACTTTACAGCTGGCTCCGCAAAATGCTTATACTGGGAAAATTCTCCCCTGGCTTTTAGGACTACTTTATGTAGGCTTTGACATTTTGACGTTTTTGCTGTTTGCAGAATGATTTTTCTGAGTTGGGTGAAAACATTTTTTGAACAAATTGGCTGGACAATGGAGGAAATTTACTATTCCTGCATCTGTCCCAAGCATATCTTCACATTTTGGCTACAGTCTGAAATTTGTTCTTCCAGTAACTTTTGTACAAACAAGACCTTATCACATGGAAGCTGATGAAAAACAAATAGGAATGGCAGGTGGGGATAAGGCAAATCAAACTTGAGTTTTGAAGTTGCCTAAATGATTGCCAATAGTTTCTTATCCTATTTGCTCAGCTGAAACATTACAGTTTGTTCCTTTGGGAATTCTCATCACATTTCATATTGTTGGCAATTTGTAAAGATAATAAAGCAATATATTGCAAGCTTTGTCTCGTTTCCATACCGTGCAACACCACTCTCTGTTTACTGGATGCTAGCAGCCCTAACTGGATACATCTTCTATTCTCCATATTTTGTGATGCATCTGTCAGTTCATTTCCCTCTAGATGTCTGTAAACATGTTGCCTAAAACTACTGGTATCCCATTTATTTTGACACCATAGTTTTAAAAGATAGTATAAACTGTTGGGTTTTAAGAGACAATATAAACTTTAACCTCAGAATTTCAAAGAAGAGAATATTAGATATGTTGTTAATTCACAGAACATTGTAACTGGCAGCTGGAAGGATGTCCCGCTCATAGAAAAAAATGAACTGGTTTGGGGTAGTGTGTAAACACTAAATATAGAGGAGCTCCCTCTTTAGCAGGGGATTTTAGCATCTTCTTAAGTCCTTAAGTGACCCGATGAAGAGCTCCGTATAAGGTTGAAAGCTTGTCTCTTTCACCACGAGAAGTTGGTCCAATAAAAGGCATTACTTCATCCACCTTCTCTCTCAAGTCCTACTGATCTTTAATCTTTTCCTCTTTATTCAATACTTTAAATGCATGTTTTCTTCATTTTTCCTTTTTGCAAACAGCAAGGAAATGTAAACATTAAATACATAACCCTACTTAAGGAAATAAAACATTAAAAGTCTCTACATTTTAATATGTACAAAATGATGTGTAACTGCTATTTGCGTATGACAGACAAAACCCAAATTTTGTAGCAAGCGATAACAAACCATCATAAACTTTTAATAAGGTTCAAAATAAAACAGATGTTCTGCTTTAGGAGCATATATATTAGACTGAAAAATAAAATCCTGTGGCCAGACAGCAAGATAACGTAGCAAGGTAAGTTTCTCTACTGTCAAGATGTCCAATACTTTAGTGAGGGCTTTATGGAGAGCTTGATCCATTCTTATTAAAGTCAAGCTCAGAAGGAACATGAAGATCACATTACTGGGCAGCAAAATAAGGAGTAGGGAATAAACTTTTCTAACAGGTACATCCTTATCAAGGCCCAGCCCCCTAAGGGACATAGGTAATTGTGTGGGGAAACCCAAGTCTTACTAGCTTGCATTTGACCCTTTCCTCAAAAGTTCAAAAATGAAAAATCCTGCCATGCCTTTGAAAGAGCCTCCAATATATTTGCAGCACCAACATACGCCAGAATCAGTTTGGCCCATCGCTGTATAATCAGAGCGGTGTCAGGGATGTTCTCTGCAATAATGAACACGGGCTACTCAACTGGTTAGTACAGACAGACAATTCAGATACATGTTTTCAGACTTTTCTGCAAAATTAAACACGAATTTTAAGGAGGGATTCTCAAAAGAAATTAGCATTGTTCTAACTCTGCTCCCACTGAAGTCATTGGTTAAAAAAAATGGCCTACCTGGGTCAAGAGTTGGTCCAATAATGAATATTTCTGAAAATCCCACTTTTAAAATTAAACTCTTTGTTTGCTATGTACCTTTTAAATGGAGGATCTAAAACCTTGAAAAATAGCAAAGATGTAGGTCATCTGCTAGACATATTTGTTAGAGTTAATATTTTTCTTTCAAAGTCTGGTAAAGGTCTAACAAAGTACCATTGTTCTGTCAGCATTTACTAGCTTGACAGTACTAAACCTCAGGGATGTCTACGTAATTATAGTATGTCCTTAGTAGAGCTAAGGAATATATCTGTTCTGTTAAAAAAAAAAAATGAGGTAAATCTAGTAATCATGACAATCCCAAACTTCATACAAGGATAACAGTCTCCCAAGGGAAACAATGGATTGTTCACAAGACAGATAAGAAGAGAGGGGAGTATTTAGGAATTGGGGCAACTCTTGTTCGTGTGATATTTTGTGGAGAGTAAATAGATGAATTATTTTAAAACAGATAAACTTCAACCATAAAAGGAAAAGGATAAATTCAAGTGGGATATTTGGGATTTGAAACTTTCTTAGATCCTTAGTGTTTTGGGGACGGTTGTTTTCTTTCTCCAAGTGTTATATTTGTATAATTGTAGGTATTTAGAATTTATTTGAATGAATTAGCTATCATAAAAACAGGTACAGTAACAACCTGGTTCAGAAGATCACAGAAATCAGGGATGGAAAAGATCTATTCTGCAGTATTTGGCTAATTAAACCACCCTCCTGCAATTTCTGTCTCACTGTAAAAACATGTTTTTTAGAATGAGATGTCAGTCACTTGGGACAGATAGTTTAAGTAAGTTTTACTGATGTTATACTGTATCTGGTTCATCTTTTGCAATGAAAGAGTTCTCTCTCTAAGAACACAGTACTTACGCATTTCTGCAAACAGCTGTCTTCTTTCTGCCATGGTATTTCCTCTTTTCCCGCAATCTTCAATCATTCTAGAAGACAAAGTCATCAGAAAATATTTAATATCCACAAGCTGAACATCAGCCCTTGCCAGCCCTACTGTAAAACAAAGAAGGAGTCCCGTGGCACTTTTAAAGACTAACAATTTGGCACTGTTTGGGGGAAACAGATTACATTCTCTTCCATGGCCAAGACTTTGCTGTCAAGTATTTACGTTCAATTGGCTCTGCCTCTCTCAAAGGCAATGCTCAAGTTTTCTGTTCTATCAGTCTCTCTGTTACTATCATTAACTGATTTATATAACACAGTCTCCAACACCTAACTTAGTTTGTTCTAAATAAGGGAATCTTATTGGTAAATTATATAAAGGCAGAAGAAATCAGATGGTGTAGTATCTTTGTCACATCCTATCAGAGTCGTATTCAAACCAGTGCCTATAAAATGAAAGGCTATGTAATCTCTTGAGCTCCCCACTACCACGTGTATTTCTAGTTGATTTTTTAGTAGTAGACATGGGTGCTTGTAGTAAAGCATCATTTATCTATGGGGCTGATTAAAAACCTACTAAATGATTGCATCTTTCAGTAATCAAGAGAGTTGAGCAACTAGTTCATGGTGAATAAATGTATTAACTGAATTTAGCCAGTTTTTATTGTTTATGTATTGTCCACAAACTGCTTATAATTATTTATTATGCATAATTCATCACCAAATATTCTCTACGTTTAATAATTTGTCTGTATATTGTTCATAAGCAATTCATTATAAATATCTGCTAGTCAAAATTTAACCTGGATTGATTAGGGTTGATTTGGCACAGGGATCATATAGTTCTGTATTGAGTTCCAAATTAAATTAACTAAATCTTTAAGAGCAAGACCACTCATGTACACATTCAGAATTTGTTGTTTACAATTGTTCTCGCATAATATGCGGTTTCTACAGTGCCACTCAACACATTTGCAAGAATAATGAAAGGAAAAAGAGGCACAAAATAGGGGTTTTTACTTTAGAAAAATGTTTAAGGCATTTACCCAGCTCTAGTTATCAATGTCCGCCTATGATGTCTAAATGGCACTGTTTGGCTACGTACTCCCTTTCAAGCTCATTTATGGCCATATCTACCAGGTGGAAGGGCCTTTTCTATAGAAGTAAAAATAATGTTTTCCAAATCACATGTACCATTTTTTTCCAGCAGCCTATTGCTAAAATCATCTTTTCCTTGTTACAAATCCTTGTATTCAGCAACTATTTTCTTTTTCATGCCACCTTGTCATGCTGCCATTTTGCCCCATATTTATTTGTTTTTCTGTGCAGGCATTTATTTGGCATGCTTCATGGTAGTGAGTAACCAACATACATTAATGAATCCATCCTCTTCTGAGCTAAAGAAATATTATTAACCCCATCTCATAGTTAGGGGAACAGAGGCACAGAGGGATTGTCTGAATTGCCTGCGTTTACAAAAAAAAGGTCTATGACAGAACCAGGGCTCCTGTGTCCCATCCAATGTATTATCTTAACCACACCACCATCCTTTTCCTGGAACATTATATTGTTACAGATGCTCAATCTCTTTGGAGATTTTTAGTTTCTAGAACTAGGCTCATTATTATTATTTTTCTTTATATACACTATAATCCATAAAAGCGTCAACCAGGCGAGGGCCCCATTGTGTTAGACATTTTACAGATGTACTGTAAAAAGAGTCTTCCCCCAAACATTCTTCAAGGCATGATACAACAAGTGGGTCAAAGAAGATGTGGAGAGGTAAAGTAACAATCACACAGGCAAATTTATTGCCTAGACTGCCTTTGGGTGCAATTCATAAGTGTCACTAAACTAATGAATAACAGTAATCTCACATAACTACCTCCAGTTCATCTTTTAATTTGCTTTCTACCCTTTTGAAAAAGAAAGTATCTTACAGTTTATGAAGCTAAGAAACATACTTATTTTCAAGTCCCATTGGAAGAAATTCAATCATATCCCACATGTTCAAAATCTTCTTTCCATATTATTATAAACGTACAAAACTAGTATGCACCACACCCTCAATGAAATGATTACTATAACCCATTGGTCAGTGTGCGTTGCATCCATTCTCTATGCCCAGTCCACAGAGGACCGGAATCTGTTTCAGTCCTCACGAGCACCGTTTGATTCTTTAGCTCAAGATGTAGCAACTCATGCTTTCAGCTCTGGACAATTTCAGGCCAAGGATAACTACCAGCCGAGATGGCAGCTGCAATGTGATTTTACTCCAATGATTCTGCTGTGCTTAGAGTAGATGACAGTTCACAGAAAAATAGAAACTAATGTTCTAAGGTGCATCTAATTAATGTTCTGAAGTTCTTCTCAACAGGAAATAACTTTTCTACTGTAGATAAGATGACCACCTATAGTGTATCTGATGACAGTTATTTTCATGGGCTAATTAGTAAGGGTGCAGATGAGAGAGACAGTAAACTTCAATGTACTACAAAGTCTCTTCGTTAAAATCCCAAAATCTGTCTCCAATTACAAGTTTTCTAACCTCTGAAAATAATATTTCACTTCCATTGATGTTGAGCTGATTGCAGCTATGTTCACTTTATACAATAGTATAGCTTCAGGAAATACAATAAATAAATAGTTTAGTCCTGACTGAATCTGATCTGACTTTCAAAAGCAATCTCTTCTTCTATTTCCAAATAGCACCAAGCACACTATCTATTTTGCAAATAATTTTTTTTAAAAATAAAATCAGGAAAAAATATCAAATGCTACAGAACAGAATAAGAAAACTAAAAAGTACTTCACCCCTCCCAAACTTGCTGTTATGCAGCTTTCTTTATAAGTATTGTAATAGTCCATGATATGTCTAGTGCTTCTTATATGTATTGGACTGCTATAGTAGAAATTGAGGATTTTAATAATCTATGTTCTATAGGAATTCTTCTTATAACAAGTGCATTTCAGTATCTTGAACTATGCTATACAAAAGAGGGCCTTTTACATGGTAAGTAGTACTGCTGCTGGTGTTATCTGGAATCATTGGCTATGTCTACACTTGCTAAAATTAGTTCGAATTAGTTTGATTCAAACTAGCATGGCCACACTGGAATGTTAGTTCGAACTAAGCAAGCACTTGCTTAGTTCGAATTAGCAATCCCCATTCATTTCAATGGCCGGTTAGTTCCAATTAACATGGCTACATCGATTAATTCGAACTAGTTAGTTTGAATTAACCCCTTAGTTCGAATACCTTATTCGAACTTATTAGTTCAAATTAAGGAAGCCCTTAATTTGAACTAACAAAAGCCTACTGTAGCCATGGCTTTAGTTCGTTCGAATTAAGCCTCCTTAATTCGAACTAACTTGCCAGTGTACACATAGCCATTAATCCTAGAAAGGAACAAGTTAATTGCCAGGTATACTCAAATTTTGCTCATTCTACAGTGTGGTTACTGGTATAAGCCACCCAATTAATATTTTGACAAAAGTCTCACTCTCACTGGTATTATCAATGACACATGAAGCATGAAGGAAGTCAACAAGACTACGAGTGAGAGAAATAAGCCACTGAATGTGATCAATCATGGCATAAAGAAATTATGAAGTCCTATGCAATATATGCGAGGCTGATGACAAAGACAAAATTCAGGACAATGAAATTGCTCTTTTGGTACAGGCTAGTATTTGGGAAAAAATGGCTGTCTCCATTGTAACGTCAGTATGAAAGGGGATAAAACTTATCTGCTTGTGTTTTGTCCAGTTTTGCTCACTAAGGTTTTAAAGTTTTGAGTGTGTTTCAGGCTGCATCCTGTGAGTGGCAGCTATCTCCTGTGTCTAGAAAAGAATCTTTGGTCCCCATTGGTGACAAGTATCAACACCAGAGTTGTCTGGAAATTTGACAAAAATGGTTTTCCAACAGAAATTGCCAGTTGGTCAAAATGTATGTTTTGATAAAATTGGGATGGCATTTCTGCTCTCTCTCTCCCTCTCTAGCCAGAACCATCAGGCTGCAGAGTCCCTCTTGTGCTCATGCTGGTTCAATGAATATTAATTTGTAGCAAGTGAGACATAGTTACAGCAGGAGAGACCGAAAGGGACCCCATCCTACAATAGCCAATGGCCTAGTGATTAGGGCAGTCCCCTAGGATGCGGGAAGTGACGATTCACATTCCTGCATTGGGTATCCCACACATCCCAGCTGAGCATTGTAAACACCAGCCTATGCAATCAGTTAATCGCTTGGCTTCTAGATGCTTCCTGTCTTTCTCTCTGGGTTTTCACGAACACTTTCAAGAGGGCTTGGTTTTGTTCCGCAGCTGAACAGGAAAATTTCTTGAAATCCCCAAAATCTTTGTGCGACAAGAGAACTGTTTCCCGCCCTCAAGGTAATCAATACCTTTCTTTGAGAGGACAAGGTGTTAATACCTGTTAAACAAGCCATTTTCAAGTCCATGCTCAAGAACCCATCTGAAATGATAACTTGTTGGCAGGAGATGAAAGTTAGACGTGCTTAGGTACCTGGTGGAATCAAGGCCTTAGGACATGGCTGAATGATGTTACTTTCCTGACCTACGCTTGATATACATTAGAAAAAATGGTAAATGTAGTTTTATACAGAGCTAGTCAGTTTTTTAAAACCAGCTGTGGCTAAACAATTATACGCTGTGTTCAGTACAGGCGTTGAATTTAAAACCCATTATTTACACATTTCTTCTTTGTAAATTGATTAAACCCTTACACACGCACCCATCAACTTCTGTTACTTGGGACGCACCGATTTAAATTGCCCTCCGTAAACTGTACACCATTTTTCTTTTTATGACTTATTAGTATCAGAAATACTCACTTATGAAAAGGAAACTACCCTCCAATATCTAGCCTATAGTTACTTAAAAATTATCTTGAAAGCTACAGCTAATACCCATGCATGGTCTATGGAAATTTAAGAAAGATAATTTTACATCAATTCCTCTTCCCCTCTCAACCCCACATAAATAGATATTGTGGGTCAAATTCAGCCCTGGTGAAAGTGGATATCACTGTGCTAACTGCAATGGACTCGTGTCTGTGCTTACCTCACAGACGAATTTGGTCTGGTGAGTAGGCGTTTAAGAGAGATGTTAAGTGCTGAATAAAACCATATTTGCAGCATCACCAACTTCAGCAATCCTTGAAGTTAAAATTAGAATCCAGAAAGGCCATTGCAGACCCTCTTTCCCCCCTCAATGGATTTATTGGTGCCTTCTGAATGACTTGTTCCATTTCTTTTAATGAAGTAGGTCTTTAATAGGTCTTTCTCAGCTGTACATTCCAGCACTAATCATGGGTATTAGAATAAAATTGTTCAGTGTTCTTTCCTCAGGCGAGGTATAATTCCATTGCACTTACAGTACTTGTTTGTACTTTATCTAGATGAGCTACTTACAGTGTAGGAGAAAAAAAGCTGTTACTACTAAACTCGTATCAAATGTATATCTCAGCACTTTGCCTCCAACAATTTACCTTGTTTTTCAACTTCAAACTTGAAAAAAATAAAATTCCATGTCTTGACTCCTACATTTAGAAAAATGTTTTCTTCATTTTTAAGAAAGAACTTTATCGCAAACTTTTCAATAGTTTCCCTTTTGAGAGTTTTGTAAACTTAGGATAGGATTTTCAAAAGTACACTGCATTGATCTAATTCTGCTCCCATTGAAGTTTTACCATGAACATCACTGGGAGCAGCCGTGGGCCAATGCTGAATCTTTTAGAAAAACCTACCCTTACAGTCTGTAAAACAAACCATCCCCATTTTTAAAAAACCCAACTCATTATCAAAAAGAGAGGGAGCAGTTTCCTGGTCATACCCTTGAAAAAAGCCCAAATACACCAATCTCAAAACTAATGGACTCTGCAGCACCATAAACTTAACAAAGGCTACCACAATTCTCATGCTTCAAGGCATGAGTAAAATCACCAGTTACAGTCACACCATCATCCTGACAATATTGTCAACATCAAGTACTCAATAACTACAAATGACGCCAAAAATAGTTAGGAGAACCTAAAATAGTTATATTTATCTTTTTGGGAGGAGCTTTGTCTTTGTCTTGTGGTTTTGGGGCCTTGAAGGTGCACTCAGGACACAGTTTTTCTCCACAATGATGAAGGCCAAGAACTTACTCTTTTTTTTCCGTTTAAGCTGAGAAATATCACTATCCAGGAGTTGGACCATCAAGAAAAATTCTAAATATCATATACTCATGATAAATTCCTAAGATTTGACAACACTGTGTATTGTACAAATTGCTGGATACACTAAGGGCTTTCTCCAGCCTTGCTCTGTCATGGACCTATGGAATCTTAAGAGGAAGCGTAACAGACTAGATGAATTTTTAGTTATCCACTATGTCAGTGCCTGTGCTTCTTTGAAAAGCTAATCTACAGAGAACCAAACTGTTGTAATAACAGCATCTGGACAAAGGTAACATTATTAATATTCGTGCTCTAAATACACCCTCGCTCCTCAAATGCTTTTTAGTGCCTTAACAAATCAGCTCAGTGACTTCTGAGGGGCTTTTCAGCAGTGCTTGATCTACATCAAATATAATCTGTAACAGATCAACACTTTAAAATACTATAGACTTAGTGATAAACCTCCATGGCTCTTTCCTACTTCCAAATTCATAACACTATTTCCTCACAACTTATTACATGTGCTCTAAGTTTTCTTAAGAATTTAACACCAAAAAATTGCCAATACCAATTTTTCCTCCACTTGAATGTGAAGTTTCAAAGCTATTGCTCATTTGGGGATGCTGAAGAGAAATTTAGAATATAAACTACCCCTAGTAACTTACATTTGTATTTTAACATTCCCTTCTCGATACGTTGAAAATATGTCTCAAAATAAAACAAAGCAAAATGTCAGCAACATCTAATATGTCAGGCTTGTTTGTCTGGGGCAATTTTTAAACATTAGGAGCAGGCCTGTCCCCTATGAAGTCCGTTCGAATTTTGCTCTTGATTTCAGTGGGGCCAGGATTTCATCCTTTAACTATAGTTTATTTATTCTGTATGTTTGTGTACTCTATTTTTTAAAATACAAAAGTACGATCAACATTAATATTAGTCTATATCGTGTTTGCTGTTCGACTTCCTTTGATTTGGTCATGAAAAGGACACTTTATAGAGAAACCCTTAATGAAACTCAAGGGATAGGAAGGCGCAGGGTCCTGACCTGAAGAGAGGTATCATGTAGCTAAAAATCTCTTTCGCTGAGATCAAGCACGTTGACTCCTGCTGTCACTTGTTTGGCAGTGCAATTCCGTAAGGCAGGCTGGAACATTTCACATAGAACTAAACTTCTACAGAGTCAAAAGGATCTCGTAACTTTCCCATGTTGGTTCAATTAAACCCAAATTCATTTCAAATCAGCTAGCAGTGAAAAATTACACTGGGGAGGGTGTAGTCATTTTAACACTGGTTCTAATCTTGGTACAGAAAGATTTGATGGCAGTTTTACTGTACAGTAACAAGCAGTTTCATCTCCGTTGTAAGTCAAACAACCTGTGGTAACTATGCAAGAAGATATATTGCTAAACAATTGAAATTATTGATTATCCATGCAGCTATTAGCTGATTACCTGAAATCTTCTTTTGCTAAAATAAAACCTGGCTAACCGATCCATTATGCCAGTGTGCTGTCAAATTGGCTGAAACAGGATTATGAGGCTTAAAACAGTTTTGCATCATTATCTCCTTAGATGATCAATAGTTTTTGGTATCCAAGACTACCAAACGGGTAGCCACTGACAGAGAAATCCAAACAATATTGAGCTAAAAATAGTTTTTCAGAGCCATATAGAGCCAAAAGGAATTTAAACATCTCCCTTTCTTTGTGCAACATTTGCAGCACATTTTCTTGCTCTTCTGCTGCTGTTTAGTCTTCTTGACATATTGTAGGAAATCAATTCATGGAGAAAAAAGTCTAAAATTATATGAAAATAAAAGTAAATTAAATTGTTAAACATTCCCAAAGGAAACTTAGTGTCTTTAGTACACGTGGAGAGAAGGAATGAAATGCAAAATGGAGGAAAAGAATGAGAAACCTTTGTCAGTGTGTCACTTGACCCTCGGAGATAAAATAGAAAAACCTTGGCAGAAGGTACAATAACTAAATCTCTAGCATGCTATAGACAAAAATATCTTATAAGACCTAACAGCTTGATCTGTCTGTGGTACACATGGCAGAGATCAGACCTTGAAGGAGTTAGAAATAATATTAAGAATAAGGCCAGACTCTTTTACAAATTACAGCCTAGAAGCTGCTCTGTGTGCTGTATGGATATGAGTCCATGGCGCCATTCTAGCCATCAGAAATTGTCAGGGCATAACGGAGTTTCAATTGCTCCTTGCTCCTGTCCACATGCCCTATGTTACTGGGTGGGGTGAGAGTGGTGTAGAAGTCACTATGCCAGTTCAGCTCCACTCAGAGATTCCCTTAATGCGGAAATTATCTTGTGCTTGGATCCATCAGCTTCAGTGCTGTTGCTCTGCGCTGCTAGATTGGTGCAAAGCTACCTAAGTGCACTAGCAGACCAGGGTTAGAGACTACAGCTTTTTTGTTAAGAAAACTATTTCCATTTATATTGCTAAAGGACCTTAGTCAATAGCCTCAGGTATTATATATCACTTTCAGGTACATCACTCACACAGCCATATATTTTTCCTAGTATTGATGTCCACATCATGCCGATCAAAACCAAGACACACATATTCTTGTATAATAATGAAATATATAGACGCATAGTCACTACAGCATTATTACAGATACATCAGCTGGCAGGGGATGAGTAATGGAGAGGTGACAAAAATTTCATTGCTCAGATTGCTTCTAATAATTTGTAAAAATGTAAATGACAGAAAATTATAAACCAGTACAAAGATTTTCATAATTTACAATAAGGAAGGTAAACTTATATGGACCACTGTTTAGCAAACTATCCTTATTCAACAAAGCCTTTAGGCCTAACTATTAGCATGTGCTTAAATTCTGTAGGAGTCAGTGAAATTTAAATGGGTGCTTACGAAGTACTTTGCTGTCTAGATCCAAAGGGGTAGCAACATTAGCCTAGTTCAGCAAAACAAAAAAGGAGTCCTATGGCACCTTTAAAGACTAACACATTTATTTTTCACATGAGCTTTCATGGGCGAAGTCTTACTTCATCACATGCCAGAAAGTGGAGAAAAACTTACATTGAAAAAAACCTTACAGTCTGGGAGGGACAGATGAATCCTGTGATTACATTTCACTGCATTAAGTCAGATTACTTCAGCAAATCAAACACGCTGTACAGATTCAAACAGTGTGTAGCAACATATCAGAAGCGGTTAGGTTGAGAGGTGAGAATCATTGTTTGTAATAGAAAACAAAGAGTCCTGTGGCACTTGGAATCTATATAGGACCCCTTTTTTGTTTTGCTGACTAGAAATGGTCTACTGAATCAGGGCTATATTTATTACATAAGTGCTTTTCTCTAAATTGAGGCTAGACTGAATATACGACACATGGGGCATAAATGCAATAGGATACTACCGCTGACACGGCACTTCAAAACACACCAAAAATATCATCCAATATAAAAGAGGGAAGAAGTTAAAGTTAACTAAGAAATCATTATGGGATGTGTGAGCCTATCATTACATGCAGAGACCTATGTAATAGTAAAGTATGGAACTCCATCGTATATGGAAGTCTTTGGGGAGCAGAGTTTTCCTGGAAAAGCGAGATGAAACAGAGAAGAGAAAATCTTTTCCTACCCCTAAATTATTTTAATATAAAAGCACAAGTGGCTGTGATTTAGGGGCCTTCAGCTTAGCTTCTCCCACCAGAAAAGAACTGGAGAAGTAAACTCTTCTTTATGTCCACCACATAAGGGTAGTAGTCCCTGGCATATCCTAACACAGAAGGTTAATATGTACACTCCTCTGTGATAAATCTGGCTGTGACGGGGTGTAACCCTTTAAGAATAAAGGGGTACCCCATTACAGGTGTCGGAGTGAACAAAGCCCATAAAATGACCTAGTAGCAGAAGAGAAGAAATGGTCCTGAGGAATTAGGAGTTAGATTGGGGGGGGGGGGGCACAAATCCCAAGACACTGTTCCTTTAAGGGCCCAGAATCAGGAGCCCTATAGAGTACAGGGGAGGCTGGGAGCCTTGCTCCACTCTCTTCCAGCCAATTGGAAGGAACTCTCTGGTGAAGTGCAGTACATAGACTGCCTTCTTCAGAACAGAAGAGACATGGAAGGAGATGAAAGGCAGGACCAGAGGGCTGAGCTCCAGTCAGGAAAAGCTGGGACCGGCGGCTTCCGGGTAGAGCAGACTCACAGAGGAAGAGCTCTGGGTATGGCAGAAAAGCTGGAACTAGGGATGAACTGTTGAATTATAGTTATGGATTTTATGCTGGGGACTCGTTAAGGTCGGTTTGGGTTATTTTGTGATTAGGGACTCTGAGTACTGTGTGAACTTTATTTGATATTAAACAGCCTCGGATAGGGATGCTATGAGCCATACCAGAGACTGTGCTGAGTGTTGAAGAGGATGGCAAGATGGATAGAGGGCCTGTAAAGCAACTCCTGGCCATAAGGGGACACATGGGTCATGACCACCACAACTTTGATACAAATCTGTTCTGACTTTGCTTCCCAGAAAATCCAGGCCCTCTGGTACCTGAATTAACCACTGAATCATCATTCATCTTGCTACACATCCGTCTGGCTCATTAGTTTTTAGTGATTAATGAATATCTGAAAAGTTAACGGATGCAGGAATATTAGCAAAAATTATGGATTTAATAAATGATATATCGGGCTTCCGATGTCCTCACAACACAGCGTATCAGCCATCAGGTAGCGAAAATCTGGAACAATGAATTATCCACTAACAAAACACACCTTATTTCAACAGGTACAGGATGATAGGAAACAAAAGCAAATGCTAACTAAAAGGATGAAAAGCTAGATGTAACCTTCTGGATAGTTTATCTTCCCAAATAATAAAAGATTAATACACTGTATTACTTTTAACCTAATTAAAATCTGACATTTTATTATGCAATATTATTTTTACAACTACATACAGGGGAAAATGTTATACAACACAATTAGGCAGAAAATGGACTTGTCTAGAAAGCCAAAATGCAAAACTAATGTCTGAAATATCACATGCAAAGCTAATGCCTGGTGTGTTAGTAAATGAACAACAAAAACATTTTTTTTTAAATGAACTGCTATGTACTGATTCACTACTCCTATTCTGTGCAAATACAAACATTGCTACCAATGCTCCTAGGGTAGTGCTAAATAACTTAAAATTACTGTAATAAATACAAAATATGCTTTAAGAGGAACATTTGAAATAAAATAGCTTTTAGGCCATAAAAATCTCTGCTATGGAGCATAAACACTTCATCTTGTAGAAATACGTTGTCTCGTGCTCTCATCCTTGCTTGCAGAGATGTAGCTGGATAAATATCATTGCCCTGGATTTACGTGTCAGATGGTGGGGGGGGGGAATATTCAAAAGGGAGGGGGAGAATAAGGACCCGGAAACTCCATGAGAAGAGCAGCTACAAAGTGATAGTTCCTTTTGCAAAGATGTCTCATGCACTTTAAAAACCTCAAAGAGCTATTAAAGGATTCGCCTTCGTGTAAAGTGCATAAGATTGTAGTTAGGAACATTGTTCTAAGGGCAGGTCACTGTAAAATCAGAGCACAGACACTCATATGCTAGTATCAGAGGCGGCCTTTGGCTATTGGGGGCCCTAGGCGAAGGCCTGTTGTGGGGCCCCCTATAGGCCTGCAGGGGCCCCCCTGTCCCCAGCACCAGCCCCAGGGTCCAGCTCCTCCTCCTGCTGCTGACAGAGACAGACACTGCTTTTGGGGTAGGTGAAGTGGGAGACGGGACCCCTTACTGCTCGGGGCCCTAGGCGTGCGCCTGCTTTGCCTACCCCAAAAGCCGCCTCTGGCTAGTATTGTCCTAGGATCATAAAATATGCTTACTAATTTTTGTGAAGAAGTCACACTGCTAGTATCAACATCCTGTTCCATAAAGCATCAAAACAAGACCAATACTAACACATAATAGACATGCACCATCTGTATACACCTTTTGTCATGCTCAGGACAAAAGTTACCTACCTCAAAATATTTCAAAACTTTCCTCCCTACACAAAGATTATAGGCACTCATTTTCTTTTTTCTCTCTGCTCACCTGACTGATACTTTGCATACAGGTCATGCAGTACAAAAACTACAGTCTATATAAATGCAGACAAAGCAATGAAAGTAGATAATTTGTTCCAGTATCACAGAAGGTAACAGTCAGAGTCTGATACTGTGAGTGGTGCTGAGCCCTCTCTGACTCCAGGAGACTTCAGTGGGACTATGCACGGAGCTGTTAGACATAAATGAATAAGGATCATGGACTTGGCTGAATAAAATCAGTTAAGGTGGCCTTCCATTGCGCAGGGATGTTTGAGGCCACATGCACTGTTTTTACCGTGTGCTGTTTTCCCCTTGTATGGGCTGAGAGACGTATTTAAACCTTTGCACAGCTGCTCATGGCCAGGTAACAGTTCCTGTAAACAAAGGAGTGTAGGGACGGCTTGTTCCTTCTCCCTCCTAGAAAAGCAAACCAGCAGCATGCAGAACAGCTATTGTAAAATATGCTTGAAGCACAACCATCCTTGCTGCTAACAGGTGCAGCTGCACTAAATGACACAGTCTAGCACCTAAAAAGGTGTCCATTTCTAGTCTGTCACATTTTAAATGTACTTCGATATACTGTATTTACTGATTTATTTTATTCTCCCCCCCATGGGAGTCTTTCAAACCCCTTCCGCAAAATAATTTTTGGAAAGAAAAATTCTAATCCAGGAAGCTATATATAGGTCTGACCCATTCTGGGAACTAGCCCGTAACAGCAGCAGCAGATTAGACTCTGAGGGTTCACCAAATATTACAATCATTCTTTGAAGGTTTGGTGAAAAAGATCTGAAGAGGCATGCTTGTTTCCTTCAGTAGCTCAACACAAAGAACACTGAGACTTCATTTTCTCCATTGTCCTTGAAGACCTGTTGCACCAAAGTTTTGTCTATACTGAGACAACCATGTTGATCCTCACGGATCGATGCAGCTAGATTGATTGAGTGGCCAGTGTAGACTAGCTCAATCGATCCTAGAAGTGCTCTCCGTTCGATGCAATTACTCCACCCTCCCAATTGGAGTAACGCTGCGTCAACGGAAGATCCCTGCCGGTCAACGCAACCTGGTCAAGACAGCACAGTAAGTAGAAGTAAGTAAGTTGACTTACTCCCACAGTATAAACTAGGCCTAAGACTTAAAACAGGGAGAGACATCAATCACATTTTTGCATGATGCTTAAATGGTCAAAGGACTCTCATAGTCATTTTCAAAGTAGCCAGGCAGCATTATGTCAAACAGAGCTTGAACGAGGAGTGGTGACACTTTCCAAGTGCCAGAAAGTTTTCCTCTAGTGGTACCCATTGGATAAACTCTGGTGTCCCCTGGAGTCATGCCTTCATGGCTGCCTATATAGGGCCTTGCTGACCCTCTGCTTCATCAGTTCCTACTTGCTGGCTGACTCCTACGGAGGGATAGGCGGGTAGGTCTTGGAATGGACATGAGCAACATCTCGAAGAACATAGTTACAGAAGGTTTGTAAATGTCTTTTCTTCTTCAAGTGCTTGGTCATGTTGATTCTAAGTAGCCAACTCCCAAAATAGACTGTAGGAGGCAGGGCTGGAGTTCAAAGTCCCACTCTACCAAAAGCAGCATCATCTCTGGCATGCTGGATAATAGCACAGTGTGCAGCAAAGTTGTGAACAGCGGACCACTTTGCTGCTCTACAAATGTCCTGGATCAGAACTTGGGGTCAAGAGTGTTGCAGAGGATGCTCCAACTCTTGTGGAGTAGGCTGTTATTGCCAGGGCTGACACATTTGCCAAGTCATAATAGTCTCTGATGCAGGAATTGATCCATGAAGAAATCTGTTGGGAAGAAACTGGTAATCCTTTCATTCTATCTGCTACCACTGCCAAGAGCTGTGTTGTTCTGAACAGGTTGGTTCTCTCAATGTAGAAGGCTTAAGGCACTCCTGACATCCAGCGAATGCAGTCTAAGTTCCCAATTACTAGTGTGTGGTTTTGAGAAGAAAACTGGTAGGAATATATCCTGGTTTGTGTGGAACTGGGAAACCACCTTTGGTAGGAAGGTTGGGTGAGGGCAAAGTTGAAACTTATCTTTGAAGAAATTCATATAGGGAGATTATGACATAAGCATTCTGAGCTCAAATACTTTCTTAGTGGAAGTTATGGGAATAAGAAAGGACACTTTCCAGGAAAGGTAGAGAAGTGAGCAGGTTGCTAGAAGCTCAAATGGAGGCTCTGTCAGCCTTGAGTTAATGAGGTTGAGGTCCCATTGAGGAACTGGCAAATGTAGGTGGGAACAGCCTGTCTAAACTTTTCAGGAAAAGAGCAACCAAAGGGTTAGCAAAAACTGTTCTGCTACTGAGGGATGGAATGCCACTAGCCAGATTTTAACTGAGGACTCAGAAAGTCCCTGTTGCTTCAGGAGTAGCAAGTAGTCCGGAATTATCAGGATTGATGCCAGCATGGGCTGGGTATCCTTCTGGGTAGATCAAACCAAACCCCTCTTCCACTTAGCTAGGTAAGTGGCCCTAGTGGTGGAATTTCTACTGCCAAAGAGGACTTCCCTAACTGATTCCGCACATGGTGTTCAGCAATGGTGCTTCCATGCTGTGCTCCTCAGTAATAAGGTCTGGGAACAGACGTAGAAGGATCAGGGTGACCACTGAGAGGTCAAGGAGAATGGTGTACCAATGCTGGCGAGGCCAAGCAAGGGCTATCAAAGTCGCCACGGGCCTTTCCTGCCTGACCTTCATTAGGATCCTGTGGATGAGCAGGATTGTAGGGAAGGCATACAACTGCTTGTCCGTTCCACTAGACAAGAAGAACCTGTGATGGCCCCCACACTATGATTCTGAAAGGAGCAGAACTGCCAGAATTTCCTGTTGAGTTTTGTGGCAAATTAGTCCACGTGGGGAATACCCCACCGATGGAAGATGCTGCTCAACACATGCAAGTGAATCGATCACTCTGTCTGAGGAAGAACCTGCTGAGGTCAGGCAACGTGTTCTGACTTTCCGGAGTGCAGGAGAGCTGCAAGGACTCCACAGTGCCCAGACTTGACAAACCCCTCCTTGGGGCTGGAGTCAACGGTGCTGTAACCTCAGGTTTTGTGCTTCAACGGTCCAGCACGGGTCTCATTTTGCTCTCTTCTTTCAGCACTGATGACTTAGGCATGAATGCCCCCAGTCTGTTCTCTTTTGCTTCTTATGAGGTTCTGGAGAGTGGAAATGGTGCTGCTGTACGTTGCACCATGAGCCCTTCAGTGCTAGGGAAGTGTGTCAGTGCCAAGGTTCTCTGGATGTATAGTCCTTCCTTGGTATTGCTTCCTTCTCTGATTCCAGTGCACTCCACACTGAAGCTGAGGCACATGGCCTATGTGTTGTGAGGCTCCACTCCATGGGTCAAAGGGCAGACTCCACATGTAGGAACTTCAATCTTTGGCTTTAGCCTTTTTGAATTCTGGGCCAGAAACTTCTACAAATTTTACCACGATCCCACTCGTGCAACTCTCCAAGGCACTTAAGGCAAGAAGAGTGTAGGTCATCCCTTGTCATAGGCTTCTTGAAGGACCCACAAGGTTTTAAGCCAGGAATGCCCCATTCCCCAGAACAGGGAGAAGACAGTCAAACTACCTTAATGGGAAACTATTAACAACCTAAACTAACTACTAACTATTTACAGGTACTTAAGGGGAGCAATGAAAGAGTCTGTAAAGTAAGAGAAACAGTTGCAGCGACAGTCAGGGGCTGTAAGAAGGAACTTAAGAGGCAGAGGTTTGCAGGGCCCTATACAGGGCACCATGAAGGCAGGACTCCAGGAGGCACCAGACCCAACCCTATGAGGGGAAAGGGGAAACCTTTCCAGTGGACTGTGCACATGGCGCGCGCACACACCTACTTAGAATCGACATGAGCAAGCACTTGAAGAAGAATTGTACGACAAGGGTCTGCCCCTTTAGACACTCTTCATCTGCTAGGAGTGGTCTTATTTAAATAAGGATTGCACTCTTTGCAAGGTGTTTATATTACATCGATAGGGCGCATCCCTCACAACAGAACTTCCCAGTGATCAGGCACAAAGGTTTCCAATTGATAAAATGAAGAATCTGCTCCAGAAGGGAATCACTGAGAGATGGAGTCTATTGCCCAGTGGGAACAACACTTACCTGAGATGTGGTAGATGTAGTGGATTACCTGGGATGTAGGGTTGAAGTTCCTATGCCAATGATTTAATTATTTATACAAAGAGGAACCAACAAGAGATACTGAGAGAAGCTCATCCTAGAGGGTAAGGCACTGAGCTGGGATGTGGAAACCAATGTTAAAGTCCCTGTTTTCAATTGGGCAGAACAAGGATTGGAACCTGGTTCTCCCATGTCTCCGACATCTCAGACGAGCCACTGCAATACTGACTGTAATTGGGGCTGTCTCACTCTTGAACAATTCTGAACTACCTCAGTTTTCTCCCAATGTGGAATGGGGATTTTAAAAAAGAAAAAAAAAAAAAAAATCACAAAAATTATTGAGGGCAGGGAAAGCTGCATCTGATATCTCTTTACTATAGCGGAGCACCTCTTGACTTCTGCGGAAGCAGTAGTTCTTCATGACAGGTTTCCAGGGTTCAAAGACACTTATCAGCACAATAGTTATGAGAACCAGACCTCTCAATACAGAGGCAGTGAAGGAGTCACAAGAGACAAGGGTAAAATAGATCACATTTTACAGCAGCAGCAGCATTGGACTCTTTCAAGCAGGCAGTTCCTGATGGAATCAATCTGCCTGTGAAGGTTTTAAATTGAAGTTATCATTCTAAGGGTTATATATAACCACTGCCATTAATAAGGGGACACTGTCAAGATAATGAGAGCTAAAAAAAAAAAATGATCTCCCTTAAAAATTTATTCCCACGGTAGGTCTTAAATTCAAGATTACACAATGTACTTTTTGACACTGATGGTAGCTATGAAAAAAAAGTGATCATGGTCAAGATTGAGAAGCACAAACACACACCAAAAATTTCCTATTTTCTGAATGTTCTTCTCAAGGTGTATAAACATCAGCTACCAGAAATACAAAAATAAGAGCTACTACCACCTTAGAGAGGAACTAGAAAACTTTTTCAAACAAAAATGGAGGATTGAAAGTAAGTAACTCTATAATGTGCAGACAGAGAGATGACAAACAAACAGAGTGTTAAACAAAATAGCTGAAGAATGAAAACCTGGTTTACTTCTGGCAAGTGTAGAATTTGGGTTTCCTAGTAAGAATTAATGGCATTAACTAAACACTTGAAGAGTGCAGGTAACACCTCCCTGAACTGTTTACACACAAGGCAGGTCTAGGCATCTGACAAAGTGGGATTTTCTCCCATGAAAGCTCATGCAATAAATAAATTTGTTAGTCTTTAAAAGTGCCAGAGGACTCCTTGTTTGTTTGTTCTACCACTTAAGTCAATCTAACTTATGTCATTCAGGAGTGTGAAAAAGACACCCGCAAAGCAATGCAAGTTACAGCAACCTAAGCACCATCTACAGCAGCGCTATATTGGCGGCAGATGCTCTCCTGCTGGCATACAGCATCTTCACCAGATGTGCTCCAGCTGTGTCGATGTAGCGCTTTTCTAGTTTACACCTGCCCTAAATATGAATACTGACATATATTGTTAGAGAAGCAATACTGAATACGAAAGCCAATGCTTCCTGAGTCAAAGGCCCTTCAGTTCACCTTTAAAATTCTAGCATCAAAGCAAGGCAAAACACAACAGACCTGGGTAGTCTGTTTGTCAGGACCATAAATGCACCTATAAATACCTTCTCTTGCCGGCTCACTTTTTGTGACATGGCAACAAATTAAAATCTACAAGATGTTTTGCTCGCTCATGTGTCCAGAGAAAAAAAGAATTCTTAACCATCATAGTCCTTTGTTCCTTCACTAGAAAGGGATCAGCAAGAACAGAGTACATACCCGCAGCAAACTCAGTGCTTCTTGCACTTATAGAGGTCAAAGAGCAGAGACTGTCACTAGCTGCTCAGGGATATTTTTCTTCCTACTTTCACAGCGGTATTTTATATTATAAAATGTGTCTTCCAGCAAAGGAGTGTCACATTTAGTCTTGTCAGCCACAACCCTTTACTAAAATAAATAACGCCATTCCACACACATGCTGCACTGATTCAGCACATACTAGTGCTTATAATGGCCACAAAGGCAGACAACTGTCTTCCCCTCATCCACCGTTCTCCTGCTATTTTCCTTATACATTCTGAACAAATAGAGATCACATGTGTACACCTTTGGTTATGCTGGAATGCTAGGAGTTTTCTCCTCTATGTCTGTTTCCTCACTTCTGCAAACCTTGGTTGCAAACTAGAGAAACATTGGAAATTAACAGGTATAAAGTACTTTTGAAGTACTTTTTAAAGCCTTCCAGTGGCAACCACTAAAATAACAATGTCTTCTATTAAATCCTTTTTCTAATACAAAGTGTCAGCACATATCTAGATGTCCTATGATTCCACTCAGGACCTGCCAACAGCTGTTAGATCTTCCCAGCACAGATACTAATCATAACTCCCCTTCTGCAAAGACCCATATTTAGTTTTACGCATGCCAACAGTCTTGTGCACTTGAGTGGGATTACTCATTAAGGCAAATTTAAGCACATGTGTAAGTCTTCTGCAGAATGGTCTGATCCAGATATTTATAATTAGAATAGCTACAGAACTGGAAACAAAGGAAAGCTGAACAATCAGCCTACAGAGAGTGTCTGTGAGATGGAAAAAATTACCCTAATCAGTGGTACCAACTTTCTTCACAGTAAACCAAAGCATTTACTTTCACACCAGAAATGTAGTTCTGTTGCAAGGTAGATGTTTATTTTTTAAGATCATCCACTATACATAACTTTGCAGGATTTGGGCACTTTGGCATGGGAGAACTCAAGTCTGTAAAGTTAAATCCATATCCATTTTCAGGATCTGGACCACAATAATCTATAGTATGACTTTAATTAGGGAACAGTTTCTTTGACACTGAATTACACTCCTTGAGCACAGGGAACTTACCATAGAAAACTTGGCACCATCGTATGGTTTCCTTTTCAGAGTCACCCTATGTAAATATAGAATTCAAGTTTCCTTTGTTTCCAGTACCACAGGCTACTTCTCACCATATATACCTGGAACAGAATAAGGCCCTGATCCTGCAAACTTTCCTATATCAATAGACTCCAGCCTGCACGGAGAAGCTTGTAGAATTAGTTGGAGTTTGTGCAATTGTGCAACACCAACTTCCATTTTAAATTGAAAAGACAGTTGTTCTCAATCTAACCTGAGCTGGTTATTTGCTTAGCTGAGAGCAGACATTTTCCCTCTCATTGTTACGCCTGATGCATTGTTCTACTTTTAGACTAGGAAATGAAGTCTTTTGAAGATGAACTGAAAAATCAATGTGAAGGAGGTTTCATCTGCAGTAATGTCAAATGAAATATCTCTTTGGAATGAAAAATATGGGCTGATGTACACAACCATAACACTTGGCCTTCATTGATTAATGTTTCTCTGCCACAGGAATGACATCTTTCATAAAGATCAAGAATTTCAGTGGCTCTTTCTTTAATACAGTATATTTATAACCAACAGGGAAGAAGGGTGTGTATGTGAGAAAAGTATGAGTGAGTGAGTAAGAAAATCAGTTCATCCAATTATGTATAAAAGATGTGTAGGATGAAATACTCCCATTGACATTAAAGGTGCCATAATTTCACACTTAATAAATTTAACACTAGGCTCAGCTTTCCCAAACTAATGACTTATTTTGGGTGTGTCTATTTCTGGGTGCCCAACATGAAATGCCTTTAGGATCCTGAATTTCAGAATGTGCTGAACTTTCATCGTCAGGAAAAAAAAATCAGGTGAAAAAAAATCAACCTCTAATGTACATCAAGCTGGGCAACCAAAATCATAGTAACTTTTGAAAATGTAGGACAGTAAGTGTAATGAACACAGCTCATACAGAATATATCTGCTGGAGTATGCAGCATTACAGGACTGAAGTAGATTGGAATGCTGCAATACTAAATGATAACGTGAAGAGATACAGTCAACAGAGAACTAAGCTATTTCAACCAAAAAATTAGGAAAGCCATTAATTAATACATGCATGTGGAACGATTGTCATTTTTATTTTTCAACTGTTTTGATGTTGTAAGTGAAAAAGGCCAGTGTTGCAAAATATTCAGTCTCCTGCAGCAGCTGTGACATGTTCACTGAAGGGAGATTTCATGCATCATTGTATCAGCTCATATTTCTATATCTCTAGCCACTTCAGGTAATTTAGGACTTAAAATTATATGCTGTTGACAAAGATAGGAAATAAACCTAATGACGTTGCTGTAGTAATTTCAGTCACTCATTCCGGTAAAATTCATCTACTTCTTTGTTGTCCGGAATCTTGGTAAGAAAAGTATATTTAATAAATGGCAGATACAGACAAAAACGGAAAAGCATAGACATGGAATATGGTATTTTCACTACAGAGAAAAGTTGGAAATGTTGGGCTACTTTCATGCAACGAATCACCTTGAAAAATATCTTTGAAAAACTGAAAACAAAACATTGGCAGTTATTTTTAAATATATGGCCCTTTCCTCTTCTTCTTGCCTAGCAAGCAGTTACATATAATAGGAACTCAATTTTCACACTCTACAGCAGGAGGGATTTTAAAGGTTCAGGACTCTGATTACCAACATCACACATACAATCTTGGACTTTGAAATATGTTTTAATAAGAGAAAGAATATTGTTCAAGACATTAGAGTTATGCCCTGTTCTTTCTAAAGCATGTCAAAACGATCTTTAATTTTTCACTGGGCCAGTTATGTTACAAAGGACCATGGTTTCAACACAGATGGATGGCGCCTACAAGTCAGGCAAACAACTAAAACTTTACTTTGTACTACCAACTCTTAATACAGCACAAGTTTTATATCTTGAATTGATATTCTACTCAAGATCAGTAGCATCATTAAGCAGAAAGATATGACAGGGAACACATTTCTTAGGTGGTACAACAGTCATTTTAAAAATACACTGCCTAGAGCATTTCATTTCTATTAGGAATTGTAATTTATATAGAAAACACAGGGTTACAGAGTATTAGAAGCACGGGCAGGGGATCATTAACAGACAGAAAACTTATTTTTTGTTTAGATTTCTGCAGCCCTACATTATATTATCATGTTGTGATGCAAAAACAATTTAAAGATATAAACAACTTGCTGGAGGCAAATGAGGAAATATATTTTAAACTGCTTGCCTTATAGCTTTTAGATTTGTAGAAGTTTGCAACTTTGCTATGCGATAAGTTCAGGAGGAATTTCCAGGCTTGCAATCATTGGACCTGTGGACTGCAGTTTGAGGTCCATGATGCTCCTAGGTTTTTGACAGAAGAGCGGGAAGAAACACCATGTCTTAGTTAAAGACTGAATTTATATTTGGACTGATTTGGTTGACCTGTTTGAGGAAAACTTAAGGAACAGGATATTGTGGATCAAAGAAATATTATTCGCAGCCCGAGAGATCCTCCCAGTTCATCCTCTCCATCCAGAAAGCATTTCTTACCATTTCAACATATTTAAATTACTGCTCTCCCCCTGCCCAGAATCACTGCAGCTGAGACATTTGAGCCACTTCAGTGGACAGTCCCTTGATTTAACTATGACAGAGGGGCTAGCAGGCAGGATGAGCAGCCCTTAGCTTTAGAACATATTTCACTGTTGGTTTAACACAGCCCAAGTCCATTGATCCTCACTGTGTGCTTCAAGGACCATCTCTTCCCTAAGCTTTTGAAAAGGGGGACAGTCTGGAAGGAGTATGATGGTTTAGAGTCTATTATTATTTTTGGGAAAATTGATGGTTTATGTATCTTCATTTAGGGCGCATACATTTTAAAAACACAGCGAAGGGGCTTTATTCTCAGTGTCCGTGTTCTGCTTGTTGTGATTTGTGGGGCCATCAGGGAGCCTGACTTTAGGCCAATCCCACCTCGATGCAAGTTAGAGTAGCCAATGGGACCTTAAGTCAGTGGAAGATCAGTATAATGAACCTCTGCCATACCCCTGTCCCTTGCATGCTCTCTCTCTTTTTGGGGAGTAGAGCTGCTGTAGGAGCCATTTCTGGTGATTTTATGCCTGATAGGAGTTCCTTTTTATCAGGATCCTCATCCACTGGCTATGTACAGCAAGAATTTGACTGCAAATAAATAAATATGTAATTCCACTTTCAGTGTTAAGTTATTTATGTGATTTACCCCTAGGAAGACTGTTTCACACTCCAGTAACTAACAGGAAGGAGAAATCCTTCCTGATACTTAGCCTAAAACTTCCCTTCTTCAGGTCCTAATCATGGCTGCATGCTATACTACTTTGCCGGATGGACTATACCAGTGGAATAAAATCACTTCACAAAAAACCAAACAATGGTATCTGATGCAGCAAGAAAATTAGATGTTAAAGAAAGCACGGACCTCTTTGCAAGCACAGGATGGTTTGACACTTTTGTAACTCCAACTCAGGCGTATTCATTCTGTCAGCTTAAAATAGCATATGGTTTCAAACAGACACCCATCACACTACTCTCTGTTCTTAAACCCTCCCACCTTTTTCTTCTTTTAACACACTGAAGAAATTTGAGGTGGATGAACTTCAGTATTTCCTTAGTTAGTGAAGTGAATTCCAACTATACAGTAATGACTGCAGAACTCCGGGATTCTTCAGGAAAACAACTGCTATGTAAATTAGAAACTCATAGATTATGCCCATCAAAGGGAAAATTCCTTCTCTGTTTGAGTGGATTGTTATAATCAACAACAAATCAGTCTTAGCTAGGGCATGGCAAAGCCTTATTTTACACACAACTTGAAATCTGCTGTATCAGAGTCTCATGCATAAGGTAAAACAAATATATATGCATATTAGTTGAAGTCCAATTCGTAATTCTGAATAATGGCTAAAAGGCAAAATAGAAAAGGAAAAATTAATTGCAGATAGAATATTATTAGCAATCATCATTATATAGAGCCATTCATTTGTACGATGCTTTAGGAATGTGGGAAAAACTTGCCATTAAAAAGACAAGACAAACATGACAAGACACAGGAAAGTATTTCAAAGAAGAGAAAGAGAGGAGAGATTGTTGGTTATGAAAACGAGAAAGAAAAATAATCTTTGAGTAAATATTTTCTAAGAAGAGATATGGAGAGAAAGTACTTGGCAGTCAGGAAATGGGAATCTGCTCTAGCAGGCATAGGCAACAGCATGAGAGGAGGCCCAGAGGCAAGACAGGGAAAAAATGAAAGACGCCGTAATGAGAAGAAGAAAGGAGCATAGTGAGAGTACAGGCACAGGCACGACAAAAATAAGAGATGTAGGGAAAACAAGAAGAATCTTGAAGTTAGGGGGTACAAAGTTATGGAACAGATAGTGACAAGGAACATGGAGAGGGGACTTGAAGGAATATTCTCAGCTTCAAGGAAGTATTATAGGCTACGTCTACACTAGCAAAGTTAAGTCGACTTTAATAAGGTCGACTTTGAGTCATTTAAAAGTTGACCTTAATTAAGTCGACTTAACAAAGTTGACAACTTTTCTAGTGTAGACACAGCCCCTTGTTGACCTACTTAAGTCGATTTAATGCTTTAAGTCGACTTAATAAGGTCGACATATGCGCTAATCCCCGTCCACACTGGCTTTAAGTTGACTTAAAACTAGGTGTTAAGTCGACAAGCTTTCCTTAAGTCAACTTAAGGAAATGCTTAAGTTGACTTACTAAAAGCCCAGTGTGGACTTGGCTTTGTTTAGATCAACTTAAGCCTCCTTAAATCGACCTAACTTTGCCAGTGTAGACGCACCCATAGAGCCTATACATTGAGGGTGAACTAGAATGTATTTACCATGAATATGTAGCAGTGAAAGCTTATGAGAAAGGGTTGATGAGTTCAGGGTGATGAGGGAGGAAAATTATTTTTACAGCAGGAGTTTGGATTGATTGAAGGAATGTAGGAGGAAGGATGGCCATAAAGGAGGTTATAGTGGTTTAAGTCAGAGCTGATTATGCACAAGGCTTACAGAAGGAGATGCTACAGTAGACAGAAGTGAAAAAGCTGGGGGTGGAGAAGTAGAATTGGAAATTATTTGCATAGAGGTAGACGCTGAAACTATGAGAGTAGAAGAGGTTCTCAAGAGGGAGAGAAAGGGAACCTAGACGTGAAACCTGAGGGAATCTGTGGGAGGCTTGAGAGCAGAGACTGAGAAGCTGATGAAGAATCAGCCAACAATGGAGGAGAACTAGGAATTCGTAGTCACAGAAGCCAAGAGATAATAGACAGTTAGGAGAAGAGTGTGCTAATTAAATTGAATGAGGCAAAGTAAAAGGCTGCAGTGGTTATCTACAAGAACTAAGACTACACCTGCACTTGGATATGGGGGTGTGATTCCCAGCACGAGCAGACATGTGCACAAGCTCTCTCAGACCTAGCGCATAGAAATAATAGTATAGCCGTGGTACTATGAGCAGCGTCAGTGGTAGCAGCAGCACAAACCTAGCTGTCCTGATTAAAAGTCCACCTGGAATCCAGGAGCACATACTCGAGTCGATTAGCCGACGCCACGCAGTCACTGCTGCTGCCTGTGCTACCATGGCTACAGCACCATGTCTAGCGCACTAGCTCAGTGAGTGGCAGAATGAGTCCGTATATTTGAGCAGAGAATCACACCCTAAGTTCCAAGTTTAGAGATGGTCTCAAAGTCTCTTGTTCACATAAATAAGTAGGTTATTAGCGAGTCTAGGCAAATTAAAAATAAAGACAAATAGTTATCAAAAACGGCATGTGAGCTGAAGCCTGGATCCACGCTATCAGAAATAGTTATTTAAACAATTTAAATAGTACACTATGTCCATCTCCAGATAAAATGTCCACACAGTCTCTCTTTACTAAAGGAGTAACTGCAAAGAGGAAAAAAACAATCCAGACTCGCATTCTGAGGTATTGTGATCTGCTTTGAAGTCCACTGAAGTCAAACAGATCAGACCCTTAGTAAACAAATTGTTTTCTGCACTTGAAAAACGCATTTCCAATATGTAGTGGGAATCCTAGATACACACAGTGCAGCAAGAGGAACCATGTATGTCATGTCAGTCTGTTAATTTATAAAAAACTGCTTAGGTTTAAGCATGGTGCATATAGAAGGAACCATGGCACTGAGGAAGACTTACCCAACTCAGAATCTATTTTCCCATCAGTATTGCTGTATAACTTGTACTATGGAACCTGTGTGCCATATGCTTAGGAAACAAGATTTCCTGGGTAGGTGACCAAAAATCAAACCAGGGAGCTAATTAAAGAGTGGTAATGACTAGCACTGAAGTCAATTCTGCCAGGCAGGGAGGAAGGTGGCTGCAAAGAGTTGCCACCACCCATCTCAATGTCCCCAACCATCTGGTTTTTTAACGTGTCAATCCCTCTGTCCTGCAGGTCTAGTTTGTGACTTGTTAATAAGCAGAACTTGCAATATCACTTTACAGAACTAAAAACCTCATCATATCACATGCTTATGATTGTGGTATGAGTTTTTCCTGGCCCATCCATTTATGTGTATAAGGCAGGGGTGCACAACCTTTTTTGGCCAGGGCCAAATTGCATTTTCTAAGGTCACTCGAGGGCCACAAATGCAAGGGGAAGGGGGGTAACGTCACATGATCCCCCTGCTCGTTCTGCTCCCAGAGGGCCGCACAGAACATGCTTGCGGGCCGCAGGTGGCCCGGGGGCCGCAGGTTATGCACCTCTGGTATAAGGCAATACTAGAGTGGATAAAATGCCTGCTAAATTCTGAAAAGAGGTATAAATGCTATGATGTAGACAGGGTCTGTGTGGCTGCTTGTTAAAGATTAAAAAGTACCACTGTTTAAGAACTCAGCTCTTTAGTGAGGTCCCTAAAGCCTGATGATAGACTAAATATTTTCATTTGTAATTTATCCTCTTAGTTTTTTTTTTTTAAACAGGATTTCTATTAGATATTGCTTCTATTTGTGTTACTATTGAAGGTAATAACATTTAGTTGAATCGGAAATCACAATTTTTATTTAGCCTCAAACTTTTTCAAACAAGATAAAACAGGCTCTTAAACAATTAATGATGATGTGCATTAGTTCTTATCATGGAATGTACTATGGATTTTATTTTTTTTTAGTATTAACCACATTATTTTTATACCTACTCTAATTGGTTAAAAATTAATCAGATGACCACAATTAAAGATGCCCTCATGGTCTCCTAAATGATGATAACATGCTTTGAAGGGCCAAGATGGGCACCCACAAAAAGGCCCGCCAATATCAAAACTCATTTCTTGTAAGTAGAGCTTAACTGGCTTTCTTCCAACACTTCCCATGGAAGAGAAGATCTGACTGTCTTCCCAGCCCTTGATTAAGATAAAAACTGGCTGATTTCTCCAATATCTCTTGGCGAGGAGGGCCTGGCTGGTCAGCTCAAACCCAATAGTAAGATGAAGAGACAGTGGCTGATCAGCTCCTGTTGGGCAGAAATCAGGGGAACTGACTGGCCCAAACATTTTTATGGATTACCTCCTTACCTTAACACCTCTGAAGACATTAGTATGCATATGCATTCCATAGGATCATAAAACAACTTGGTCTTCACATGGGAAACAATAAAAAAAGAAAATAGCTCTCGGGGTTTAAAAAAAAAAAAAAAAAAAAAAAAAAGGTCTATACCAAGAAACACTCTCAGACTATTCTTTCCCTGAAGCAATGTTTACTGCAGTTGAATTTCCTATACAAACAGAGTGAGGAAGAGTGGTGCATTTCTAAAACCTGAAGGATATGAAAAACAAACTTATTTTTCTATTTTGCTCTGCTAACTATAGCAGAATTAAAATCAAGATGTTCTTTATTTTTCCAGTTTAGCATTCCTCAACACATCCTCAGCTTCACTGCAGTTGTCAAAAGGTGCTCAAAAACCAAATCTGCTGCTTTGAATTCTAAACAGCAATTCCACACAAAAACATCAGTAAGTGAAGGCAGCTAACAGGCTTTTAGTTTTCACCTCATGATCCAAACGTGCCAGAAGGAACGTTCTTAATTACAGCTAGTCGGTAGATGGCACAGTGGGTTAATGCACTTGCCTTTCATTCCTGCAAACTTGGTTTCTTTCAATCCAATTTCAGATCACAATTGAAATAAGTTTGGTGAGAGTGGCCTCATCTGCAGTGGAGATGATGCAACTGCATCACAAAGTCACCACATTTTGAGAACTTGCAGGTCCATTCTGTAACAGAAGGGGTAGGGAAGCTTGCAACCTGTGGTTGTCCCGCACTCACCTCTAAGCAGTGTCACTTATCACCTCTAAAGCAATTCATCACATTAAGCCTTCTCCTCACTCCTTTTTAATATGAAACCTTGAAGTACTGACTAATTAATCCCAAATTCAATAATTTTGTGCCTACGGATGTACAAGTATGAATGATGTACTCACTTTAGTCATGAATGTGTGGGCATAAGCAAACTCACCCCTCATCTCTCTGCACATGAGGATGATTGTTACTCTTGGGGGGGGGGGGGCGAATCTTATAAAAATGGTAAATTGCCAATTTGCTGTCAGGAAAAGAAATGTTCCCTAATCAAGTGCCACAAGAAAAAGGACCAGCAGAGAGTTATCAGCCACACAATGAATATTTAAAGGTGGTCTGAAAATATCTGTGTGCGTGCACATGTGCACACACTCTTTCTCCCTTCCCCGCACCCCCCCTTCAAATATTAAAGCCTAATTTTCCCTGGCCCCCTGAATACTACACAATGGTAAAGGGATGCAACAAAGGGACAGAGAATCTCCCTAACACATGGAGTGGGTATAACTTTACTCTTTGTGATTCCACGAGCTAGGCTGCTCCATGGAGTCTACCACCTTTACCAGAACTGCCGTGTTCAGGATGTGAGGGCAATGGACTTGTAGGAAATAATCACATGCTCTCTCACAGTGGTTTTCAAACTTTTTTTCTCAGGACCCACCTGAAATAAGTCATTGATGCCCGTGCCCCAACAACTACATCTTTCAGCAATGCATTCCAGTCTTTTGGCAGCAGCAGCAGGGGGTGCCGCGATCCAGTACCCGAGCGTCTGTGATCCAGTCCTGGATCCAGACCCATGGTTTGAAAACCACTGCTCTATTAAGTATGATACAACAGCAGTGCTACCTCTTCCAAGCCAAGAGCCAACATTGCCCTGAGCCATGATGCATCCTGAGCCTTCAATGGGAAATATATTCTTCCTTTTGTGGGATGTTAATTTCTAGTAGAAGCCATACAGCCTTCATGGCCGTAAAAGTCTCCAGTCTTTAGGGAATCTGTACTATATGTTCACATCCTACATGCCAAAGTGCACTCTAAATTCCCTATCTCCAGATCCAGCTAACTCCAATGCTAATGGATCATGGGAAAACTGCTTTCCTCTATCCCTGCTTTAGAAGTCACAATTTGGCATCACCTCCTGGCTGTATGATATCGTGCACCAAGGACAAGTCTCTCGTGCTTTTAATTTAGGGTGTGGGAGTCACCACAGCCAATAGCTCCAGGTATTAGAATCAAGAGATTCCGTGAGAATCTCACTTTTTTTCTTTTTAAATGAAAGCTAAGTCTCTTGCTCTGATGGCTTCAGAGAAAAGCTTGAAAATGTGAAATGAGTCAACCCTAATGGCTCAAAATGACTGTAATTCTTATGGTGATGGGTGAATATGACCAGTTGGCTGCTTTACATCTCTCTTTTACACTCTTTCATACACAAACCATCTTTGCTCGAAAATCTGCCATTGCTGTTGTAGAATGGACCTTAATTCCTTCAAGACTCAGACTCTAAGGTCAGAAGGGACCAGTATGATCGTCTAGTCTGACCTCCTGCACAATGCAGGCCTCAAAACTTCACCTACTTACTCCTGTAATGAACCTCTAACCTAAGACTGAGTTATTAAAGTCCTCAAATCATGATTTAAAGACTTTAAGATACAGAGAATCCACCAGCAAACAAGCCATTCCCAATGCTACAGAGGAAGGTGAAAACCTCCCAGAGCCCTAGCCAATCTTCCCTGGGAGAAAATTCCTTCCTGACCCCAAATATGGCAATTAGCTAAACCCTGAACATGTGGGCAAGTCTCACCAGCCAGAGACTCTGGACTGCCAGTTACTCAGATGTCCAATGCCCTTGGTTGATCCATTTTGATCACGCTTCTGAAGTCTTTTGACCCTTCAGTCTGAAATGAAATAATATGGTAAAGATTGTGCTTGAAGCTACAAACTGAGATCTTCTGGTATTAAACTTTCTAATTCTCTGGACACCCAAGTGATACCATAATCTCCTGCGCACCATGAACTTTTTCAGTGTGACTATCTCCCCATGAGAATAACTTTTCTTTGGAAGGACCCTCCTTTCAATATCCATAGGGACAGGTTTAGGTTGCATGGATCTATTGGAAATAGCAGGTCTTGAGAGTGTAGTTCTTGCTGATTCAAAAAATTTCTTGGATTGCTGGTTCACGTGCCTACTATAGACCTAAAAAATGCGGTTCAGGAACTTTATGCTCCCTTTGGAACTGCTTTTGTCAATTTTGATTTGAGCTGGATGACATTTAGATGTGGATCCTAAACTCTTAAAGCTGTTATTATCACTCTTGTACACATTTCTCCTTTGAGGAACCTTACAGCCATCCGACAACCAAATGAGGGACCGGATGATGGTGCCTGGTATGGATCTCTCTACACTCATTAGTCAGTGCTAGTAGTTTCAGAGATAGGGAGAGAGTTAGTAGCCCCCTTGTATGAAAATTTGCCTGCTGTGATTTGCAGATAAGACACAAATCATACCTACAAGCCTGAAAAGTGATCTGACTGTAAATTTTGAATCTGTTTTGTTCCCTAACAAATTGCTGATTGCATTTTCAACTGCCTTTCTTCTAAGTCATGCACCTTCCTCACGATCATGTCTGTTAGATGGAGTCAGTTTGTCCTTTCTGTTGTTTCCTCTCAAACCAGTATAGGGAAGAACTGATAATATCAATGAATGATGGGTGCTGAAATGGTACTTCCCAAGAGATTTTCCTTATACATAAACTGTATGCCTGGATAGATGTGACCAATTCCTTATCATCCCAGCGATATCAATACAGTAATACTTTTAATGCTGTGTAGCATCTCAACAGCAAATTCATGAAGTGAAATGCTTCTGTTGATACAATAAGCAAGTCTTAGCTGCCTTCTGTGTTTTCCCAGTTGGCAGGTGTCCATGAGATCTCCATACGTTCTACTGAGTTATTTATATTGCAGCAATATTCAGAGGCCTCACTGTGCTAGGCACTGTACAGACACATAAAACACCATTCCTGCCTTGGAGAATTTACAATGCAGTTTAAACAAGATGCAATGAGCAAGTTAGACAACAGAAAGGAAAAGGTTTTAAGACTGTGCACGTACAAAGCCAAACAATGGCCATAGTTTGAATGTCTGAATCCAGTTACCCACAAAACAGAAGATTACTTTTCAAAACCAGGGCCTATTTTTTTAGATCATCTGTTCGTTCTAATGTGACCCTAGACATCATGTTATAAAGACACAGCTGCTCCTACTGTAGTGGATGAAGCTTATTGGTTATTTTCTGATTAATGCCTCAGTGTTTTTGTCTGCTGGGACCCATGGCAATTATAGTATTCCAGCACTGGAATGACTATATTTTGACAGTGGTGATACTATAGCAAAGATGAATGTCCCACCCGGTTACACGTGAAATAAAAATAAGCATATTTTACAAAAGAGAAAACACACTCCAGTTAAGTTTCTTTCCCTTATAATAACCTCATACAGGCCTGGATGCATTTCACACAGAGGACATACTTATATAAGCTGTCTTATACTTTCCTCTATGTCTTCCCTGAGCCAAATTAATCACTGGAGTAACTCCATGCCACTGAGGCTAAGCCTATACTGACAGCAGCAAAATCGCTGCCACCAGCACAATCTTCGGGGTTCGATTGAGCAGTCTGTGTAGACGTACTCAATTCATCTGGAATTTGCCCTAGCAACTCCAGCCCCATAACTGGAGTATCGGTAAGCCAACTGGAAGGCATTTCCGGTAAGCTTAGCATTGTGTATAGGAAGTACTTTGTAAGTCGTTGGGAAATACACAAGGTATTTTACGTACCTTGCGTATCTCCTGTCAACTGCCACCGAAAAGTGTGGCAGGTATAGACTAGGACTCAGTAAGGTGGGAGCACTTGTATTGTTACACCATTTATGGAATAGTGCAAGTGTATTTTACTAAGGGTAGGCCCTTCTGGGTCTCTGAACAGGACTCCTCATTCACAGGACTGGACAAGTTTCCAATACAAGAAAGATGAAGGGGTCAGCTCAGTTTCCTCTTTGATTTCTGAGAGAATTTGAATATAATTTTCCATGCTTTACTTGACCCAGTGGAATCAGACCTAAAGCATAGCTCTATTTCATTTGACTATCTTCCCTTTGTGGCTACTCTTCCACTTTAAAGATTCCACATTAAACAAACAGATAGTTCAACCCCCGCCAACTCATTTCATCCTGGGAGTATAACATGACTGCTCATTTATGAGCTTCCTTACTTCGCAACTCCTCTCTCGTGAGCAGACAGACACAGGAGAATGCCTACTTCTTTCACAGGGGTCTGTTAAATGTCACCTCATTACAACCGGAAGAATCTAGTTTAAATTTGTGATATGCCTACTTACTTCCTATGATCTAGGGTAATGTACCCTTACTCTTTGCCTGGGGCAAGTTTCCTACAATTCAGGCTCCTTTTCTCAATTATACTATAATTGAGGCTGCCCCTTGAAGCACTGAAGGGGTGGGAAATCTCACCTTTGTGCCAATTGAAAGTTTCCATAGGAATGCTTCTGATTTGGCTCCAGTGGGAATGAAACCTAGTTCTCTAAAGCGGTGATATCAATCTTTTGTAATACTAGGAGAGAGGTACAGAATAAGCCCTGGAAATCCTTTGTGGATTTGGACACAGCACATTTTTTCACTCTTTTGAAACATACTGTGTGGAAGGAGAGAAGAGGGCAAGTCTTTTCCTACTGTTTTATCAGAGTCTGACTGTGAGAGACTCCAGGATGCTGTCACGCTGACTCCTCCTGCCGAATCTGAATATACAGAATTTGTCCTCTCAAAATGATTGCATGTTGTGTTTTTGACAGAACTATAATAGCAACACATCTTTTAACTCCCCGTTGGCCTCAAATCGATATAAACAGCATTTGGATAATGAAGGTGCCCTTGCTGCGGTTTTGTTCTCTGTGGAGGCAGCATTTTCTAAAGCATCAGTGTGCAGGGCAGTACTTATTTTCATGTGAAGCTCTATTAATTGCTTCTGGTCTTTCACAAGAGAAAGGCAACTACACAGGAGGAGGATTGTGGGTATACCACTAAGGAAGAAACGTGTCGGAAATTTCATATCACAGACATTTTTTAAAACACTGGAGGCTCCTCAGGGCAGGCAGGATGGGTATTGCCTAATCTAACTTGAATTAAACCTATTAATATTATAAATCATTGCTGTGAATTGTCTCCAAGCCCATATGTGAAGTTTTGCCTTCCCACTTTCAGAAGGTGCTGCTTGTGAAGCCTGTCCCTTTTAAGAAAGGTATGTTTGAAAAAAAAAATCCTGTGTAGAAAATATGGGAATATAATACTTCATTGAATGGTACTATGCCTCTTACTGAATCCTATAGCACTGTTGACTATTTATATCTGCCTATCCCTGGATGAAGAACGGTTAACAGGGGCAAATATTTTATATTCAGCTGCACTGTTCACTTCTTGCTTCCTTCTCATCCCTACAAGTGTGGTGAAGTTTGTTTCAACTATGCAAAAGAACTGACAGTTTTAAGCAGACATCACAAAATCTGAAGGAAGGTGTAAATAGAATTTTCATTTCCAGAAGGATTCAGATACATTTCTGCAGCAGAAGAAAAAAATGCCTTAATAAATACAATAGACCGCTAAACATTTTGCTAGCAAGACCTCTCCAGAAATATGCTTCTGGACTAGTCTGACAGACAAGAGAACTGTTTTGAACCACTGTGCAAAAGAAATGAAACAAAAAAAAAAAAAAACCTCTCTTGAAGCAAACCTGAAACAATAATGAAAATCTTCATATACTTTCACACTGATTTAAGGGAAACCTAATATCTAATATCATACTTCTTCACTACGCAGTGCAAAACAAATCTCCTAAAATCTATAGACATCTGACCACATGTTCACACACCCTCATTAGCAAAACCAGTAAGTAACAAACTTGGAAAAAGTAAACAAAAAACAACAACAAAAAAAAATCCCCAAACCCAAGGAAGTTCTGCTGTTGCCTCGGAGCGAGTAAGAAGATTTCAGTTTAATAGATACAATTGCCCCTTACCTGAGTCTGTGGTTTAATACGGCAACATGCCCTTAATCCTTCCCTTTGAGTACAACATACTCTGGGAACTATAGCATTTGACCTGACACATTTCTACACAAGAAACTCCAAAGTAACCTTTCACTTCAATAAAAAGCTGTGTTCATTCTCCTCCTTATACTCAGTTCAGAGCAATCTAATACACCTCATCATGTGGTATGTTGCCATAGTAGCACTGAATCCAGCTGCTGCAATACAAAAGACTGACAAAAAGTTGATTTTTTTCCCCCCTCCACCCACCCTGTAAAAGTCAGGGTGCTTTTCCAGTGCAGTAAATCTAATCCAAAGAGACTTCTGCTGCCTACAAGACCTAAGTTTGTGATAGAGCCTAAAGAGAAACATACTAAAATTGAAAATTTCACTTTTTCTGGAGAGGGAGGGAAGGCTAAGAAAATCAAATGAGTTAATAATGAAATAGCCACAGGTCCTTTAAACAGCTGATCATTATCTATCTGCTCATAATTTAGTGGTTTCAAAATCCAAATCACTGCCGCTGTAGGAAATGCAATTACATAATCATACTCAAGAGACAAAAATATAACAGTAGAACTGCATAGTAGGTGATGGAAATTACATTATCAAATACAGAAATACGTCAGAGGTGCTATTTCCACCATGTTGGTCTTGGAAAAGATTTATATTGCTTCTTGACTGTGAAACAGAACAGTATTTCTTTAGAAAATGCCAATGAATCAACATCATGAAGACTTTGCCATTAATTAACTACTTAATCCATTATGTTGTCATTAACCACAGCAAAACTCCAAAGGGGTAGCCGTGTTAGTCTATTGTAGAAAGACAACAGAGTCTTGTGGCACTTTTAAAGACTAATTTTCTCCCACGAAAGCTCATGCGATTAATAAATCTGTTAGTCTTTAAAAGTGCCACAAGACTCTGTTGACTCACAGCAAAACTGTTTGATTTAAATGTGGCTGGTTTACATTTCTGTATGAATTCACAGCTAACAGTCTTCATAGTAGCATCATTAAAATATGGTCTTTGGACACTGCTACCTGGATGGGTTCTGGAATTGTAAAAGAATATGGCATCTCCCAACTCTAAAGCCCCAATCCTACAACTGGATACGTGAGGGCAGACACTTGTACAGGTGCAAAGGCTCACATGCCCTTAATTACCTGCATGAATCTGGCCTAAATCACCAGAGTCTAAACCAGTTACCACCTGAAGGCTGTTCAGCAGCCAATGCAAACAGAGGGTCTCAAATGAATTCCCAGGTGTTCTCAACGTAACTACCATTCTAATTAACACCATGTTTAGCAGTTTCAGGAGAGAGGCAATAATTAGATGGGCATGGAGACTTTACGTCAGTAGATGGGTCCTCCAAGTCAAGTTCAGACACATTGGCAGGGCTGTCAATCAGTTGTTCCATGAGAACTAAATTCACTTTAAGGCAGTCTTAGAGCTTCTGCAACAATAATGCTCTGCCCTGACATGCTGGGTATCTGAGATCCAGTCTATACTGCTGGGAAAATTCAGCAGCAGTCAATGGGAGTTATGCAAACTATGCAGAGCAACTTTTGTAACTCCCATTGACTTCCTAACTCCCCTTCAGGGTGGCGTCTTCACTGCACTGTGCCACTTGAGGAGGTGGTTTTACTAAGTCATTTTCTGGATTTAACTGACTGCTAACTTGATACGGAAAGATCAGTCTAATGGTGGCAAACTCACCATCAGTGTAAAGATGGCCTGAGTTATAGTCTTTTTTTCTTTCATTCCCAGGATTACAAAACTATTCCCAGGGTGAAGCATGGCAACCCCACCCGGCTCAAAGTAAGAGCAAAGTTCTACTATTTCAGTGGCAGCAAACTATGAGATTTCCTGCCCAATCTGTTGTATGCTTGAATGTGAAAGCCAAGCCACAGAGAAATCAGATCATAGCAGCATGAGATAGAGAGAGGCCTATGCTGAGCAGTGGCCAGCTATCATGGCCACCAAAAATATAATCTCCTACTTGCAAATTTATTAAAGGAACCAATCTATTTCCAAATAAATTCTTAATGTATAGTTACTTAAGTGAAGTACCTTTCAGAACAAGAGTGTCTTTATTTTAAAACAACTGATAAATAGGTAATTTCTGAGCTCAGATCTATTATGTTTCTATCAGTGTACAGGGCCAGAGGTGAATCTCGTTAGAAGCCTCTCAAGTTTGAAAATAGCAATGCAGTTTCCTGGATGAATCACCTTTCTATGCCTCAAAGACATGCAGCTATTTCTTTATTTCTTTAGATCTGGTACAAGAGAACAGAGTTGTAACCAATATCCACAATTAACCCTCTCATTCTCAGACTGGCATTTTACCTGCTCATGTATCACTTCTGAGGCAATTTCTTCACTAACTCATCCTTATTAACAGGGAAAACCTGGGGTAATTGATAGGCTTTAAAACATGTTCTGAAGTTAAACATCTGAATACAGTTTAAGTTACTATACATTTATTTACGAGTCCTTTGATTAATACCTTAAATGAGAAATTACAAAATACAAAAGCTGAAAACAAAGTGAAATTCCCATGAATGATGCCTATTTTTGTATCTTTCATGTGTACTTCTGATGGCTTAAGAAAGCAGGCAAGGCAAAAAAAAATCTACTGAAACAACTTAATAGACTATTAAAAGGAAGTCACCTGTTCAAACAAAAATGTCAGTGAACAAAAGATTTTGTGTAGAAGTCTTTCTGCTCCCTCTGAAATAAAAAAATCCAGTTCACACAACTGAAGTACTCTTGGGTCTAGGTGGACAACTGGCTGAAAGTCTCCACTGCCTGTGAATCGTGGCAGTGCCCTATTGAGTGGCCACGTAAGGCAGTGACTGCAGTGGAAATACAGCATCTGCCATCTCTTTACAGATGGAGAGGAAGCAAAGATTAATAGAGCCACATTTTGAATAATTCATGTTTGCTCTGGTGTGCAACTGCTAAAAGCAGACTTGTGTGTCATTCACAGTTGCTGCTTCCCACAAGACATTTCTCTCTCTCTCTCTTCTCTTCTCTTTTTTTTTTTTTTTTTTTTTTTTTTGTGAGCAGCATCTAACTGCAGTGGGCTCACTGAAAAAGTTCCTTCTTTTCTAGAAGAATTACCAACTGGTGGACACTTCTAAAAGCGTTCCTGTTGTATGTGGGAGCTAGCTACCAGATGTTGTTTGCTTTTGTAAGGAAAGGCTCTATTGTGGCTTGAAGCAACAAGTGCTTATTGTTGTGGAACATGGTAAGTTAATTTTCTCTCTGGGAAAAAAAAATGTTGATCCAATGTGAAATATATTCAAATGAAGGTAAGTTTTCTTTCTTTTAAATATATTCTGCTTAGGGATAGTTAATTTTTCTTATACAGCATCAAGCACAGTGATGCTTAATAAAATAATTTGCTATTTATATTGGTTTATTTGTGATGAATGCATTTTTTGTTTTGCAAATATTTTTCCCTGTAGAAATACTATTTCTTTATTTAGATTTCTACAAAAGGGACTTGTTCCTATTGTTATAGCAGCACTCGATCATTATGTAAAATACCCCAGCCATACAAAATAAAACTAGCAAAACCACCCCGACCCATATAACAAACCAGTCAGCTACTGCTGTGCAAGTCTAGCCTAGGTCAGCAGTTAAGGCAGACTATAACTTTCTGATCAGCCTTCTGCAAGGACCAGTGAGTATCTGCACTACCCCAAGAGAAGAACAGAGTTCCACATCCCCTCTACTTGCTGTAGAGAGCATGTAAATTACTTCTTTAACAATGTTTTCTTGGAACACTTATTCCTCCCTACATACCAGCCAGCAACTCAGGCTGTTTGAGGGATTGAGAGGAAACACAGCTCATTCTTATATTCAAGATTACCAACTCCAAACATTTAAAGATCGTGACTAAGGCATCAAAGAATCAGGAGAATGGATTAAAAACCATAAGATTTTTAACTAATACATTTTCAGCTTTATTTGCCTTCCAGTTTCTGAGCCTTTAGGTTACACTCATATCATATCCAGATCTTTCTCTGCAAATACGGGGGTTATATGTGACTTTGTTTTTCTCTGAATGAAAGCTGGGACTTCAACCCCATCGCATATTCCCAGGACTTTAAGGAAAAAAAACCCACCACTAAATATCATGATACTTGCAATGAAATTGCAAGAGCTCAAAACCCCTAGTACCCATCGCTCATTGCCTTCCTACCTCCTCACATCAGGGTATATTGGGAAAATAGCAACTAGCTCTCATTACCATACCTTAAGCCACAGCTAAAATTGGAGCAGGGCCAAAAAAGAGTAAGCAGAAGTGAGGGGAGGAAAGGTTCATCTTCTGAGCACCCAAATAAGAGATATGGCAACCCAGCCCATTAAAAAAAAAAGTCCCTTCTTTCTGGTGACCTCAAATGCCCCATTCCATCTAGATATCCTGTAAAGCCTGAGAAACTAGATCAGCCGTGCAGTGTGTCAATGAATGCAGTCTATTTGGGACCAATGGCTGGGAGGAGTGAATCTGGTCATTCAGTGACTGGCATTCTCCACCCGACTGCCCCCATCCCACCCCCACCCCTTCAGCCGTGGTTGTGGTTCCAGCCTCAAATTGCAAATTGAAGCATTTTGAACAATTTAGGATTGTGGAACTTGGCCACAATAAGCAAGTAGCATCGTGTCAGGCTGTCTGCTAAAATTAAGATTCTGCTTCCAAGTCCATCCAAGATGGAAGTGATGGAAATTCCAGGGGGAGGGAATGCTTTGAATTGCCACCAGGATAAACTCTACTGCTGGTCTGGGCAAGAACAGTAATCTAAAAGGGGCTGAACACAGTATCTACCAGCTGAGCCCTGGATCTTTGTCCCAAGTCTGAACCTCATGGGCCTGTTAAATATATTTCATATACACTAATATGTAGTATGTTGTGAGACAAGAGAAAGGGAACGAGAGTCCTTCAGCTTCGAAGTGATGCTAATGAAAAAGAGCTATAAAGTAATTTTTCAGCCCTTGAAACCTTATAAAAGGAAAGTCTAAGAACATACCTAAGAAGACGGAGAGTTGAGTTCACCGGGAAGTGCTATTGACCACCTCAGATAAGTCACTTAAGTCTGATTTGTGCCATCTTTATTTACATACTGGCGAACAGCTACTCACATTGTTCCAGTGGGACTACTTGTCTGTGTACCTGCTCACAAATGAAAGTAAGAGGTTCAAATTCTGGCCTTTAACCTCTGTGTGATGCAGGTTTTCTTTTCTGCCAAGAGGATACCTGACAGGGCTGTTGTGAAGTTTAGTTTGTTAATATTCGTAAAGCACTTTGAGAAGCACACAGATGGAAGAGAAAATAGAAATGTAAAGTAGTGTTATCCAGGTCACCAGAAACCAGTTTAAAAGCCTCATCTAACAACATTTTTATCTCCATGGAGATTTTTTAAAAGACAGCCCAACAGTCATGAATTAACATGAAATCTTTTTGTCAAGGATATTTTACAGTTTTTGCTAGCCTAAGAACCAAAACCAATAGGAACAGTATTGTGTGTGCTCATTAGGTTGAATCCACCAGAAAGACATGTGGACATCAGTAGCCTACGTGTTCAAATGTCCTGTTTACTTACGCTGCTTCTACGCTAGACTTTTGTCTTAATATTTCCCCACTATTGCTATGACTATACAACTCCAGAGGTGGTACCAACTGAATGTCACTATTTTAGCACAGACTGACTGTCACCATTTAAACCAGTGTCCTCTAAGTAGGGTTAGATGATGTAGGAAAATGCCATCAGTGGCCAACGTACACTAGAGCTCTCACCATTGCCAACATCAGGGCAGCTGTAAGAGTGTTAGCAGTAGTGGGAAATGATGAATCTAGTGTAAATACGGCTGATGAACTGTAACCATGCTTGAAACTTTTCATACTATATAGTTATAGCCAAGCACAGATATAACATAGTTTTCCGTCGATTCCTACAGTGGATACAAGATGTGAAGGTTAGATAGCTTGCATTTAGGCAACACAGTTCTCAAAACACAAAAAAACCCTCCCTCTTCGTATCGCTTGCTTCTAACAGGGTCTGCCATTGCAATGTAGGGTTACCATATATCCAGATTTTCCCAGATAGGACATCTTTTTTGGTCCTCCAATCTCTGTCCAGGCAGATTTCTTAAATGCAAATATCCGCGATTTTTCCTTGCTCATCCTTTTCCTAACATTGGTTCTAATAGAACCGCAATTCCCAGCATGCCCTAAGAGCAGCATGCATCTTTTCTGCTTTGCCACTCTTACTTCTGCACAGTTGCTGATGGTGGTGATACCTTCCTTCACAGCTGGGCAGCCAGAGAGTGGCGGCTGCTGGCCAGGTCTGAAGGCAACAGCACAGAAGTAAGGGTGGCATGGTACGGTATTACCACAGAAAAACGGTACCCGGCTGCAACTCCCCTCCCCTGGCAGTGTTCTCTATTTGGGAATTTGAAATATGGTAACCCTAAACCAATGTGAGACATGGCTGGTAAACAGACAGGGTTGACAAATAGTTTTGAGTATGTTGCTGCTAGCAGAGTTCAAACCATTTTGCAGGCAGGGCCAACAAATGCTAAATATGGTCCGCATCTTTACGGCACAAATTGGGATCCCCTTTAAGCTGTCTCCTGCTCAGGAGACTAACTCCATGGGAACTCCAATTGTTGCACAGAAGGGTTCTACCTACAGAGATACTTGTAAAGAAGAATTGTTTTATTCACACTACATCCCTGAGGGGTAGCATATCATTTTTATCCTTATTTTACAGAGGGGGAATTTAGGTTTGGAGACATTAAACACCTTGTCCAAGACACACAAGAACTCTGTGGGACAGCTAGGAAATGAACTCTTATATCCCGAGTACTTGAGCAAAAATTGGGGAAAAAAACTGGTGTGGTTCTCAGAGTACATTAGGACAACTTAAAAATCTCCTCTTTCTTGACTCACAGAACTTCAACTGGTTATGCACTTCAGTCCTAAGTACATTTCAGTGTTCTGTGATATCTTCCTTATCTTCAGAAGAATGCCAGCTTACTTCTCTCATCTTACTTTACACCTCTAGACTCCATCAGGATTGTCTTTGGTTTTCTTGCCATTAGATACTTTACACACTTCTGGTCCAGACCTGAAAATATTCACTGCTAAATGTACCACCTTCTCTGACCCTTCTCATCATAGCAAGCCAGCAGCAGGCTCGGGAGTAAGTGTTTGAAGAACTGGCAACATTACTAAATAACAGAATGAAAACTGAAGTATTTCCAAGGCACTGGAACCAGTATGCAGGACGAATATCGCAGGAAACTCTTTGTCAAGAAAAACTGATTGACTTTTTTTTTAAAAGAAAAAGCATTTCTGAATGCAGAATGTTAAAAAGGTGTTTGCAAAGAAATTTAGTCCCTCTGCCTCTACAGTCACTAACAAGCTCCAGAAGAGAACACTATATTCAACACCAACATTTTCATCTTTGTCTTTTAACATGTGACTTCTAGGCGACCATCAGCATACTCAGCACATAAAACCATCCGGGCTAGTCAATCCATCAATAAGTCTTCTGCCACCCATCTGATACTAATGGGGATGCCTCTATTCATTCATTTAAAGCTCCTTTTGCTTTCTGACATACCTCCCACTGGTTACTAGGCAACCACAAGAGTACCGCAGTGCACACATGTTAAGCATGGTGGGCAGGTGGGTGGGTGCATGCATGCATGCGTGTTTGAACATGCATGCGTGTTCATGAGCAAAAAGTCATGAACTAAAACAGATTTAAAAAAAAATCAGGCAAGTATGATTCTAAAAGTTGTGTGAGTCTTTCAGAAGTCAGATGATACATAGCATTTCAAGACACTAAACACAGACATACAACGGATTGGGGGTTAGAGATTAGTCTCTAACACATACCTAAGGTTTGCTTCAAATAAAATGAATTCTTCCCTCTTTAAAAATAAAATGTTCAGTTATTGGAATATATAGCTCAACCAGGATCAGCACAAGGCTAAAAGACTCCCTAGAACCTCCTCTTTTCCCAAGGCGATTGAGAGAGTACTAACAAGTTTTTTTTTAAGTTTATGATATTAATTTACCGATCTGTTTTACTGCAGTCTTACCACCTGAGGTTATGAGTGGCAGAGGTCTCATAAACTGAAAGAGGTCAAGCCTGGTCAGTATTTGAATAGAAAGCACAAAGGAACAAACCCCCAGGATGGCTTGTGAATCAGTAGGTGGCACTCTTCCCTCTGAATCAGTGCAGATACAGCATTCTGGAAGGTGATCACTGCTATCATTAAAGAGGTAATTGCACTTTTTGTAATAGTAGGTGTCCTAGTCCTGATGTTTTGGCCAAACTATAATTTGGGTAACTAAATTCTGTTTGCTACAATTCCCTCTGTAGTTTCAGTTGTATGTGACATTCTTCTCCACTTCCGAACCCTAAATTTGGTGCTCCTCTGGAAGTAGTGGGTGTAAAGATTCCCATAAGTAAAGTTGTATAAAGCACTTTGGAACATTAGGTTATTACCACGTGATTATTATGGTTACATCTGCATATTACCTTTGAGTTTGTGCTAAAAAAAAAAGATTAAATTTGTCATTAAAAACACCCACATAAAGGAGTAAATAGTGGGTTGAATGAGATCCGAGGGTTTCTACCCAATGACCTTGAGGAGATTGTGCATGGTGACATTTTACTTGGGAAGCATGTGGTGAATGCTGCTAGTTTTACATTTCTCTTTAGGTATTTATACCATGCTCTGCACTCTAATATATGAATACCTTACAAGAAAATTAACAATAGTTCACTGTTGCATGGTCCTCTATCCTGAGGGTATTTTATTTTAAAAACTGCACAGGCAACGCTGTAACTTCAGTATCATAAAGACAGCAATGTGACTACTATAAAGCAAAGGATTATTGGGTGTGGAAAATGGCTCCATGCCCTCATCATCTAAACTCAAAGCAGACATGCATAATTATGAAATAATTTATTTCTACAGTCTATTAGTTAAAAAAAAAACAGTAAGGAGTGTGCAGTGGGATTTAGAAACCCAGTTGTTCATCTCTGGCTACAAAGCCTGGCATTAACTCCAAGGGAAAGGCTAAATTATGAGCTCATCCCAGCACTCATTTTTCAGAATTGCTAGGTCACCACACAATTTAGAACAATTAGCAATCTGTTCAGCAACAATTGAGAATGCTGCAGACAGGGCTGGATTAAAGACAACCTAAGGCACTAGGTAAACCACAGCATGGCTCTTGGCTATGCCTCAGTGATTCACCCCTCACCCCCGCCACCCTTGGAGTGGTGGAAGCAAGGGAACCCCAATCCTTTACAACAGTACAGGTTCCTCCCATTGGAGAGGCCAGGGTGGCAGCAGAACTAATTTACCCCAGCAGCTGGAGCACGTGTGGGTGAATGAGCCACCGTACTCTTCTTCTCTTACGTCTTCTCCTCTTGAGTTCTCTACTGGGGTCATGTTGACAGAGCTGCCTAGAATAGTGGGTCTTACGATAACACCTTATTGAGATGTATGGGGCAGTTCACATCTCTCAGATCTAGTTTCAGGTTCTCTGCAGACACAGCCATGGGTTATGCTCAATTCGCATTTTTGAGCTTTTCTTCTCAGCCAGGAGGGCTAGGAAACTTACTGTAAAAAAATGAAAGTTCAGATTCTATCCTCATGATGATAGCAGGAGCTGGCGAATGTAGGTATGGGCCTATAAAGTCTATGCCTTGATCTCGTCCTAGCTACAGATTAGGATTGTGGACTTCCAAGGTTAAGGGAGAGTAGCAAAAACTCCTCCATTAGGTGAAGTAAACAGTGCTCAAATCCCATGGCTACAAGCACAGAATAAATACCTAGATAGCAAGCTGACTGTATACTTGTGCTGTCTTTCTGAATTGATGCATTGTTACCATCCCTCTTCACGCAGCATCTGTGGTGCTGTGGAGCTGTAATAGCATGCCTTTATTTTTTTTAAAAAAGTAAGTGCTATGAAAGTTATATTGCCTTAAAGCTGCAATAACCCGCACAGTTTATTTTGTTTGCAAAAGGATCCTACTATCTTTATAAAAGAGCCCTTCATGGGACACAACCAAGTCTAGGCACCCTTTGCTTGAGGGAGCCTCTAAAGTTAATTAGGAGACTACAACTCCCATCATGCCTTGGGGGAAGGGAGGAGACCCTGGCTCTATCCAGGGGGAAGAGACTTCTGGATGGTGGACTTCATTTGGTGAGGAGTGCATGGTCCTTTCTGAAAGCTGCTGCTGGTGACTGCTCCTGGGGATTCCGAGGCTGCTGCTCAGAGCCTGCAAGGAGCTGCTCGACCAGGGAGCTTCGGAGGCTGGTGGCACTGCTCAGCCCAAAGCAGGGACAGCGCCTGGAGCTGGCTAAACTGAGCCTGCAGTAAAGATGGTGTCCGTGCCTTCCTCCCTCCCCCACCATTTTGGAGCAGGGCTTCTAAAGGGAAGGGATTCTGCAGTGAGACTGACCAGGCCTAAGAAGAGGCAGAATGATGTTGGTTCGTCTGAGCCAGGGCCAGGACTACAGACATTTGATTGGGTCCACTCCAAATCTTCAGTGTGGTGCTGTGACTGGACCGATACACTGAACCAGCAGCACACTGTCTCGTCTCCTTCATCAGACCTTCAAGCACACCCGCGCAAGTTCAGGTTCTGAACTCTGGGGCAGTGTGCACTCTGGAGCTGGGGTAATTGTGGCTGTATAAATGCTAGTTAGTTAAGTTTCCTTTATTACTTATTTTGTGTGTGTTAATTGATTTATTCACCTGTCCCTGTGTATTTGAAATAGTCGTGATATTTAATTTCATCCTGTTATGACAAGTTTTCTTTGTTAAGTAAAAGTTTGCGATTACTATTCTTATCAGTATGGATTTAGGCCTGGAGACACTCAAAGCACATCACTGAGGGTGCGTCTACACTTACAAGTTAAGTCGACCTAAACAAAGTCGCGTCAACACTGGGCTTTGTCGACTTAGGGCTTAAGTCAATTTCTTAAATCGACTTAAGCCAGTGTGGATGCCCTAAATCGACCTAAGCCTTAGGTTGACCTAACTGGCCTCCAGGCTGGGAGACGGGCTAGGGAGAAGGGAGCCGGTGGGGTTACTGGCTCCCCGCCCGGCCAAGGAGCCCCAGCTGTGGGGAAACACCCGCTGTCCCAGGGGCTCCAGCCATGTGGGAGATGCCGGCTCCCCGTGCGGCGCTAGGATTCCAGTTGCGGGGGAACCTGCCGACTCGGCGCTCCAGCCGCACAGGGATGCTGGTTCCTGCGCAGCTGAGGACGCCAGCTAGGGGGAAACCTCTGGCTCCAGGGCTCTGGCTGTGCAGGAGCCGGCATCCCCATGAAGCTGGAGCCCCGGGACTGGGGGGGGGGGGAGGGTGTTTCCCCTGGCTGGGGCTCCTGTGCCATGTGAGAGCCGGCATCCCCGCATGGCTGAATCCCTGGGGCCAGGGGGGTTTTCCGCAGCTGGGGCTCCTGTGCCGCATGGGAGCCGCAGGGTGGCAGGGTTCCCTCGCCCCTGGGGCTCCCCTGCCGCGTTGGAGCTGACATCCCTATGTGGCTGAAACCCTGGGGTCGGGGGTTCCCACCGCTGGGGCTCCTCTGCTGCGTGGGGAGCCCTGGCCAGGGCCGTGAGGGAATCCCCCGCTGCTGGAGCCCGGGCTGGGGTGGCGGGGGAATCCCTCACTGCTGGAGTCCCAGCTGGGGCAGCGGGAGAATCCCTTGCTGCTAGAGCCCCAGCCAGGAAGCCCCGCGCAGCTCCCTTGTTCCCGGGAGCCCCGGCTTCCCTCATCCCTGGGAGCCGAGGCTCAGGGTCTCCATCGACTTAGCCAGTCGACTTAAACATCTTGTGTCAACGCTCTAAGTTGACTTAACAAGGTCGACTTTAAGTCGACCTAAATATCTGGTGTAGACACGCTAAGTCGACTTAATTTAACACGCCAGCCAGGTGGAGTCACTGCCAATTTTAATTTCCTTTAAAGCAAGGGGACTGCAGCAGAAGGGTGAACAGAGGATTCCCATTTAATAAGGGTTACCAGACGTCAGGCAAAAGGAGGACATGTCCTCCTTTTTCCTTCATGTCCTCTGTCTGGCAATTAATGTGCCCCCTAAGAATATTTCTGTTGTTCAACTTGTTCTCCATTTTTTTCATGCTGCCATGCATTCATTAATCATTTCTCATTTTCCATAACATAATATGGTAATGACAGTTATATTAATACTACATTTTCTCCATGTCCTCCTTTCCGCATTTCCCTGTCCTCCTTTCCATGCTTTGGTATCTGGTAACCCTACACTTAATCCAACATCACCACTGGGATATTCAGGATCTCCCTTTTGCCATTAAACTTAGCGCCTGGGCACAAACAAATGTTGCCTGATTCCAAGTAACCCAGGGAAGAAAAGGAAGGGGTTACACAAGTTAAAGCCAAAACCAAAAACATGCATGCCTGAATTTTTAAATCTCCTGTTGTTACACCTAAAATTACTCCAACTGAAGAGATTAGTGACATATTTTTCTCTGATTTTTTTCAGCTGGTTTGCTATGAGCTTTTGATCGCATTTTGTGTATAGTCAGTTTCTCTCTTTTTACCCTGTTTGTGTGGGCTTTCCATATAGCAATAGGGGAAAGGAAAAACATTTTTTTAAAATAGAAAAAAATGTGATTGCAAAATCAAAAAAAAATGGGCAGGGGATTGAGGGACAAGGCCAGTGCATGAAACTATTTTAATTGGTTTTTTAACTGATTAGATTTAAAGGTGATAATGTCCATTTCAGCTTTTTGAAGGGAAGAAAGTAGTGATATTTTCTGTAATTTTAAAACTGATTTTACTATTTTACTTCAATTGCTGTCTCTTTAGCCCTACCCCTCTTATATTGTTACCTAGAAACCATTTCCTCTCTTCTTTAGTAACGTATTTCTAGCAAGTTTGGAAGACCAGTAAGACATACTGAAAAATGCTTCAGATATTCAAATCTCCTCACTACTTGCATGGAACGAACACCCTGTTCATACTTATCTTTACACTGCGAGTAGCCTCATTGAGCCCAGTGAGTGCCAGTAAGCATGGTCTAAGTCCTGCATTGACATACATTTCAGAATAATTCTGGGAAGGGAGCATACAGAGTATTATGTGTGATTATATTAGATGCTGCAAAGTCATGGTGCAGGGAGTGGAATTGAAGACATAATGGGCCATAAAAACCTATGAAAAATCTGGGGTGAACGGCAGCTAAGGTTTAGGGGAGTGACTATCCCCCTTGTCACTTAGCCACTGAACTCCTTGTTAAACAGACATATACCCCTGATTATCATTCAAGGGCTCTTTGCACTTTCAAATTAATGCATTGCATTGCAATAGTTTCCCTTTTCCCTAACTCTCTCTAAAGTGATATTGAATTCCTTTAAGTTTAATAAGAGTAAATATAGATGAATTCAGCAAATTTTACACCATCAGACAACAATGACAATCATGTGGCAGCATTACCTCATCTCTGTTATTAGCATGGAAGATAAAAAGGAGGAATGGAATTGTGATGAATGTAAAAATTTTCTTAGTGAAACCTTTGAGGAAGATGTGACTATGAAGACCGGCATGGTGTTTATGTGAGCTAAGGTAAAGCAGGCCTGCCTTTCCTGTTGAGACTGTACTAAAATGCAGGATTCTTTAGGGCAGGAACAGTACAAGTGTCCTAAGATTGTCACTGTTAGAAGGTGATTATTCTGTCTCACTGAATCTTCCAGGATTCTCTGTACAAAAGTATAATGGGCGTCCCAAGCAGTTTGCAATTTAGAAGCATGGGTACTTCAAATCCCTCATTCGAGCACTTAGATACAATATGTGCAATGGTCACTTCTGTGCTTAAATGCTAATTTGTGTTCAAACTAATGGTTTGGATGTCCTGTAAAGAGGTCTGCACTTCTAAACTGGCTCTCATTCAATAACAGCCCCAAATTCTCTCATCCACCGTCCTCAATGCATTATATGTAGCTCTGGAGCCAGGGGCTCATGCTGACTAAAAACAGCTCACATATAATAAGAGCTCTTTTTGGGGAGGCAAGGGTTGAAATTTTAGAATACTAAGATTGGATACTGATTTTACAATTACTACAACTACTATCTTCATAATTTATAAACCGTAATATAGGTTAGTCAGTTAATGGGCTACATTTTCACCTTTAGAAATCTGAGTACTTTTCCAGCTTATGTACAAATTAAAATAAATTTTCTATTCTCCCAATCCCTCTCTACACCACAAAATTCCTCACTCAAGTGGAGATTGGCAGTCTTTACTCAGGAGAAGCCAAAGTATGAAACAGCAGGAATGATGCAAATGGAACAGAGGTAAAATGGCAAAACTAAATATGGAGACCTGAACAATTCTTACTGTAACTGGATTGTGCTTTCATTGTGAAAATGTTTTTTTCTGGTGATAACCTTTAGGCCCAGAGCCCTGATCATTTTAAAATGCAATCAACTGAAATTGCATTTACAATAAGCAAAACAGCAGTTTACAAGAGCTCTCCTTCTAACAAGGAAATTGCCTCATTAGATTTTACACTCAGTTAATTTTTAATAGTTTCATTGTTGTTAATTTATACACTGGTTCTTCATACCAACTGGTAAATCTGAAAATATTTTCATTTAAAATTGATTCGTCATTTTTCCTTTGGCAACTTTGATTTCTTTCTGCATTGAGCTAAAATTAATCCTGGACATCATGTTCAGGAGCAGCTTCAGCATATAGACTAACCTCTCAATGCCAAGACATCTTCAACTGTGCACTGACTTCATTAAATGCTATCAGAATAACACTGAAAATAATGTTTAATGGTTTATTGCTGAATGAGGAGGCATTTTGTATTCAGGCCCAGATTTATCTTTTATTTTGCCAACAAATATCTGGCATAGTTTATACTTGGGTGCTCAATCTGGATTTGGCAACTGCAACAAACCACAACCCACCCAAACTTCCAACGCTGTTATTTTCAAAGCTGCTCTATGCTTCAAACTCCCAATTGGGAACATATGCAGAACTCCCCATTAGAGTGAAAAAGGCAGCCTGAAAAATGCCAAACTAGATTTCCGATGTTGATGCTCATAAAAGATGAAAGGAGAATAATTGTGGCCATGTCCTGGTGCTGTGAAGTCTTCCATCTACAAATCTGCTACTACAGGTCATCCTAGCTCATGAATCCCACCATCTTCTACTCAACAGTCATCAACAATCACCTGGTAAACAAACTAAGTCCAGTTATGTCTGTCCATCTACATCCTCAGATTTTTCATTCTATTCGCATGAATATGTGTATTCCAGTGTAGACATGTTCAAGACACAATTCCCCCAACGGGCCCCACAATACTCCATGCACACTTTTCTCGCCTTTCTCCACACCCAATAAACCACCCTAATTTACCATGTGGTTTCCATGAGGCAGGAGAGGCCCAAGCCTACATCTTGCTATTTACCATACCACACCGGTCTCCTTACTTTAAGAGGAGGCCCAGTAGCCTGCTACCCCACTCCTTTACAGATTAAATCCAGGCCTTCCTGAAGGCAAAGGAATAATCCACTTCCCTGTCCGATGAAATGGCACCCAATAGGTCCTGCTTACAGCTACTTTAAAGTTAAAAAACAATATGGAATTTTAACCCAGAGGGTATTGTTACACCATGAAATTCCTTCACCCATTCATGCAAGAACCTCTGATCTTTCCCTCTCTCGCTTTGCACATTTTGAGTGATACATAGACTAAACATCAAGCAGGATAGGAGAAGTTCCTCACTGCTGCAGTTCACCTGAAATATGAACACTAATGTTGCACTAGAAGTTTGATCATCCTATAAAACATTCTTTCCCCTGCAAGTGCCACCCCCATCAGTAAAGAGAAGGTGGGGTTGTGAGTAGGGGCTGGTGAGAGAACCAATAAAAGATTCCATCCAAGCAACAGATCAAAGAACTGTTGGAAGGAAAAGGCAAAAGGGCTGAGCAGCCCTTGAAGGATGCAGTTCAAGCTAACTATTGCTTGCATTCCTTTAAAAGCAGTGCTTCCCTCAAGCAATACACCTCCTTCATGTCCCCAAGGTGGCTCTTCGCTTACCTGGGTACAGGGAAAGCTATCTGAACTACCTAGTCTGGATATTTACTCCTCACGACACTCACTTTTGGGATCAGTGGGCAAACAAAAATCCAGCCACACTCTGAAGGGATAGAGGACCTTAAGTTATTGCACCATTTGTTCATTCCTGGAGATGATTCCATGCTGAGTACTACAGCTGAAATGTCTCTATGACCTGATGAATTAAATGTTGCACATGTGTCCAGCAAGCCAGAGATGTCTCTGCCCCTTTGGGATCCAAGCATATTAGAAATGGCTGGTAAATTGCTATGCTGACTACCATATAAAGAGTTTGAGTGAATAGTATCCATGCAAATGAGGGAGGAGAATATTTCTAGAAACTAAGATTTAAAGTAACTAAGTTGAACACAGCTGTGAACACAGCTAAAAAAAGACAGCTTAACTAGGACTGAGGACTCCATCAGAGCTAGTGTGCAAAGACACTAATGAAGTATTTGCTTGTGTGATGTGACATATTGGGGAATTCTGGCATTTTGCTTTCACAGGCTATGCAGTGGTCATTATGGAAACTGCAGCATTTCTGAAAATATGCAGATCATAAAGCATCATAGTTCCAAACCACCATAGTTAACGTGAGTATGACAGATCATTCAGCTGTGGTGAGGAGATGTGTAATGAAACAGATCAAGAGGACTGCATTTTAAAATGAAGGCTTTCTGTGAACAGAATAATTCTTGACCACATATAGAAATATTTAAATGTCATGATGCTCCGAGGCAAGGGGTAAAATATAAGCAGCATCACTTCCAGCTGCATGTGCCCCACAGCATATTATATGCCATAAACCTTATAAAATAATCATCTAGCATCAGTCCACTATGACATGTTTACATGACATATGATGGGATTTTTATTGTGCCAAACATCTCATAGATTCACAATAATGTAAAGGCAGTTTTAAAAGATATACAAATCAGCAGAATTCACATTTACCTTGATAATATTTGTATTCAGCTCACAATTCTGCTGTATTTACATAAAAATAAAGACTACAAATAAAGGAGGAAAAACTGTTTTTAATTTTCTTCTGTCTAGGAGTCACAGCAAGCAGCTGGTACAGCAAAATTCACATCCACTTCGACAGGAGCAGGGCTGGACTCACTGTATAAACCGCTTCAATGGCAAAAGCATAGGCTCTATTGTATAAATGCTCCAAACTAACTTTCACTTAACAGCCAATTTTTGTTTCTATTTTTAACCTCATAAGCTGTTTGTTTTTAAAGTTGTTTAAGTGAGGTGAAAGAGGCTTGCTTCAGAGGCTAAAAAATGCAATAAAGGCAACATGTTTCTGGCTGTATTTTTCTGGCTTCCTGAAGGAAATCATTTTTAAAAATGGGCTTTAGAGGACAACTAGTGGCAGCAAGTGCTGCCATGCACCCAATACTAAATGTTGCAGACAGAGGCCCGAATATTGTAGGATGGTCTAAAGAAAAACCCATTCTTCTATTTTATTTGGCTTCACCCTGTGTCCAATGTCAGTTGCTGTAATACAAGAGATAATTCTCTTCTGTGCCCGTGAGGGTGGAGGAAGGAGACTGGGAGCCAGCTCCAGCTCCCTAATTCTCATAGCCAGTGTCAGCTCACACACAAGTTAAAACTTCTGGCAGCCAGCATTAAGTTCTATCACTGGCTTCCCGTCCTTACCGGCTTTGAATAGGAAGGTTGCCCATAACGCATTGTATAGAGCATGAGTGTCACTTGCACTTCACTTTCCTCGCACTGTTTGAACACGCAAGGGGACAATGTACCCATCCCACATAATACGTTTCCAAAGGAGTATTTCCAAATAAAAGTATTGCATCCTTTCTTAATCAGCCATCACTCCCACCGCTAGGATTACTGTAATGATCAATTGTCAGGATCATACATGGGAAACCAACTAACCAGTTCATACTTGCATTTCACTCATACAATGCACCAGTGAGACCTGAATGCTCAGCCATTCATATTCCTTCAACTATCCTACCAGTGACTTCTCTCCGAAACACTACATAATTAAAGGAGATTAGAGAATGGCAGCTAATGTTACAACTTGGATTGAATTGCATGGTTCATTGTCAAAACATCGATGGCCAGAAATAAAGCTGAGTTCTAGTATAAGGTGCCTTATTTCTCTCTCTAACCAGCTGTTCTCAACCTTTTTTGGGTTGTGAGATGCTTGGCAGTATGCGTGATCTCACAGTGCATACCATCCTCCCTCCCCTCTGCCAAATCCAGTGCCACTGCCACCAAATCTAGTGCACCTATCGGGAAGCTGCTGCTGCATTCCAGCTGCAGTGGATGGCTGCCAGCTCTCTGCAACACACCGCTGTGTGGTGACACACTAATGTGCCACCACACAGCGGTTGAGAACTGCTGCTCTAACCCACTCATCTACTAATATAGGTTTAAAACATTTTTCTCTAGACATGAAGAGGCAAAGGCAGTCTTTAAAACAAGCTGTTATTCTGGATGCTGTTAATAAAAACCAGGAAGAAATGTATAGCACTCACAGCTTCTTACACACAATGGTTAAGATGCATTCTAAATAAAAACTGGTCTCTCCTTCAAACTTATCCCTTTCCTCCAGCTGCTTAGAACAACTATAAAAACCCGAGGCCTTGTGGTTAGTAGTGCTTAACACTCAGCTCTTAGTACTCAAAAGAAGAATACCACCTAGCTAGCAGGACTTAGAAATAATGGCCAAATATAGCTCTAGTATAAAAACAGGCTAAAAGCTCTGCAGTAACTTTCCAAAGGCATAATCTAGTGATGGAATGTATATATTTTCCATTCAACTCACACAGGTACATTACTATAATTCTTAGTTATATACAATGGATAAAAGTCTTCTCCCATTTAGTTTACCGACTGAATTATTTATTTACCGGAGCAATAAATCAAGATCTGTAGGTTATCAAGACTACACAGTAACTTAAAAATATATACGAAGCAACTTCCAACCCCATTCACTTCAACAAAGAGAACATGCTGATAGATGAATTGATATAAACATTTCACAGTTCAGAGACTTTAAGATTCAGTTTCTACATGAAGCTGCTGTAAAAGCCCATGAGAAAATCTTTACTTACAACATTCTGATTTGCCTCTTTGTGAATGCTGGATTTTTTTGTCATCTCCTGAACACCTCAGTAACTCAATATAGCAGAAGGTAGCAAGTATAGGCAACTTTTGCAAAAGCTGGAGGATAAACTATTCACAAATCTGTTAATATTTTCCCTTTCCTATTTTGCTGAAACCTCAAAATGATCTCAGTTTGTTAATATAGAGTCCCAGGACTTTCTACTCTACTCCACTCCAAAAATGAGTCACATGTAGGTGTAGGACATAGGTGTCAGCATAAAGTGAGATAAACATGTATTCTACTTTTTATTTACATCAGTATAAATTTAGTGATTCCACTGACTTTTATCTTGTATCCTTCTGTAGCAACTGGTCTGAACCAGTTTGCAACTAATTGCCAAAGTCAGGTTTTCCATGATAAAATGAGTGGGGATATAAACTTAAATGTTTATTAGAAACACAATAGATGCTCAGCTTCCTGGACCACAAATGGAACCTCTTCTACCAAGACAAAACTGTATTACATAAATGAAGGGCAGATGAAGAAAAGCAAATACCTGGTAAATTGTATATTTCTGTACCATCCAGATAGTAATGCGAAGACAGAGGGACCTGTCTAGCAATTCTAATATCGGACCAAAAAGTCTTAGATGGTGGATCACAAATTTCTGCATTGGCTCTATTCCCCTTAGGACTCTCCACTCAAATGATATGTCTGCTAAGACAAAGTCCCTAATATCCCTAAGTCCCCTGGTCACTGTTTTAAAGCTTAGTATGCCTTAAGTTGCTTGCTTGACTCCTCTGGCCTTCACAGCATGATATTTTCTGGTTGGCAAAAAAAAATACAAATATTGAAGTAAACTTACAGATGTCTTGGTTGCTGCATACCACAGCACACAATAAAACAAAATAGATAACATGTATGCTTTCAGCTGCACATAAACAATGATAATGGGAACAAGTGATTCTTGAACATCAGGAGGTATATTTTTCTACTGCCAAGAAGCATATTTTCTCATCACCCCTCCTATCACCAAACGTTGTTTTAACAACCCCAATTATCATAATAAAAATAAAATAGTCAAAATTAAAAACGCAATGTAATAAGATATGTAATAATAAATAGATAAATAAAATAATAATTATATATTAAAAAGTATAAAAAAATCCCCACTTAAGCAAAAAAGCATGCTCCATCAATGCCTGATTCCACAGGAAGTGCTACCAGTCAACCCCCCCAATCCTTTGATTCCCTGGCAGATCCCGTGAAAAAAGCATTTCCTGCATACAGCCTTCTAAGTGACTGCTTAGCACTTCAAGTTTAGAAAGTATAATATATTGTAGGTAATTTTAGGCTTCGTATTTAACTAGTATATTAATAAAAAAAACCCTCATTGATCTGCAGACGGGGCATACCAGGTCTCACTAGTATCCACACTGATCACTAAGTGTCCAGTATCAACAACTGGCATCCCTGGGAAGGATCAATCAGCTGTGAATGGGATGAACTTTGAAGTGTACAGTGCTAGGGTTTCTCTCACTGTGTGTCAGCAGGATAGCAGCTTGCCAGGGATGGTTCTCCGTATCTGGCATCAGGAGGAAGACATTATGTCCTCTATAGCAATGTGTTGTAAGTCAGGCGGTTGAGGGGTAGCCATTCCCACCCTCTTTTCACTAGAACCAGTCTCAAATATGGAAGTTTTTGCAGGTGACCAGGAAAGAACCATGGTCTAACAGTGCATTTAAGGATAAAACAGAATATGCAGATGCTCCAGTGGGAACAATTCGTAGACACAAAGCCTGTCCCTGACCGTAAAAAGAAACGTTTGATTGCTTTACACGGACTTTTGTCAGTTTCTAAATCCTTTAATAAAAAGTTAGCCAACCCCCGCCCCCCCAAGAAGCTGCATAAACAGCTAATCAGAAGCCAAAGTCAAATACGAAACAAAACAAAAACCCCAAAAACCCAAATCGCAATATGATTCTGCCATATCTCACTACTTAACTCAGGCTACTGAGCTTTCTGCCTCTCAAAAGTGTGATGTAGAAATTTATAAGGAAGAGGCTAAGCGGTGGAAGAAAACAGCTCATGTCTGAGATGCAAAATGCAAAGATGCGCAAGCTGCAGTATGAGTTGTTCTTAAAAAAAAATCACTTACTAAACCTAGAGGCCAGCCTGTGCAGTCTGTTGGCAACTGTTATCTCAGCATACACAGCAACTGGCTTCTGCACAGGGAATTATTACTGGCCATGTAGGCAGACAGAAATCTTAATAGTACAGACAGTGTTGTACAGAGGCTGTATAAAATAAAATCAAGTCAAATCAGGATATAGGACATCCTTTTCCCTACGCTCCTCTCAAACAAATAGTAAAACAGCTGAACAAAAACAACATGCCGCAGGCTAGTGTACCCATGACTCCTGTAATTATAAAAATGAACACAAAAACGACTACAAATAAAAATTTAAAAAGCACCACTCACACTACCATTGCAGCAAATAAAATACTAAGACCTAAGCAAGTGCAGGCACTAAAAAAAAGTTTTAAAAATATTACCTCTGACAATGTATTTGCCTAGTTTGCCAAGTTATCACAGTGCTTCAGTTAAATTATAGCAATTATGTTTTGCTCTTAAAAAACCGTCTCCCATTAAACTCCTTCTTGGGACTTCCCATTGATATACAGAAGAAAGATAGAGACAAAAAGTAATCTTATAAAATTATTATTAAAGTAGTAAGCCCTGGTAAGTTTTCATCTAAAGGAACAAGCCCTGAAAAACCTCTAATGCCTACTTGCAGAGTAAAAATATCCAATGGCAAACTATGGGGCATAAAGAAAAAAAAGTCATATCTTTATAAGTCTTTTGAGCTCATTTCATAAAAGAGCTACATCCGCAAGTAAAAGTTGCTTTGAGTATTCTTAATTTATCAACTATAATGGGAAAGGCACTGTTACAAAAGGTTCAGGAAGTTCATTTACTCGTAACCCAAGTAATAATACTTCCTTTAATAAGTACAAAAAGAAAAAAGAAAAAAAAAGCAAGCTGCTGCACAATCAAACTGCCATATCACCTTTCAAAATAAAGAAAATAATTCAGTTCTCCCCAAAATTAACAAAAAATGCAGCTGAGGGCGTGGTCATAAAAAATTGATCTCCTGCCCTGAGTACTGTGAAATCAAGTTGTCCAATATGTCCCTGATGCCCTAATTAATGGCAAATTAAATAAGCATCTGACTGACCTGATTTGTAAGAAGTCTCACACTCCAAAAAACCATGCTAATAAAAATCAGTGGCCAATCCCACCTCCTAAAAAATAAAGCCCTCAACAGCATAGCAGGCCGGGTGTCCCTGAATTCCATAATATATGTGACACCCACTATTTAAGTAATGTTTAAACAGGAATCAGAGGGATAGTAACCATTTTAATCTGTATACAGCAAAAACAATGAGAGTCCTTTGGCTTATGCCTGAAGAAATTTGTTAGTCTTTAACATGCACAGGACTCTCGTTGTTTTAAACAGGAAGCATTAAAAGAGCATAAATACTGCTGCCACTATATCATTAATTATAATCAATGCTTTTTTGTGATGGTACGCAGGGTACTGGCACCTTTTTTGCTGGCCCCGCTGCCTGACTAGGGGGCGGGGTCAGCAGGGGAAAAGAGCGCACTGCAGGAAGAAGAGGGGTGGGAGAGGCATTTTTCAAATTTACTATCAAGGTGAGTACCGACACCCCCCCTTTTTTAAAACAGAAAAAGCACTGATTATAACTGCTTAGTGCCTGCAACAAACCATACTTTAAAAAAAATCACTAACAAAATTTTTAAAAGTTAAAAAATTTCTAGTACAAATATGCCCCTCTCTCATCCCCTTGCTTACACCATTGTAAAAAATACATAAACAGGAATTTTTAATTTTGCATGTGCCAAAAAAGCAGCTGTTGTAGGTTTTATATTAATTATATATTTATAAATGAACCCTTGCACTTTAAACCTTATTAATCTCCAAATCAAGTGTACCATGTCTCAGTATCGACACTAACTGATAAAGATCCAATGTCAACACTTAATATCTAGCTATGGAGGAAGGGCCATTTTTCAGTGTCCATCTGTGGCTGCTATTTTATGTATAGATGGGGTGCTTCAGACCCCAGCTCACTCAGCTCAGCTATGGAGGGGTATTCCATTTGGGAACTTAGCCTGTTACTTTACCTTGCACCTATGGATAACGGCCCTCATGAGGCTGTTCTGCTGGTTTGCACGGCTGGGGTGCTTTATGCTCTGGCCTCACTCTCTCCATTTGACACAGCCCCATTGCCAGTTGTGGTCTGGGAGCTGTTGCCTATGATTGGGGAAATTGAAAGGCGTAGTGAAGAATTATTTCTGTATTACAGTTTCACAGGCACTTGGTGAGTGCCACTGCACGCCCAAGACTGTTGTTAAACAAAGGGGAGGATTAATTCTTTTGAGTGACAGACTCAGTGGTAATCATCTCATGTAAGACGGCTGATTTTAACAGGCCATTGGGGAATCTCTTTCAGCAGGAAAGCTTAGGCAGCATAGGATTTAGCTTCAGAAATAAGAGGAACTCTAGCAGTGAACTCTAAGTTATCCACTTTCTTGATTGTGATGCTGATCCACCATTAACTAGGCCATCATAACTCCACTGTTTGTATTTTCGATAATTTCTCTTTTTAGTTATTTTTTTAAGATACATTCTTAAATATACCTGGGACTCGGTTATCCCATCAGTTATGTGTGCCAAATTCCTGATGAAGTCTGCCGGAACCATACGTGTGCACAACTGCTGAACAGGCTGCAGGGTTCTCTTTCCAAGAGACTCTGATCTCTCAAAGGCTATGCCTACACTAGAAAAACTTAAGTTGACTTTGTTAAGTCAATTTAATAAAGTCAACTTAAGGGTTACTCCACATCCGCACCGTCCTTAAGTTGACTTAAGGAGTCAACTTAAGGCTTAAGTTGACATAATGGGTGGTTCTTATTAAGTTGACTTAAGCTTTCATTAAGTCGACTTAAGGAATTTCTTAAGTTTATTTAATGAAAGTCCAGTGTGGACATGGAGTAATTTAGGTTGACTTAAGGGTGTTTAAGTCGACTTAAATTGCTAGTGTAGACATACCCAAAGATACCTATGGGCAGCTCTCCTTCCTCATATACATCTGTGATGCTACACATAAGCCATATCGCCAAGTTGGTTTGGGGGGCTTGGAGCCCTGGTACGGGTTTCTCTCCCAAATAAAAAGTATTTCTGAACTGTAAAAAACTTCTCTTCTTTTCGGGCAACAATCCAGAACCCCTCACGCACCTACAATATATCTGATTTCTTCTGACTAAATGTGGACAGAAAATGGGAAAAGTCCTAATTAAAATGCCAGGTAGTAGACAATTCTTTGAAGCAAAGGGGCTACCATTCTGAATGCCGCTCTGTCCCAGCCTAGTGAAACGCTCAGGAGGGTGGCTGACTTGCTAGTACAGCTGTTGTGCCCACTTGTCAAGCTTAGAATAAGGCAACTAAAGAGCTTGTCTCATTATGCCTCTGACTGGTAGCAATTACCACGTGTGTCAAACAGGAACTTTCCGGCTGCTCAGCTACAGCCATTTGACTAACTTCCCCATGGACTAGAAACAAAAATTCTCTCCCCCTGCCTCCTCACAGTGACTTCTTGATTTCTTAGTTTTAAAGAAGAAACGAATCTTTGTTATTCCACTGCATGGTTACCAATTAATGAACAGCTATGAGTTCCTTCTGGAAAAAGATCAGTAGATGCTTATTATCATTTAATACAGAGCAAAATGCCAGGGTCTACCCTGGTAAGCTATGCACAAATGATCTTGTACAGTTCAGTCCAGATATCGCTTTTACTTATTATTGCATGTGCCTAAGAGGCCTCCACATATTGTAACTGCTAGAACTCCCATCAACTCATACATAAAATCAGTAATTATTTTAAAAAACAGTCTGAGAGGATGGAGGAAGCAGCCTGCTCTGGCAATGAAGAGTCTCTCAAACAGCGATGTTTATTCCTCAGGCTTGAGGTGCAGGAGTTCTAAATATACACAAAGAGAAAAAGACCAGCTCATTGGACAAACTGGTCTTCTGGCAGATGAGTGTGCAGCGCTCCTCGGGGACTCCTCTTCTCTCCTTTCACCCCCAAGCTTGGTTATTCTACTCTAAGAATTAACTCTCTGCCTCCATGGCTTGTGTTACCATTGATGAGATAAATATACAGCTCTGACAGGAACTTTCTTTTCCTCCCAAAGATCAGATGAGGAAGCTGTCTTTTTATCTCTTCAGTAAAGGCGGAATCAAGAAACTAACCACTTTTGCCATATAATCCTCTTCCACAAAACATACAATCACACACGGCACTGTTTCAGGCGAGTTTTAATAAAATTGCTGTCTTCAAAGGAGCATTGTTTGCAAACTAGTACTCTGCAGAAATTATTTCAAAACCACTTTAAAGAGCATGTTTTAAAAGAAAACAAAGAATCTTAAGAGTCAATAAGATTTAGAAAATCATTCACCGGCTGCATTGCAAGTGGAGTTTCCTCAGAACTTGCTCAGCTCTGAATGTTTTTTGACTAAAGCCTTTCGTGCCAACTAAGTGAGCGGGCGTGCCTGTTACGTGCAGTTACAGTACAGTAGGTTAATAAGTAACTTGAACACTGAAGCAAAACTCTAGCCCCAGCTTGTAATGAAAAGCTGCAGTAACTGTTTAAAATCAACAGCTCATGAGTCCATTTCAAGACACTGAAAGATTTAATTTTTTCCCAGCGTCTGGAAAAAAACAACATTCACACTGCACACCAAAAGTCAGCTTTCACTAATGTCTCAGGAGGCTATTAATGTACCCAAATGTAGGCTGGTGGTTTACAAACTTCACACTAAGTTTTTGCAACAAGTTTGTTTCAGACAACAAAACCTCTTCTTTCAGACACTGAGGGCCCAGCTACAGGGAGAGTTAGTGTGTGGCATGACAGCCCGTAATGTTACAGCCCACTATCTGTGCGCTAACTGGCCATCTGGACCCTGGTGCTTCACACTCAGTTCCATAGCGCACAGTGATTTAAGTCTCAGTGGGTGGCCGGCTAGTGTACTGTAATCACACCCTTGCTTGCTGCACACAAACTCTCCAGGTAAACTAGCTCTATTTCTTCTTTCATCAAATTGAAGTCAAGTAATCTATAATACATTAGGCACAACAATCTCCCGCATTCCCCCTCCCCCATCAATACTCCTCTCAAATGCCTGGGAGAATAGCCAGACCTTGCAACATACCCTGAAGATCAACAGTCCCAAGCTCGAACTTTTCAAAGGGTTTGAGGTATGAAGCGTGACCCATGGTAAAGTTCTCGTCACAGTAAATGCTGTGCTGTCAGCCTTTTAGCCCCATTACAACAGCTTTGGTATCACCACAGGAAAAGAGCCAGTCTCTAAAGAAGGCAGGATCCAAACCATCTAAGGCAGGAGTGTGGGAGACCCCCCTTCCACTCTGGAGAAATGAGAATCCAGGTGGTTCCTCCTCCATCCATGTAGCCTGAGGGAAAAAACACACTGAGGAGCTGGCTAGAGACGGCAGCTGGTAGGAGGAAATGCAGAAGCTGCCAAAGCAGGGACCATAGGACATTCATGTAACTTTCTAGTTGGACTGAACTTTCTCTATCTTTATTGATTGGCTGTTTGTCCCAAATTTCTCCCTCCGGCTCCCCCAGGTCTCTTTAACTCAGCTTTGCTCTATCTTTTGCTCTAACAAAAGCTGAAAATAATCAGCACAAATTCTTGAACAGTACATACACCTGACCCTTCAATTGTTCTGTCGGCTCTATCTGTTCAATGACTACTTTCCTCTAATGTGCATGGAATCTGAGACAGGGAAACCTGATTCTCCTCATCTTATATTCTGAATTTGGAAAGACAGCTGGTTGGACATGAGTTCAACTGTTCAAATGACACGAAGGGAGTGGGGAGACATACCCCTGCTTGTGATTGCCCCGCTATGGAAGAGTCCTCAGCAGCCAATGAAACCAATTCCTGCTCTATCCCCTTCTAAGCTCCTGGTACAGAAAGCATTTTAGGGACGCAGAAGGGCGTGTTGATGGGGCAGGGACACTTGGAATTGATGGAACACAAAGTACTTCAGCAATCCCCTGTTGCTGGACAGTCCCTTATGGATCATTGTCGGTTGGTGTAGGTTAGATCAACCTACACCTGGGTCTAGGGCCCAGGCAAGAATGGGAGAGATGTAACCGGGTTTCTCACAGTCCTTTATCTCTTTTCTGTTGTGTCCAAAATAAGCTGGGCTCAGAGAAACTGGGCCCAAATGGCTTCTCTACAATAAATACTTGGATTACAAACATGGATGGGTATTTTAGGCAGAGAAAATGTTCTATTTGTCTATGAAAAGAAAGACAGCCGTGTCTTGACTCTGCAAATGTTAAATCAAGACATTTCCTTGCTCCTGGGCCTTGAATATTCTTTGCATTGTTTGTGTAGCTGTGCTCACTGACTCTGCTTTATACAATCACCTTTTATGTAAAACACTAGGCATCCAAACACATTTAAACAGTGATGGAACAGAGCTGAGCATTAATACATCATCAGCTTGCCATTAAATACTCATTTGAAGAAGATTCTGTTTTGATTCTTATTGTCCCTGTAACTACAGGCCTTCACACGCTTTCTGAATCACTGCATCCTTCACACATGCCCTTTGGCAAACCTGGCACCCTAAAATAATCTGATGGACTGAAACACAATTGCTTTTACAAGTACAATACTTCTTTATATATTTGTTTTGAAAACAGCTTCCAGAGTTGAGAGTATGTCAGCGAAAAGGAAAAAGAATGTTGATGATGTTACAAGGTCAGTTTTTCAGAGACCGTAGGCACTGGCACGCTGTCAAATAATCACTATGGTAAACATGGCAGCTCACAGACAATGATTCAGCGGCTTTGACAATACTAAGACGTAAGCTCCTGAAGTTACTCACATTCTCATATTCCTTAATACATATACACAACCTCAGGGGAATTTTAAAAAACTAAGTTAAAGACTTTAAGAAGTAAAAAAAATAGCATAGCTAAGTGAATGCGCATTCTTCCGATGTATATTTTACACATACCCTGTTTATAAACAGAATATTATGAAAAAATATCAGGCCAGGAGCTGGGCCTGTTAACATATCTTTAAGAATGTAAATCCCAGGGTGTTGTCCTTGCACTCAAAAGAAAAATCAAGGACAATTTTGCAAATGATGCCATCCCTTATCTAGAAGGCTTTGCTTAAACGTTTTAGGAGGAAGAATCCATATCCATGTTATGGACAGCATAGTATCTTTCCCAGACCTGAAGAGCTCTGTGTAAGCTGGAAAATATGTCTCTTTCACCAATGGAAGCTGATCCAATAAAAGCCATTCCTTCATCCCCCTTGTCTCTCTGAATCCATATCAATTTCAGGTACCCCAGGAAAGGATCTTCCAGGGAAGAAGAGAGATGAGATGCCATGTTGTTGGTAGGCACATGCCATCTGCTTCTATAATGCCAACAATCCTATATAATGTGTCTTTAACTATACACCTGTGTTCTATTCAGAATTGGAAGGAAGATGGGTCTGCTGCCTGATGAATCACTAGGGGTGCCAGTGATCTTTGGCACAAGAGGATTTCAAAAACCAATATTCTCCTGCTGGGGTCCTGTGACTGATGCGGGGCTGCTCCAGAACAATTTATGAATCCTGTATGTGATCTGGTTATTGAGAAGTTCACTCTAGGAATAAACTGGTTTAGTTTAATAGGGACGTTGCAAGAAAACCAAGCAGGACAGCGAGGACACTAAACAATGACTCTAGATAAGCCACACTACTACCACCACCACTCCAGGAAATACCGTGGCATTGCTAAGAGATGATGCCTGAGCTACCTGCTGGGAAAGTCCTACCTTCTGGCTCCAAAACTTATTTTGCAACATATGGCCAAGCTGGGAAAGAGATCTAAAGGCCCTTTGTCTAGATTTAAAATGATAGTCTGCCTCTCTAAAGGAGTAGTTGTGGAGTTATTCAGCCTGACACGCTGGACTTATTAGGTAGACGCTAGGTGATCATCAGGGGATAGCAAATCTATGTGGATTATCTGCTCTTTTAAAGTCATCTCTCTCTTATATTTTCTCCAACTGCTGCAATTAAACAATACTTTGTTTTTTTAAGAAGGCTGTCTGATTACTGTATTTGCCAGTGGTCACAGACAATGAAGGGGAAAAACTGCAGAGGCCAGAATTCAGTCAGGCCTCCTAGACAAGCACCTCTGCAGGGACAGATGTGCAGCTAGCTTTGTAACTGTGACAGGTCTTAATCAGCATAATACATATAAAGGGGATCCCTGGAGGCTGCACTGTTTCTCCACAGAGCAGGCCACCCAGGAAGGGATTACATCCTTTGACACAGAATCCCTTCCTGAGCTTCACCTGGGGCAGTGGGCTCCTGTGCCATAAATATGATCCTTAGACTGGCCCTTCCCTCACGACAAGAAGATGATTTATTCTACGTCTCTGAGGTGGCTAGGAGTCCTTTTGTGTGCTAGTTAGATAAAAAATGCTTCAGTAACCTTGTACAGTCCTACTAAAAAGGTGAAGAAAATAAAATAAACCCAAGCTACTAGAAACCAAATGTAAATACCCGCCGTACCGTTTGTCAGGCCATAGTCCTTTGCCTCAGTTTCCCACCTTGCTGGTGAAAGTCTGACAGATGAGTGTCCCTTTCACCTGCCCTTTGGTCAGCACCCCACTCAGGGTTGGCTGTCCAAAGGCAGTGAAGTCCCGGAATTCAAGGTGCATTCATGTGGGGTCACACCCCACCGCCAAAGGGGAGAGATCGAGCAATGTCTCTGCTACCACTCACTGCTCTTGCTGTTTGCTACCATCGCTGTCACCTTTAGTGCTGTCCCCCGCTGTCACTCTTGTTTCTGCCACTGTCTCTGCTGCCCTTGCTGATGCTCACTGCTGTCTCTGCGGCTGCTGCTTGCTGTGATGCCTCGTTCTGAGGTTCCATCACTCAGCCTAGTTCTTAGTGATTTAAGCTCTTCGAAATTTCACCCGGTAGTGGGGACACTCACGGCTTCTGCATCCTCTGCACAGTCTTTTATTGCAATACTGCCCACATACCAGGCCTAAGGCTCAGCCCCCTGAGCAGGAAATCAGTGATTTCAGCTCTAATGATCACTGAGGAGAAGCAAGGACTCTCCACTAAGTTTGAGCTGTGTCTTTAAACTCTGCCGGGAGAGAGTAAAGTGGTACCTAGGCCTCTTTAAACAGAGCCCCCAGCACCAGGCAGGAACGTCTGCCCCCATCCCTTCTGACTTGCATTTCGATTTGGCTTCTTTGCCCTCTGTGTACTGAGTGAGGTTATTCAGGTGATATGCTCAGCTAGGGCACGTTCAGTACAGTTCTGTTGCCCTTTAATCATACAATAAGGATGACTGTATTTCACTTCAAACCTGAAGTGAATTTTAACCCCAAACTGATCACTTGTGCAAAGTGGGTTTGTCCCTTGATGCCTCCAGCAAAGATGTGTCTTTTTGTATTCGGCTGCTTCTGAAGCCTTTCCCTCCAGTTCATCAATAGATGGAAGGGGAGAGCTCATTCAGATGCTGGCTTACACTAGTGATTTCTAACAGGTATTTCTGTCATTCTTATAGGATATGAGAACAGCCTTGGCTGCCAGCCACGGTTCATTGCTTCACTGGTAGTAATAAGAGCTCTGTTATATGCCCTGGTGCAAACACAGGACTGACCATATGTATTAGAACTTGACAATGAAATATTATAATCACTCACTGCAGTACTTACAGTGTAGACAAAGGAAGGTCTTTATTAGTTAATGTAGTGGGAGGCACGAGAAAAGACTGAAAGCAAGTCACAGCAAGAAGGTACCTTTGGAAAAACAAAAGTCAGTCTAAAGACAGCAAGAAGTAAAGATGTAATGGAGAAGAGTTCCACATAGAAACCCTTCAACTAGTCCATTAAAGAGTGTGAGAGAGCAGGATGAAGTGGACCTGATTGTTAGCAAAACAACAGCGTTAAGAGGTACCTTCCACTGAAGTCTCCCCAGTTTCCTAGGAAGGGCTAGTAAAATTGCCTCATCCCAGAGCCAGCTACACTACAGCTCTTTCATAAAGAAAGGATTTCTCAAAAGTGACTGAAAGAAACTGGGCCTGTGAATGCCTCGAGTTTCCAGGATGACTGCGACAAACATCTGTCTAATGGCAACAAGATACATGCCAACTGACAGGAGGACAAAGCTGAAAACTGGCATGAAGTCCCTCAAAATCAGCTGTTTCATTCAGCTCACTAGAGGCCAGCATCTCTTGCAAACAGAAATCATTCAGCCACACTCTTGTCCTTTTTTATTTGTTAGCATGGAGTGAGTTTGGTACTTGTGCACAGAGCTGGCTTGAGACAGGCATCGTGTAAGCAGGCCCTGTTTGCCAGACTTCCCATCTTTTTCTGGCAAACCTTTTAAATGCTATTCTGCCAAGGCCAGCCCTCTCATGACCAGATGCCAGTTGCACGAAGTTATAGATTTTGTGAGACATAAAAATACATACAAGGATTAGGATGCCAAATTTGCTTCCCCTCTTGGCCTACCATTCTTCTATTGACGCCATCATCAGTTATTAACCTGCAGAGGATTTTGAAAAGTCTGATTTACTTTCATTATGTGTAAGGGACGGGTCACTGACTCCCTTTCACACAAACACAGGAAATAGGGAGTCATTATCTCTGTAGAGTAATAAATAAAAAGGCATCTGAAAGAAGACATGAGACTGAAAACGTTAAGCCTGGGAACTGGAATATTGGTGTAAGAGCCTAATTTTAGGTACCCAGGTTTGAAATTTCTGGCTCAACTCCCATTCTCAGGATAGGGAACAGCTGTTTAGGATTCCATTTCTTGGTAGTTTGTAGGTTGTTCACACTTTTCTTCAGCAGGGTCCAAATAAACATTTTTATGTTTTTTCTTGAGAGTAGGGAGAGGAGACCATTCATTTGTGGCACATCAGCTCTGGTTCTTCATCTGGCAGTGAAAACAAATATTAAGCAACACCCTCCCATATTCATCTCTGCTTTTTGAGCAGGTGCCTGGGTGTGGGTAAAACCTTATGTACCACCCACGCACCTGCACATTATTACTCTGCTATTTATGAGAACCAGGATCCAATGGGTTCTTTGAATCACGATTTTTCCCCCTACTCTACTCACATATTAGCACAGCTGCCCTGTACATCGTGCAGCTAGTAAACAAACAATTTATGCCCATGAATTCTTTTATCTGAGTCCTGTTCATCATTATAAATTAGGTCAATATGTGCTATTCAAGAATCATTCAATAAGGCCTTCGTTGTTATTCCTTAGTTCTTGGGCCTTGAGAACATACCATATCCAGGGAAACAGAGCCTACACATAACTAAAAGAGTTATATTATTTTAGAAGCAGATATGATATGAGACTCTTAGTGTATTGGAATTAGTTAATTAAAAAAAATTAGGAACTAATTTTAGGACTGACAGGATTTTCTAAAAAATTAACCAATATTTACTTCATGTTTTAAACACATACTTTACAAATCATCCCACACTTTCAGGAAGACCATAGATCACACGTAATTGCTGCTGACAATTCTCTACAGAAAGGAAAACAAAGAAAAGAAAGCAACCTCAATAGAAGGTTGAAAGATGCATCAGGATTGCTCAGTGACCCAAAAGTACAGGAAAAAAGGTGACAGTATTGACCAGAGACACATCACAATCCCTTTCATTAACCAACTGCTGTGAAATGAAGGATAATAAATAATTCATTGATTTTTAATCACCTAAAAGAAAGAGCTACTGTGGTGTGTTCGGAGGATGAAATAAAACAGAAGTGCTCGAGTGTCTCTCATGCAATTCCAAACATTTAGTTCATTCCATCTCTCCTTGGAGACTTAAGGCATAACTACTGGAAGAGCATTAAAATTGAAAACGAAAATACTCTTAGGAAAAATCTAATCAGACAAAGAGTACACATGGTTAACACAGAACGAGATATAAACTAATGGCAGTACAAATAATTCTAATGAACATTTGAAAACATCTCCATCTTTGTGAAAGCACAATGCACCTTCTAACATACTTGGGAGCAGAGGGTAGCATTTTAACACTTCACTGCTTTTCTGATTTTGAATCAGCTCTACTTAAATTTTTATGGGGAGAGATCATTTGAGCCAGTACAACATCGCAAAAATGAATTTTCACAGATGTTGAAGTCTTTGGTTAACTATTTCCAAGTCAGCATTCTTACTAAGGTAAGGTGTGCAATCAGAGATGAAGTGAACAGAACATTTATATTTAAACAGGTGAATATCTAATCCCCTTCAAGATGATACAAAAACAAACCAAAGTTGAAAAGGCAACTTGAGAAAGTGTTTCTTTGGTTCAGGATACTGGTACCCCTTCAAAAATACTTTTAAAATCTCTTATGGCTTTTGCCATATGTAGAATGTTCAGAGGCAGGCCACTATTCTTCTCAAGGGAAACTAAGAAGTACGGTAAATTGCACAGTCCCACTAACCAAATCTCTCGGGATGGAATAATATAGCACAGGAGAAGAGAAGGAGGTGATATGATCAACTTGACATGTTCTCATTTAACAGGAAATTGTCAAGACAAAACAATTCTGTTTTGTTTAGTTCACGTAATGTAATCACAGGATTTATTTCCCCTTCCTTACTGTAATTTTTTTTCAATGTATGTCTTCTCCACTCTGGCATCTAACAAAGTGGGACTTTGCTCATGAAAGCTCATGGAAAAATAAATTTGTTAGTCTTTAAAAATGCCACAGAACTCCTGGTTTGTTTTGCTGAACTAGACTAACACGGCTACCCCTCTGGAACTTGCCTTAGTTCAAATAACTTTTGTTGAAAGAGTTTTAGGGGAGTAGAATTTTTAATGAAAAGCACTCAAGCAATTCTTAACGACAATGGGTTATATTTATGCTTAATGTTAAGCACATGCATAAATCTAGGCAGGATCAATGTTTAGTGTCGAAACAAATGAAAACTGTAACCTAAATAATTGTGAAAGACCCTGTGTTATATAAGAAATTAATGATAGTTGAGCAACAGGAAAAAGTACAATGTATTATGATGTAGGGCAAATGGGCTGCACTCCACTATTTATTATTTTTATGATGTTCTCAAGTGTGCTAGGTTCTTCACAGACAACATATAGAAGACAGGTCCCTATCCCAAAGAATATGCATTCTAAAGGCTGGTCCCAAGCCCATCAAAGTCAATGGGAGTTACAAAAACAATACAAACCCAACTCTATAAAATATTTAATATATCATTATCCAGGGTTATTTAATTCCTTCTTTTAGACCAGAAAAAAAAGTTTAAATAAGGCAAAATTAAATAACACAAACAAAAGGCAACTTCAAAGTAGTATATTTCAGAAGGAAAAATCAAATACATAAATACAAGATGGACAATAACTGGCTAGGGAATAGTACTGCAGAAAGCTATCTCAGGATTATAGTTGCTAAAAAACTGAATGAGCCAACCATCTGATGCAGCTGCAAAAAAGACTAATATAATTCTGGGGTGTATTAGCAGAAGTGTCATATGTATGACATGGGAGGCAATTCTTCCACTCTATTCTGCCCCTCAGCTGTAATACTGTGTCCCATTTTGGATACCATGCTTTAAGACAGATGTAGACAAATTGGAAAGTATCCAGAGCAGAGCAACAAAAACTACAAAAGTTTTAGAAAACATGACCTATGTGGAAAGGTTAAAAAAGTGAACATTTTTAGTCTTGAGAAAGAAGACTGAGGGAGAACCTGATCAATGTTCTTCAACTATTTTAAGGGTTGTTCTCAAGAGGATGGTGATCAATTGCTCTCTATGTTCACTGAAGATGGATTAAGAAGTAATCTCCATTATTTGAAGGAAGAGAGATTTAGGGCAGATATTAGGAAAAAATCTTGCTAGCAATACTGGACTATGTTAGCAAGCGACATAGTGGAATCCCAATCATTGGAGATTTTTAAGAACAGTTTGGACAAACACATGATCCTGCCTCAGCACAGGGGGATGGACTAGATGACTTCTAAACTTCTTCCATCTCTACAATTTTATGATGAAATTTATTCCTGATTTCCCAAAATAATCAATTATATAATCATATGAGGGATGGAGAAGGAAAGAACACATTTTCTATCTCAGAGGATCTCGCCTGGTAGTGTGTAAGTACTTTCTTCTGGTTTAAGCTCTTGTTCTTTTATCTCAAGTTCTGACCTTAGCAATAATTAGATTATTTTAGTAACGATCCCATTGTTGCTGCTAATGACATGCTAAAGTGCTCAAAGGACATGGAGGTCAATTATCCCAAGTGATAAACCCCAGAATGAAAATGACTACTGCCATCAGTTAAAGCATGTGATTTAGGGCTATCCAGGACATTACCCTGCAGAGGGTTACAGTCTGAATGCCTTAATGCCAGAGTCAGCAAAGATTGTGAATGCTGAGGAGGCAATTCATTTAACCCGTAGGGCAGAAGCAACTTTGTCACCCGCCAGCAATTCTCGCAGGCCAAGTTAAGCTGAAAAATATAGGTGAAATTTGGAGAAAGAACTAACTGTCTTTCCCTGGTCACCGTAGAAAAGGCCATAGCAATTTAAGGTCTAGGAAAGAAGGGCATTGAGTAAAAAGGGGAAATAAGGGAATCTCCTCAAGCCATTTAAATACAAGAGGGTTAGTAATGAACTCACAAAGCAAGTTGTCAGGCTTCTTTATTGAAGGGCCTTGGAGGGTCTTTCCAATTATTCTTTTAAAATGACATTTTACTCATAGGCCACAAGATGCAAGCTGTGCATCGTGGCCAAGAAACAGGCAGAACTCTCCTTGCAGTAAATGTTAATTCTTAAAATCAGCTAGTGAGAGTTGATGCTGAGTGATCTAGAGAATTCCAACGCCAACTACCCTGCAGAGCACAAAGCTAGGATCAGGGAATCAAACCTAGCTCACCCAATGAAGTATTCCACCAAGTGTGTTTTCAGTGTTATTTAGGAGATACACATTTTGGTTTTTAATAGACATGCTTAGTACTTGTTAACACTGAAAGAGTCAGGTAATCCAAAGATAACAATTTTCATCACTGTTCAGGAAAACTTTCTAACAGGAGTCATAACATTCTTAGGGAAACAAACCAATTGGCATTTCCAGTACATTCTAACCAAAAAGTACTGTTCTTTCTAATACATTAGGCAGTACACGTTTGAAAACCGTCTTTCATCATTATGTAGGGAACAATCTAAAAAGAGACTATGTTGTAACTGTAAAAAAGAACTGCATCCTAATAAGGAGTGTAATGAACTGAATGGAACTAGAAGTTCACCCAAAGAATTCTGTTCTACAAAACAAACAGAACTCAGTTAAAACCACCATTTCATATTGCTTGCAATAAGCACCCAGAAACAACAAAAGTGTGAAAAATGAATTTACTATTTTTTTTAAAACAAAACCAGAATCTATGCAGTTCAAATCAATTAAGTGTTGAGCCACTAGAAACATAGGGAACAGTCAGTCTATTTAGACTAACACACAGTTTTGTGTTTACTACTTAGAACGAATTCATCATCCAATGGTCCAAACTGAAATTCTGGTTGGCTGGTGCTCAAACTCTGAGGACAGATGCATTTTATATCCATATTAGGCTGTGGAGCAAGTTCTGAGCAGGATTTAAGAGTTCTGCTCTGTTTGTAACTTTAAAGAAGCCAGTGATGGTATCTGACAGGCAGAATACACACTATTATGAAAACATCAAAGATGAGTTTTACCACTCTCTTCTTGCATTATCTATACATATATAAAACAATAGGCATTAAACCAGAAACCAGAGTTACTGTATCACATGGTTCAAGAATTAAAATATCTGAATGGAATGAAAATATTTGCAAATTAAACAGGAAGTTTAGACCAAAAACATAGAAATACTAAATTAAATTAATATCAAGATAAATTTGTGATTTACACTAAAGAAATGGTATAAAGCTATTCTGATCATTCAGTCAAATTAAAGACCTAAATCCATCTTTGTAAAAAATTTCACCTTGATTATTGTTATTTTTATGGTACTGAGTTAGTTGATTTTTAAAGATCTAAAATGGGGATCTGTAAGGTGCTACTTTGTCCTCAGTCCACAAAGGGCATATTGCCACATCCAGAGTCTCTTTCTAGGCACAGTTTTATTACCCAAACATAGGCAAACAAACCAAAACAGTTCTCAGCATCTCTTGGGCTACAGCTCCCAGGGTCCCCCCCCCCCCCCTTTACCTCTCAGACCTTGCTGCTTCAGAGGCACTGTAGGATTCTTTTGTGCTCTGTAAACTAAACCACACCTCCTACAGCTTTCTCCCCGGAAAGCCCTTTTCCCCAGCAACTTCCCTCTGCCTCAACTCCTAGGCAACTGTCACAGCTATGGTTGCCAATTTTGGTTGGACATATTCCTAGAGGTTTTATCACATGACATGATCTTTAATGCTCAGAGACTCCAGAATAATCCTGGAAGGTTAGCAACTACACTCCCATAGAGCTTCCTGATATTCCTGTTCCTGTTACCCAGGCTTTTTCATTTTTTGTTTCCTTGTTCCCAGACAGCGAGAGCGCTATGTCTGCTCTCACTCACATTGGCTATGTCTACACTTGTAAACTTAGGTCGACTTTAGTTAAGTCGACTTAGCATGTCCACACCTAAAGTTAAAGTTGACTTAGGGGGGAACTTACAAAGTCGACCTAGACCGTCCACACTGGATGCTCTAGGTCGACTTCTAGTGGCTAGGGGGACCTAGGGCAGGTCTACAGGGATGGGGGGGCACACTTTGCCCAGTGCCAGGGAGCTCAGCCTTTGCCCCATTGTACATGGGTACAATGGGGCAAAGGGGAATGGGGACCCTGGCAGGGCATAGGGGCAGGGTGGGCAGGGCTCTACCCTGCACGGTGGGGGGGCATGCCAGGCTCCCACTGTGCCCCTCCCCCCGGCAGCGAGGGCAGTGGTGGAGTCCTGGAGTAGCCCTAAATCGACTTAGGGCTACTCCAGGTCTACACTGGCTTAATTCGACTTTTAAAAGTCGAATTAAGCCCTAAGTCGAATTAAAACGAGGTTTAATAAAGTCGACTTAATTTTCATTAAGTCAACTTTATTTTCCTTAAGTCGACCTAAGCAACTTGCTTAAGTCGACTTAAGGACACTGTAGTGTAGACGCAGGGTAAAGCTTAAGTCGACTTAATTTACAAGTGTAGACGCAGCCATTCTTTCCTGACTGACTCAGACTCACCAAGCCTTCCCTTCATAAGCCCAGGTGCCTTCCCTTAGAGCCCAACTAAGAAATCAATGGAGGCCTCTTCCCTCTTAAACAGCCCAATACACCAAGTAACAGGACCATAAAGAAAGCATTTCAGGGTAGAGTAGAAGAGGTTACTTACTTGTAACTGGTGTTCTTCGAGATGTGTTGCTCCTGGCCATTCCATAGTAGGTGTGTGCGCGCCTCGTGCACGGAACGCCGGAATTTTTTCCCCTAGAGATCCCGTAGGGCCGGCTGTGGCGCCCCCTGGAGTGGCGCCGCTGCGGCACCTCTATATAAGCCACAGCCGGCCCTCCCCTCCCCAGTTCCTTCTTGCTCTTATTCCGAGCGGGGATGGAGGGCGGGAAGTGGAATGGTCAGGAGCAACACATCTCGAAGAACACCAGTTACAAGTAAGTAACCTCTTCTTCTTCTTCGAGTGATTGCTCCTGTCCATTCCATAGTAGGTGAATCACCAGCCTTACCTTGAGGCGGAGGGTCGGAATCACAGCTTAGCCGAGAGCAGGACGGCTCTGCCGACTGCCGCATCCTCTCTCGCTTGCTGAGTAATCGCGTAGTGTGCCGCGAAGGTGTGGACTGAAGACCAGGTGGCTGCCTTACAGATGTCCACCAGCGGCACACCCCCCAGAAAGGCCGTCGAGGAAGCCTGTGCCCTTGTCGAGTGCGCCTTGATATGGGGCGGTGTAACCTTCGCCAGGTTGTAGCATTCGCGGATGCACTCGACTATCCATCCGGAGAGCCTCTGCGAGGAGATGGGCTCTCCTTTCATTCTGTCCGCTACTGCCACGAACAGTTGGGTGGACTTGCGGAAAGGTCTTGTCCTGTCAATGTAGAACGCCAGGGCTCTACGCACATCTAGGGTATGTAACCTGTGCTCCCTGTCCGAAGCATGTGGCTTGGGGTAAAACACAGGCAGATAAATGTCCTGGTTAGTGTGGAAATGGGACACCACTTTTGGTCGGAAGGCCGGATGCGGGCGCAGCTGTACCTTGTCCTTATGGAAAACCGTGTACGGTGGATCCGCTGTCAGGGCCCGTAATTCTGATACCCTCCTGGCCGATGTAATGGCCACGAGGATGGCCACCTTCCAAGACATACACAGCAGCGAGCATGAAGCTAGAGGCTCGAAGGGTGGGCCTGTCAGCTGAGTCAGGACCAGGTTTAAGTCCCATTGCGCCACCGGTGGACAGGTGGGGGGAAAGAGCTTATCAAGGCCTTTGACAAAACGCTTCACCATCGGGGCCGAGAAGACTGTGCCCCTTTCCGTCCCCGCATGGAAAGCTGAGATGGCTGCCAGGTGGACCTTGACCGAAGCGGTTGCCAGGCCCGATGACTTGAGATGCCACAGATAGTCGAGGATACATGGGAGTGGGGCTGATCCCAGTGCGATCCCCTTGTCTGTCATCCAGGCCGAGAATCGTTTCCACTTTGCCTTATAAGCGGAGCGTGTAGAGGGCCTTCTGCTGTTAAGCAAGACCTCCTGGACCTCCCCCGAGCATAGTCGTTCGTTCGGGGTTAACCACTCAGGTACCACGCCTTGAGGTGGAGTGATTGAAGGTTCGGGTGCAGGAGTCTGCCGTTGTCCTGTGACAAGAGGTCCGGCAACAAAGGTAGGTCTATCGGGGCCCTGGCTGAGAGGTTCCACAGGGTTGTGTACCAATGCTGCCTGGGCCACGCCGAGGCCACCAGAATCACTGTGGCTTTGTCGTGTTTGATCTTCAGAAGCACTTGGTTCACTAATGGCGTTGGGGGAAAGGCGTAGGAGAGTTCCCCCGTCCACTGGATCGCAAACGCGTCCGCTATGGAGCCCGGGCTGCGGCCACTGAACGAGCAAAAGCGTGCGCATTTCGCGTTGGAGTTTGACGCGAAGAGGTCCAGACGGGGAGTCCCCCACCTTTGGAAGACATCTTTCAGAACCTCCCACTTTATCGACCACTCGTGGGCTAGAAACTTCCTGCTGAGGTCGTCGGCCAGCGTGTTCTGCGACCCCGGTAAGTAGGATGCTACCGGCAGGATTGAGTGGAGAATGCAAAACTCCCAGAGGATGAGCGCTTCCCTGCAAAGGTGGGAGGAGCGGGGACCGCCTTGCTTGTTGATGTAGAACATAGCTGTTGTATTGTCCGTCTGGACGGAGACTACTTTCCCTCTTAAGTGCTCCTTGAATGCCTGACAGGCCAGACGAACTGCCCTGAGCTCCTTTATGTTTATGTGGAATCGGAGCTCCTCGCCACTCCAACGGCCCTGGGTCCGTAACCGACCAATGTGCGCTCCCCAGCCCAGATCTGAAGCATCCGTTACCAGGAAAATCGAGGGGCTCGGGGCTCGGAAGGGTAACCCTGCACAGACCTGGTCCTCTTGGCACCACCAGTCTAGGTCCTTCAGGATTTGTGTGGGAGGGGCCACTATCACGTCCAAGTCGTCCTGGCTCGGGCGGTAAACCGACGCTAGCCACAGTTGAAGGGGGCGGAGACGCAGTCGGGCATGTCTGACTACGTAGGTACATGCCGCCATGTGCCCCAACAATCTCAGGCACATTCTTGCCGATGCTAACGGATGCCTCTGCAACCCTCTTATGGTATCTCGGATCACTTGGAACCGTGATCGAGGAAGAGACGCTTTTGCCACTGTCGAGTCCAGGACCGCGCCTATGAACTCTATTCGCTGGACCGGCACGAGGGAGGACTTGCGCTGGTTGACCAGCAGACCAAGGCGGCTGAACACATCTTGTATGATCTGCAGATGGTGAGACACCTCCGCTGGCGAGCGGCCCCGTACAAGCCAGTCGTCCAGTTAGGGGAAGACCTGAACCCTCCTCTTTCTGAGGAAGGCTGCCACTACTGCCAGGCATTTGGTGAAAACCCTGGGAGCCGCGGCGAGCCCGAACGGAAGGACTGTGAACTGAAAATGCCTGTCTCCCACTCTGAAACGCAGGAACCGCCTGTGGCGTGGGGTTATTGCGATGTGGAAGTAGGCGTCCTGTAGATCGAGGGCGGCATACCAATCTCCCGGATCCAGGGATGGGATAATTGAGGCCAACGAGACCATGCGGAAACGGATCTTGCGCAGAAAACGATTCAGGTACCGCAGGTCTAGGATGGGACCTAGAGGCCCCCTTTCGACTTGGGAATAAGGAAGTATCTGGAGTACACCCCTTTCCCCCTCAGGTCCTGAGGCACCTCCTCTATCGCCCCTTTCTCCACGAGGGACTGTACCTCTTGGGCCAGCAGTTGTTCGTGAGAGGGGTCCCTGAAGAGGGACGGGGTGGGGGGGGGCGGAACGGAGGGTGTGAAGAGAACTGGAGCGAGTATCCATGCTGCACCGTGCGGAGCACCCACTGGTCCGAGGTAACTAGCGCCCAAGCACGGTGGAACCGGGATAATCTGTTGTGGAAGGGCAAAGGAATTGGATCCGCAACAAAGACTGGTACGTCGTCCCCGATCGTACCCTCAAAAGGCCTTCTTGGGGCCGGAGGAATGACGCGGCCCGCCCTGGTTTTGTTCCGAGGGGCGGCGGTTTGCCCTGCGCCCGTTACGGCCTCTCCTTCGGTCCCAATCCTGGCGCCGTTGGTATGGCCGAGCCGTTATCTGTGGCTTAAAGGGCTTTCTTTGAGACGCCGGGGCGTGGAGGCCCAGCGATTTTACCATGGCCCTTGAGTCCTTGAGGGACTGTAATCTGGAGTCCGTTTGAGAAGCGAACAGCTCCGGTCCTTCGAAGGGCAAGTCCTGGATAGTAGTCTGGACCTCAGCGGGGAGGCCCGGGCTTGGAGCCAAGAACTCCTCCGCATTGTGATGCCAGAGGCCATTACTCTAGCTGCAGCGTCCGCTGCGTCCAGGGCCAATTGTAGGAGGGCTCGAGACACCACTTTACCCTCCTTCATCATAGCTGCCAGCTCGGACCTCGAGTCCTGGTCCAGCTTGTCGGACAGCTTGTCGAGGGCCGCCCACGAATTAAATGTGTACCTGCTGAGGATCGCCTGCTGGTTGGCGATCCTCAGCTGCAGCCCCCCTGAGGAGTAGACCTTGCGGCCGAACAGGTCCATCTTCCTAGCGTCCTTCGATTTGGGCGTAGGACCTTGGTGACCTTGCCTCTCCTTTTCATTGGCCGTTTCAACCACCAACGAGTTCGGGGCTGGGTGTGAATAAAAATGCTCGTAGCCTTTCGCGGGGACGAAGTATTTCTTCTCCACCCTCTTGGCTGTCGGAGCAATGGAGGCTGGGGTTTGCCACAGGGCTTTGGTTGTATTCTGCACCGTCTTAATTAGGGGCAGGGCAACTCTGGATGGACCTTCTGGAAGGAGGATGTCAACCATGGGGTCCGCTTCCTCCATGACTTCCTCCGCTTGTAGGCCCATGATCTTTGCCACTCTCCTAAGTAGGTCCTGATGAGACCTGCTGTCATCTGGGAGAGGAGCCGGCTTCGCCCCTGCCACAGCCTCATCCGGCGGGGACGAAGACGACTCTCCGGCGGGGTCCGGATGGGGGTCTAGTGCCCTCGTGGACTGCCGACCTTCCGTCACTGACGGATTGTCCAGGGCTTTTTCTGCCCGGTCCCGGGCTGGTGCCCTCCCCAGTTCCAGAGGAGCGCTCGCCGTGCATGATGGCTGATGCCTCGACGACAGGGTGGAGGGAGGCCTCTCCGACAGGGGACCTTGGGCCTGATGGTACGCCCATGGGGTCCAAAACGGCCACTGTTGTGGCGGCTGCCACTGGGGCCCCCACCGGGCCTGGGAATGGCTGTGGCTGTCCCCTCTTCTCCCCGAGCGGCTCCTGCTCCGCCTGGCGGAGCTCACACTGTCCCCCGACTCGGAGGAGAACCTACTCCGGGGCGACCAAGGCGGGGCTGTGCCGTGAACCGGCGAGTACTGCGACCGTCCCGTTGTGGGCGCCGCTTCTCGCAGTGCCGATGGACGACGGTGCCGTGAGGAGTCACGGTCCAGGCGCTCTGGGGGGGACCGGTACCGTGGGGCCCCTGCTGCCGCTACTACTGCTGGCGGAACGGGAGACTGGTGCCGCGCCGGGGGCGAAGTATATTCCGAGCGCTCCCCGTGAGCCGGGCCGGCGGGTGATGGACGCGCCCGCTCCAACGGCGAACGGTGCCGTGGAGGGCTCCGGTAAAGCAGTGCCGGTTTTCCCTTCGATGGCACCGACCTCTGCGGTGCCGGAGGGTGAGTCTCTGGCGCACACGGCGCCGTGTGCGCAATGAGCTCCCGTGGCGCTTCGAACGTCTCTGGCGTTGAGGGCAGCTGGAGATCTTCGTCCAGAATAGCCCTGGTGGGCGAGGCGTTGGACCCCGGACTCGACGGAACCTTCTCCCGGCCCGGAGTCAACGGGGCTGGAGCCTGTGGCTCCGGGAGCTCACGGTCCGAGCCCGGTACCGTCTGAGCCCCATGCTTTCCGCGTTTGACAGGCGATCTCCCTCTGTCCGAACGCCTCTTCTTCTTAGCCGGACCAGGGGAGAGGGAGCGGTGCCGTGGCGGCGGTGCCGAAGGCTTCGGCGCCGGCGGCGGGAGCCGGTGCCGTGGCTCCTTGGCGAGGCTAGTCGGTCTCGGCACCTCTCTGGTGGACGCCGGAGCGCTCCACACCGACGGTGCCGCGCTAGACCCGGGACCCCCGGCGCTCGCCGGCCGCAAAGCATCCTCCATCAGGAGGAGCTTCAGTCTATGCTCCCTCTCCTTCTGGGTTCTCGGGCGGAACCCCCGACAGATCTTGCACCGCTCGCGTAGGTGGGACTCTCCCAAACACCTTAGACACTCGTGGTGCGGATCGTCCAAGGGCATGGGCTTACAACAGGCCCCGCAAGCTTTGAAGCCTGGCATGCCCTGGCCCCGAAACGGGGCTCTTCGTTGGAAAGAAACTATCTACTAACTAGAGAAAACTGTCCACTAACTAGAGAACTAAATTGTTTTAACTAGGGTACTGTGCTAGCAAGCTAGCCAATGTTCCAGCGACCGTCAGGGCGGTAAGAAGGAACTGGGGAGGGTAGGGCCGGCTGTGGCTTATATAGAGGTGCCGCAGCGGCGCCACTCCAGGGGGCGCCACAGCTGGCCCTACGGGATCTCTAGGGGAAAAAATTCTGGCGTTCCGTGCACGAGGCGCGCACACACCTACTATGGAATGGACAGGAGCAATCACTCGAAGAAGAATATACACCTTAGTGAGTCAGGAAGAATTAGAAATAGAGTGTTCTATTTTATTAAATCTTTTACACCATGTCCACCACAGTAGTAGCTGATTGCTTTGGTATGGTCTCATTATGTGGACTGGGTTGCCCAATTAATGACCTAACCAACCAGCAAATTTTTAGATTACAATATAGTGGTTAAGAAAGGAAAGAAAAAGTAAGGAAAACTTTTAAAAACATTCTTAACTTTAGGTATGTGTTTCAGAGTATGTCCACACTGCACTGGGTTGCCTTGCCTTGACTGCTATTTTAACCCAAGGTAGCTAACCCTGAGTGAAGAATTTATCTTTTTGCAGTGCAGAGACATACCCTCACAGACACATGTGGAGTTAATGAAAATTAAACATATGCATATATGTACTTTCCTGAATAGTGGTCTGCCCATTCTACGGGTTTCTCAGCTATGACTATTCTAATTTATGCACATATGCAGCTCCAATCACCTTTTGGTCTCTTATCTATAGTCTAAAAATTCCTGAAAACCCAATGTTATTCTAAAAGAAATTTTCCTCTTCAAAATTTTTATTTATTAGAGTACATGCACCAATTATATATATATTATACAACTTTGGGAAAGCAAGACAAGACTGTATGTAGCTATTTAAAATAGCACATCATCATGTGATGTGCACTGAAAATGCAAATACAAACTGTTGTTCATGAACTGAAAATTACTAGAACTCCAGATGAACAGGAATTGGGAATATCACTAATTCCAGCAGTCAGTGAACGTTCTGTTCTCTACAGAAGAGGTTCTCTAATACAATTGAAAGAGAAATACTAATATTTTAAAAAGCATCTTACTGGAATCTCAGAGCGTTAAATGCAGAAGCAGAATTAAGTATCAGAAGATATGCACTACGGATTTCTATCTAGGAAATAGTATAATGAAAACAGAAGACATATAAGCCTCTGAAAATATATATTCTAGGTTAAAACCAATTAACACTTCAATCATTTATAGCAGAGTATTTACAATATTGCTAGGCCCAAGAGATAACTCTCTTTCATTCAGTGACAAGATCTCCTGGTGAATGTTTTCATGGATTTTGAAAGCAAATCCATAATGCATTCTGAAAAATCCTGCTGATAGCAAGATTCTCTCTGACAAGAGACAAGTGATCGAGCTGGTATCTGGCATTTCTCACTGAAGATTTGTTCCAAGTTAACTCTGGGCAAATGCTATGGGAAGTGGTTTGCCCAGATTTATGGAGCAATCTATTACAATTGTCAGTGGTGTTTGAAAGTGAAATCTTGAAATACCCAGGAGAGTAATTGTTTGTTTTATTCTTTATTAGACTGTACTTTTCAGTGACAATCAAGTGTGGAATCATGGACCAAGAGGACAAAGGGAACAGTGTCTGTGTGCAACTATCTGGATGTTTTGATTCATTATACAGCTAGTGTGCTTTCTTGCACAAGAAGGCAAAAACATCCAGAGTTCTGTTCCAAATACAGCACTAGAAATATCCATTGTAAGACTATCCTAATTCTTACAAATCCCAACCCTATTCTCACAAATACCCTTTGTAAGAAAATCCTAAACCCCTTTGTCTCAAGTAAAAAAAACCCAACAACAATTTTAACTCACAGGCTGGAATCACTCAGTGACATTTTTACCATGTTTCCTTTAGTCTGCATGTGTCCACCTACCAATTGCTATGTTTCTGCCTCAATATGTCATGACCCTCTCTGTGGTATAATATGCTAAGCATTTGGGGCATAGTTCATTCCTGTGCAGAGAGCAAGCCCCAGGCTTATGCACTTAAATCTCACTTAAGCCCTATTTCCTGTGAATAATTTCAATGGAAAACTGAAGAAATTATAAAATTGGCTAAGATTTACCATACAAATATAAACAATGAGTAGTCCCGTGGTACCTTGGAGTCTAACAAAAAAGATGTTTGGGGGCATAAGCTTTTGTGGGCAGGAAACCATTTCGTCAGATGGATACAAGTATACATTTCAAGTGGGATTTTTAAAAGCACTGACTATAGGCCTAACTCTGTTTGCACTGAAGTCAATGGGTGTTTTACCTCTGAATGCAAAGGGAATAGAGTTAGCACAACACTTAGGGTGCGTCTATACTCACAAGTTAGGTCGACTTAAAGAGGCTTAAGTCAACCTAAACTACTCCGCGTAGTAAGCATTTCCTTAAGTCGACTTAAGGAAAAGTTAAGTTGACTTAATAACACCTCGATTTAGGTCGACTTAACGCTTAAGTCCACCTTATTAAGTCGACTTAAAATGTTAAGTCGACTTAATAAGGTCGAAAAGGGGCTATGTCTACACTAGAAAAGTTAAGTCGACTTTTGTTAAGTCGACTTAACTTTTCTAGTGTAGATATAGTCTTAATGCCTTATGCTGGTCTTTGAAGCAGCTTACAATGAGAGCTCCCAAGTTTTATACTATTTATTACTACTCCACATCCACACTCATTCTGTCGTCAACCAAGTCTCCAAAGACTTGAAGAAGGGACACAACTGTGATTCTAAGGCTGTATTAGAATTAGACAAGGTCTAGAGAATGGCAACAAAAATGATTTTGGATACGGAACCGCTTCTATATGAAGAGAGGTTAAAAAGACTGGGATTGTTCTTCTCAGAAAAGAGACAACTAAGGGGGGTGATATTATACAGGTCGATAAAATCATGATTGGTGTGAAGAAAGTGAATAGGGAAGTATTCTTTTGCTCCTGCACATGACACAATAACTGGATCACCTAATGAAATTAATAGGCAGTTGGTTTAAAAGAAACATAAGTAAGCACTTCTTCATACAACAGAGAGTCAACCTGTGGAACGCATTGCCAGGGGATGATATTAAGGCCAACAGCATAACTGAGTTAAAAAAATACGATAATTCATGGAGAATAGATCCATCAATGGATTATTAGCCAAGATGGTCAGGGATGTAACCTCTGCTATGGGTGCCCCATAACCTCTGACTCCTAGAAGCAGGGACTAGATGATGGAATGGATCACACAATAATTTCCCTGTTCTATTCATTTGCTCGGAAGCATCTGGCATTGGCCACTGTCAGAAGACAGGATACTGGGCTAGATGGACCATTGTTCTGACCCACTATGGATGTTCTTATGTATAAGTGTGCCCCTCATGAAAGAAATAATTATATTATCATAGGTTTCCATCAATTACTACTGCAATCCCCAGCACACGTTCCAAATGTGGCATACGGGCTGAGCCTGAGCAGCATGCAGCGCAGCTCAGGACCGCTGCTGGTCCCGCGTCCCCAGCGTGGCCTGTGGCCTCAAGAGCCATGTTCCGCAGCTCTAGGCCCCTGCTCACCACGCTTCCCCGCTAGGGACAGCAGCCCGCAGGGAAAAAGAAGCTGCAGCGCGGAGCTCCTGGCCCCTGCTGGCCCCATCCCCTGCTGGCTGGGCTGCTGGAGGGGAGCGGAGTGGGTTGGCCCCGCCCAGAGTCACCGCTTCCTGCCGGCCAGAGCCAGCCCCGGCCATGGCTAGGAAGAAGGTGGGTCGGCCCGCCCGGAGCTGCTGCTGCCGGTGGGAGCTGGCCCCCGGCCCAGGGGCTGAGAACTGGAGGCTGCCCGCTGGCGGGAGCCAGCCCCGGCCAAGAACCAGAGGCTGCCCGCCAGCAGGAGCTGGCCCTGGCCCCAGCCAGAACCAGAAGCCACGCACCAGCAGGAGCCGGCCCTGGCCCCAGACTGGAACTGGAGGCTGTCCGCCTGGCCGGAAACCAGAGGCCGCCTGCCAGCAGGAGCCAGCCCCAGCCTCGGGCCTGGCTGGGAGCTGGAGGGTGCCCACCAGTGAGTGCAGCCCCGGCCCTGGCCGGAAACCCGAAGCCTGGCCCCTCCCCCCTTTGGCCCCACCCTCAGCACCTGCTGAGGGTGCCGAGGGCAGGGCTGGCACAGGGGCCGGTAAAGGTTGCCGAACCCTGAATTACTACTTTGGGTTGAGAGCTTTCCTGGTACTTTTTATGTTAATATGTTTTTATGTTAATAAAAAGAGGTGTATTTTATTACCTAGAGATTCATCAGTATTATAACACCAGAATTTCATGGAAAATGCTATAAGTAATTGTTTGAAAATATATGAAGTTTATTTACAATGACAAATCATCCTTATTCAGTTTGAATAGTATGTTAAAGGTGCCCCAAGAACGGCCATTCTACTGTCCAACCGAATTATAGACAGACAACTTCACAAATCTCTACTTCACTAGCAAAAATCCTCAGAGAACTGCCATATCTTAAAGAAAGACCACTAACTACCGCATGCAGAGTTTCAAGTAGAGTTCATCCATAGTAACTTTCCATGTTTCAATAGCAATAAATGTATGAGAGTCCTGAGATGGGTTGCTCTGGGCTAAAAATCACTTTGATAAGGAACAGTTTCATATCCTTTAAGCTCTCAGTTTTGTCTTACTTTATTAAAAAATAAGTTCATGATGAGTAGTCTCAGGTTGGGTACCCAAAAATTAAGGCAGCCAGAATTTTGCCCACACACAAAAATACTGGATTATTTAATGGGAACAGTATGCTAGGGCTGTACATGCCACAAGGATAAAGACACTCATAAGGAATTTAGAATCTAAAAGATAGACACAAAAAATGCACAACACACTTGGAAATTTGGAGAATGGCTACTACAGAGCTCCTAAAAAGCTGCCATACCTCATAAAAGTTGTTTCAGCTTTAGTGGCTTCTCTAAGATTCATCAAAGGAGGTGTGTGTATCTTTTCCTATAACAGACACTCTTAAATGAATAGGTACAGGTCTGAGGAAAGAAAAACAACCAGTTAAGTATGGAAGCACATACCATGCTTCAGAAAAGAGGTTCTCTTAGAAATATTAGTTATGGCTCCCATATGTAGCTGGACTGTAAACACTGTATCATCTGGCAAAGAAAAAAGAAATAGATCAGGTGGTTTGTTGATATTCTCCAGAGGAAATGGTTTGGTTGGTAGATGTTTTGCCGTGATTCCAACTAACTAGTTTTGTTAACCATGACACTTCTGAGAAGAAACACATCTACCTCTGAGACTGAGATTGATAGCTTTATGAATGCAATTATTATTATGACAGGGTTGCCTCCAATAGCAGGATTCAGTGACCCAGGAGGTTCCTTCTAGTCCTAAATTTTTACACCTAAAAGAAAACGGTATCTATAATGTTTAGTGCAATGTTAGATTCATGGGAAGCATGTATTACAAGCATGTATTACACATGCTATGAACTGTGAATTTTACTTGAAATCTGGAGTTTTGTACTCACTACCATTTAGATTAATAGCTTTTAATGTCAGAAGAGACCAACATGATCATCTAGTCCAGGAGTGGGCAATAATTTTGCCTGGTGGGCCACAGGACCAGCGGGGAGCTGACCGCCGGTGGGAGAGCGGGGGGGGGGAGGCGGTGGAGAGCAGGCCACGGATCTAACCCCGAGGAAGTGGCAGAGGGTGGGGGGTTTTGCAGAGCCAGCCGCAGGGGGGGGAGGGGGGACGGGACACATGCACATAGAGCCTCCCTCCCAGCTTCAGTTTCCCCCTCCCTCCTCCAGGATCGGCATTCAGCCACCTTGTGTCAGCTGGCTGGGGGTGGGTGGCATGCCGGTACAGACCTGGCTGGCGCCGTGGCCCCAGAGTTGGCCCCAGAGCTGGCTGGAGGGAGGCGATCCAGCACGGCGCGAAGCTGGAATGGGGCCACGTGGGAGCTGAGAGCATAGCCGCAGAGCTGGGAGGAAGCGAAAGCAGAGCAGCAGCACTCTGGCCATGCCATGGCTGCTCTGCTCCACCTCCCCCTACCATCTGGAGCTGGGACGGAGGGAGGGGGAAGCTGAAGCTGGGAGGGAAGAAAAGGGAGCGGGCAGCAGCCGCTTGCGGGTCAAAGCACAGGTGCTCTGGCCCGCGGGCCGTAGTTTGCCTGCCCCTGATCTAGTCTGACCTCCTGCACAATGCAGGCCACAGACCTCCCGTTCACTCCTGCAATAGATGCCTATCCTATGACTGAGTTAAGTCCCCAAATCATGGTTTAAAGACTTCAAGATACAGAGAAACCAACAGCAAGTGACCCATACCCCACGCTACAGGGGAAGGCAAAGAATGCCCAACGCCCCTGCCAAGCTGTCCTGGGGGAAAATCCCCTTCTGACCCCAAATATGGAGATCAGCTAATCCCTGAGCATGTGTGCAAGACTCACCAGCCAGACACCCAAGAAATAATTCTCTGCATCAACTCAGAACCCAGGTAAAGGCATTACTAAAAAGTGATATGTAATGTTGGTAGAGTGAGACCACATTAGGAATAATAAACCTGTTTCCCGATGGATATAATAATCAGATGGACTTTACTTTCTTAAGGACCACTGAATACTATGACAGTATTTCCTAAAAGTGCACTGCTTTCAAAGTTTAGTTTTATTATTTAAAACAAGAGCTTTTTTGTTATCAGCTCTTCCTACTAATATCCACTTGGAAACTGAAATTTTAATTTAGTATGCAAATAGAATCCAGTCAACTTATTATTGTATTAGTTAGTAAGAGAGGAGATGCAATAGTTTCTATTCCCAAGCAGAGTTTATCAATCTCAGTTTTATACCAAACCATCACCAGAGAATTTGAGAGCTTTACTGTGGTACCTGGGCATGATGATAATGGCAAAATTACCATGACTGTGCACTGCATTCTGTGCACTCTACCCTCCTCTCTTTGGGCTACAGAGAACTGCAGCTCCAATTTGATCCTTGTCAAGAAATCAACTGCTTCTCTCTCTGTAGCCAAAGAGATTCATGTTCTGTGTCCCTTTCTAAAATTGTCATCTTTCTTCTGATATTCCACATACTGTATGAAACCTTAGGCATCAGGGTGACCATTGGTAAGTCAAGTCATGCCAAAAGCTGCATATGTTTTGGGGTAATGGCTGGCCGCCCTCCAACCCTACCATATCAGAAGATTCGAAAGAGACCAGAATCTCCACAGAGCAGATTAACTGCAGTTGACAAGTTCCAAAGGGGTAGCTGTATCAGTCTAGTTCAGCAAAACAAGCAAGAAGTCTTGTGGCACATAAATTTGTTAGTCTTTAAAAGTGTTGAGGTTGGAAGACTTGTGTTGCTGAATCCCTTCCCTTCGCATAAGCATATCTAGAAAGAGCAATAGAGTCTATGGTCATCCCCTCCCAACTCAAAGCCTCAGATTCTCAGAGTCAGCAGGAGATGACCTGTGTGCCTCTGACCTCCTCCTTGGCACACCTGAGCCACCCAGGATAAGAGAGGGGATGGGAGTAGCAGCAGCCAGCCAGGATGCAAGGAAGGGGAGTACAAAGTTAAAAAGCCTACAGAATGCACAGTGACACCAACCATTACATTTTTAAATTTCCACAGTAGAGAATTTACTAAATGAGATGCAGGAAGGTCCGGGGATTGATGAAGAAAGGGATCCAGAAAACTCATGTTGAAGGAAGAAAGTGAAAAGACACCTCTGCCCCCTCAAATACTATTTCAATGATGTTCTCAAACAAAGAGGTGGCTTTATGTGGTTGCACGCCTAAGGATTTTCTAAGTGTGGAGCTTTGAATAAGTGGGAAATGAATGAGGACTACAAAAGCAAAGGAGCCCTTTAAAGCAAAAAGACAGATCTCAGAAGGTCTGTCTACAATAGGATATGGTTCAAAGATATGCAGGACTACGTGTAAGGAAAAACCAGAAGTGATCTCTAATCCCAGAGCAGAAGAGATATGCTGTCTAAAGCCAAATAAGCCTAAAGCATTTGAATTATTTCCTACATAATACTGGCTAATGTTCTGTAGCCCAGGTTCCAAACAGTGTATGTATTTATTTGTCTGAAAGTAGTATAGTTAGCTACTCTGAGTTTTAACAAAAGTCTGAAATTTTTTTAAAAGAGAGTTTCTTAGTAAGACTCAACTCAAACACTTTCCACAGTAAATGCTTTCCCACAAAACATTTTCCTTGATTATACTATTTTTCTTTCCTACTCATTCTAACCTATTGTGTAGTGTTGCTGTACTCTTTTAAACAGCTGCCACATTTCATTCTCGTATTGACTGCATTTCAGTGGTGGGCTAAATGATCTCTCTATATCCCGTACCTGTCTCACAATGGAAGTATGAGGCTTATCTAAATAAATTCTGTAAAGCAGTCTGAGATACTTGGATGAAAGATGCTTTGAAAGCAAAGTATTATTGTTACATATAAATCATTGTACAATCTGTCATTCTTATTTAACAGACTGAGAGGAGAGAATGGCATATATTGTATAACACATGAAAAACTACATTAATAAGCATTAAAGCGGCAAAGTCTAGCACTCCAAAATTAGGAAATGCCTCCTTGCATACATGCATCAAATTTCAGAATCACATACAATATTTTCCCACTGGACCCCAGCCTCTCTCAATGCACAAGATAGAGGGTGCTGAATCGACGAGCAGCTATGCAATATTTTATTTAACCTCCTTGTTCAATGTGTGGTCCCAGGACTTATTTACTGCACACTAGTCAAATCCTGCTCTGAAGACAGACTGACTAACTTTCACATCAGCTTTTGTCTGGTACTCATCAATATGACATCTATCTATGTTTCACAACATATTACCTTCATAACCCATTATAGGAGAATCATAGAAGATTAGGGTTGGAAGGGACTGCAGGAGGTCATCTAGCCCAACCCTCTGTTCAAAGCAGAACCAACCCCAAGTAAATCATCCCAGCCAGGGCTTTGTCAAGCCACACCTTAAAAACCTCTAGGGATGTAAATTCCACCACCTCCCTAGGTAACCCATTCCAGTGCTTCACCACACTCGTAGTGAAAAAGTTTTTCCTAGAATCCAACCTAGACCACACCCACTGCAATTTAAGATTATTGCTCTTAGTTCTGTCATCTAATACCTGAGAACAGCCTAACTCCATTCTCCCTGGAACTGCCTTTCAGTCCTGCTATCAAATCCCCTCTCATTCTCCTCTTCTGCAGACTAAATAAGCCTAGTTCCTTCAGCCTCTCCTCATAAGTCATGTGCTCCAGCCCCTTCATCATTTTTGTTGTCCTTCACTGAAAATGTCAATGCACTTTTCTGTAGTGGGGGTGCCCAAACCTGGACATAATACTCTAAAAACGTAGAATATCCCCACTTTACAGATGGGGAGCTGAGGCACAAAGGCTATGTCTACACTGGTGAATTTAAGTCGACTTTAACTAAGTTGACTGAGTGTGTCCCCACTTAAAAATAAAGTCAACTTAAAGGGGAACTTAAAAAGTCGACCTAGAGTGTCCACACTGGATGCTCTAGGTCAACTTTGTGGGGCTAGGGCAGGTCCACGGGGGCAGGGGGCACCCCTTGCCCAATGCCAGGGGGCTCAGCCTTTGCCCCATTGTACTTAGGTACAATGGGGCAAAGGGGATCAGGGACCCTTGCAGGGCATAGGGGCAGGGTGGGCAGGGCTCTGCCCTGCCAGGTGGGGGGGCATGCCAGGCTACCCCTGTGCCCCCCCCCCGGCAGAGAGGGCATTGGTGTAGCCCTGGAGTAGCCCTAGGTCGACTTAGGGCTACCCCACGTCTACACTGGCTTAAGTCAACTCTAGGGAGTCGACTTAAGCCTTAGGTCTACTCAAAAGCAGGTTTTATAAAGTCGACTTAATTTTAATTAAGTCAACTTTATTTTCCTTAAGTCGACTTAAGCAAGCTGCTTAAGTCAACTTAAGGAAACTGTAGTGTAGACGCAGGGTAAATTAAGTCGACTTAAGCAAGCTTAAGTCGACTTAATTTACCAGTGTAGATGCAGCCAAAGAGATTGAAGCCAAAAATATCCATTAATTTTGTGTGCCCAATCAGAGATTCTTAGAAGCTGGTCTGTCAGAGAATTTAGCATTGTACAGCACTTTATGTATTATAATACAGTTCCCACTGAATACAGAGACAGCTGTGAATATTCAGCCCTCCTGGAAACATGACTGCCTCTAAAACCTTTAGTTTAAATTACTTGCTTAGCATCACTCTAAGGTTGAGGCAGAGATGAAATCTAATTCTTGAGGGCAGTATTCCTCTGCCTTAGCCATGAGGCCCTCCTTTTTCTTTCTACAGTCCCTGCTTTCATTCACTACGCATCTTCCAAGAACTTCTAGGTAAAGTGCATCAGGTTTCAGCTCCTCTTCTGGCTCCTCAAGAACCTCTTACTGAGGTTCTGGCTGTACTTTTCCTTCCACCTCCAGATCCACTCACACCCTATCCGTGGCCCCACAAAGTCACAAAACCTCCTCATCAATGTCCTGGCACTGGCCAAGATGGCCATCCATCATACCAGGAGGAGGAAGCTGGATGGTGGAGTGTGCTCTGCAAAGGAAGAGCCTACTTCCGGTCCAATAAACAATCACACTTCCTGGTAGAGTTCCTCTAGGTCTAGGACAGCGGTTCCCAAACATTTTCCCTGCATGTACCCATTTTCAGATAGGTTATCTCCCACTATCCCAGACAGCATGGAAGTTGCAGTTTAAAAATGATGTCCTCCCTGTAGTGCAACCTCACACGCACTGTATATGCAAGAGGTCACTCAGCGCACAGGAGAGACAGGCTCCCTGCTCTGAGTTCCCTTTGGCCCTATTCCGAGCAGCTGGGAACAGCCATTACAGCAAGAGAAGTCCTTTTGACCCCCACAGCCCTAGGCTGGGACATGCTCAGTTGTTCTGTGAGGAATGCACTTGAACTGCCTGGTCAGCACTAGAGAGGCTTGAGCAAGCTCAATGAATATCAACTCTTAGTAGCTTTTAAGCTCTATCAAGTTTCTACTGATCATGTGAACTGCAATTTTTTTCCCAAAGACTTCTAACTTGGCCAAATTTGGGCAGATTTTCATGGGGATGGCAAAAGGCAGCCCTGACCAAATTTTAAGTCCCTGCTGGTCCAAAGCATGGGGTCATTAGAGTATTTCAAATAAAGATCTCAAGATGTTTATTTTCCTTGTCATGGGATGCACATCCATGCACACTTGGGTTATGATCTATAAGATTTTTTGGTTCACTGTTGCAATGTAATTGTACAGTTTGATGCCAATATGTCATGCAAGGTTCCTTTATGAATGTTTATAACATATTCTATATGATTACTATAGTATCATGTTCCTTGCAGCAACATCTATGTGTACAGGGGTGAAGCATGTTTACACAGCACAGGCCCTTAGGAATACCTCTGTAGCACAGAGGCTGGAGAATTACATGACAAAGGGAATGTGAATGCCCCCCCCCCCCGGCTCAGGTAGAAGTGAAGAGAATCACACAGTAGAAGAGAAAGGGAGGGGTCGAGGGGGATTGGAAACAAAGAGAGAGACTTTGAGAGACACTTTTGGGCTTTTGGCCTGGGAGATTTCATCTTACAACACTCTCCAACTTCAAGCAAGATCCGAGCGCTGCCTGGCCTCAGGCAGAGGCCAGCAGTAAAAACATCTGACAGCTGAACATCTTGAGCATAAACCTGGACTATGAGGTCAGTTTAGATAGAGATATTAGGTTAGTATGCATGTTTATGCCTTTTATTTCCCTGTGGTCACTTCTGACTCATTTATATCATGATTCTGCATTGATTTGCTATATTTTTACTTAAAATCATATCATAATCAATAAACTAGTAGTTTTATCTACACTGTGTGGACTTTAGAGGGTGTGAGTGATGGGGGCTAGAGACAATCCATTTCAGTGTTAAATGGACGAACTTGAGACCATGGTGATTGGGAGTGGGTCCCAATCCCCGGTAGGACAGAAGATCCCACAGTGGTAACTGGAGCTGGCGGCGCTTGCTGGGGGACCCTCCCATGTGTGGCTGGTAAGCACATGCCCATGGCCTGGGACTGATTACATGTGGAAGGCTGATGTGAGCTGACTTAGGAGTGAATAGTCACCTGGCTGAGTGGGGTGAATTAGGGTTCAGGAGTGGAGTTTGGGGGGTTACAGTGGCATATCAGACCGGATCTGGGGACCAGCCTGTCACATTCCCACATGGGAAAAAGATTTTTCCTCTATCCTCATTCTCAGAAACAGCTGAACTGATTTGATTTTAATTCTCAAAATTAAATAAACAAAACACTCCCCCCCCCCCCCAACTAAAACCAGACAAAAACCAAAAATCACACAACTCCCCTGAAGCAGATATACAGTATTGAAATTTTTACTCCAGGTACAATTTTCCAAAGTTATAAGCAACTCAAAATAAGGTATTAAGGGAAGGGTCAGGCAACCTCATTAATAGATGGTTCTATGAGCCACATCTATAATACATTTAGAACTCAATGTGTTTCAGTTCCACAGACTATCATCTGCCCGCACTCCACAGAAAGTAATGGGGGGAAGGAGGAAAGATTATGTTATTAGTCTTCCTTCCAATTTTTGAGTGGGGAACTCAAAGAGTGTGAGCAGCGGGCTGAACTTGAATGAGTCCATAGAAAATCTGTGGTCAACAGACTAGACTCTGAGATCAAGAAGAGTATGGGACGAATGGGTGTATGTGCCATGTTCTAAACTATGCTAGGAATTGATATTCAAGGCTTGAGCAATACGATTAGTTTTTCCATCTCCCAAGGTCATACATCTGAAACCCTCAGAGCTAGACAGTTTGGCACTACAATCTGAGCAGAACCATACGGGCTGGTGAGATAAAATTAGTCCAGTCATATTTCAATAGTGGAAAAAGTAATCCGAGATGGATGCCAGTGTTAGATCCAAGAAAGTGGATATCTGGAACATACATTTCTATTCTCATGCTGAAAAGAGCATCTAATACAGATTCCACACAAACGAATAATCAGAGAAAGAGGAGCAAAACCAAACCTTCTTCCTACTAGTCGCAAATGCATTTACAGAGCCATGCAATTATCTAAGCAAATCAAGTTAGTACTTTATCTCAGATCTATTTGTGATGCTGAAAACGTCAGCAGTCCACTCCGCTTCTTTTTTCACCCAAATGAGTTTAAAATTGTCTACAACAAAGCAGCCTGGACACTGAAGCTCTTAGTTTAGAAGCAAAAATTTTAAAGATAATGTAAAATAAACAGCATGGACTTTTTCAGAATTACACACAAAAAAAACCCACACACACACACAAAAACACAACACTTCCAACAGTTTTAAAATTTATTTCCATTTAATGTACAAAGAATATTTTATAAAAGTAAACAAAATACAGGCTGGACAGTTTTGAAGAGTGCATGTATGTTAGTTGTTTTTATTTTTTTTAAAGAATAAGATGTGATATTAGGACCTTTTAGAAAGTAATTATTGTCCACTGCACAACAGCCATCATACTTTTTAAGAAAATGTCAATGCACTTATTGTACAGCCATTTTAAAGACAGCATTAGAATCTTCTATGATATATTTAATTTCCTGTCTTTTTCCATTATGTATCATAATCTTAAAGTTATATAAATGAAGCTTTTGTATTAAATTAAGGGAACTTCTGAAGAATTCTCTTATTCCACTATACAGTAGAGAGCTGTCATTTAAAGATAATAACCATACTTGTATAGGTTGTTGCTTTTAAATTTGTAAATGGTTTTTGGACCTCTTATCTTTAGTAATATGTGATTTTTATCTCTTTTCCTTTTTTATATTAATATGAAGCAACACTACTTTACTAAGGGCTCAAATTTTATTTGACCTTCCATTCTATACTGGACAAATAAATGAATAGGACTGTCAATTCAATAACTACTTGAATTTTATTTTTAATAAGATTTCCATAAGAGATCATTTTCAAGCAATTCTATCGTTTTATTTTCTATAGGGTCACCCTTGTTCTGGATCATGAATTGTATGCAGCAGAATGATATATGCATAACTTACAAGTACAGCATTCAATAACTAAGAGACCAACGATAAGGAGTTGGTTCTTAATAACAAGACGAAATACAAACGGTGCCATACAAATAATATAGGAGAGTTGTCATTCACAACAAAATAAGAGAAAGGCGGTTAAAAACAGATCACTTTAATGGGCTCATTTTTAAATGTGCTGAACAGCCACAGCTCGCATGGACTTCAACCAAAATTATGGAAACTCAGCATCTCTGAAAATCAGACTCTAAATACCCTACAAGATGTAGATAGCAATAGTTTACATTACTTTGAATATGATTACACTACATGTTTTACACATGCATGTAATATACTCATGGTTACTACTACACTTCTGGAGAATGAAATGAGGCAGTTTTATACATGAAAGCTGATTTGGGGATTATTAAGAGGTTGGCTTTAAATGACTATTCTTGTAATGCTGGTTTTCAAATATCACTTCTAGAATGATGCAAGATGTGGTAAAAGAGCATTCTATTTTGTGGATACACACTCTGCGCTTGCTTCACCACTGTTACAATGATTTTATACTGATGTGAAATCAAGCTACTGTAACGGGGTGGAGAATCAGGCCCTGTACCTCCGTAAATACACACATACATAAAAGAAGAGTACATTTGGATTTAGTGCAGCATGAGAGTTTTATCAGCTGAAGTTTGGAATGAGCATATTACTCAAGAGCAAGGAAGCCATGAGTTAAAATATGCAGGTTATTCCAAATATTGCTGCAGGAATCTTCATTTTTGCATTTTTTAGCCTTCTCCCCTCATTTCAACTACTAATTCAGAAATGTTACAGTCTTGTGAAACACACATTCAAATTATATAGTCTTATCATTATTGTCATTGATATTTCTTGGGGATATGTAAGGCAGATTTCTCAAATGGACTGAATTCTGATAGGTCTTGAGTTATCTTTTGTATCAAGTTCCAAAAGGGTAGCCATGTTACTCTAGTTCAGCAAAACAAACAAGGAATCTTGTGGCACTTTTAAAGACTAACACATTTATTTATTGCATTTTTAAAGCTCATGCAATAAATAAATTCTTTAGTTCTTAAAAGAGCCACAAGACACCTTGTTTTACATTATTGTAGTTTTTAAAAATTGCAGTCTCCCTAATACAAACATTAGCATTTTAAAAAGATGATTAAAACCAGCTAAATCCCACCTCTCTGAAGTTTATGCTACTTTCTGAAATATTTGAATATCTGATACTTTCATTGAAAAAACAAATAATGAGGTAATCCCCCAGTCCACCTCTCCCTCCCATCTTTTAAACCTTATTCTATATCATAACAGTTTTTCAAAATAATCTTGTCTGTATCTCCATTCTGCTGAAGTAATGCAAAGTTGTCTTAGAACAGCTAGGGACAGCCTTCTTTATGACATTGTCTTTTAGCCACCACCCCACCCAAGCTAAAGAGGGAAGTTCTGGGGATAGGAGAGTTTGTCAGACTGTTCCAGATGCTGGGTGGGCAAGAAGGGCAAAGTAGATTACACTTCAACGTCCACTGGTGCCAGATCTATTTTAGATCTTGTGCTGTTGTCCGAAGTTAGTGTAGGCTTTATTATCTGAACTCCAAAAGGGGCGGGGCAACCTCAGTTCAGGGAGCCATCATTGGCTCCCTGAGGCTCCTACTCTCCACTGAAAGTAAACACTGCTCAGCCAAAATGAAGAACTGGGGCCCTCCATCTTTATTCAACCAATTTATACTGTGGCATTTCTTTCTATTTCTGCTGTCTCTTTGACATTTCGAAGCACATAGGTCTGGCTTTCTCAAGTAATCAAGATATCCTTGATACAAAAGAAACAAAGATGAACAAATTTGGTAGGCTTTAAAAGTGCAACAGAACTCCTTGTTTGTTTTGCTGACCTAGACTACCAAAGATCTACAAAAACAAGATAACTCAAGACCTATCAGAATTCAGTCCATTTGAGAAATCTGCCTTACATACCCGCAAGAAATATCAATGACAACAATGGTAAGACTATATAATCTGAATGTGTGTTTCACAAGACTGACAGAGAATACTTGAATTTTAAGGACAAGGGTCTATAGGGATTGAAGGAAAGATTTTTTTTTTTTGAACTGTTTGAGAAATGCTGTCTACTGGATAGGGGAATGAGACCAGGATGTAGGAAAACAGAATTCTCTACACAGCTGAGCCACTAGCTTGCTTTCAGGCATGCCACTCTGCTTCCCAGAGGCTCTGTTTTCCCACTTATTCTTAGTACATCTTGCCTATGTTAGACTGTAAAGTGACAGGGACTGCCTTTCACTAAGTGTTTATCCATACCGTGGCCCTGATCTCAGCTGGAGCCTCTAGGCACTATCATAATAAATAATAATAATGGAAGCTTATTGCTGAGGAAATGTAAATCAACGGACAAAGCATTAACAAACCATTCAGAATGAGACACGCCTACTCCATCAGCAGTATGGGGAAGATGACCTAATTTTTATGTACTAATCCCAAAAGGACCTGAGAAGGGAGGATCTGACTCTATAAGATGAAAAACCTTAATAGAAACTGCACAAGGAACGCCTTATGCTTATTAAGCTTTGGAACTACATCCTTTGAAAATTCCACTGTTTTTCTGTCAGGCAACATATATGAAGAAAAATGTACCATAGAGTAAAGTCGCTATGGGACAGTCTCTACTCACTGTGATTCTGGTAGACCAGTTGCCAGCCTTTACCAAGGCTGTCGCATCAGCTGAACAAAGACAAATTCATAGCTGGAAACCAGACCAGCTCACCTATATGTTAGTATTGTTCAAGTTACGTGTTAGACATGTAAAGATGTCTTTAGTCTACATAAAATGCTTGTAAGCTCCCGCATGCATTCATTTTATTTGTGAACTTGTGCATCAGGGCATAAAAAGTAGAATCCCATCAAGAAGGATTATTAAAACTGAGTGGACCATTGTGGAACATCATGAAACAAATACTGGTTTAATGGCCCTCTCACACCCCATTAAGGTGTTATCATAGAAGATTATGGTTGGAAGGGTTCTCAGAAGGTCATCTAGTCCAACCCGCTGTTCAAAGTAGGACCAACCCCAACTAAATCTTTCCAGCCAAATCTTTGACCAGCCACCCTTTAAAAACCTCTACAGATAGAGTCCACCCCACCCCCAAGTAGCCCATTCCAGTGCTTCATCCTCTTCTCAATGAAAAAGATTTTCCTAATATCCAACCTAGACCTCCCGCAATCCAACTTGAGACCATTGCTCCAAGTTCTGCCACGTACTATCACTGAAAACAGCCTAGTTCCATCATCCCTGGGAACTTCCTTTCACGTAGTTAAAGGCTGATTTTAAATCCTCCTTCATTCTTTTCTTCTGCAGGCTAAACAAGCCTCATTCCCTCAGCCTCTTTTCCTAAGTCATGTGCTCCAGCCTCCTAATCATTTTTGTTGTCCTCTGCTGGACGCTTTCCACTCTGTCCAGATGCCAGTATGCCATTACACTGATCCAGTCATCATCCACTTTATACCCCACTCATCCAGCCCATACTTCTTTAATGCAATATATACAAGAAAGCTTGTCCAATCAGCTTGAATTCCGAAAGGAGGAAATAAAGATAGTCAACAGGAAAATTTTTCATCTTGTTTCTATTTGGATTCTCACAGGGCTGGAACTAGGAAATAAAAGCAGAGATCCCCAGGGTCAACCTGAGCTAGACCTGAAAGACATTCAGTGCTGACTGATTACTACATCTGTCACATTCTGGAACTGTAGACTATAACTCATTTGTCTATATATCATGCCTGCTTGAAGCTACAAATAATCTCTCATTTTTTTCCTAGTCAATAAATCCTTAGTTTATTATAGGACTGGTTACAAGCATTGTCTTTGGTGTGAAGTCTGTGGAACAAACTGACTGGGTATAAGTGACTAGTTTCTTGGGACTGGGATCAATCTGAATCTTTTATGATCTTTGGTGTAAGTGACCATTTATCATTTAGTCCAGCTTCTCTGGGTGGCAAGACATACTGGAATGCCCAAGGGGACTGCCCATGACTCCATGGTAAATCTGTTAGAGTGCTTTAGGCTTCACATTTGTTACTGGACTGGTAAAATCTAGTTATAGAACATACCACTATTTTGGGGTGTCTGCCCTGCTTTTTGACAGTCTGCATTGAGTCTAGCCCTTATGGTCGGGAGCCATTCTACACAGAATGACATCCACCATTTCAAAGAGAGTGTCAAACTTTGCCATGCTGATCTCATGGTGTTTGACATAGACTTTGCATTCACTTTGAATGGGCAAATGTAACCTGTATTTCTTTAAGCTATTACTCATCTCCAAGAATTCCAGATGAAGACAGATTAACTGCAGCACACCCAATCCATGAAAATGATGTTCCTCTAACAGCACTATCCCTTCCTTGTTCATCAATCCCAGAGCACTCAAATCTACTGCAGCAGGCACAAGTGGAGTCAATTGCTGAGGATAGTTGGATTATAAGGCTAGAGTCAAGATGGAGGAAGGTCTTAGAATATTGAGCTGAAGAAGAATGAAAGAGACATATTAGAATACATAATCGCTTAGGAATGAAGGTACAGGTATCAGAGAACATCTTAATCTGAAATTGCTGGACATCATCTAGCAATAAAATAAACACTAATTAACTTAAAACAAACTGACATACTTGAACATTTTTTAAAGTATACAATGCATCCCACCTAAAAGCTGCAATCATAGTCCAGTGCTTTTCCCAGTTTTGTAGTTTTAATAGCATGTCCATTAACTTATTTTCCCCGTCATCAGTGCATCTGGAGGTTTCTATTTTTTTAAAGGTTATATTACACACACACTCTTCAGATCACAAATATTTCCCGTGTAAAGGAAGCTTAGTTGAGAAAATAACAGCTCAGCCCTATAAAGATGTGTTAGCCATAAAAAACAGCCATACTTGATAGTCATTTAATGGGGATGTTAAAGAAGACACAATCAGAAATAACTTGCTTTCTCCCCTCCCCAGATCACAAATCTCATGTGCAGTTTATGAACCCTGGCAAGGAGGCCAAGGCAGAATTTAGCTGTTCCTTGCCTAACGTGGTCAGATATTTAAAAAATACATATAGCTGCTTCAAATGACTGATCTGTTCTGCTTCTAACTAATTTTTCTACATGTGAAACAGTGAAGAGAAATGCATAATATATTTTATGTTTGTTAATTCCAGCACACTCCTTCTGTGTCGTATTAAGTGAATGCCGCAATGACTAATATTTCTGACAGTATTAAATTAGCAAAAAGCACCTTGTAAGGAAAGTGACCTGACTAACATACAGAGGATTAACTGCAGGTGTTTCTTTTCAAATAAAGATGGTTTATTAACCCAGAAATATAATAATAAATAAAAACTGTCACACCTCAAAGGTGCGCAACAGCCTTAAAACAAAAAGTCATCTCTCTAGTGTAACTTTTACTTAACTTCTCTTATGCCTATAACAAAGCCTGCATTTCCAAGCTTAGGTGTGAAGGAAATCCCTGCATTACGGATGCGGATGGAGAACTACACACACAAGTACCAGTTTGCATGTGTCTTAACAAATCATTAGCTCTCTTATTTCTTCCACTTCTTCCCTTCCCAAGTGGTCTGCATTCCCAGGTTTGTCCTAGCTAAGAGAGCACTTTGCATTGATATTTTTGAAAGTCTAGAATGTGCTGCTAAGTAGCACTGTCCTCGACTGCATGTGCATCTCTACCACTTTAAGAAGATAGACAATGAAGGTTCTGAGCCAGCTGGCACTTGACAAGGCAGGACCACCACTCCTCACTGGGAGGATTTTCAAAATGCATTATTTGGTTTGAAAGGAAATCTTCTGGATTCACCTGCCAAAGACCTGCCTCATGTGAAAAAGCCTGTGCAGCACAGAGCACTCAAAATGCTAACAGAGCCTGCCCTATGCCTACTTGACATCTGTTATATGCCCAGAGGTGGAAATACTAATTAACCTTTTACAGGCACTGACCTGGATTCTCTACAGTTGCCACCGAAGGTCTGCCTATTATTCCTAATACAAGCATCGACCTGAATCGGGGCAGGCATCTCACACTCACAATGCAGCCTTGAAAACAGCCTGCACAGTTTTGTTTTTTTCTATTCTTGAATGGGCCCGTACAGCATCTGTAAAATGTGAATTAATATTCACGTTTTCAGGAATGAACCAGACATCTGCTTCCAAACATAGGACAGGCACTTACCAGGTACTGCCAGAGGCATTATTTGGCCACTGTGCATCTTCCAGACTGGCAGCAGTATTTAGGAGTACTCAGAGGCATTGTTTCATGCTTTGAAGGTTTTCCTCAGCCAGAGCACCATATTCTGTCATTTTAGTCTGGGTGTGGGACACACTAAAAGTTCAGAAGGGCTAACATAGTAATAAAATAACTACATTGCTAAAGCACCTTTCAATTTGCAGGATCCCAGACTACGTATATACAACTGCTCCGACATACAGTTGTCCCTAACACAGAAAGGTGGCAGCCAAGCAGACAACAGACTGCACAGCACATGCTGTGGAAAAATGGCAGGACTATGGTTTTTATGAGAAAAAAGCTCAAATATTAGAACTATGCTACCATGGTTCCAAGTGTATGCACTGCGATGTGTTGTTCTGGAAGAGGGATGCCTCCTCAGACAGGATTAGGAATTCTTATGTCACATATTCCAAATTTCACAAGAGCGTTATTTTTTTAGCAAGTCTCTCTTTCACCCCCGGGACCGGGGCCCAATTCTGCAAATCTTTACTTGTGTGTGTGGTCATACTGTGCTATTCAAGTGAGCACAAGTTTGCAGGATATAAAAACATGAATAAGACTCCAGACAGAGCCACTGTGAATATTATAATGTCATAGTTATCATACAGGACAAATTGCTATCAGTGAGACCCCTACATAAGCTTTGCGTTAAAGCACTGATTTAACAAGGTACGTAAGCATGTGCTCAATTTTAAACACATAAGTAGTCCCTCCCACTGAAGTCACTGGAACTACTCCAGCACTTAAAGAGTAAGCATTAGCTGAAATGGGACTGGAAACAATAGCAGACCCTCCAATCAAGCCTGTTCACGCCAGCTTTTAAATGGAAACACTGAAATATATGTTAGAAAAGTGATCATAGGGGAGAGAGGAAATTAACCTACAGGAAAATAAAGAGGATGAAAATATGATTGCCAGAAGAAAATTCACTTGCATCTGTCATGTTTACAATCAACTACTCACTCTTCAGAACCAATAGGGAAAGACATGGCATAGTAATACAGCTTTCTGCTGGTGTTAGCCCACATGATATATTCTGCCTATCCAGAACCTTTTTCCCCCTTTTTTGTAATTATTGAAACTCCCCCTCTTCTTCTCAATACATTTGTTTTCATCAGAGTGTTTTAAGCTGAGCTGCTTAGGTTAGCAATATTGCCAATGGGACAAGAACTTTCACTTCCCAGTATTCAGTGTTTCCAAATCCTCCTGGAACAACCAATCTCCTTGTGTGCAGTTGCATTATGAAATTGCTGAACAAATCCATTCTGTGATAATGGGAAGGGACACTTTTTCTTCTCTACTGTAAGTAGGTCAATGAAAACATGCTGTGGTGAAGATTAAACTGTTTCTCTCTGTCCTTTTCCCCCAATGGTAGTTTTAAATTATTCTGATTTAATTATGTTTCTAATGTCACAGATAATAACATTATATGGTTATTAACAACTCATATACTCTGGTGGTCCCAAGTTCTGATATTCGTGTATCATGAGTTTCCCAGTGTAACCTTAAGTATACGTGTTTATCTCATATGCAGGACACAGCATTCCAGACTTAGAAAAACTTGCCATAAATTTACTCATAGATATGCAACTGTGGATTCTGAGATATGAAACATGTAAACTCACATACCTGAAATTAGCACCAAGCCTTTATATCAAAATACTGAATATCTGAAGGCCAAATACTGACTTTAATCACGCCACTGTACAATGGAACGTCACTAAAGTCAAGGGATTTACCCTGGATTTATACTGATATAACCAAGACGTGAATGTTTTCAACTGAGTTATGCCAATTAACACCAGTTGAGGATCTGGACACATGAATTTCACTACCAAGAATTAGCTACAACCTAAAGAACTATTTAATTTAGATGTATGCCAACCAGGAATATTAAATTCAAATAACATGGTCACTGACTTTGGAGCATGTGTTTTCTTGAACAGCAGCAACCACAACAAAACAGATTCAATTTAGAGCATTATTGCCAGTGTCAAGAACTGTCATCACAGTGCTGTGAATACACTTCTCAGCTTGGACAAAACAAGTTTGTATTTTCATAGTGAGCCAACTGGGCAAGGGTGCTTCATGAAATAATCTGATTTTGTGTTCAAAGACTTCACTTTGTAGCTCTTAAACAACATACAATCAAAAACAGTACAAACCCTTGGCCAATATCCGAACAACCTTCACTTTTTTCATTCTGGTGTTTAATCGGCTTGGGGATAGGGTGGAAAAAGCTTTCTAATTTTATTTTCCAAAGGACAAGAATCTGATTTTGATTTCTTTACTTTTTACTGAGCACATTGGTGTATGTGGTTATGTATAATATAAACCCTAACATTCATCAACAGTGGTATGCAACAGAGAAAGGGCAGGATTAATGACCTGTGAAATAGGTACAGTCAGAGCTGGTTAATCTATGCTTTGTTTATCCCAAAGCTTGGGTGTCCCATAGATGTAGCTGGCTGATATAGTAGCTTGCATGCTCAGTTATGAATATTAAGTAGACAGAAAAATTGTACTTAAAGAGTTATTTCCATTTTAGAGAAGAAATGAGTATTGATATATTATCTTACTCTCTTTATTTATCACATGCACATTTCCTAGAGAATATATCACTCAACAGAGATGGATATTAAAGAGCAAAACCAGCACAGACTAAGCCCATTTACTCGCAGATTGGAGCAAGGGCTTCTCATGAATAACTCTGTAGGTTTCTCAGTTTACACAGACATAAATGCAGTCATAGATGTTAGAGAGGGAAGAGGCATTTTAGATCAAACATTCCGTTTTGCTGAAAGCATGTTTACTGACTACTGTACTGTCTACTCGGTAATTAAAAACCTGTGGCTGGTCTATACCAGCCAACATGGGCATGTGGATCTGGGATAAGGAGCAGTTTAACTGTGTTTAGAAGTCTAGGCTCAGGCTGGAAGCCGGGCTTTAGGACTCCTCAAAGTGGGAGGGTCCCAGATCTCAGGCTGCAATCCAAGCCTGAATGCCTGAACTGCAATTAACTAAACCCCTTAGTCCAAGCCCGAATTAGCCGGCACAGGCAAGCTACAGGTGTCTTAATAGCAATGTAGACCTACCCTAAAAAAGTAACCAAATACTGGGAGAGACACAGGGCTTAATCCCAGCCACTGACATGGCTGTCGCATCCTACCTTAGCAGCACAAAGCAGCCAGAAAGCTGCCCAAAAAGATTCCCTCAAACAAGGACATCCTACCTTAGCAGCACAAAGCAGCCAGAAAGCTGCCCAAAAAGATTCCCTCAAACAAGGACATCCCAAGCGCAGAGCAGAGGCACACCAAAGCACCACATGCTCTGCCTGAGCCTCAACCAGTGCAGCTATTCAGAGGAGCCTCTAGATGACTAATAGTTATGTTAGAGGCCATTTTAGCTTCCAGCTGTAGATAGGTGGCTTGCAGCCATTTTCTCTCTGTCCAACACAATCTTTCTTAACGTGCATGAAGTGTAAACTCAGGACAGATGTGGAAGACTGAGTCCAAGACTTCTGCATCTAAGTAGTTCAATTCCAGCCTCTTTGTAAATGCCTAATTTAATACATCAAGGGATGTGACTGTTTAAACTGCACCAAATAATCTTTCTATCTAAGATTTTCACAGTAGTGTGCGCGCAGAGTGACCAGACAGCAATTGTGAAAAAATGTGACGGAAGTGGGGGATAAGACAAAGCCCTAAATAATCAGGACTGTCCCTATAAAATCAGGATATCTGGTCACTCTTTTCACATACAAACAATAAGAAAGTCACAAGTAGGCAATGGAGGTTCTGGCATTTCTCCCTTTTTGGGACAATCAGTCTTCTTCAGATAGGAGTTTTATTTTTTTTTAGATTTTCTTAATGTGCCTTTTTTTGGTTGGTTTGTAGGGATTTATTGAGTAGAAGGGGTGTCAGGGTTGACTCATTCTTAAGATGGAAAGGCTTTTATTCTCTGTTGGTTATTTTGCATATTTGGTATGTTTGCGGTCAGGGAGGGAGGGCATGTTTGTGGTTTACCCAGGCTGGCTTGGTGTCATCTTTTTTACTGTGAGTTTGAAACCCAGAAGGAAATCTATTTTGAAATGTATTCATCACCATATGCATCAGTAGTATCTGATACACTTCATTCACCATCCTGAGAAAAGTGGCTCTCACTTTTCCTGTGACCATGCAGTCTGTTGTCTTCCAATGAAATGCATCATCCTGCCATGAGTTGAGTTGATGCTAGAATAATCATCTTTGGTCTCCAAATAGTAGACTTCAAAGTCCATCTCAGGAATCTGAGTAACCTTGCAATTGATATATAGCTTTCATAGCTGCTTGGGTTCTCTTAAACTGACATGGTCAACCACTTTATTTAGCATTCCATGTATCTGAATTAAAAATGCCTACAGCCTAGTAAGGTTCTACAAAGTGTATTTATTACCTATTGAACTGGCATGATTGCTTCCTTTATTTCCTAAAACCTCTGACAAAATAACTTATAGGCGGAGCTAGTAGTGATCTACAATTAAGAATGCCTGACATTTCTCAGTATAAGACTGTTTTCAATTGCTTTGTCAAACCTCAACTATTTGAGCTGAAGTTTCCCAAGTTGGGTGACTGGGTCAAGCTGAATTAGTTTTTTGTTTGTTTGTTTGTTTTTAAATAAGGATTAGGCTGAAACAATTCAGCCATTTTTAAGAAAGAGGTTAGTGAAAAATACATTGTTCTGTCCATGTTAAGAAAAAAAATGTACCACCATTTTACTGGGAAGGTCTAATGCCTCCTTATTTTGAATCAGGAATTTGAAATTTGGCAGGAGGGATGAGTCTTTTGCTATCTGCATGAAAACAAATTTTGCCAAGTTATAAGCTTTTGAAAAAAAAACAACCCTTAGTTTCTACATGCTCAGTAGAGACTCCTTAGAGTTCGATAGCTAAATTCACTGAATATGGTCTGCAATAAACATGCACCAGCCTAGAGCTGCAGGCACTGAGAAAGATTTGCCCTGAAACTGTTTTTCCCAGCAGTTGAGGGACACTGTGGAGCCGGATACAGGAAACAAGAGCAGGGAGACAGTCTCTCTGGTGCTCAGAATAGGGTCATGCTATTGGGGCAGACACAGTGAGAAGAGGGAAGCCATGATGATTGAAACCAGAGAAACGAAAGGGTAAGGAACAGGGTGGACAGCAAAATGAAGGGGGACAGGAGCTTGGGAATATACAAAGCAAGAGGGACGCAGGAGCTGGAGAACAATGCACAGGGGGATGAGGAGCAGGAACGTGGTGGGAGAGGGACAGGGACAGGATAGGTTCAGAGGAAGACAGACAGGCTGGTTAGAGGCACAGAGGCAGAAGAGTTCGCTCTCCTTCAGGATGTAGAATTGACTCCAAGAGTCCTCAATCTCACTGGCAAAATGTGTGTCTCCATCCTTCTCTAGTGCTGATCCACAGAGAGGACATCAGTTACTCTGTTAATTCAAGTAGCCAGAGGTCAGCGCTGTGGGTATAACAGTTGAAACCCTGCTGATGACCCATGGAAGTACATTGACGTATGATAGAACTACTGTTTATTCAGTTTTTGTCCATGAAAAATAATGATGAAATTACATTTCAAAGATACTATGTTAAAAAGAAACAAGGAATCCTGTGGCACTTTTAAAGACTAAGAATGTTATTTATCGCATGAGCTTTCAAGGGAGAAAATCCCACTTCATCAGACGCTTTGTTCTTCAAGGCGTCTGATGAAGTGGGATTTTTTCCCACAAAAGCTCATGCGATAAATAAATTTCTTAGTCTTTAAAAGTGGCACAGGACTCCTAGTTTGTTTTGCTGAACTAGACTAACATGACTACCCCTTTGGAATATGTTAAAAAGAATATTAATGTTGCAAAGTCAAGCACTCAAAAGTTAGGAAGTACAAAAGTTAACATTAGCTGTGCAACTTTACATAGTGATCTTTTTAATGGCATAGTGGTCGATTTGATGTCAGTTTACAGAAGTAAATAGTGAGCTACCAACAAGAAAAGACGATAAATGTTTATTTAAAATAAATTACATGGAATCTTTTTCAATCAGGTACAAAAGAGAAAGATATAAAAATACAGTGATGCAGCCAACACATTCCTGGCCTGTAAATCTCCTAGGAATCAAGAACATTCCAATGCAATGCCAGTGTTGGCTCACTTTCCAAAGAAAACATCCCATCATGTAGGAATAGTGACAGAAAAGATAATTCTTTCTTGTTAAAATATAATATTTTTAAAATGTAGCAAGTCCTAAGAAGCTCATTTTAGTTCTCTTTCAAAAAACAGGTTACCATGACACAGCTTAAGCATGTGTTTTTAGGTCTAATTACATTTGCCAAACGCTTTAGTACGACATAGTTCCTTTTAGTTATCTTGCAATGTAGTGCCCAAGCTCCGACCACCGTACAACAAAGTACATTATTTGAGATGGGTTTTATTGTGATGATGAAAAAAGAAGAATTCTTGACATTTTCATAGTTCTTTTCAGCTGTGGGTTTCAAAGCACTTTACAAAGCTGGGCAAATATGATGATCCTCTTTTTTACAGAAGGGGAAACTGAGACACAAATTGATTAAATGACTTGCCTAAAGCCAAAGGTAGAAACAGAACCCCTGAGTCTCACCTATATCCATTGAACCATTTTGTCTCCAGAGAGGAACAAGTCAGCACACAGATACCTTGATACTAAGATACATAGTTGGATATAGAGATACTATTTTCACAGCTTTTCCATCTTAGCCTTGGTTCTTTAAATAGATCCCAAAATCCTGTTTTTACAGATACATTAAGAGAGACATGCTAAACCAGGACTCAAATAGAGACAGTAAAATCTGAATTCATAGACCATCTGTTACACTCTTCTCCCAAAACAAAGCATATTAGGATCTCCCTTACCTACTACAACTCTAGTATTCAGCATCCCATTAATGGGAGACTTCATTGTACTTTCATGTCCTGCCCCTAAGTAAATTAGCATCAAGTCCCAGCACTGGCTAAATAAGTACCTCATCTCTTGGTAGAAAAATAATTGAGAGACTTCAAGGGTGCTATCTTCCTAGTGAATGAAATTGGGAGATCATGTAGAAACAGGAATTAGAAAGATTGCCACAGAAGCATCCTATTTTGAGACTGACCAAAATACCTCTAAGCTTATAACTCAGATTTTCCAGGATTCGGTGAACCCCAGCAGGCACTGCATGCCAGATCCTGCCAAAATAAATGGGACAGCAAATCTGGGAGTAGAATTTGTTAAGCCCTGAAAGAGAGCATTACTATAGAGATATTTTGGGTATATTAAAACCCATAGCACATACCTTCATTATCAAGGATCTGTTCCTAGAGATGGAGAACAATAGGGGTGTCAATAACCGTTAAGACCCATCTTACACTCTTTACAAGTCAATTTCTGAAGATGTAGGGCAGTGGATTCCTAAAAAGCTCCTGTTGTCTCTGGGAACCTTGTACTTGGATAAGCTTGTGCTCAAATAAGCAGAGTGATGGTGAGGGAAAAGACAAAAAGAGGTGAGAGATTGAAGATCTAGAGCCAGAAAGAAAAAGAGTTGCAGAGTTCCAAGTAAGAAAGGAAAAGAAAGAACAGATGCAGAAGAGGGAATGTGAGAATGCAAGGGACAAAAGAAAAGATGTGGAACTCAGAGAAGAAGGATTTTCATATTTGTACACTGTAGCTAGTGTCTGGTTCTCAAGAACTGGATTAGTATTAATAGTACTTTAGTAAAAATATATATATCTAATCCATGGCCCCTTTGGATTGCTTGGTTCTCCCTATGCCTCACACTATTGCCACCAAGATGTTCATGCTGACAGATGGGGTGGAATTCTGAACTTCCTGCTCCAAAAGTTTAAGTCTCTACTCCTTGAGAAAAAAGGAATCTTAGCTAGGTGACAGCATTGCAAAATTACAGCAACAGTTAATTCCTTCCACTAGAGCATAGTAGTACACATATAAACCAGCTAGTTTAATACAATGTTGTCTGCAGAATTGGTCAGGAATTTTCCATCATAATGATTTTCCAACAGAAAAATGCAGTTTCTGCAAAAATACATAAATAAATAAATACATTTCCATTGGAAAATTTCATTTTCTCAATAATTCTCATTTTTTTTATTGAAAAAAATCTAAATGAGATATTTTGTTTCAAGTGGGTTCAAGCCAAACTGGAATATTTGATTGTGTTGAACTGATCTAAAATGTTTAATATTGAATTGTCTGAAAACAAAACTATTACGGAACATTGCCTCATAGGAGTTGTAGTTTGGGGCTCTGTTCTTTCATATGAACTAGACTCCTTAGGCATTGCATCTCTCAGGATGCAATGTGGACTTCACACTGACAAAGCTGTATAGTGCACCATGTTTGTTTCATGACTGTGGATGTTTCATGGGCGATAGTCCTGCCAAGGAGCCTCTGCCATAAGGGAGAATGGGGATATCATGATACAGTATTCTAATTCCCATGAGGCAAAGCATTACAATAGAACAATGAAGTTTAATGTTGAACACACTCAAATAAAGCATTTAGGGTTACGTCTACAAAATGAAATGAAATTTTTGGTGGAAATCAAAATATTTGATGGAGAAGAAGAGCTCTGTGTAGCGTGAATGTGTATCTTTTTCACCAACAGAAGCTAGTCCACCTCGTTAGTCTACCTCACCCACCTTGTCTCTCTAAAATGCTTGATTGTGATTTTTAAAAAAAGTCAAAATGACATGTTGAAATGTTTTTAAATAAAAAATTTTAGGAATATTTTTGATATTTCAACTTTTCATCCCAATTTGGAATGAAAACAAAATGTTAAAACATCAGAATCTCTCACGGGATGGAAATTCTGATTTTCTCTCAGCTCTAATTATCAAGGTTTCTTCTTTCAAGTCTGGGGCTGAGAAAAAACTCATCTAGAGAGCCAACAACCCTAATCTCTTATTATTTTTTGTATTACAATAGTACCTTGAGGCCCCATCTGAGAACAGAACTGCATTGTTCTAGGCATTATAAGAAACAGTCCTAGACCATAGACTTTGCAATGTAAATTGACAAAATGGACAAAGGGTATGAGAAAGGTATTATTATTATTGTTTTCACAAGAGCACAGAGATTACATGACTTGTCTAATGACACAGAGATCTCTTATGTCCCAGTTTGTCGCTTCACGGACCATACCATCCTTCCTTGGCAAAGTAACATCTGTTTCTTTATGTCCCTTCAGCTAAGAAATAATACTTTATTTACAATGATTCTATAACGTAAATAACCGTTGTAATTTAACAACACTAATGAATAATACCTCGCTACAGCTGCACGATGGGGCAAATCCTTGACTGCTTGTGACCTGTCAGCTCCACCGACTCCAGTGCTGACTGTCTGACCCAAGACCATAGTAGCATATTTGTCATTATTTCCTCTTACATTTGTTTTCAGATTTTCCTTAAGAGGTCTGCACTTGGCTCCCACTTCCCCCCACCCCTTGATTTAACTACATATTCAAAACAGAAATTAACTTTTATTTGACTTGCTGACACAGATGATCTCATCAATATTATAAAAATTTGGCAAGTTGATTGATATAAATGAAATCAGTTAATCAGCAAAGGGGTAACATCTAATAGGTACCTAATCTTTGTTCAAATCAAAGAGACATTTTTCTATTTTAGTCAAGTGCAGCTCAATATATTTTGTAAGGCAAAGACTGACTTGTGGCATTAAATAACTCTTAAGCTACACAATGCCTAAACAAGAATGGCAGGACTTTTATTTCTCTATAAAAAGCATCCTGCTCCCTCTGACTATTATGGGCAGCATTTATACAGCAGGAATTCTGTATAAATTTGGGTACACTGGCTCAAAAGCTTAAGCCAGGCATTCTTTTTACACTAGCAAAAGTCAAATTTGCACAGAGTACACTGAAAAATGACACTGCACTTTCAAAATTCTGATAAAAATGACAGTTTTATATTACGTCCTTGGAAAACATATATTGTACTAGGAATCAAACTCCTCTCTGACTTTTTGATATCCAAAGTCCATTTTGGCTCATACCAAAACAGCAGCTTTGTTAAAACATAAAATAAATTATTTAACACAAGACTCAAATTATCTCTGGTGAATAAAACAGCACATCTGTGGTATAATTTGATAAACTGTTCAACAGAAAAATGGCATCTTGAATGTCTTATATTTCCACATTTTTTAAGAAAATATAGCCATATTTTTTAATAAACATAATAATGACTTGTTCAGGGACAACAAAACAGCCCACAGTGAAAGTTATATAATGCCAAGTAAAAGCATGCATGGGGGGGGGGAGAGGAGGAACTATTATAAGTTAATGAAATCTGTTGTGTCTGTGTTCACAACTTACACATTAGGAAATGGCAGGTAAGTGAAACCATGAAAAATACATAACCAGAGAAACACTACAATAACGGTTGCATTCTTTCTAACAATGGAAAAATAACTGGACTTCAACTTCGGTGAAACATGATTTACAACAACAAACAGCAAACCCTACCAACAAATAGACTCAAAGCATAGGTAGGAAAAAAGTTACAGAAAAACTCTATTCACATGTATAATGTTTAGACTATGAAAGTATAAGATGTTTTAAACATGTCAAAACAAGTACAGTTGTGTAATTCCAGCTCATTGGAACATAAAATCCAAGTAAGTCATACATTGCAGTGTTCTGAATCCCAAGAAAGAAAAGCCCCATGAACTTGCTGAAATTAAGACGTTATATCCAAAAGACAACTTTCTACTTACTCATCGGTATGCACCATGATTTCCTATGCCACCTTAATTCCAATAAATCCAGAGTTATTTTATGTTTAAAGAAATACTAATAAAGTCCTTAATGTAGATAGCAGAAAGCTGAACAAAACAGAATTCTGTGAGAAGCTAGACAGAGAAGGATGAATTTAACCCTGGCTCAACATGCTGTGTATTCTGTGTCTATCTTTAACTTGTAAATGATTTGGTTTCACATTCCACTGAAGTCCCGCTGGCAGATGCCTTTGCAAAGCTTACCAATCACAGGCACTCTGATGCACTCCCTTTCTCTCTTCCCTCCTGCCACTCCACCCCCCCCCCCCCCCCCCCCCCCCCCCCCATGCCCACCCCCACCATTTTTCTACTTCCTCTTAAATATCTAACACAGATTCATTCAGCTGTCTTTTACCTGTCTTCTGCAAGATGAAAGGAGATGCTTTCACTGACTGTAGCTCTAGATAGACAGGGAAAACAAAACCTTCTCACTGTTTCCCCTTCACACATACACACTGCTTTGCACCCAGGAATTAACTGACTTCCAAACTTGGCTGCCCAGGGAAGGAATGTTCTGTGAGTGACATTCCAGAGAGCCTGCAGCAACACAGCTCAGCAGCTATTCTGCGTCTCAAAACACTAGTCATTTTGCAGGTTTACACCATGCGCTGGATGCAGGTTTTCCAAAGGGGTTTCTTTAAACAGAACAGCCCCCTGCTTCGCCCCAAATTACCAGAATCATTATTTACAGAAACCAAATTGCTATTTTAATCACGTTTTCCACTGAATTTGGCTTTTTACATTTAGGAAACTCATTTAGCTTGTATAGATAAGCTAAACAACATCCAAAGCCCTATTTTAAACCTGTTTTAAAAATACATGGAATTTGGAAAACATGCTGTTGCAGCACATCAAAACTAGAATGGCAAATTGTCAATGTGCAGTTGGGAGGTAGCTGATAATACTACTTGTGCCAGGTCTAATATTAGTCAAAGGCAATGCCTTTGAATTTGAATCCTGGAACCACTGATTATATATCTGTGTGAAATAAGATCACAAGTCAGCATTATCTGCAGATGGTTACTAATGCAGGCCAGCCAGTTCCAGGGGGAGGGAAGGAGGAGCACATCAACCTCTGTGCTGTTTCACATAGCTGTCATATCAGGGTTTGGCAGGGGATCATATTTGGAAGCTTGCAGCAGTCCTGCCTGTGAAGAGAGATCTGTACTGATAGTGAGTAAAAAACAAAAAGATCAACTTACCAGATATCAAATACAAAACATCTAGGAAATCCCCCATAGTAAATTTTTATCTGCCTACAGATAAACTACCATCACAAATTGCACATTTGCTCAGAAGCCAGCATCCAATATATTACTGCATATGAATAAACAGACTGCTGATGAATGATAGCATGCAAGGTGACAACCCAGAAAGTCAATAATAATAGCAGTGATATCAGCAATGTTGATACAAACCTTTGACTTTTAATGTCACCCATTTGAAGCTGCAAGTTTTTAACTGGTAAAAGTACATTCACTTAGACTGTGGTTGCAAACAAAAGTTTCTTATCTCAAACATCACACTAAGAATGCAACAAGCTACAAGACTCTGTATAAAGCCCTCGAATTACTGAACATTTTCACATGCATCCTGGAAAATATCAGTTTGCAGCCATGATAGCATGGCAGAGGTTTGTATTTTACAGAGTCTTAGGTCTTTGTCTAACCTACAAAATAGAACTGTTGCTGACAGCAAATAGTAAGTTTGCATTTGAACCGAACGCAGCCCAACTAGTTAAGGACGAAGGGTGGTCAGCACCAGCTTAGTTGCAAACAACTGATGTTAGCAACGCTCTATTTTATAGCACAGACAGGGCCACAAATATTGCAGAGCACAAGGGCTGAGGGACTGAACTTTACGGGTAACAAAAATTACCATGTATTTGCAGTAATTCCCGCTAACAAAAACACAGGTCAGTTTTTCTTGCAAGTGAATCCATACTGTAGAATGCCCAGAGTTCCACAGATCAAGACTGGCAATAAACATCACCATTTTGTTTCCCAGCTTATCTCCACACATATCCCAGGCCTTGTAATCAACAGAGATTCTTGATTCTCTGACACCAGAAATTTCCCCTGACAAGGACTAAAGGGGAGTCATCTTAACACTTTAAAGGTGCATGCATTCGTAGGGAAGGCAATGCATCTGCACTTATCTCCTCTGAGCCAACAAGCATTACCCCGACTGTCAGTCCTCATTGTTGAAAATGTGCAACACTTGCACTATTCTTCCGTAAGCAATTGGGGCAGAGAAGGTTTGATAAAAACAAATGACTCCGTAGCCATTTTCACTCTAAGTCCCACATATACTAAACTATCAGCTCCTCACAAATTAGAGTCTGATACAGTTTATTTGTGTTCATTACTCTGGAAGAGCTGGCAGTATATCGAAGACTGTACTAGCTGACAAGAGACTCCTTGAAAGTCAAACAAGCTGTTTCAAATCCTTAACCTTTGCTACCTTCAGGAAACATTGCCTTAAAGTTCATTGCACATCTGTACGTGAGGAGCGTTTAAAAATTCCAATTAATGAAAAGTACGCCATAGACTTATGGTGTATCCTCACAGAACTGTGGAAGTCACTTAACTTGTCTTGACCCCAGTTCCCTAATATGGTGAATTACGTATAAAGTTTTCTTAACCTTGTTGCAGGGTGCAAGGCTTAGGAAGAATAGCAAAGCATTATCACACATCAGTGCTCACCATGCTACTGGATATGATGATATATATTAGGATATATGCTGATACCAAGTTTCTCTTAATAGGAAAAACAGTCTCTCCTGTGCCTTAGGGTAGTGTGGCTAATGTACCACTCCTAATTCAGGCCCTTGCCTAATTGGCACCTCTCTGTTTGTGTTCAATTATTTACAAGGTACACAAAATTCATTCCTTGTCTTCTCTTGTTTCTCAGTGTCTTGAATGTATTTGTCTTGACAGTCTTAGGCCTTGTCTACACGAGAATACTTGTCCCGCAATAAGTTATTGCGGGACAAGTAAAGCGCTATAACTATAGCGCTTTCTCCTGTACACACGTGCTCTTTCTTTCGCAAAGGAGCATTCACTGTTTGAATGCTCCTTTGGGAAAGAAGAGCAGTGCATGGTGGGCACCTGTCCCACCATGCACTGCCTGCAGCGAGCCCTCTAGCCCAGCTGCAGGGCTTCCGGTGGCAGGGGGGCTGCATCGCCAGCCCCCGCTGTCATCTGAACCCCTGGCCGGTGCTGGGGGACCGGCTCCGATTCGAGCCGGCCCCCCGGGGCTCCGGCTCTCAGCTGTAGCCGCTGCGCTTAAAGCCGCGGCTGCAGCTGAGAGCGGAGCCCAGCTGGGGGATCGGGTGGCGGCAGGAGCTCCCGCCGAGCTTCTGCCATAACCCGATCCCCACCGGACAGCTCCCCAAAATACTCAATTTCACTGCTCTGCTTGAGCAGTGACATTGACATATATGTCAATGTCACTGCTCAGCAGAGCAGTGAAATTGACATATTTGACAGCTCTGGTGTCCCAGAGTGGCATGGATTGGCACTCTGGGACATTTCCGGAGGCCAATCAATGCACGGTAAAGGTACACACGAGCACAAACACGCAACAGATGATCCGCAACAGCTGTTACCACTCTCGTGGGAGTGGTTGTTGGAATGCGCAGCAACAAGGCGCTTCATGCGGAAGATCACTGTTGCACGTATGTACACCGTGCTTCTTATCGCGCAGTACTGACTTTTAAGGCGCAATACAATGATCGTGTAGACAAGGCCTTAGATTTTGAGCTCCTTGGGGCAGGGATTATGTATTATCCTATGGGCCATAACCTGCAAAAGTCTTACTCACAATCTCACAAGTATGCCAATCAACCTCAGTGGGATGACTTGAGTGAGGACCACCTACATTTCAAGGCCAAAGGGATCAATCACTGTGACAGTTCAGTGTGATCTTGTGTTTAACACAGTCCTCAGATTCATAGATTTTAAGGATAGAAGGGATGGATATGGTCATCTAGTATGACATTCTGCACAATGCAGGCCACAGAACCTACTGCCCACTCCTGCAAAAGACCCCTAACCTATGACTGAGTCACTGACTCCCCACATCATGGTTTAAAGCAGTGGTTTTCAAATTATCAGGACAACGTACTGAGTCACAGAATCCTCTGGTACTGGGTTGCGGTACCCCTTGCTTCCACCACCGAACGACTGAGATGCATTGCTGAAAGATGTAATTGTTGCGTCATAGGCATAAATGATTTTTTCAACTGGGTCCCAAGAAAAGAAGTTTGAAAACCACTGGTTTAAAGACTCGAGGGTACAGAGAAACCACCAGCAAGTGACCCATACCCCACACTATATGGGAAGGCAAAGAAGAACTTCTTCAAAATAATTCCCAGAGCATACTTGATAGAAAAACTGTCATGATTGAGTTCAAAATTGCCAGTGATAAAGAATTCACCGCAACCCATGATAAATTGTTCCAAAGGTTAATTATCCTCGTTAGAAACGTGTTGCCTTATTTTCCATCTGAATTTATCCAGCTTCAACTTCTAGCCATTGAATAGTGTTATACCTTTCTCTGCTAGAATGATATGCCCATTAAGTATTACCTGTTCCTCATCTAGGTAATTATAGACTGTAATCAAATCATCCCTTTATCTTCTCTTTGTTAATCTAAACAGAATGACCTGAGGGATGGAAAACCTATTGTAGAAATAGGGCCTTTAAGAGTACCAGATAAGAAGTGTGAAAAATCAGGACAGGGAATGGGAGCTATAGGTGCTTATATAAGAAAAGGCTCCAAATATCAAGACTGTCCCTATCAAATCAGGACATCTGATCACCCTAGGCCTTACCAAATTCAAAGTCCATTCTAGTCAATGCTATAGGCTTTGAATATTGGTAAATTTCACAATTTCAGATATTTTCATCTGAAATTCCACAGTGTTGTAGCCAAGGGGAACCTAACCCAAAATGGGGTTGTGCGAGGGGAGGGAGGTTGCAAACCTGTTGTGGGGGGATGGCCAGATTGCCACCCTTTCTTCTGTGCTGCCTTCAGAGCACTTAGGAGATCAGAAGCCTCCTCCATGTGCAGGAACCTCTGGGGCTCCTGCCCAGCCCTGGAACTTCCTGTCAGAGGGTGAGGTGCTAGAGGTGGGACTGATCTCCCTGTGCTGCTGGGAGCACCTCAACCCGGTCAGGACTAACAGTTAATGGCCCCTGGCTAGGAATCTCCTAGCAGCACAGGGAAGATCAGATGTCATGGGTCTACTATAGGAGAGGGTGGGTGAGGATAGGAGGTCAGACTAGATGATCATGATGGTCCCTTCTGGCCTTAAAGTCTGTGACTCTATTTGAATTAGCTCCTTTAATCTTTCACTATAAGACACTTCTAATCCTTTAATTATTCTTATGGTTCTTCTCTGAACCCTCTGCAATTTATCAGTGTCCTTCCTGAATTATGAACTGGATACAGTACTCCAGCAGTGTTCATCTCAGTGCCAAATACAGAACTAAAATAACCTCTCTATTCCTACTCAACATTCCCCGTTTATGCGTACCAGAATTGCACTAGCTCTTTTGGCCACAGCTTCACACTGGGAGCTGATGTTCTGTTCATTAGCCACCATGACACCCAAAACTTTTTCAGAATCACTGCTTCCTAAGATAGTCTCCCATCTTGTAAGAATGGCCTACATTCTTTGTTCATAGATGTATGCATTTACATTAAGCCATATTAAAACACGTATTGTTTGCATATGCCTACTTACTAAGAAATCCAGATTATTCTGTATATGTGACCTATCCTGTTCCTTATTTACCACTACCTCAATTTTTGTCATGTGTAAACTTCAGTGATGATTTTATGTTTTATTCCAGGACATTAATAAAAAGGTTAAACAGAGTTGGGCCAAGAACACTGTGGGACCCCCTAAAAACAAACCCACTCAACAATGATTCCATATTTACAATCACATTCTGAGACCTATCTGTTAGCCAGTTTTTAATCCATCTATGTGTGCCATGTTAATTTTATATTAGTCACATGTTTTTACACAAAATGTTGTGTGGTACTAACTCAAATGCCTTACTGAAGCCTATTACATCAACACTATTAACTTTATCAACCAAACTTGTAATCTCAGAAAAAAATCAAGTTAGTTTGACAGGATACATTTTCCATGAATCCTTGTTGATTGGCATTAATCATATTAACTTCCTATTATTCTTTATTAAACAAATTCCATATCGGATGCTCTATTATTTTGCCTGGGACTGATGTAAAATTGAAAGAAATAAGTGGTCTATAGAAAGTAAAACATCAATATGGGTACACACACCACTGAGCACTAAGTCTTTTTTATGCTGGAGGGGCCTATGGATAAATAAGAAACGCATATCCTCCTAGCTGTTGATTCCATATCATGAAAGGCCTAATGTGACAGCACTCAAACAACAACAACAACAAAAGGCTATGAAAAGACAATTAAAAAGTTTCAATACAGTGCTAACTATGGCACGTGACTCCTTTCAACTGAGCATGGCAGGAAACTCTTGATCTAAAGCAGCACTTCTCAAATGCTGTGTCAAGGCACAGAAGTGTGTAACGGTACAGCGACTGAATGTGACATGTGAAATCAGCCTGCCACCGAAAGCCCAAGGAGAGCTGTGGCAGCAGACTGATTTCACACCGTTGGCCTTTTAAAAGCCACAGCTGACAGCTGAAACAGCGGCAGCTCTCTGCAAGAGCCATCGCCAAATCCAAACCTCTCCACTGTGTTTCGTGGTGGCAGGAGCCTGCTGGTCAAGCCTACCACCACCAAAAGTGCCATCAGAGGCAGAATTTCTTTGGCAGTAGGGGCCACTGTAACTTGACACGCTGCAGAAAGTGGCGCTGGGGAGGAACTTTGGCAGCATAGGGAGCCTCAGGGAGGTGGGGGGCACCAGTGTGTTTTGCATGGTTGAGACAACCTCCCAGCTATGTTGCAAAACTGAAGGGGTTGAGAACTCCTGTTCTAAACGTTCCACTGCAACCAAGCATACAAAGAGTTGTGAAGACAGCACAAAAGCATCACACTACTAAACAAGACACCACATTCCAATCCATTCCTGAGAGCAGGACTGGAAGGCTTGCGTAAGCACAAATCAAAGCACTGGAACTGGCCTCATTACAGATCATTAGCAGAGTAGGAATGGCTTTGTCAAGCAAATGGTCCTCGTTCACCCTTGATTATAAAGCCCAGGGGTCAGTAGACTGCTGTCTTCTCCGCAGAAGAAAGACTCATGCTCTATCACAGCAGAAGCAACAAATGCCATTTGTTTATTTTTGCCTGGACAGATGAGCAAAAGGCCTTAGTGGGAATCTGGCCAGTGTTTAGGAATACATGCAGGCCCATGCAAATAAATCCATACACACACACACAACTGTCCAGAATTGAAAGGGGATAATCTCTGAAATAATTCAAGTGAACCTCTCTTTTACTTTTCCTGTGGAAACACTAAAACAAACAAAACCAAAAGTCACTAATTCTCTAATATAAAAAATCTGATATTAATTTTATTCAACCTGCCATTGGACATGCTTGAGAAAGAAGGAAACAAGCAGCTTTTTTTAACTGGGGGGAAGGAGGGAGAGGAAGAAATCAGACCTTCAGTGATGATTGGAAATTTCAGGACACTAGTATTGGGTTATGGAACCTTTTAGCTACAGATCATCTAGGTTCACTATACCTTCATCAATTAGTGAAACAGATTATTTTATATGATACAAATTGGTGTTCTCCATCCAGTTTTTAGTGGACAAGAACATGTGTCAGAACCTTCTTCCCTAACCACCGCCCAGAAAGACACACAAACAGATCACAAATTGGCACCCTTGTCATTGATGAAGAAGCAAGAATGGAATAAATGTTTTAGACTGAATGCTCTCTTAAAGACCCAAGCCAAGGTTGAAACAGATGGGCTAAATAATCTGAAGGAAGCTTGCCTTATTGCTCCCTCTGCTGTACCAATTCTGTGGATAAATCCTAGATGTAAGGATTTGGGGCCGTCTATCTGATACTTTTCATAAGCAATACATCCATAGGACAGACAGATTTGAAAAGAGGATAAAGAAAATCAGGACTGATGGGGGGAAAAAAAAGCCATGAGATGATGCTTAATAGATTTTTATGTATTTAAAGCTTTGAATTTGTCTCTTTCTCCCTCTTGCCTGGCAGGGATCTAATCCCACAGTCCTAGAATAAGGAATGTAGTGGAAAATGCCTTTTCTTCAGCTTGAATTCCTCTCTTTACAATAGGTGTCTTATTATAGCTAATGATCTCATCTTAAGATAAAGATGGACATCGTGATTAGCCGCACAGCTCGGTACAGAAATTCACTCAAAGCTGGCCAAGCATAGTTGCTGATAGCATTAGAGTGGCAAGTTATATAATGTATTCAGTGAATGCTTTGCATACTGTGGTTCATTGCAGGCATCCAAAGAAAAACAATGTGAGTCACAGGAATGCCAAGTTGGGTTTAAAAAATGAAGTTTAAATAAGAAATGGGAAAAGAAAAAAGAATTTAGTTAATAATTAGGAAATTAACAGTCTGATTTAGAGAAAGTGATTTTTAACACCCAACAACCTGAATGTGTTCAGTCAATAAACCTATTGTACACAGTATTTTTGAAGGCGGAAAACTGTTCTGTTAGCTACTAGCCAGAATCCACATCAGCAACTGTAATAAAGGTTTCCTATGAATCTACTGGAGATCTTGCACTTAAAAAAAGATGTATTTAAGTTCCATATTAGTTCTCAGCTGATCTTCAAAGTAATCGTTCAGTTATATCAAACTTCCCAATTTGACCTACTGATTTTTTAACAATCCAAGACAGATTTGAAACAGTTTAAAAGAGATAAAATCATCTTTTAAATATGTTTTGTGAGAAAGTGCAAAGTAACCAGAATAGGGAGGAATAAATATATGAAATAGTTTATTTATCATACAGTAGTTATGGGAGGAGGGTGTGTGCATGAAATGGATGGCAAAGGTTGTAGTGGAATGCACCCAATTCAGATTTGCTTGTCTCAAAAAAATCATCATACACACATTCCACTCTTTCAGTGAATTTATAACCATCCCATATAAGAAAACCCTCAAAACTATTCTTAGGCCTTGTACACACTACAAAGTTATTGCGCGATAAAGCCCTTTAATGCGCAATAACAAACAGAGCGTACACACACAACTTACAGTTATTCCGCGTTAAGTCCCTTCTTTTTGCGCAAAATGTAAACCACCTAAACGAGCGTGGTTGCTGCTAACGCGGAATAGTTGTTGCGCGATGGCCAGTGTGTGTACGCTTATCGCGCAATGTGAATATAACGGAAATGGCCCACAATTCAAATTCCATCCCTTCTGCACTTCCGCCTGTCCTCTATCGTCGTGACGTCATTTTTCCCGACCTCCTCTTCTGTCCCGCGAATTTTTGAATTCACCACTCTCCCTTCTGCCTCGCTGTTCGGTGCTGCTGCCTCTGTGTGCTTCGCTCGCAATGTCGTCGCGCCGCAGCAAACGAGCTCCAGCCTGGACAGCAGCAGAGGTGATGGACTTGATCGGCATCTGGGGAGAGTCCGCCGTGCAGTCACAGTTACGTGGCAGCCGGAGGAATTTTGACATTTTCGGTCAAATATCCAAAGCCATGACCGAAAAGGGGTACGAGCGAGACACCCTGCAGTGCCGGGCAAAGGTGAAGGAGCTGCGGATAACATTTCACAGAGCCAGAGAGGCTAACCGGCGCTCTGGCTCCGCGCCAGCAACGTGCAAGTACTATAAGGAGCTGGAGGCGATCCTGGGCGGCGATCCCACAACCACCCCGAACTGCACGGTAGACACCTCGGAGACTGCACCCCAAACAGAGAAGGAAGCAGAAGGCGACGAGGCAATTGTGGACGAGGAATCAGAAGAAGAAGACTACGAGGACGGAGAGAACGGAGCCACTGACCCGGGGAGCCAGGAGTTATTTTCCACCCAGCCAGAAACAAGCTCCACTGATTCCTTCTCCACGCCTACCCAGGAATCATCAGAAGGCAGCTCTGGTAAGTCCCGTTCGCGATGTCCTCTATTCTAGGTGCTACAGCTCAGCGTAGACATGGTTTTTTTGCAAGGGGTTTTTGTTTTCGGTGTCCTCAGTTCTGTTCCTTACAGAACTGTAAAGGTGTTACTAGCATTACTTAAAAACGTCATCGATGTATGCCTCGATTTCCAAGTAGTCGTTCCCTTTCAACTCACTGAACGCGTCATCCAAATATTTCCAGAGTCTTCTCTTGAGATTACATGGTAGAGCATTCCTTTGCACTCCACCATTCAGGGACACTCTTCCTTTCAGACTCGCAAGCACTCCTGCGGGCAACATTGCTGCGCACAGTCCTGCAGCGTAAGGTCCCGGCTTGAAGTCGGCAACATGAAGGAGATGCATTCTCGCTTGCAGAGGCACTCTAAGCAGTGTGAGATCTGCCTCTATTTCAGCCATCTCGGGCACGGGATCAGAACTTGGTGTGGCAATAGTCAACTCTCCGTTGTACTAGCTCTGCAACCCGTACCAAGCTTTGGGAAATCTGTTACCGCCCCCCCATAGGTCCCCTCTTGTGTATTGAAGGAATGTGTGGGGAGAACAACATCATTTGCTCCTGACCGTGGCGAGAACAATAGCGGCATTCTACATTTTTCATATCTGAACAGGAATGACCTTCGGTGGACAGTCTACAGCTGCAGCTGAGCGTCTGAGGAGGATAAGGCGGAGGCCTCGCAGGAGCAAGGAAGACGTCTTCCAGGAGCTCATGCAGTTCCATGAGGCTTCTGCGAGGGAGACAAGGCAATGGAGGAGGCAGTGCAGGCAGGACAGGAGACAGAGCAGTGCGAGGAGAGAGCAGCAGAAGGATGCCCTGATAGGCATCATGCAGGAGCAGACCAACCTCCTCAAGACCATGGTCGGTCTGCTACAGGCTCGCACCCCCCATCATCAGCCTCATATGCCTTTCAGTGCATCCACGCCACATTCCCCCCCCAGACAGTTTTTAGACCACCATGGACATCCATGGTGTAACCCTAACAGAACCCCTCCCCCAACATATGTAGTTGAGTCCCGCACCTACACCCACCTTTAGTCCCTACTCCCCTCAAACCCGAGTTTTGATCAATGTTAATTAAATAAAGTTGAATCCTTGTTAAACTTAATCAGACTTTCTTTATTTGTTTCAATAATTTAACATTAACGGTTTTTGATTCAATGAATGTTTATAGGGGAAAAACACAAAATTTCTAAAGCTTAATTTTTAACAGTTGAAACATATAGGAAATGGTTAGTAACTATATTCAAAGGTACAATTTTAACCAACAGTACTAAAATGGGTTTTTAACGCATCCCTTATGCGAACTGCCCTTAGCTGCGCCCCCCGGATACCCCTCGTGTCTGGTTGCTGGTAGGCATTTTCCAGACGTTGTGCCTCAGTGGTCCAAGAGTTCCTGAATCTTTCCCCCCGGCTTTCACATATATTGTGAAGAACACAGCAAGCCGAAATAACTAATGGGATCCTGTCCTCGTGGAGATCTAGCCTGCCATACAGCGCTCTCCAGCGCGCTTTTAAACGGCCAAAGGCACACTCCACAACCATTCTGCATCTACTTAACCGGTAATTGAAACGCTCCTTGTCAGGATCCAACTTCCCGGTGTACGGCTTCATGAGCCATGGCATCAGTGGGTAGGCGGGGTCCCCAAGTATCACCACTGGCATCTCTACACCGCCCACAATTATTTTCTCGTCTGGAAAAAATGTGCCAGCATGTAGCCTTCTGAATAGTCCAGAGTTTCTAAAGATGCGTGCATCGTGCACCTTTCCAGACCAGCCAGCATTAATGTCCATAAAGCGACCACGGTGGTCCACCAGTGCCTGTAGAACCATCGAAAAGTATCCTTTCCTGTTGATGTATTCAGAGGCAAGGTGGTCGGGAGCGAGAATAGGGATGTGAGTCCCATCTATTGCACCCCCACAGTTCGGGAAGCCCAACTCATTAAATCCTGCGATGATCTCCCTCACGTTTCCCGGGGTCACCATCCTCCTGAGCAGAATACGGTTGATGGCTCTGCATACTTGTGACAGTGCCACTCCAACGGTCGAGCGTCCAACCCCAAACTGGTTTGCGACCGAGCGGTAGCAGTCTGGAGTCGCCAGTTTCCAAAGTGCGATAGCCACACGCTTCTCCACGGTCATGGCGGGTCTCATCCTCGTGTCCTTGCATCGAAGGGCAGGGGCAAGCTCCTGGCATAGCTCCATAAATGTGGCTTTCCGCATTCTAAAGTTCTGTTGCCACTGATCATCATCCCACAGCTGAAGGACGATTCGTTCCCACCAGTCTGTGCTCGTCTGCCGGGACCAAACACGGCGGTTCAGGCTGTGTTGCTGGTCCGCGAAACTGATCAGAATGTCCGTTTGGTTTTCAATGCTGTCATCATCCGAGACCGAGTCATCCGTGTCATGCTCCGAATCATAGCCAAAGGCAAACCGCAACAGAATCTGGGCTGTGTTCACAATGCTGAAGGCAGCATTCAAGATCACAGCTGAATCCATGTCGATTCTGAAAAGGCAGTGCCGAGAAGAAGGTTGCTTCAATTTGAAATTCGCGCTCGTTGCTATTGGCAACCGCTGGGTAGCGTCAGTAGCGGAATGCACCACGGGAGATGATACTGGGGACTCTGGGATACGTACCCACAATCCCCTTCGCTTTCCTGGAGGACTGCGCTCAGAAGGGGGGGGGCTTTGATCCGTTAGAGCAAGCATAGTGTGTACGCGATCTCGCGCAACAACAGCCACGGGAGAATTAATGCGGAAGAGGATTATTGCGCGTTAAAAATGGTAGTGTGTACATAGCCTTAGTATCATGTGGAAGTTAAGTAATAAATCACGGAAGTCTGGAAATGCCATGTTACAATTAAGAGTTCAGCTGTGTTCCTTTGTTTGTATGCCTTAAAATAAGATTTTTTGATATTATTAAATTATTCATGAATTAATAAAATACAGAAATACCACAGAATCTTCATAAATTGAATTATGCCATATTACATATAATCATCAAACTTTGCTTGATTAAATATCAATGGGATTTATTAAACAAGGCAGGTTTAAAGAAAACTGCTTTAGTAGTTCATGAATAGTTAGCATGGCGTTTTCAAAGATGCTCAGTATTGACCTAACTGTTCCCAATGAAATCAATTTAAATTCTATTGACTTCAATGGGAGCAAGGTCAGGCCAACGCCGAGTGCTTTTGAAAATTTCACTTTTAAATTAGCTAGGAGACTGGGGAGCGCTTCATGTGGAAGGTAACATGTATACAGATCTGGGTAGGCTACAGATAGAAACAATCCAGTTCAATAGTTACTCCAGATTTACATGAATGTAAACAAATGCAGAGTTTGGTTTCAGTCTGGGCACACATTTGTGGTGGCTAAAAATCAGCTGGATCTAGTTTTACTGGTGAAGCTAAATGAAGTACAAGAAGTTATTTAACAGCATAGATGGTGAAAAATTTTATAAATTCTTCTATTGTTAATAATACCATTTGCCCAGGTTAGGATTTTTAAAAAAATATATTATCTTGATGGCGTCTCCTTAAAGAGATACAGTTATTTTAAAAAAACCCACATTTAACTAGCACACATGCATACCAAGCACAGTTCTGGACATATTTACTGTCACTCAGATGTAAGAAACTATCTTGAATGAACATGTTCCTGTCTTACAGCACTTCATCATGTGTTTCCTAAATCAGCAGTGTTTTTATCCCAAAATGAAAGAAATAATATTTTTCTCAGCTTTGAGTACTGTACAGCTGATCTAGGAGCCCTAGATTCTACAAAGTAAGCTTTTACTTAGGGTTGCTGCTATAAAAGTGTTGCCCCAGGACTTTGTAACTGACTACTGAATATGTTGGGGAGTTGAAATTAAAGGCAGCTGGGTCAGATTAATGAAAGGCATGCTTTCCCAATCATACAGTAGTCAGTTAACATATCCACGGGCACCATTATGGTAAGGATGATGCAAATCCATTTCTCTGTGACACTATCATATTTCACTTTTCCAGTTATCTGTATTTTTTCCCCAAAAGAAGAGATGACATGACAATATTGATAGGCACTCTGTCCCTTGAGGCATGTCATGCAAACCAGCATATAGCTTTTCAAACCATACATGACATGCAGACATTGGTTCTCAAAGTAAATAAAATACGAGCTTCAGCTTAAGAATATGAAGGGAATTGTTTCTCTAACACGGCTTAGGGCTGTTCCTGGCTTTAAATATGTATGCACAAGGGGGATGGAGACCAAGAACTCTTCTGCCTCCTCTCTCTCCTTCTGTTTGTTCCTTTCTTGCCCTTTCACAAGGAGACATTCTCTTTGTGTGCTCCTGGGAGGTACATTCTTCCCCCAAAAGGATGGGAAGGGAGGAAGTCCATGGAGCCCCTCTACATCACACTACTGATGTGATGATGCATGGACCTCAATCCCAGAGGTCCACAGGAGCAGTATCAACCCTCTACTTGGCAGCTTGCAGCCATCTGCTGAACCAGGACCCATGAAACCCAGCCTCAGGTTGAGGCTCCACCCCTGAGATTCTATTGAGGGAGTCCCAGAGCAGCTAATTGACCTGCTGGCCCTATCTGAGCCAGCAAGAGAACCAGGAAGCTCTTTGAACCAGTGGGATCAACCATGCTCTGCACTGTGCTTCTTGTGTTTCCTGTTCCCCCAGCCTGACCTCCCATCCTCCTGACCTAGCTTGACTCCTGATGTTTGACTTGTAGTTTTGATCTCCAGTTTGTCCCTTGCTTCTGATTGCCAGGTATCCTGACCCAGCTGACTCTTGATTCCTGACTTTAGACTCTGGCTCTGATCACTACGTCCGGCTGCCCACAACCCAGACTTAGAGACTAACTGGTCATGGAGAGGAGGGACAGGATGCCTCTATCAAAGGGAATGGTACAGACTGGGCACTCCCTCTGTATCTCAGGGAACTGTGACAGGTATTGCGCCTTAGGAGAAAGTGTCTCTGCTTGAGTTCCACCTGGGGTAGTGAAGCTTCACTTCATCTCCTCCCACCCCACTCCCCGTCCCCCTCCAGCGCAGTCCAGTAGTTAAATGTCACAACTTGGGCCTAAAAATATAACTAACGTACAATACCCGAAGGCTGTCTTCAACATTTTTAGCTTTCACTGTAGCCCAAAAGTCCTCATTTTCTCTTCAGCAGCGGGTGTTCACAGCACTTGTAAACAATGTACTGCTTCCTTTTTAGATTAGCTTTCTTTCTTGGCATACACTGTATTAACTCCTCCTATGCCACAAAAAGATAGACAACACCCTGTTTTCATGGGAGGGCTGGGATGTACCATCAGTGCTCTTAGAGTGACCTGAAGGCTGCTTTGTGAGATTTAATATTTGCGTAACTGCAATATCACTCCAAGGGCAGGCCAATACTGGGTACTACTGTCATGCAAATAAGTACATAGTGTCAACGCTGGCAGCTTTGTAATTAAAGGGACTCTATTACAAATGTGGCTGAACATAGCAAAGGAAGGATGGTCTATGTGTGGTTAAGACACAGCACTGGGACTTAGGACGTTTGGGTCCAATTCTCAGCAATGTCACAGACTTGCTCTGTGTCTCAGTTCCTGATCTGGGATCTGAGAACAATGCTTCTTTTCTCTCTCTGTCTGTCTGCCTTCACTTTTTAGACTATACATTCTTTAGGGCATGGATTGCCTCGTTTTGTGTGTGTCCAGTGCTTAGAACAACAGGATAGTTATCATGGCTGGAGCTAATAACCACTGTCATAATAATAATAATAAAGAAAATAGCTTGCAAAGTAGCTTTTATTTAGTTTATTGACTGGAAAATCAAATAACTTAAGAGAAAAAAGGGGGGAAGGGATCTCTTTAATCAGCTCCAGCATCTGAATAACTGGTAAGCACAAACATGAAAATTTTGCTTAATGAAAAGTGAATAAATCAAGTAAGACAAAGAAGCTTCCTTGTCAAAGAGATGGAGTTTACCTGCCTGCTAAATGATTAAAACTCTTCTTCCTCTCTTCTGTTTTCTATTTTAAGACTTTCATTGTGTGGGATCAAAGTCAACTCTAGTTGGAACAGGTCTGACAAACTATCATTCAGACAGATTGAATATATGATCCCACCCAGTGTCAATGGAGACCTACTATACCACCTGTTTTAACTCTAATTCACATAATTGGTGATAACAGTGACAATGTAAAGTGCACAGCTCTGAATTTAAGGGATGTTATCATTTAAAAACAACAGCTAAAAATTCCACCTCTCTCCTGGAATACCATGTTCAGTTCTGGCCACACTAGCTCAAGAAGGACAGAGCAGCAATAGAAGGGGTTCAGAGATGGGTGACATTTATCATTAGAAACATAGAAAGCGTTCAGCATGAGCAAAGATTAATACTGTTTTATTTAGGGAGGAGTAAAAAAGAGGGGATATCATAAAGGTATCCAAAATGATCAACATTATAGGAAAGAGAGATTAAATGTTCTTATTTAGCCTCTCATAATTAGAGCCTTGCAAATCCACAGATATCCACAGACCAGTTTTGCAGATTGTGAATTGGCTGTGGATACAAATTTTGAGCACGTCTTTATGGACACTCAATCAAACTTGTATAATCAATGCTACACTATTTGCACTGCCATCAACAGTGTAGCCTTGCTCATAGTCTTTAACACTGCCACAAAACTCCTTGGCTATGTCTACACCTACTAAAGTTAGTTCGAATTAGTTAATTCGAACTAACTAATTCGAACTAATTTTAGTTAGTTCGAATTAACTTAATTCGAACTAGAAAAATTTAGTTCTAACTAAGCAAGTGCCATGGCACTTGCTTAGTTCGAATTAGCGAATTGCATTGAGTTCAATGGGCCAGTTAGTTCAAACTAAGCAATTAGTTCAAACTAACATGGCCACATTGGTTAATTCGAACTAACTAGTTCGAATTAACCCTTAGTTCGAACAGCATATTCGAATTTATTAGTTCAAATTAAGGAAGCCCTTAATTCAAACTAATGAAAGCCTAACGTAGCCACGGCTTTAGTTAGTTCGAATTAAGCTTCCTTAATTCGAACTAACTTGTCAGTGTAGACATAGCCCTTGTTTGTGTTGCTGAAATAGACTAACACAGCTCTGGAACTTGTCAGGATGTTCAAGGAAATTGAAAGAATTGAAAGACAACAACTTTAAAAAGAGGAAAATAAAATCCTTTAAAAAAAAACAACAGAAAATCAAAGAGCTTAGTTAATAAGTAGTGACGGGTCCAGATGGTCACGAACACCGCTAAGTAAATTTGAGCATGCTTTGCAGGAATGGAAGCAGAAGCAGCCGGCGACGAGTCCTGAGTCATTCACATTGTCTTAACCTGATAAGTTGGATCCTGCTGGGCCTGTCACTGTTGACAAGTGTGGCAGTGGCAGCTTCGAAACTCGGGAACGTGACCTCTCCTGCCAATCAGACAACACCAGGACACACCGCCGAAATAGCAATGGGCGCATTGGGGGGCTTATTCTATGGATCTTTGGTTTTGTGGGTTATAGTGATGATTCAGCTTCACTGTGCTGGACATGGGCGGACACCCGAGGAACAGTGAGGCCAACCGCCTGTGTTACTGTAATGACAAAAAGTTGTGCTCAGGCTGGACATACCAGATAAGATAATGCCGCAGACCAAGGCACCCGTTGTCAGGGGCAACAGCAAGAGTCCGTGGGGTATATAACTAGGCCTGGGACAGGGTCAAGTCACAGTCCGTACGCCAAACTCAGGAAAGCTGCAAAGGAGCTACCTGGGGCGGACTGCCACTTACCACGCATGCACACCACAGGGCCCTTAGTGTCAGGACTAGCCAAGCCGGGGAGCTAGCTAGTCGGGGCCAATCAGGGCGCCACGGGCCGCGGTTGTAAGCAGGAAGGCGACTCAAGCCTAACTTGCCCCCCCTTACCGGGGAACCTCGGGCCTGTCCATGCTTACACTGCGGAGCCCACCGCAATAATAAATGCACCAGCTCAGCTTCCTCCTGTGTAACGTGTGACTTCCGTGACCGCTGCGTTGCCTTATCACCTCTGGACGCAACAAATAGAACTCTCCACAACACGATATCATTAGGACCAAAGTTAAAATGGTTGCCTACCTTTCGTAATGGTTGTTCTTCGAGATATGTTGCTCATGTCCATGTCAAATAGGTGTGTGCACAGTCCTCAGAAGGCTTTCCCCCTAGCGGTACCCATCGAGTTGAATTAGACACCCTCTGGAGTCACACCACCATGGCGCTGTATAATGAGCCCCGCTAAGCTGCCACCTCTTCTATTTCTTCTTGCCGGCTGACTCTGACAGAGGAGAAGGTGGATGGGTCTTAGAATGGACACGAGCAACACATCTTGATAAACAACAGTTACAAAAGTTAGGTAACCATTTTTCTTTTTTGAGTGCTTGCTCATGTCAATTCCAAGCAGGTAACTTTGAAGCTGGCTCCGAGATGAGGGGTCAGAGCTCACTGATTTCCTGATTGAAGCACTGCCCTGCTGAATGCTGTATTGTCCCTGGACTGCTGGGTGATGGCATAATGTGATTTGATGACCATGTTGCAGCCCTGCAGATTTCCTCTGTGGTGACATGTGCCAGGAAAGCTGCCAAGGAGGTCTGTGCCCTTTTGGAATGTGCTGTCAGTGGTTGGCCTCTTTGCCAGGGCATAGCAGGTCTTAATGCAGGCTGTGATCCATGATGAAATCCTCTGGGGAGACCCTTCATTCTGTTACTACCACAACAAAGGTCTAGCCTGACTTATGAAATGGCTTTGTCCTCTCAATGTACAATTCCAGTGCCCTCCTGACATCCAGGAAATGGAGGTGCCTTTCTCTGCAATTGGCATGTGATGTAGGGAAGAACACTGAGAAAAAGATGTATTGGCTTGTATGGAACTGGGACATCAAGTTTGGGAGGAAGGTTGGATCTGGCCACAACTGGACCTGGTCTTTATAGAACAATCTATAAGGGGACCTGGATGCCAGGCCCTTGAGTTCAGAGACCCTCCTGGCTGAGGTTATCGCAACCAGGAATGCCACATGTCAAGAGAGGGAGAGCATTTTGCTACGAATTCGAAAAGAGGATCCATCGGCCTGGAGAGCACCAAGTTGAGATCTCAAGCTGGTATTAGGTGGTGTACCTGTGGTAAAGCCTGTCTAGGCCCTTGAGAAAACAGGACACCACTGAGTTGGCAAAGACTGAAATGTATCCCATGAACTGAAGGCATAACTGCTCAGGATCGCTTTTTGGTTCGTGATCCAAAGCTAGAGTCTGTCAGTAGAATAGACCTTCCTACTAGAAGTTCAGCTTCTTTGAGTTCTTGAACTTAGGGAAGGACCCTGCTGTCCCTGCCTTTTACTCTCATTTGCAGCCAAAACTACCAATAACCCTGGCTGCAGATGTGTAAGACGGCACTTGTGACCTTTGGGTGGGGCAAAGTATTTTCTCTCTATCACTTTGCTCTGGGGGGTAGAGGTGGGTGTTTGCCACAGAGTTCACAGAGTTTTTGTGGTGGATTGCATGGCTTTGGTCAGGGTAGGACCACTCTTGAGGGGCCCTCTGGCACTAAAATGTCCACCATAGGGTCCATTGACTCCATCACCGCAAGACGCATGCTCTGAGCCACTTTCAGCAGTTCCTGATGGGTCTTCTTGTCCATGGGGAGTGGGATGTCCCTGCCACAGTTTCATCTGGTGATGAGGATGAGTAACCCCTGGGAAGAATCTGCTGTTCCTGTCCCTTGGTCTCACAGGACTTTCCCTGTGCGAGAATGTCTTGTATGGTGTCTGGATCTCACTGATGCCACCCGCTTACCTCTTGGTGCCGACTTCAGTGCCACATGGTGACCAGCAGCCCCTTGGTGGTGTTGTTCTTCCAAGTCAAGGGCTGGAGATCGATAGTACACCCAAAGTGTCCAGAGGTACCACTGCACTAGCACCTGCCACTGCAGACCTGTCCCTGTGCACGCTGGTGTCTCTTCAATTGGTGCCTACTGCACTGCGTGGTAGATGAAGCAGCCTCTGAGTTGGAAGACCCAGAGTCTAAGCACAGGGATCAGGGCAGTGTCAATCAACATGGCATCAAGGAGTGGTGCCATGAAGTCAGCAATAGCTGCATCATGTCCAGTTTGCCTCTAGACATCATCACGCTATTCTGCAGTGCTGGAAGTCTATTAAGACTCCCATCTGGCAGGAGACTCCTTTGCCATCACAGCTATCAGGTCTCTAGCCACCTTGAAAATGTCCAAGGTGGACAAGAGATCCAACTGCTCTATCTGATTATCCCTTGCTGGGGAGTCCTCAGACACTGGACTTGACATCCCCTTCTGAGGGCCTATAGGCTTTACTCTGACCCTCCTCTCCTTTTTAGTCCTAGGTCTAAATTTCCTACAAATTCTGCCCATCTGTCTGGTTGGATTCTCCAAGACACTTCAAACAAGAGCCGGGGGCGGGGGGGTCGCCTTTAGGCAGAGACTTATGGGACAATCCATATGGGATCAAGGCATGCCCTAATTCCCCAGGTAGAAGGAGGAATAAAAGAACAGGGGGAACCCTAACTGAACTCAACTACTAATAATCACTAAACTAATATTATTATTTACTGAAAACTGCAATAGGAATCCATATGTGGAATCTTTGCTGACGCAAGAGAGTTGAGTAGCTATCATGGGTGGTAAGAAGGAACTGAAAAGGCAGCAGGTTTGCAGGGCCCTTTATGTGCCATGGTGGCATGATTCCAGGGGGTGCCTAAGTTGATCCAATGGGTAGCACTGTGGAAAAGCCTTCCAATGACTGAGCATACAGTGTGCATACACCTATTTGGAATCAACATGAGCAAGCGCTCAAAAAAGGTTAGTAAGATTCAGAAAAGATTTAGACACTTATATGAACCACGAGAACATCCGGGATTACATTATAAATGTTTGGTTTGGTTTGGTTTTTTTAAAGAGATGAGATACAAATCTTTGTGCTTTAAGACATAACCTAATCACTAACTGTCAAGGATTAGGAAGGAATTTCCTCTTTTAGCAGTTTATTCCATAATTGCCCACCTCAAGATTTCCTGTGCTTTTTTTGGAAACATCTGGCACTGGTCACTATCAGGAATAAAACACTGAATTAGATGGTGCCACTAGTCTAAACAGCAAACAAACAAGAGGCATTTGGAGCATAAGAACTGTGAGAACTGAAAAGTACTGAAGTAGTAGAAAAAATAAAAAAAGATTCCTTAAGCCAGGTTTTGGCCAAGACATCCTACCCTACTAAATGCCTTACAGCTACCTAGAGAGATGGAATAGGTAAATAGGGAAGAAAACACTTTATAGTTGATTTGGGAGGGCAAAAGGCCTTTGGAGAAGGGTATAGATTTTTAGCTTACTACGCTTGCTACTATATTAACTGGAGAGGTACTTTCTGCAAGAAATGACTCACCCGCCTCCCTCTTCGTATGACTCAAGATAGTAGCACAGCAAAAAAACACTGTAGTAACATTAAGTCCCACCAAGACATAACAAAACAAAAAAACCTTGAAACCCCCCAAAAATGCAATGTAGTGAAATTATGTGATTAATCTGTATAAATCTCTTCAGATGATAAAAAAGCAATTTTTAAAATCATTAGCTGAAGGCGATGTAGGAAAACCTGTATTGGATTACGTGTGCACGACAAGACATTTTGCTGGTGCATAAATGAACCATCATGCCAAAAAGAGGCCCCAAATGGTACAATTCCTGCATGAGTTCATTGGTGTCTGACATTTGGGAATACCCAATCTAAATGTCTCATATTTGCTTTGGAATTTTTCCTTAATTCAAGTCCATTAATTTATTTTATCCACTATTAATACTGTCCTTACTTTATGTTGCAACATTAAAAAAAAAGTGTATGGAGTTTGGGAATAATGACAGTCCTGACTGGGATTGTGGGAGACCAGCCATGTATAAAACTAAACTACATTTTCTTGCTGATAAGAGCACAGTAAATTAGATCCAGTTGTAACCTAACGTGAACCTGAAGGATAATCCTAAATTCATGCTCTCTCTTCAGTTCGGTTTTTTTTACCTACCACAAACAAACACAGCTCAGTTCTTATGGTCTCTGAAGTGCCATATCTTGAATGCTTTCATTGATATATCAGTTTAAATAAAGCATGTTTGGATCTCCTCATTTCAAACCTCTGGAAGTGACATTCAACTACTAGGATAGAGTTAATGAGGCAAAAATGCAGAGTTTTCAAAAACCAAATCCAGAATATGTAGCACTCCAGCACTTTTCACATGAAAGATGTCTGTCTGCTCAAGGCTTATTTCAGTTCCGTGATGCTTACAATGGTGGTGGGCGGGAGGGATCCAGACTGTTCTTCCATGGCAGGTACTTGTGCAATAGATGTGGATGGGGAATGGCCAGAGGGTGTTGTGCACCCCAAGTGGCCAGGATAAATTATAAATCAGTCATTTATGCAGAGCCATGAATATTCACAGTGCCTCATAGACCAAAGATAAGTTACATCCCTATCCCAAGAGCCTGCAACTATGGCAGATGAAACAAAGCCTTAACCATGTATCCCTCTTGTGTAGCAGCTCACAGCAGGCATGGGCAAGCCAGATCCTCCACCGCATAGCTCCTTCCATCTCCCAATTGTGCAAGACTATCAGATTGCTTCACAGACCCTCAGCCTGCTGCTCCTCCTACATTACACCTTGTAAGGGTTCCAGACCATGGATCCACAAAGCATGCATTCATGATCTTCTTCCAGACATACCTTCAAAGCACATCTCTATCTCATCACAGGCAAAGCCAGCATGAGACATGCAATCAATGTAGATGTTACCCTGGATCATCACTCCACCTTGGCCTCCCTCCATTCCATTACAGTTATCCCAGGTATACTACAGTACAAAGGAGATTGCATGTGCCCATGGGCAAATCTGTATCCTTACGTGGAAAACAATAGTTTTGCAGTTATGCTAGCACGGTATAAAGAACTTCAAATCTCATGCTCCAGGGCACAAACTCTTTGCTAGCAGGGGCCTACAAAGAAATGTTCCCCATCATGTGCTACTCAAATGGTAGAGCATTGCACAACTGGCCTGGTGCATTATGTTTTTAGTGGAAGGTACAGCGAATTGTCCTCAAACATTCAGTGCATGCCATTGCTGAATGCAGGATACTGCACTTCACTGTCTCTTGCTCCAAACTGTTAAAAACAAGAGCCTAGGTATTTTTCCTACTTAAATCTCCTCCCTGTTTACGTCTCTGCTGGGAACTGCCATCTATTTCCAGAGTTTCTCACTTACATGTTGGTTTACGATCGGATCAGACTTTTACCTAAGTGCTGGGCTACTGGATTTGACTTAATTTTTTTTAGAGTTTTTATTTTTTATTATAGGAATTTGGAAAGCTGTATGTAATTAAAAAATGTTTAAGGCAACTAACCTTGACAATGACCCTTTAATGTGTGTAGCCACGCTCGTCTGAGCTGGGGGTCTTTTGGAGGCTTCACATAGGAAAAATGTAAACCTCTAGCATCTAGATACAAGTCAACACTTATGCATGGCAGAGGCTGCTCAGGGCAATCTGCCTCCCTAAGCAAAATTGTGTTGTGCCTTCCCTAACTCCTATGCCCAGAACAAAAGGACTCAGCTGAGGGAGTGCACCCCCGCTGGACTTTCTGTGGGCCACAGTGACCCTTCTGATGTGGTAGTTATGGCAGAAATGGAGGAAGATCTTATGTTTGCAGCTTGCACTCCCCACATCTTTGGGAGCACAGCTCCAGTGAATCTGCTGTAAGAGGGACAACCCTTGGCCATAGCTATCCTAGGGATTCCTATAAAAAGGGTTCCTCAGTGCAGAGAGGGCTTTATGGAAAAGGTAAGATAGCTCTAGGCTGTAGTATTTTATTTCTGACTTGCTTACAGCTGCAGAGTGTGTGGGAGGAGGAGGGGATGACATGCACCCCCTTAGCCCATCCACTCCCTCCCCACTCATAAAAATGGAGGTGTTTCCAAGTCAGGATGTTGGGGCATTAGCAAGAGAGTTTGAGGAAACTTGTAATGATGGTGTCCATGCAACAATTCCAGGGCTCTAGGATCAACGTCAATGGAGACGACCCCTTTCATGTACACCGGTTCTCTTACAAACAAAAGAAGCTAATGTACCTTTCAAAAAAAAAAGAATTGGATGAGTCATATTAGGGTATCAGTTTGTTTAAAAAGAATTGTTAAATCTGTATGTCAATTGAAAATGGTTTTTTACCCTTGATATGAACTGTATTGTCCAACAAACGCAAAGGTTCAGTTCTGCTCTCAAGCACACAGACCTGTGCCCAGTGATGTCTGAAGGTAAACAGAGAATGAGATATTTGTGTTTCTAAGGACTTCTCTGCACGTTAAAGGGAATCCAGAATAAGATAGACTCTGACTTTAAAGCAAATTAAGTATTCTTGATTAACTGCATACACAGGCACTTTTGTTCTGGAATAAGAGTGCTTTATTCTGAATTACCTTAATCCACATCACAATACATTACACTAATTTAATTCTAGAATAAGAGAGTCCACAGATATAGTTAAGCAGAAATAGCAATTCTGGAACAATTCCTTGTGTAGACAAGCCCTTAGATAAGAATTAGGTTCATGTATGGAAAGAGTAGATAAAATAGTGAAAGCAGCCATCTGCATAGGGACTGTGTGTCTGTGTATGCTTAAAAGTATACTCTTCCTACTGTTCAAAGGATTTATCTACCTATCACTCAAATATCAGTGGCAGTAATTCTGCAAGAAAGATATGTGTGTTGTTCCCATTAATAAATTTATAATAGAGGTAAGGCTCATCACGAGTTCTCAAGGCCTACATAAGGCCCTTTGCTTCACATAAGACCAAGAATGAGATGGTGTAGAGGAAGATAAGGTTCAGGACTTCAATACAGGGGGGGCACATTGTATATGTTCGTACATCACAAAGGAGGGATCCCTGCAAGCCACAAACAAGTTGACATGTAGGAAGATTTAGGAGCAGGTTAAGGGCAGTGCCACGGGATCTGTGACAGCATGGACCCTCCCGTGACCCACAAATTCTGTGCATAGCATCAGTGGCCTTCAATTTCAACTTTCTTTTTGGTCACTGTTCATTCAGTGCCTGGCCTATGACTGGGGCTCGTAGGCCCTACCACACTATTATTTATTAATTTATTCATGTTTGTTTGTTATAATAATGACTGCAAAACAGTAGCAGTAGGAGTCATGCCCACGGACTAGGAGATGTGCTAATGCAATTTCTCCCATTTCCTCCTTAATGTCCTAGACTACGCCCATTGACTCTGGTTTAAAAGGGAGGGATGAAATCCACCTCATGTGCCTATATCTGACACATATCAATAGACAACCCTGTTCTGAACACCTTAGAATAATGGGGTGAAAAATTAGTTCATTTATTACTTCTGGTTTTGTTCATAGTATTCATATGACTCAATTCTCTCTCAGGCCATGTACACACTACAGGAATAATCGCGCAATAAGCCCGTTGCGCTTTAAAAGTCACGTGGTTTTTGTTGCGCAAGATCGTGTACACACTACACTGCCTGTGACGGAACAGAGCCCCCCCCGCCCCCCCGCAATTCGCAATTCCACAAGAAACCCAATTGAATTGTGGGAACCTATCCCACAGTTCCCTCCATCCCGAATTTTCGCTAAGACTCCTGCGAATAAGAAGAGTAGCGCTGAGCACCATGGGTAAAGTCTTGGTTTCCCATGGTGCATTCTGTTCCCCTCGCGTCACGACAGTTGCTACTAGCAACTCGCGCCCATTTTCAACTTTAGCGCATTTCTTCCCGGAAGTCCTTTTGCAGCAACATGGATCCAGCTCTGATCTCGACTGTCGCCTTCAGCATAATGAATACATCTCGGCTAGTGGCACAGTATGCATTCAGCTCCGAATCAGACCAGGATTCGGATGACTCTGGGCTGGTGACTGCCATGCAGGACAACAGCACCGCATTGCTGAGCTCCTTCACAGAGCATCTGCACACGGTGCACCGCCGGTTCTGGTCACGAGAGACGAGCAGAGTGGTGGGACCGCATCGTTTTGCAGGTGTGGGATGATGAGCAGTGGCTACAGAACTTTCGAATGCGGAAAGCCACATTCATGGAACTGTGTGAGGAGCTAGCCCCTGCCCTGCGACGCAAGGACACCAAAATGAGAGCAGCCCTCACTGTGGAGAAGCGTGTCGCGATCGCGCTGTGGAAAATGGCGACTCCAGACTGCTACCGCTCGATCGCAAATCAGTTCGGAGTCGGCAGGTCGACCGTCGGGTTAGCACTTTCTCAAGTGTGCAGAGCCATTAATCGTGTTCTGCTCAGGAGGACAGTTATGTTGGGAAACGTGTGGGAGATCGTCGATGGATTTGCGGGCATGGGATTCCCGAACTGTGGGGGGGCAATAGACAGCACTCACATCCCTATTCTCGCACCAGAGCATCTGGCGACTGAGTATATTAATAGGAAGGGATACTTTTCCATGGTGCTTCAGGCACTCATGGATCACAGGGGACGTTTCACTGACATAAATGCGGGGTGGTCGGGTAAGGTGCATGATGCTCGCATTTTCAGGAACACGGGACTGTACCGTAAATTGCAAGCAGGGACCTTCTTCCCCGATGATAAAATTACTGTTGGGGATGTTGAGATGCCCATAGTCATCCTAGGGGACCCAGCCTACCCACTGATGCCTTGGCTTATGAAGCCTTATACCGGAAATTTGGATCGCAGCAAGGAGCGCTTCAATTACAGGTTAAGCCGGTGCCGAATGACCGTAGAGTGCGCCTTTGGGCATTTAAAAGGGCGCTGGCGATGTTTGTACGGGAGGCTAGACTTAAATGAGGACAACATTCCTGCCGTCATTGCGGCGTGCTGTGTCCTGCATAATGTTTATGAAAATCGGGGGGAGAAATTTCCCCCTTCCTGGGACGTGGAGGCTGAGCGGCTAGAGTTTGCCTTCCAGCAGCCAGCCACTAGGAGTATCAGGGGGGCACAGCTGAGAGCTGCGCGCATAAGGGAGGCACTGAAGGAGCATTTTAGTCATGGGGACTTATAGGATGCATTATATTGTTTGGCAATAGTGTACCAGCGCAGTATTGGGTGCTTATCATTGGGGGGGAGGGGGTTGTGTACTTTACTATGCTCGACTAAATGAATACCAAACATGCATCAACAAATCTTATTGTGTATCAATAAACAGACTGTGCAATGTTCAAGCGTTTCAGTTTTAGTATTATGGAACATTAAATATTAACAGTGCATGAAGAAGGGGCTATAGGTGCGTGTAGGTGCGTGTCTCAATGCCATAGCTTGGTGCAGGAGTAGAGGTAACATTATACCAGGGGTGTCCCTGGGCTTCAAAGAACTGCTTGGGGGGCGAATGGGGCATGGGGGACATAAACTGTTGCTGTGGCTGCAGGGGGGGGGCGAGCCTGGAGCAGATCAACCATGGTCTTCATCAGCTGGGTCTGCTCCTGGAGGATGTTTATGAGGGCATCCCTCTGCTTCTCCCTTTTCCCACTGTTTTCCTTGCGCTCCTGCCGGCACTCCCACCTCCACTGTCTAGTCTCCCTTGCTGATGCCTCGTTGGACTGCATCAGCTCCTGGAAGATATCCTCCTTGCTCCTGCGAGGCCTCCTCCTTATCTGTCTGAGCCGGTCAGCTGGCGCAGACCACCGACCTGCAAAGGTTGTTTCTACGGAAAAATGAAACATTATGAGTAGTGCTTTTGTTCTCACTTTGGTTAGGGAGACGGTAAGATGCTCTCCCGCCACATTCCGCTGTGCCCACGGGACAGGGCATTGCCGGGGACTGAAAGGGCTTTTGAAAAGGGAGGGCAGGGTTGCAGAGACAAGACACAGCTCCGTGAACTATTTGCAGTGCTTGGGGCGATTATTTCACATAGGGCACTGCCATGGAAGCCGATATCTCGTTGCTTAGAGTGCCACTGCAAGCCAGAATGCATATCCTGCATGTAACTGCTTTTCAGCTGGGACCGTACGCTGCTGGCTTATGCGCGGCCATAGTTCCTGTGGCCGTGCTTTGCAACTGGCGAGGGAGAGTTTCCCTCTATGGGGGAGGGGAAACTGTCGCTCTACCATCGAATTTAACTAGGAGGCTGTGGAAGTACATCGAGGACACCTTCAGTGATCTCAATGGAGATGATTTCTTGGCAATTACTGCATGCATTGATGCACTGCTCATGTAATGCGGGGTAAACCCCCCCATCCAAAAAAGAAAAGAAAGGATGAAACTAAAAACGCCTATTTCCTGCCCGCTCTTCATTTACCCGCAAAGCTTATACTGGTACAATAGAAGACACTGCTGATGAAACTTACCGGGGCTCCCCTCTGCTGCCTCCGAAGAAAGCATGGAGAGGGAATCTGGGCAGCTTGGGTCAGGCGGCGTGGAGAACAGCTCCTGGCTCCCTAGGTCGGGTGCACCGCTATCACCGTCCATGTCGTCTTCCTCCTCCGCGTCCTCGTCGACGAATAGCTCGTCACCGTCTGCTCTGGTGTCCTTTTCAGGGGCTATTGCCGACGTGTCTACGGTAGCTTTGGGGTGGTTGTGGGATCGCCGCTCAGGATTGCTTCCAGCTCCTTGTAAAATTGGCATGTAGCCAGCGCTGAGCCGGAGCGCCGGTTTGCCTCTCTGGCTCTGTGGTACGTAATCCACAACTCCTTCACCTTCGACCGGCACTGCAGAGTGTCTCTCTCGTACCCCTTCTCCGTCATTGCCTGAGAAATCTGGCCAAAAATGTCGAAATTCCGCCGGCTGCCACGTAACTGTGCCTGCACGGCGGACTCTCCCCAGATGCCTATCAGATCAAGCACCTCTGCTGTTGTCTAGACTGGAGCACGTTTGCTGCGATGAGCCGCCATTGATCTTGGAGCACACAGCAGCAGCAGCACTCCACAGCAAGCGAACAGGAAGAGTGAAGAATTCAAAAATTCTCGGGACTGAGGGGAGGGCGGGTAAGGTGACGTCACAGCCACAGAGTACAGAAGGAAGTGCAGAAGGGGTGGAATTGGAATTGTGGGCCATTTCCGGAGGTTTCACATTGCGCGGTAACCGTACACACACGGACTATCATGTAATAGCTGTTCCGCGTTAGCCGCTACCACCCTCGTTTTGGTGGTTTAAATGTTGCGCGGTAAGAGGGCTGTTAACGCGCAACAAGAGTGATTTGTGTGTGGACGCTGTGCCTCTTAACGCGCAATAAAGGGCGTTATCGTGCAATAACTTTGTAGTGTGTACAAGGCCTCAGGTTTTATCTCTGGATTTATTATTAGTGTTTGAGTAGAGATTCAGGCCCATATTCTGCAAGGAAAATGATTCTAGTCATTTTATCAGATAATTTGTATTTGAGTAACCTTTTTATTGATATTTTCCCACCATTTGCCAGAACTCTGTATTAGTAAAAATTATCAATTTGTAGCTTACTAACTTTATTGAGTTTTGTAAAAACATTTTGAACAATACAACTAATGTGTTAAAAATTCTCTTAATTCTCTGCTTGACATCTTTGTTATACAAAAGGCATCAGGCCACAAAAACAATTAACCTTGTGTGCTGAGGGTCAATGCATTTATGACATGACAGAAGTACCAACAGAAGGAGAGACACACACTTAATTGTATGGGTTATTTGCATATAGTCAAATGGTTGGATTAAAATCGTTTGCCAATCTCTGAATTTATACTCTGTATTCTGACACACAACTGTCAAGAATGTGCAATCTATCTCAGTCTGTAATTTTATGGAAAGACAGATGGATAAATAATAGAACTATTCTCTTTTTAAAAAACATGTCACTTCATTTGCCCCTGAGAGAACAAGCTTTTTCACATGCTAAAAAGTTTGCTTTCTCTACATCAAATAAGACTGGAAATTATTAATATTGCTCCATTAAACTCTTCAGCAATATTTGAAGAAGACTTTTCCTAGGGCAAACTAAGCAATCAAATTATTTTGCAAGTAACTTTTCATTGAATTATTGTGTAGTTTAGACTGCAAATCATCATGTTTCAACAACTGCTGTTCTCAACTCAAACTTTCCTCCTAATCCTCTAATACCCTTCATAATCCTAGACATCAGTCTGTTGCCATGGAGCTCACTATGAGGTCATATATTCACCATAATGACTTCACTGCAACATCTATTTGGTGCAGAAGATATGTTAGGAAAAAGAGAATATTTACTTTCAACATAGTTACACAGACAGTTATGGATCAAATTCTACTGTATTTATTCGTGGTGTGTTGCTCCTTACACCATAACACTGACTTTTACATATTTTTCTTAATTTTTGCCATTTTTCAAAGATTCAAACTTCAATGGGAACAGAGTTAGGCCAATACTGAGTACTTTCAAAAACCCCACAGGGTGTGTGTTTTTAAATCTATTAAGTTTGTAAGTTTTTAGAATTGCTGTTTATTATATATTATGTACATCCACATCCAGATCTCACTTAGAAGAAAAGAGGCTAAAGAATCATTCGCCAGGATTTAATTCACTACATGAATTTTATGGTTAATCAGTTACACTGTACACACTGATGTTGTAGTATGCATACTGAACAGTCAGCTATATCAGAGAAGTATTTGCCTTCCCAGTCTCCATGACCAGTATTTGTTCATTCACTGTAAAGTGTATGCTGTGGCTAGAAAACATATCATATAACTGCAAGTTCTATTTATTTTAGTGCTCAGTTTTAGCCACAGTTAACAATATACCATTTTCTAGATTCTTGATTTTTTTTCTTGATTTTTATTGTCAGCATTTTCTAGAGAAATCTAAATCACAAAAGGATAAAATCATTTCCTAATGTAAAAATCATATCTCAAGAATAAAACCAAAGAGCTTTACCTCTTAGAACTTTTCCAACTACGTGATACCTGCTAGTCACATTTCTTTGTAGGATGAAGACCTCAGGGCTGATACCTTATTGGAGCAGGAAGAGAGGAAATTGGGAGTACTTGGAAACTGGAACTCTATTGGACAGTGTCAGCAGTTGGTTAGTTAGGAGCATGGAAAAAGTCAGAACTTGGACTGTTGCAGCAGATGCAAAATGAGGAGTTGGCAGCGAACAGGAAAGCTTTTCAGGGCAAGTTTGGTCCAGGCTAGAGGGATAGAAGATCTATAGTTGGTCAGGAGACTGATAATGGGGGCCATAGGCGTCGTTGTCGTCGGGCTGGCAGGGCGCCAGCCCCGGGTAGAAAATCCTGAGCCCCGAATCTATTTTCCCCAGCAGGCACATGTGCACCCAGGCGGAACGCTGCGTTCCACCCAGGGGCCCCAGCGCAGCCGCAGACTCCTGCTGCGGCCAGGCTGGGGAGATTCAAATCTCCCACCCTGAGCATGCTCAGACAGAGCGTGCTCAGGGTGGGAGCGGCCTGGCCCAGAAGCAGCTCTGCCGGCCGTCCCTGCAGCTCCGAGCCTCTGGCCAGGGGGCTGGGAAGGGGCTGGAGGGAGGACTGGAGAGGGGTGCAGGGGATAAGGAGAGTGGCTGGAGGCTGGGTAGCAATGGAGAGGACTATGGGCAGCTGGAGGGGGACTGGGTGGGGAGCTGGGGAGGGATGGATGGAGTTAGAGGCCTGGAGAGGGGTGGAGGGGACATGGGGACAAGGAGACTGGTGGGGGTTGGGGAGGGGTGGAGGGGATTATGGACGGCTGGAGGGGGACTAGGTGGGGGGCTGGAGAGGGATGGAGGAGGTTGGGGGATGAGTGGGGGTTAGGGACAGAGGGGCCTGGTGAGGTGTGGAGGGGGTTTGGGGGCTGAAGGGGAGTGGAGTGAAGATGGGGGAAGCTGGGAAGTTAGGAAGACTGGAGTGGGGGTTTGGGGGCAGGGGTGGGCTGGGGGCCACAGCCCTGGATCTTTTTGCTATCTAGCAACGCCCCTGCTGGGGGCGTTCCACGGATGCGATGAGGAAAAATCAGATTTGCTCAGAACTTTTGGAAAACAGGCCACATAATAACACGCCCAGGTAAGAACACAGGGTTGTCTACATGGGAAAATTGCACCACTTTAACTTAAATTGGTTTTAAAACTGATATAGTGAAACTGACGCAAGCCCTGTCTGGACAATATTTCAAAGCAATAGTGCCCTGTATCAGTTTAACTTGGGTCAAATGGAAACAGGTTTAATTTAAACAGGAAAAAAACACTCTAAACAAAACAATGGTGCCTACATAGAGGTTTTCATCAGGTTACTGTACCCATTCATACTGGCAATTTTCTTTTGTAGACAAATCCTTAGGAAGCTAACTTTTGGCTTACACTTTCAAAAATGTTAGTCATCATTTATAATTACTTCTGGAGCTGTCATTAAAGCATGCAGCTCTAAAATGAGGTTACTTTATTTAGTGGCTTTATTGATCCTTTACCACTAGACATAAACCACATTGTAAAAACCACAGAGACCCATTTGTATGTCTACATGTATGTGCAAAAACATTTATTGCAAATGTATACATATACTGGATATTAGCAGAAAGAGTCTTTTTAAAAAATCCAAAGTTTGATCATGGAAAAATTCACAAGGGATAGCACTAAAACCAATGGAATTAAGTTAATAAAAGAAAAATGAGTGTCAGCAAATATGTCTTGACAGTGGGATCTATTATACGTTAAAAAAGTTTCCCATGGGAATGGTGGGAGCCCCATCATTTTGATCACTTAAAACCACACTAACAAAAAATAGTAGTTGTACAGCACAGTACAGAACAATTCTATATAGTCTGGGCAATGAACTAGATGACTAAGTCTTTTCCATATCTAACATCTACGAATTATGCAAGCTTGACTGGGGTTGACAGTGTAGTCTGTGTGTGTGGATGGTAATTCAGACAGACAGTTTAACACATGGTACTACCTCATAATGGTTGGAAGAGCCAATTTTTATATGCAATAAACCATAAATACATATGTTAAAGTAGCTGCTTAAACTCTGTGGAAAGCTCATTTAACGAGGCTTCACTTTTAAAAAAGGTAACACCACCACCACATCCACTGCTGGTTCCATTATTGCAGATGTAGTCTTATTTTGCAGTGACAAAAGTATATACATTATGGCCTCTTAGCTGACAGACCGGACTGATGAAAATTCTGGGTGTGTGCACGTGTGCAAGTGTGCATGGATAGGGATGCATGTGTAAGCAAGGTTAAAAAAGCTGGGCGCTACTCTCGCTTAGCAGCTAAGCAGGGAGGGGGCAACTGATCTGCATGGGCTTCGTGTTTGCATGAGTACAACTGGATACTCAGCATAATTTCACCCAGGGGCTGGGCATGATGGGAAATGATACGTGTGGCGGATTCAAATTCTCTTAATCTGGGGTTTTTGCAGAAAAGGGAAATAAAATATTGCCTTTTCATGATATGCTATCCTTTGATTGTATATCTGTTTATAGACTGAGAAGCTGATGGAAAAGTCACCATTGGCAATAGAGAACTTGTAAAAATGAGCAGCCCTAGTTTTCAGTCTTGTAAAACCAAGTGGGGAGGGTTGGGTGCACTAGTTTTGCTAGAGCTGTGCCTTAGGCAAATGCCTAATTCCCCTCCCATTGTCAAAGGATAGACTTAATAACTCCTGTGGAGTCTCTCTTGTTATTTTGATTGGAGCTAAATCACCAGAGAGGTGAAATCCTCTCTAAAAGCTGAATTAACTGAGAAGCTGACTGAGATCCAGCAGGAGAGCATCTTGTGAGCAGCCAGCAGACTGTGTGAGTGACCAGCAGGTGGAACCAGTGGTTGGTGCCAGCGAATGGTGTGAATAACCAGCAGATAGCATGAGCGACTAGCAGGTGGAGCCAGCAGCCAGTGAATGTTGTGAGTGGCCAGCAGGCAGAGCCAGCAGCCAATGGATGGTGACAGTGGAAGGTGTGAGTGACCCAGAGGTGGCTGAAGATAATTGGAGGGGAGGGCTGTGAACCCCCTCCTCCCCCTTGAGAGATGGACACTAAATCTATAATGGTCAGTCTGGGTGTAATGAAGAAGTGAAGGACACACTCTATGTACACTGGGGGTGGAATGAGTTCTGTCTATTGGGTTTTGTGGGAATCCTGCTTTGCACTGTATCCCCAATCAGTGCTGTTTTTGGTATTGCCTCTATCTAGTCTTTATTAAAAGTTTTATGTGCTACACTCAGACTTGTGCTTGCAAGAGGGAAAGCATTGCCCTTCTAGGGCACCCAGGGTACAGTGCATGATTTCCCAGGAGAATGGGTGGGGGCTTGAGCTGATTGGTGGTGTAACATTGTTTAGGAACCCCTACATATAAAGCCGTCTTGGCTTGGCAGAAGGGTTACACATGCAACAGGAGATGAAAAAACTTGGTCACAGGCTACACTGTCTATTCCACCTAGGTTTTTTAGTCAATTCCTTAATAAGTTTGTGTTGTTTAAAACAATAATTTGCCTTTATGCACTGAGAATGATTTACATGATTTTGAATAGAAGTTGGATGAGAGAGGAGAAAATGCAGCCAATTTGTTTCCACGTCTTTTTTTTTTTTTTTCATTCTTCCCACTTGTTTCAGATGTTGTCTACACCAGTGTGGGCAGGCAAATGCTACTTAAATTAAATCTGCCCAGACCTGAGCCTCTCTACTCTGACAGACTTCTTAGAGACTTGCAATTAAGTAGCATTCACACACCAGAATAGTTTTCTAACCAGCCGCCAGCCCCACACCATTTTTGAGAAAGTAAAAATCAAAACTGAGAATATAAGCAGGGGTTTACCTACTGTTATTATCCCAATAGTGTGCAAATCAAAGAACAGGGATGGAGAGCCTAAAACAATCACCTATGTAGTATAACTCTGAACAGCATGTGCCTTAATGAATTTAGGAGCAAGGTTGGCCATAGCCAGCTAGCTAATAGCTATGGTAAAATATTTTTCACCATAAGGACTTTATAGTTGTAAGGATAGATTTATTTGTGCATACTGTTTTAATTTTCATAAATGACGGAGACAGCTAAAAATGTGGCTAGACTGCAAACGCCACGAAGAGAAAGAAGTTGGTAATAAAGAGAAATTATTTTCCCCCATGATGTCCAAAAATGTGGAACACCAGGATTATTTGCTTAAAATACAAGAGTTTGGACTTTGGAAAATGTATGCCCATAAAGCAAAGCCCACTGTATCTTCAAGAATGTTATTAGCGTTATTCTTAGAGTTATTCCAATTCACTGGAAATTGTCCATCAAAATTGTTGTTTGACAGAAAATTGGATTTTCCACTAAATGAAATCTTTGACTAAATGAAACTTTTTACAAAAAGCCTCTGTTTTCCATGGAAATTATTTTATTTTATTTGGTCAAAAACTCAAATGCCCTGAACACAAGGAGTTTTCAATTTTCAGCCCCAACTCAAAATTTCTATTCTGATATGTCCTCATTAGAGCTGTAGTTTGATTGCCTCATGACTGCATTCTCATTTGTAGACTGGCCTCTCTGGCCAAACTTCATTTTCCAGGATGCAACGGAGCCATGTTACTTCTAATGCCTCCTTTCACCAACAGGGGAGACCCTGGTACGTGATGAATGAGGTAATCTAAGAGCCTGACCTACATAGAAGAACAGGAGCAAGAAGTACCTGAACTATAACTCTCTTCCCATGAGGCATTGCGGTGGCATGCTGGAATTGAAATATTTCAGTTTTCAGCCAAAATATTTCAGATTTCCTTTGTTTTCACTGAAAGCCTTAATTTTCTATGGAAATTTTTTTTGACTAGGTCTAGTGGTTATTTTTGGATGTCATCATTTAAGTAATCTTATAAATAAGAAAAAACACACTCATGTTACAGTTGTGAGATAACCACATGCCTCAGGCACATAATTCTGCCATGTGGACATATGTCTCCAGCACTGGAGATGCCATACAGAGGCTGTACCATGTAGTCTCATTTTTTGTCTTCACAAGCAATCACATAAATCACATATGGATACTTATATGGCTTTACTACTGGAATACCTGAGACAATACATTTCTATTCTTTGTGCTCTCATATGAAACCAAAAGCAAACTGGAAGAAACAGACCTGGCACTCAGAGGATTTTTACCCACATCTTTTCTTAAAACTCTTGGAACAGGGTACTTAAATACAAACTGGGGCTGACTGAGGGGATGTGCTCAAACCTGGTAGGTCTAATAAATTAACCTACCTTGACATGGTCCAATATGGCTCTTATTTATGTATATCTTTTTCAAATCAATCCATACTGCCACCAGAAAAGCTAAAAAAAATAGAATAGCTATCGATTCATTTTGAGATTAACAAAAAAATAATTAGAACAGAGATAAAACAATGTTGCCATGAGACTGAGATGCCAGTGTTCCTTAAAAATCTTACATTAATTAACGTTTAGGAACACAATCCATTAGAGAATTTTTATAATCATTTTGGCCAGCTGAAATAGATCCACTGTTAAGGCATTTCTAGTTACAGATCAAATCAGTTTCATGGTTAGAGAGTCAAGTGACACCATTTTTTAAAATTTTAAAATCAAGGAATCACAGTAGGAAGTATTTAACTGTGATGTAACCTAATGCCTTACGAGATAGATCATTAAGTCAAAGAGCATTTTTAGCTTGCAGAATAACAGGCTCATGAGCCAATCAATGAAACTGAAAATATTACATGTAGCTGAAAAATCCTATTTTTTCCCAATTTTTTAAAAAGTGTCTAAATACATTTTTGTTCCACAGATTTAAAAAAGAAACATTTTTTTCAGTTTTTCATGGTTTTAATTAAATTGTTCTACCACAACTGTCACATTCTTCAAAAACAAAAATTTTCAACAAAAATCAGTTTTTCCCTCCACCCCACCACCATTTCCAATTTGCAAATGAAAAAGAAAAAGCAGACCAAGAAGGAAAAAACAAATACCAGAAAACAAGAAACTAAAAAATGTTTCATATATCTAGCTAAATTAATTACACAAACATTTTCATTTTTGAAAAAAGTCATTTTCATTTCAAAAACTGTTTCAAATGACAAATTTTGACCTGCACTAGTATAACAGATACACAAGAGAAAGTTGAGAATGAGCTTGATCATGCAAGATGCTGAGTACCTCCTGTGATGTGCTAGATGCCCTTAACTCTTTTTGCTGTAGTCATGTTGGTCCCAAAATATTAGAGAGACAAGGTAGGTAAGGTAATATCTTTTATTGGACTGACTTCACAGAGCTCTTCTTCAAGTTCTGGAAAACTTACGTTTTCTATGCAAGCTCAAAAGGGTCTCTCATCTACAGAAGATAGTCCAATAAAAGATATTACCTCATCTACCCCTCCCACCTTGTCTCTCAACTCCTTTTGGCTGCAGTGGAAATGGAGACAACTCAACACCTTCTAAGAAGGTGCCTGATATTATTATACTTCTGCGTAAAATAAAGAGGGGAATTACCCATTTCAGCAACAGTAAAAAGATCATGCACGCACAGTACAATGATCAGGTATAAAATACACAACAGTGGGAGAAATCATGGCCCTATCAAAGTCAACTGTAGAACTCCCATTGACTTCAATGGAGTCAAATTATCACAAGATTATAACTAGTCATGATCCTGACAACAAACTTTGAATAATGAATCCTTGCAAGCTTTACGTCATTTATGGATCTTCCTTGCAATCTGGCCAATATGGTCTGCTTTATGATACAGAAAGAACAGCTGAATCCTTACTTTTATGTCAGCTGTCATTTTAGTAATCCCTGAGACTAACTTGTGACCCCGAGTCTATGATTTTCATTACTTTTTTTGACACATGAGTAATAAAAGGCATTGAGTATGCAGACACTTAAACATATGTATAATTTTACTTGTGTTACCAGTCCCAGAATATTCAGCGTGGTACTCATGTGAGCAAGACTAAGATATGGAAATGCTTAAATGTATGCAAGATCAGAGCCCTGTGCAGTGAATTGCCATCAACTCCTCTGATGTTAACAAGTCATTGATAAATCGTTTGTTTTCTTTTATACTTGACCAAGGCTATTAGGGCAGGTATACAACAGTGCAATTTTTGTGTTATAACCTTTTTAAATGCAGAATCAGACTTAGAAGGCAATCAATAGCAATCCAGTTGTGAGATAGCCAATGAAGAGCAGCAAAAATACCCAAACAATATTAGATTTAATCTAAAAAGCATCAGAAACAATATCTGTCAGTGAAATTTTTCTGCACAAGCAATTGCTTGTGTAAATAGTGATAAAGGTATTCAGCAGCACACCTGGTCCCAATCTTTAAAAGAAATACTCATGTGGTTAATCTAACACTCTAGGAGTAGTCCCACTGAGTTCAATGGAACTACCTACTGCCAGGACTGTCCGAAGGGAGGGGAAGGGTCCAGGGACAATCGGCCTGGCCGGCCCAGGAGCAGGGTGGGCCGGCCTAGAGGCTGGGATTCGGTCTCCCGCCCCAGCCCAGGGCCAGCTGCTCCACCTTGGGAGAAGAGCAGGCTGGCCAAGAGGCCAGGATCCACGCTTCCACCCTCCCCTTGCTGCAGAAGGCAGCAGAGAGCAGTACAGCAGTCGGGGGACAGTGAGGCCAACGGAATTGCGGGCCCTGGGACGGTCGCCCCACTGCCCCTGAGGACAGCCCTGCTTACTACATAAAGTTAAGCACGTGTGTAGGTCTTCCAGGATTAGGGACCTAGATTCTGTTTGTCTTGCTCATGTCTGTTCCCCTAGTATATTTTTTCAGTACTCTAAATATTCAGGTGAATTAAATACATTTAAAGGTAGACCATCAATTTGAAACGTTTGAAAGTGTCAAGTTTTTTAATGCCTTTGAAAACTGTTGGTTTTGAAAAATTTCAAATTTCTGATAGGGGACTCCTTCAATGGCATGTACAGTATTTGTAACTATTAATATGCTAAGGAGTTTTCTGCTCATCTTCTGATATTTATAAAGGGTCTTGCAGTGAGGGCTAATGGGGGAGTGCTGAAAACACCACCACCAAAGCCTGCTCTGGCCCCCTTTCCTTCTCTGGGTGCTTATCTGCCTGCGCTACTAAGATGTGTGCTTACCCCACAGCAGTCCATAGAAGTGATGTCATCATTTGAGTGCATGAGACAGGAAATGAAACTGACAAGGCAAACAAATACACAGGGAGGGAAGAAAGACAGAGAGGAAATAAACCTGCCTCTATGCTCTGTTGGCTGTATTTACCTTCATTATATGTAACAACAGTGGGTACAAATTTGAAGACACAAAGGTGATTTTTCAAGTTGATAGTGTCTCTAATGTGCATAGAAAATGACAGATAGATAGTACTACTAAGGGTTAGGCTTAGTTCTGGCTTTCCCACACAGCTCTGCCCAAGCACAGCAATTCTCCATACAGTACCCCTTGCACTGTACTCCTACTCCTAAATCTATCTTCAGATGAGACTGGAAATCATTCTAAATCGATATTTTGTCTAAAGCTGAAAAATGTCAGAGGAAAGTCATTTTTCTTCTTGCAGTAGGAGTTATATATAAAGACAGAACTGAAAGCCAGCACTCCTGCTCACCAAGCCCTTCTCCCATTCCCCAATCGCTTTTTCTGAATAAATTCACAGTACACAAGATAATTCTCTGCTGCTCTAACCTGCAGTTCCAAACATCCCATATACTGTCCCATAATAATCAAAGCTCATTTCTTTTTTGACAAAAATTGAGCTAGCAGTGGCTTTCATTTGTCTCTGTCTCTTAAAATATTATTACTTTTTGGTTTTAGATGCCCAGTAAGTGGCTTGTGCCCCGTGAAAACCAATGTGATTCTGTTCTCAGAAAAGCATGGTGGAAGGAAGAAAAGGAATACACTCCTACCATATTTCCTTCAACACAAATATGAAAAAAAAACCCAAAAAGCAAAACAAACCTTACACAGATAGATTTAACCTGAAATTCTATAGTTAAATAGAAAGAATTGAGGTGGTCAGTCAGCATCCATGTCTCTAATCTACCTCTGGGAAGGCATTCACACTGGTGGGTTCCAATCCAGGAGCAGAATGCAGTGAAGGGTTTTGGTACCAGAATTGGCTCTTTCCAGTGTCAGAGAAATCTCTGAACCAGTCACCGATGGGAACCCAGCAAGCTTGGAACAGCTACTGCTGCACTGAGGGATTTTGCTTCCTTGCTTTGAAAGTCAAGCTCAGATGGCCTCCAGCACAAGTGAAGGTCCGGTGAAGGGGTGTGTATCTGTCCTTTTGGGGCACAGATGTAATGGCCTGCTGGTACAGAGAACCAAGGAACAGACTTCTCCAAGGCACATCAAACAGTAGGTGTGAACAGATCTGACTTTAGAAACATGAAGAATCATGAAGCACACTGCTTAAACTAAGTCTTTGTGACCCAGATTAGCCATGATGATACTGGAATGGAGCAGGGCACGCCTGGGAATTTAAGACATGCAGCAATTCAGACATTAAGTAAAATATCTAAAACACACCAGGTAAGTATTAATAAAAGCTATCTAAGATACTAAAACTCACTAGCCTACAATACAACAAACATCAGTTTAGTTAAAAAATAAACAAGTTCTCTAGGCAGTGAGAAGCTTCCTAAGATCACAGCTAGCTGCTGAAAAGAAGAAATCAAGTGGGTGGCCTCAGCTCCAAACCTTTGGCATTACTAGAGGGTGACTAAGCAGCACCAAGAGACAGTAGTTTCAGGGAAGTATTCCTGGGGGCACATCTCCGAAGCAGAACTGTGTGCGGCAATTCTCCAAAACAAATCATGCAAGATTTGTGATTAAATTGTATTCTTATTCTGGGTCCATCTCACATCAGCTCAAAGAGTAAAAAGCACAGCACTCATAAGAAAATTTGTGAATGTAAAGTGTTAGAGCTCCCCTCTAAGGGACAAATCCATTTTCTATCTAAGGACCACCATTTGCCCAGAGAAGACAACAAACGTAGCAATAAGAAGACAAATATACAAAGAAGGCAAAAATGGTTCCCATCATAAATGGGCAAGAACTCAGGACCATGCTTAGACTAAACATGAAGGCAGAGAGAACATACAGCATATGGATGAAGGTCTACAGCGGCACAAAACCTCCCATTCATATCCATTTTTCAAATCACCATCCACAGCAAATGAAATATCACTCTTACAAAGGATCTTTACTCTTTAAAACCCCAAACAAAAAACTCATTGCTACTAAAATGAATGTTTTAAACCAAACTGAAATGTATGTTTCTCAATAAATACATTTTGTATACAGCAAACATTTCCTTTTGTATTTGTTGGTTTTGTTTTTCCTGGCTAATATTTCACCTTGTTTATTTTCTGTTCCAAGCATTGTAAATGCCTTTACCTGTATTTTATCTTCTACCATCATGCTTTCCACTCACATCTCCCTCTCTATCCTGGAAGAGTTGTTTGTTCAGTGAGTACAGTTGAAAGAGATTATATCCAACTCAAAAGAATATTTTAATAATTGATCTTCATTAAATAAGATGCCCATGTAAAGGTCATCAAAGCTATTCAACTTCCTTTATCCAAGCAAAGCTATCACATCAAAGTATAACATTAAGCTATACAACCACATAATTAAGACCCCGCCTGAATCATGGTGAATTTCCACAGTCTCTATGGTGTTTTATTTTAGTTTTATACATTCTCATATATTCCTGGGATTTACTTTCTTCCCAGTTTCATGCCTTACATGTGAATTTGGAGTCAGAAATGTTATTAAGAGGAATTCAACACATGGGAAGTGGGACCAAAGGAAAGCTGGGTAAGGGCTATGGGCTGCTTCGGTAATGAGGTGGGTAAGGTCATGTAAAATTTGTTTGATAATGTGGACTCAGGACAGATAGTTCTGGAAGTCTTTGTAGATAGGCTCATCAAATGGAAGGGTGGGGCCAGGTCTGAGTGCCTGTCAGGGATTGTTCGCTGGGGGGGATATTGAGAAGAGCTCAGGAGCTGGGGAGGCAGGGAGCTCATTTTGCCTTGCAGAAAGGTTCAACAGCTGTGGTGTGGGTAGGGTCATTACTAATGTGGTATTTATGACTCATCTGTAGGTTTGTCACTCATACACACACACTGAAATTTTTAGTTCTTTGAACACTGACTTGGCTAAGTCTTTCAATAACTGTATAGTGTGAAAATGAATAGTGAAATACAAGACTTGCACTTTTTATTGTTCCTTCCGTTTTCAGAGGCAGTGAGGGCTCACTAGAAGTCACAGTCTGCGGGCCAATGTGATTGCTCTACAAATGTTTTGCAATGGGGCAGCCACAAGAATGGCAGACATGGTGACATGCGCCTGTGCAGACTGGGCCATGACTCCAGGAGGTGGAGAGATGTGTGAAAGAACAGAGCATTTCATAATGCAGCGAGAGATCCATTTGGAGAGGCACTGTGGGAAGAGGGTGCTGCCTCAGCAGCACTCTGTGATGGTGAGGAAGAGTCTGGGCAAGAACCAGAAAGTGCAAGTGCATTGGAGATAAAAGGCCAGTGTATGGTTGGCACCAAGGGAATGTAACATGCATGCCCTCCCTAGCAGAGGTGTGCGGTTTGGGGCAGAAGGTTGAGAGGTGGATAGATTGGTTGAGGTGAAATGGGGAAACCACCTTGGGGAGAAACTTAGGGTGGTGTTTCAGGAGACCTTGTCCTTATGGAAGACAGTAAAGGGTTAGGTCAGCCATTATAGTCACCAGGTCACTAACAGATCCCACCAAGGTGATCGCCACCAAGATCATCTTCATAGAAAGGTGGGCTAGAGAGCAGGTCGCGAGGGGCTTGAAGGGTGGCTTGGTGAGGGTAAAGAGGACAAGGCTGAAGTCCCAAGAGGGGATAGGCTTTTGGGTTAATGGGAAGGCATTGAGGAGGCCACAAAGGAATCAGGCAGTGGTTGGTTGGCTAAAGCACTGCCCAGTGGACATGGATGGAGAAATGGGTAAAGCCCAAGAGCTTACGGTGGAGAAGACAGAGATAGAAGATAGAGACAGAGCCTATGAGGTGGTGATGGCAAAGTGCACACATGGTGAAGCATTGCCATTTTGCCTGGTAGCGGGCCCTGGTAGACTGTAGCTTGTTGTTTGTAAGAACGTTGTGCACTGGAGTAGCACATGCCCTGTCTATTAATGAGCCCCATCCAAATACCAGGGTGTGAGCTGAAGAGGGTATGGGGTGGGGTTCCGAAGACAACTGTGAATTTGCATGAGGAAATCCAGGAGTGAGGGGAAGCAGATGGGGGGGGGGGGACGCAGAGAGGTGAAGGAGGTCGATGAACCAGGATTTGTAGGGTCAAAAGGGAGCTACAAGGATGAGTATGGATGAATTGCAGGAGGAGTAGGAAGGCATAGTGGAGTTCGGTTGTCCAAGATAGGAAAAGCATGTCATCCTGACAACCAGACCTGAGGACTCCTCTGGAGCAGAAGACGGGAAGCTTGTAGTTGGTGGTGGTCCCAGCATCTCATACCCCATTGGTGGAAAATGAAGCGCTGTGTGGAGTCATGCAGATCCCATTTGTGGTTGATGTAGAAGCAGTGGCTGAGACTGTGTGCAAGGGAAGGGATGACCTAGGCAAGCCAGTCCTAATTCCAACCTCCCTCCTAACTTCCCTCATGTGTTGATGCAACCCATCCAAAGTCCTGGCTTGCCTAGGTGTTCCAACTGTGGGTTGTAGATCAATCAGAGCCAAAGTTGGAGGCAGCGCATATGTAGGCAGGCATACAGTGTGGCCAAGGTGCGGGCCACCATGTGGCAAGGAGGGAGAGGCATTGGTAGAGGTATGTACACGGATGATGGCACAGTTGGATGATGAGTGAAATGAGGGTGGTTGTAGACTGCTCACTCCATGTGACCTACCTGACAAGCACCTCCTGGTGGTGTTATGGGGAATTTCTCAAGTTGTCCGCCATCAGATGGTCAGTGCTCAGCCTCTCCCCACGCACTGCAGTCCCTCTTCAGGTCCTCAGCCCTCTGGCTGAGTCCTCAGTTCCCCCTTCAAGCGTAGGGACTAGTAGTTCTGATTGTGTCCTGGATTTCTTCGTAGACTGAAGAAGGGGTGGTGTGGGTGGGGAATGGCCAGTGATGAGGAAGCAGCAATAGCCTGTGGACTCAGAGGTCCCAGGTGGGCCAGTAGAGCCAAGCGATGATGTAGTGCAACAGGATATGACACTGATTTGGGGCCTGGTTGCCTGTGAGAAACTCAATTTGGTAAAAAGGGTGCTCTCTCTACAAGGCTGTCCTGCATCTGGCTATGAGGCACTCTTTCAGGAATATCAGGACCTGTTTCAGGGATTGGGTTTCTTGCTAGGTGAACATACAATCCGCATAAACAAGCAGGTCCCTCCAGTTATTCATCCACGTAGAAAGGTGCCATTTGCACTCCATGGTAAACTCAAGGCTGAGCTTGAAAGGATGGAATCAATGCAAGTCATACAAAAAGTAGAGGAGCCAACGGAATGGGTGAGCTCCCTTGTCATAGTGGAAAAAAGCACTGGCCAGCTACTCATATGTTTAGATCCCAGAGACCTCAACAGAGCTATACAAAGAGAACATTTCAAACTACCAACTAGAGAAGAGATTATGGCTCAATCTGCAAATGCTCAATATTTCAGTACATTGGATGCATCTTCAGGATTTTGGCAGGTAAAATTAACAGAGGAAAGCTCAAAATTATGGACATTTAATACTCCATTTGGAAGATACAGATTTTTATGCTTACCCTTCGGTATAGCTTCAGCACAAAACCATACACATGATCTATGAACATATTAGCAGTGTGGACACCTCCATGGATGACATCATCATCTGGGGCTCTACAAAAGAGGAGCATGATCGTCGGCTTTGGCAAGTGTTGGATGCAACTAGAGCTGCAAACCTCAAACTAAATAAGGACAAATGTGTGTTAAGAGTTAGAGAACTGACTTTTATAGGGGACATTATTTCCCATGAAGGTGTAAAACCTGATAAGAGAAAGATTTCTGCCATTGAAATGATGCCAAGTCCTCAGTCAAAGAAAGATGTCCAACGGTTCCTGGGAATGGTTAACTATCTTGGAAAATTCATACCCAATCTTTCTGCCAAGGCATCGCCATTGAGACAACTCCTAGAGGACAAAAATGAATGGTGTTGGAATGCTGCACAGGAGGAACTTGATACAAGAGCCAGTATTGAAATGTTATGCTCCAGAAAGGCCTATTAAGATTTCAGCAGATGCATCACAGTTTGGGCTAGGTTCAGTAATTTTACAGAAACATGAGACTTGCTGGCAACCCAGGGCATATGCATCCAAATCACTGACTGATGCAGAAACTAGATATGCACAGATTGAGAAGGAGCTTTTAGGAATCTTGTTTGCCTGTGAGAGATTCAATCAGTATATTTATAGACAGACAGTGGAAGTTGAAACAGATCACAAGCCCTTGATTGCATTATTTAGCAAACCACTAAATGACTGTTCCTTAAGGATTCAAAGAATGATGATTAAATTGCAGAAATACAATTTGCTGGTGACCTACATGACTGGCAAATTTATATTCACAGCAGATGCACTTTCTAGAGCAGTAGCACCTATGGAACCTGAGAAGACACTGGAGACAGAGGTGCAAGCCTATGTTGATATGATTGTGAGATCAAATTCCACAGCTAACAGGAAACTGCAACAAATAAGAGAAGAGACAGAGAAAGATGAATCATTGGGAATCCTTAAAGAAGTGATAATTAAAGGGTGGCCTGAAATAATAAGCAGTTGCTGTCTAAGTACAAGAGATTATTGGAACTGCAGACATGAACTGACTGTGGTAGATGATTTTCAAGGGTGGTAAGGTCGTAAGAAGTAAGAGTCGTAAGAGTCTCTGAAAAGAAATGCTACAAAAGATCCCTGAAGGTCACTCAGGAATTGAGAAGTGCAAAGAACAAGCATAAGAGGTCATGTATTGGCCACGGATCAATCAGGATATCACCAATGTGGTAAAAAACTGCTTTTCTTGCTTGAAATACAAGCCATGCCAACAGGCAGAGACACTGAGACCCCATCCTGTTCCACAAAGGCCTTATGAGAAGGTAGGTGTGGAATTATTTACCTGGCGTTCTGAGGATTACTTAAT
>ML685766.1:8659608-8706779 GCA_007922175.1 Pelusios castaneus
ACTTAATAGTCACCAATTATTACTTTCTGTATCCAGAAATTTGCACACTGCACAGTACTAATAGTAATTCAATGATCACTGGCATGAAAGGAGTTTTTTCCAGACATGCAAGTCCTGATGAGGTCTTCAGCGACAATGGGCCACAATTTTCAAGTGCAGAGTTTAGGCAATTTGCCTCAGACTGGGATTTTCATCACAAAACCTCCAGTCCAAATTACCCCCAATCAAATGGACTGGTGGAAAGGTCTATACAGACAGTAACGAATCTGATGAAAAAGACTTCTGACAGTGTGGGTGATCTGTACAAAGCACTGCTGGTCTACCCAAGTACACCCCTGGAGAATGGCTTTTCTCCAGCTGTTAATGGGAAGAAGGATCAGGTTTAATTTACCTATTTCTGATACCTTCCTGCGATCTCAGAACAATGCTACCATTTGGAAGATGAAAGAAAATCAGAAATGGAAGCAGAAATATTATTTTGACAGAAGAGCTCGTGATCTTCCATCCCTCAACCCAGGTGATAGAGTGTGCCTGAGGATTCACACCTGTAATACTTGGTGCCAAAGAGGTACCATTGAAAAACAGCTCCATCCACAGTTTTATGTGGTTCAGACAGACCAAGGGGACACATTTCGACGTAATGAACGGGATCTATGACTTATCCCAGAAAGTTCCAACACCGTGCAAGTTGAGGGAGATTCCAGCATATCTCCCCTGATTGATCCAATGTCCTCAACACATGATGAAGAAACTGTCAGGGAACAATAAAACTCAGACTAGAATGAAGTACCAGTACTGAGAAGATCTAATCGAGTAATCAAATGTCCAGAAAGACTCATAGAGACTTGCTCGGATATGTGAGGGAAGTGAGTGGTAAAGACTCACTTGAGAGTGATGTGCTAGTAACCTCTCCTCTCTAGGTAGTTCAGATGCTGGGTTTATGGACTGGTTTTTTAGATAGCTGTTATGTGTTGTTAGATGTTAGTGCATGCATTATTAGATAACTTTTATATGGATCTAAATGTTAACGTGTTTTTCTTAGGAGGGAAGATGTAGAGAGATGCTTGTAGAAGGTTGTGATTTTAGAGACACTCCCCAGCATGGGTCAATATTGTGTGAATTGGGAGATGTGCCCTACAGGTGATATAACATGGCTACTCCCAGCTACACACCTGGGAATCACTCCTGTCAGGTGTTATTAAAGTTCTATTCCTCACTCATTCAATGGTTGGAGAGCACGGCCAGCAGGGGACAGGAGCCCTGTGCGGGGGCAGGGCCAGCAGGGAGAAGGAGTCCCTGACCCCACCCCTGCCACCTGCTGAGGGTGCAGTGAACAGGGCTGGCACAGGGGCTGACAAAGGTTGCCGACCCCTGCAGGGTAAAATCAAAATCAATGGAGTTAATCTTGATTTTCAGAGACACTACAGAAAAATTTGGACCTATCAGCCCTGATCATTCATACACCAAAAAAAAAGCAAAGTTTACTTCAATAACAACATAAGATACAGTAGAACCTCAGAGTTACGAACACCAGAGTTATGAACTGAAAGCAGCATTTCTCTTTTGCATAGCAAAGTTTCAAAGCTGTATTAAGTCAACATTGAGTTGTAAACTTTTGAAAGAACAACGATAGTATTTTCTTCAGAGGTGTTTGTAACTCTGAGGTCCTAGAGTACTTAAAAATTTCCAGAACTAAACATAAAACCATATTTATACGCAGAGGGTCAAATTTTACCCTTATTTATACCCAGTGAATTCCAGCTGAAGTCAATAATGTTGCACAGAAACATAAATTAGGTCAAAATTTTATCTCTGTATGTTCAAAGAGTGGCATGTGCTTTCTGTTAACTTCTAAGAAAATATTAGTAACACACTGAAACAACTCTAATTTTTTCAAGTATAAGACATGGTAATTTTTTTTTTTTTAGAACATGACAGTGTATTTCTGTCTCTTAAAACCCACTGTGTGTGACCATTCCTTTCTTTTCATCACAGCTGCTTCTTTCTCTTCTTTGAAAAGGAGTGATATAATTTTTAGAAAATAAGCACTACAAATGAATCATCAAACTGTAGTAGTTAAATGCCAGTCTTTGAAGCCACTCCTGCAGTGGGAAGCACTAAGGGATTGCTTTAGGTGTTCATACTGTCTGGTTGGTTGACCTTTGGTGCTAGCTGTACTTGTTCACGAGCAATTCTGCAGCACTTACTTGAGGTTAAAAGCAGAGACTTACTGATTGCTTTGCATATAAGAGGGTGAAGGGAACACACTGTAAAGCGCAGGTAATCAATTCTCACAAAGTTCATACACTTTTGGCAATCAAAATCAAAGGATTTGAAGGAAAAAAGCACTGGTCAGCTAACAGAGTACATAACCATAGTTCCTGCTATTTATCTTTCCGTCATTTTTCAGTTCCTTTTTATTCTTGATCTTTAAAATATATTTCCCCCTGTCCATAAGTTACATAGTGTGTCTTCAAACAGAAAGAGGGCCAGATTCAGCAGAATATGGTATAGCAAAGTGTGAATTACTCCTTCCTGCCCGAGCATGACCTCTTCCCTAGGGGAAAGTCACCCAAAAGTAAAATTCCAAAGGGGTAGCCATGTTAGTCTATTGTAGAAAGACAACAGAGTCCTGTGGCACTTTTAAAGACTAACAGTCTTTAAAAGTGCCACAGGACTCTGTTGTCTTCACCCAAAAGTAAGGCAGCAGTGAAACTTCCGCCATTAATAAAAAACAAAACAAAATAACAGCATTTGACAAGTTACCAAACAGCATTAACTGGAATAGCACTGTTTTCCCTTACATTTAAAATACATTAGATCTGGTTCAAAATTTTCTAAAAGTTCGAACTTGTAAAACAAAAAATACTGTCAAAAATGTTTTCCAGCTTGGTTTTTAGTAGTTCTGATTAACTAATTTCTCAAACATGTCTCCATCTGACACAAATGTACTTTTAATTTATCTTTAGTGATGGCCAATGTGATATAACAATTCTTTGAAAATCAAAATATCCCTGCCCCCTTTAATGAGCCATTTGGGGATTAATATGGGACTGGACCTCTTACATTTGAAAGGCCTCTTACCATTTCAAAGAAGATCATGCTTCAGACTTTGACCTAATTTTTGTCATTCTTTTTGATTCACTGCAAAGAAAATATATTTCAAAGAGACAGCTTGAATATTTATACCTAACTAATTTTAATGATTTTTTAAATGTATGATCATCTTCCCCTTTTCATCACTGATACTGTATTCTACTATTGCCCAGTCATCATGTGTGTGTGCACATATGCACATCCATCTACAGACACTTAGGCATTCATTTCCCTGCTTCATTTTGAGAGATGAACTTGTGTTGCATTCCTGCACCATTGAACTCACTGGGGTTTTGACATTAATAACTCCCTGAAACCATTCTACCTGGAAAATTCCTAAACATTAAGGAGACAATGGTTGTTCACACCCTCCCGTCTAATGACACAAGTTAAAGTATGGATATAACATCAAATTCTTAACTTCTAATCCAAATAGAATTCCTAGACATAAACTATATAATCATTCCCAGCAAATTACTGCCTTTCTATTGATACCAAACATGACATAGTTCCTATGGATTATAGCGTTTATGAGATATCCATTGAAAATAATATCATAAATGCTTCCCTAAATCCAGACAGTGTCACACTGTGCCCACATGCCCTGCCCTTTGGGGGGCATGCCAGGCTCGCCCTGTGCCCCCCCCCCCCCCCCCACCAGGGAGGGCATTGGTGTAGTCCTGGGATAGCCCTAAGTCAACTTAGGGCTACCCCAGGGCTATACTGGCTTAATTCGACTTTAGAAAGTCGAATTAAGCCTTAGGTCGAGTAGAAAGGCGGTTTAATAAAGTCGACTTAATTTTCATTAAGTCGACTTTATTTTCCTTAAGTCGACTTAAGCAAGCTACTTAAGTCGACTTAAGCAAAATGTAGTGTAGACACAGGGCACATTAAGTCGACTTAAGCCAAGCTTAAGTCGACTTAATTTACCAGTATAGACGCACCCTCTAGTAGGAAAAGGATGAGACCCAGGGCAATCTCTATTGATTTCACTGGAGCTATGAAAATTTGCACCAGTTGATGATCTGTACCATAGAGCATAAGTATGTATCATAGAGCTCTTGTGTTGGGGGTATCATAATAGCTTTACTGCTTTGTATTCTGTCATACAGTTTTCTGGATTGCAGTGTTTTTTGCTGCATCTGTTAACAGTTGTTGTTTTGTTTTTAAAAGAAATTTTAAAATAAAATAGGGGAAAAAACAATTATATTAGTTTGGTAGATATTTACAAATTTTGTTGGGGTTCTTTTATAGCAGCCCCTGTAGGTGGCTCTCACCCAAGACAATGAGTCGTTAAAAGGAAAAAAGCAATGATTGAGAAAACACAGAAATAGATGCTCGAACTACATGGAGAAGGTCCTGATATAAAAGCCTAGTTCAATACCTTGAAACTAAGAGTAGTGATATGCTTCATTAATCAGTGACTAAGTGGAGTCTTTGCTAATCTGCTTTAAAACAAAGTTCACACACTGCGTTGTTGAGAACACTCAGCCCCGTCTTGGTGTACTGGCTTTCTTAAAAAAAGGAATTAACAGTATCAAAGTTCAGCTCAAGCTTCTTCCAGGCTTGGCTGCATTTAAAACTCCTATCTTAAGATTGCTCAGTGTAAGTCTTAACTTCCCTCTATCTATCTATGTAGTCAGTTGGTCTCATCTTCTTACATTCAGATAGGACAATGAGCCGCCGGCTCCATTGAGGCAGACCTACTAAATCATTCCTACCAAGATCATCTCCTGATAAGAAGCTGGGGTGTTTCAGATCATCTTCGCCGTACAGTTGCAATAAGACTATACAACTCTGATTCAATGAACCAATGATTTATGCACATACTCAACACAGGTACCCAGATATCTGCACACATCCTTCCATTTGCATGGATATCTGCCCAAAAAAACTAAATGCAGCTCCATTTGGTTCAATATCTGGTTACACACACCTGTGAGAACACTAACATAAAGAACACTTATTGTAATAAACTCTGGATTCATTAAGCCAAAATTGATTAAACGATCTGCTCAAGTGGAAGCAATGACATATCTGTGTCCTGCTCTCTTTGGCAAAGTTACAATACCCAGCATGATCAAGGAGGCACCAAATTTCTGTGCCTGATTATCGGCTTGCATGACAGTTCCTGGGTTTTCAATTTGAAGAATAGTAGTGGATGAAATTAAAGCTTCTGGTCAGTTTTGAATAACCATGACCATCTAGTAGGTTTGGCAGCAGATTTCTGCTTTTGTGTTATTGTTTAATTTTAAGGTCTTGCAAAACATGTCTATTGAGGCAGGGAAAATTCATGTTTCAAGGACAAATCTCCCCAAGAGCTGATCATTAGGAACAAATAAACTTTTAGGTGCAAAATCTACCACCAGAGAGACCCTAATTTACATTTTTAAAATTTCCACTTAGTTTTGAAGAAACAAATAAGAAACTTTAACCATAGAATAATAGAACTGGAAGGGATCATGACAGGTCACCAAGTCAAGTCCCCTGCACACATGGCAGGACCAAGTTCCCTCTTAAACCATCCCTGACAGGTGCTTGTCTAACCTGTTCTTAGAAACTTCCAATGATGGAGATTCCATAACCTGCCTAGGCAACGTATTCTAGTGGTTAATCACCCTGAAAGATAGGAATTTTTTCTTAATGTCCAACCTAAACCTCCCTTGCCATAATTTAAGCCCATTGCTTCTTGTCCTATCATCAGCGGTTAAGGAGAACAATTTTTCTCCCTCCTCCTCATGACAGCCTTTTAGGTACTTGAAAACTATTATTATATCCTCTCTCAGTTTCCTCCTTTCCAGACTAAACAAACACAGCTCTTTCAATCTTCCCTCATGAGTCAAGTGTTCCAGACCTTTAATCATTCGTGTTGCTCTTCTCTGGACTTTCTCCAATTTACCCACTCAAATAGCCAGAATATTAAGGTATTTGCTAGTGTCATGTCTGTTAAATCCTGTTTGGACAGAGCTAATGCTTTTCTTAAATACATACTTAATTGCAAACACAGACTATAGTTATGGGTGCATTAGAAATACATAAAGAAACAGGTCATCAAAAGAGTAAACACATGAAGAAATGGATCTTATTTGTACTCCCTGCTAAAAGAGCAGCTAACGTATGTACCTTGGGATGCAAAAGATCCAGTGCCCATCCAAAGGCCATCAAAGATCAAAAGGACTGCATTAGATTATGTCCATGAAATTGGCTGCTAATGACTGAAACTGACTAACGTGAAATTGGCTGGTATTGACTTTGTAAAGCAAAATGGCATACTTCTTGTGGCATGGCCGTGCATGTGAAGTCACACTGCATAGAGGACACCATTTTCAAATAGCAACTTCCATGCTTTCTGGGGTACTGGGAAACAACAAATCTGAAAATGGGATCATGCAGGGAAAATGTTTGGGAATCGCTACTTTATAGTTCGCTATACTCTCCCTATGCACTTAATGTGCCTATGGTTGCACAAAGCATCACTTCTCAAAAGTACTATCCAGGGCCTGTATGCCATGTCTCTATAATACACCCACTGTCCCAGGCACAACATGCCAAAAATATATATTTATCTGATTTAAAGTAAATGCTTTAGAAATCCGAGTTACACAGAGGAATTAAACCTCTCGTCCCCATATACGTCCTCTACCAGCAGGATCAGAACCACACAGAGGGCACACAGCTGCCTCTCTCTCTAAACTTGAAAAGACAAGAGTTCTGGAAGGCTTTCTGCGAGCATTGGGCTCCTTGTGGAGCACCACAGGCAGCTGCACTGATGGTTGAGGACTTAGCACTGGATCTGTCATGTACGGTTAAGCTGCTGCTGGGCGAAGCTCCCCATTTCACCCTGAATGGCATTTTCTCTTTGATCCTGAGGAATGTATACAGTGTTTTATCCTTTCAACTATCTCTACAAATTCCCCCTCAGATCTACAGCACAGGCAGTGCCTTTTTAGGGTAGAAGGACACAGCAGGTTTCCATGCTGGGGCTTTGCAGTCACCATAACATAGCCCATTGCATCACTAAGTCTGTAACATTACATAAATTATCTGGAGCAGAGTTTATGGTTAAAATGGCAGCAGTCTTTTATTCGGATAGTCAACTAAACCAATCAAAAGACTGATTACCCACAACAAATCACGAGAGCCTTCTGGAGCCCTGCAATATGCTTTTTAGCATATTGAAAGGAAATAATAAAGGCCCTGAACCACAAAAGAAATTTCTACTAACTCATGTTGAAAAGTAAAATCAGCCTCATTTAAATGTAAATGTAAACAGCAATCACATGGTGCTCTGAGCCCCTCAGTAATAAAAAATGTAACATTTCCTGCTGAAACATAAAGAAGAGCATTACCCAGAAATATATCAGATGAATTTTGTAACAAGAATGTATTATGTATTTACATGTGTGAAAAAGGAATTGTTAATCTCAGTGCGTAGAAATTTGCTAAGTGATTTAATGATTAGTGTTGTGCAACAGTTATTATTTACCTTAATGAAGCAAAAACGCTTTATAAATGGTCATCTATGGCAGTGCCAGAGTTTTAATGTAAATATCGTTAATAGTAGCTAGGAAGAAGCCAGAAGAGAGAAGCTGATAACAATATATCAGCTCGGAATAAACTGGTGAAGATCTCAGGAATATTGATCCCTTTTAAACTCTTGTTCTATCTGATGAGACAAAGAGGGATTGCAGAAGAAATACTTCAGGTATTAAAGTATTTTAAAGTGCCTATCACCTCTCTCTGCAAGGGGTAATTTGGAGCATAATATGATGCCATTCAAATTTCAATGCTGGGTCTGTCTATAGACCCCAAATATGTAGCAACTGTATTTTCCTTTTTTAATTCCAGCATTTATCTAAAGACAAATGTATGGCTATCTCCACAGACGTAATGAAAAGAAAATCAACACTATGTCTGCAGACATAAGTGAATTCAGCTTAAATTGATGTGACTGTTCACTTTGGTTTGGACTTGATCCAAACTCATCAAAAGAGTAACCCTTCTTCAGGCAGATAGCTCCATTCAATGTAAGGCACTGGTCTCCTAAGAATTCTGAGCAGAATTAGGCTCTATCGAGAACAGAACCAAGTTTGGGCTCACATTAGTGTTCTTTCTAACCAGGCACTACTCAGTTTATGAGCCTCGTCTGTCCCCTTTCTCTCTCTTTGGTTTTGTTATTGTTATTTTGTGTCTCCCCTTCTTTCCCTCTATCATTCCTTCTGCCTTCTCTACACCTGCCCCACAGTAGATCCCATCTCCATGGTTTGGTCTTCTCTGTCACATTTTCCTCCCCTAACATCTCACTCTCCCTCCTGTTTTTCTCTTCCCTTACCCTCGGCCAGTCTTTTGAAGGACTGTGGCCTGTGATTACTGAACAAAACTCCTTCCTAGAAATGCCACCAGGAGCAGCTGAATGCAATTGATAAGAACATTGATAAAAATCATAGGATCATTTAACCAGTCAGGTTTGCTGGGGAAGGACTAAGCGCAGGAAGCACAAATGTGATCCTTCTATACTCCCCACAAGGTAATATTAAGAATTAGGCCAAGGAGCAGTGACGAATGGGTCAAGGAAATGCGAAATGTACATGCACCAAATTTAAATCTGTGTCACTTCCTTTAATATGCATAACTATACTGCCTGTTCAGGACATGTCAAAACTGCTGTCCAGAGCTACCATGTATGTGTGTGTATGTATAAATGTATATAAAAGAATAGAACCACATGATGAATGTATCTGAAAGATGAAAAGCAGAGTTTAATAAACCTTACAGTACATCAGTGAAAATATGCCTGTCAAACATTGTATAATGCACTGAATTCAGAACAAAACCAGGATTATTTCATTTTACTTTTCAATGCATCAGACAAAATGAATAATTTCTATTAAAGTAACCAATGCTTCTCTGTCACCACAGATGAATGGAGGGAATTCTCACCCTCCAGCAAATGCCTGGTCCTTCACTAAAGGCCAAAACATCCTGACCTGGAGGTGTTCTGGCTTTATTAACTGGCTTGCAATGCTTTCCATTTGTTCAGACAAAGAAGGCTGCAAATGTTGGACTGGTTTGGGGAGCCATGCAGAATGCTGCCACATCTTCAAGTTTAAACCAAAAGGGTTACCTCAGATCATACAGATGCAGTTTACACCCAAGACTAGGACAGATAGTTTGCGTACTTCCAGGACCGTCCCGTGGGGGGAGTGGGGCTCAGGTCCAATTGGCCAAAGCGGGCCACCCGGGAGCTGGCCCTGGGCTGGGAGGCCGCCTACAGAGGGGAGCCGACTTCGGCCCCGGCCCCGGCCTGGTAGGCCAAGGCCGCCTGCCGTGGGGAGCCGGCTCCGGTCCCGGCCTCGGGCCAGGAAGCTGAGGCCACCTGCGGGGCAAGGGGGGGGTGGAAGCCGGAGCCAGCTCCGGTCCCAGCCCTGGAGGCCGCCTGTGGGAGGGAGCCGGCGGCCCCGGCACCGAGCCAGGAGACCGGGGGAGCCGGCCATGGGGGGCAGCTGGGCCCAGAGGCTGGACCCCACATGCGCTGCCCCTGGGCCTGCCTGCTCTGTCCTGGGGGCGGGGAGGGCCGGCCCAGGAGTGGGGCATAGCCAGCCCAGCCTGGCCCGGCTCGCTGCCGAAGGAGGGGCTGTGGTGCGTGCGGGACAGCGTGGGGCCCACGTAACCGCTGGGCCCGGGGCAATCACCCCGTTCGCCTCGCCCCTGCCCCCAAGGGACGGCTCTGCTTACTCCATATGAGTTCAGCCAATCTTCCTGAAGAGACAGGAAGACTTTGGGCTCATGAAACCAGCGGTCATGGGTCCCCCTGAATGTTTTGGGCCTAAAAACATAAAGGAGAATCTCAGCTTTCATTCTGAAAAAAAAGATATTTGTAGCCTTTTTTGTTATGAGGATAGCCTTGAAAAGGTAACATCTTGTCAATGGATTCTAAAGTTAAAATCATAGACCCATAGATGATTAGGGCTGGAAGGGACTTCAGATCATCCAGTCCAACACCCTGCTGAAAGCCTTATCAACCCCCAACTGAATCATTCCAGCCAGGGTTTTGTCACGCTGGGCCTTAAAAACCTCTAAAAATGGAGATTCCACCACCTCCCTAGGTAACCCATTCCACTGCTTCACCACCCTCCAAGTGAAAAAGGTTTTCCTAATATCCAACTTAGACCTCCCACACTGCAACTTGAAACCTTTGCTCCTAGTTCTGTCATCTGCTACCACTGAGAACAGCAGCTCCATCCTCCCTGACGCTCCCTTTCAAATAGTTAAAAGCTGCTATCAAATCCCCCTTCATTCTTCTCTTCTGCAGGCTAAACAAGCCTACTTTCCTTAGCCTCTCCTAATAAGTCATGCGCTCCAGCCCCCTAATCATTTTTGTTGCCCTCTCCTGGACTCTTCAGTTTGTCCACATCCCTTCTATAGTGGGGGGCCCAAATCTGGATACAGTACTCCAAATATGGCCTCACTAATGCCAAACAGAGGGAAATAATCACTTCCCTTGATTTCCTGGCAATGCTCCTACTCATGCAGCCTAATATGCCATTAGCCTTCTCGGCATTAAGGGCACACTGTTGATGCATATACAGCTTCGTGTCCTTGTAACCCCCAGGGCCTTTTCTGATGAAATGCTGCTTGGCCAGTTGATCCCCAGTCTGTAGCAGTACATGGGATTCTTCCATCCTAAGTGCAGGGCTCTGCACCTGTCCTTGTTGAACCTCATCAGATTTCTTTTGGCTCAATCTTCTAATTTCTCTACTATAGGTCATTCTGTATCCTATCCCTGCCCTCCAATGTATCTACCACTTCCCCCAGTTTAGTGTCATCTGCAAACTTGCTGAGGGTGCAATCCACCCCAGCCTCCAGATGCTGAATAAAACTGGCACCAGGACGGATTCCAGAAGCACTCTGCTTGTTACTAGCTGCCAATTAAACATCGAGCTGTTGACCTGTTAAGCCTGATGATCTAGCCATCCTTCTGTCCAACTTACAGTCCATTCATCCAACATGTATTTCTTTAACTTGCTAATAAGAATATTGTGAGAGACCATAACAAAAGCTTTGCTAAAGTCACCGTACATCATGTCCACTGCTTTTCCCACATCCACAGTTAGTCATCTCATCATAGAAGGCAATCAGGTTGGTCAGGCATGACTTGCCTTTGGTGAATCCATGCTGATCACCTCCCTCTCTTCTCTGCTCCATGATTTTTCTGGAACTGTAGTCTGTAGTTCCCTGGATCCCCCTTCTTTGAAGATGGACACTGTATTTGCCTTTTTCCAATCATTCAGGACCTCCCTCTATGGCCATGAGTTTTCAAAGATAATGGCCAATGGCTCTGCAATCACATCAGCCAACTCCATCATCACCCTTGGACAAACTGCATCTGGCCCCACAGACCTGTGCATGTCCACTCTTTCTAAATAGTGCTGAACCTCTTCAGTGTCCCTTGCTAGCTGTAACTCCAGTTGTGACTGGAGTTTGTCACTGACTTTGCCCAAACGATCACTGATTATTCAGATGCTTTTAGAGTCAATTGAAACAATGGTCACAGGCCCATCAGAGTTTTGGGAGGATCCTAGATCAATTTGTAGCTCTGGTGACAGACTACAGCTGATAGCAGTAGAGGCACTGAAAGCTTCCTCCCAGCAGCAGGGCTGGATCTTCTGCCAAGATGTTGGTGACAAGTTCCAAAGGGGTAGCCATGTTAGTCTAGTTCAGCAAAACAAACAAGGAGTCTAGTGGCACTTTTAAGCATCTGACGAAGTGGGGTTTTCTCCCACGAAAGCTCATGCAATAAATAAATTTGTTAGTCTTTAAAAGTGCCACTAGACTACTTGTTTGTTTTTCAAGATGTTGGAGTGGCCTCTGGCACAAAGACAGACAGCTCCATACCATCAACCCAGTAGATTAGGCACAGGAGTTAGGGATTTCTGCAGCCTAAACTCAACTCTCACAATGATTCCCTCTTCAGTCATACTCAGGTCATTACCTTTTCTGTCTTGTTATATCTATTTTAAGATGAAGGCACAGATATTTACCCCACAAGAGAGGTTGTGATGATTATGTGCCCACTGTTTGCATAGCCTCTACATATACTAAAATTCACTAGCATCTATATGGTTGGGGCTTACTGGTTCCCACACACATGCATGCTCCTGTGTGCACAGATTTCTTTTAACTGTCCATTGTAAAAAATGTTAAAAGATCAGCAACTACATATGAACCCCAGTAAAAGCATCTGAGCTCCACTGTGGCAGAAGAAAGCATCTCTCTTCCTTCCTCCCCTCCCCACTATGTATAGAACAAATCTGTTCATTTTGAGGTGTAACCCACAGATTCACCTCAGCAATCCACCAAACTTGCCAGACCAGATCTATACATAGAGGTGTGATCACTGTGGAGAAGAGATGTTTACGAGTTTTGGGGAAGCATGGAAAAATTAATTTGTTTGCAGGCCCACTCAAAAATGCTAAGGCTGACTGGGTAATATTTTCAAAAGCACCTAAGTGAATAAGGACCTTTAGTTCCATTTTCAAAAGTGACATAGATTTGGTCTACACTGCCACCAATTTACTTACATTGCCGTACCATGGTGTCTTCAGTGCACTATGTTGACGGGAGATGCCCTCTGGTCAACGGAGCCTTACATCTTTCGGAGAGGGGGATTAATGGTATTGACTGGAGAGCTCCTCTGGGATCGACTGAGCAAGTCTTCATGAACTGCTCAATCAATCCTGCTGCATCGATCCCCAAGGAGCTGGTAGTGTAGACATACCCTTAAGGCATGTAGGTTTCTAAGTCTTACTGAAATCAGTAGAACTTGGGCTCTATGGCCCAGATCCTCACAGGTATTTAGGTGCCTAATGGGAGTTTGGTGCCTAAATACCTAGGAGGATCTGGACCAAAAAGGCTAACAACATTTTGAAAATGGGACTTAGGGTCCTATGTCCCTGAAGTGCTTTTGAACATTTTATTCTGTGCTTGAAAAAAACAAACTGAGATTAGCCAAAAAGGATACAGTTCTCCTTGCTACTTGGTGACAGATAAGGAATCCAAGACAACTCTTCTCTGATGGTCAATGTCCTCAGTTTAAATCCTATTTCATGGGTAGTCAATAACTGGACCATGGACCAAATCCAGATCTCTAAACACTTTTGAATGGATTGTAAAATCTTTTAATTTACTCATTATCATAATTATTGCTATTGTGGTATGAAAAATATTTCTCTGGAGTCTGGACATTGAATATACCTTGACCAAGAAACTGGGATCTTGACAAAAAATCTTCTAGTTATTTGTTGTCACCCTCTAGTGGAACAAAGACAACAGGCATTTGTACTAGTACCCAGGTTAGGATAGAAGAGCAAACATAGGAGAAAGTTCAATTCAAGTGTCTGCGATACCTATGCAGCTCTTGCTCTCTCTGTGAAATATTTTATACTGTAATTACTTCATAATCAAGAACATGGCATGCAATGATTCTCACAGATCTCATGTTATGTTAGCACATGCTTTGATAGCCTCCCAATTACTAGCAAGCCTCATACAGGTTTAAAGAGTGACATTCATTGAAGTTTGTGACATTTTCTAAGTTAATGTTCTCCCGTTTATAATGACAAGACGGCCTGGATTCAAAAAGCTAGAGAGCTCCTTTATTTTTACTACACAATAACAAACAGAAAGCAAGACAAAGAGGACCAGGCTTTTCACCTGAACAATTTAACAGCTAGAACTATTTTGGCTCACATAGTTTAAAGCTCAGCCTTTCAGTTCAGAAGCTGTCATTTTCACATTGGGGATTCCCAATTATTAATACATGTATATACATGCAAAACGTCTGCCTACTTACATCTCTGGGTTTGGATGGCAATCTGCCCACTGAGAAGTTGGTTGGACCATTTCACTAAAGCGTAACAGCCAAACTCTGATGGGCTTTGATGGGCAGCCAAACAGCCATCTCTTTCTGTAGAGAGTCACATCTTGACAACAGAATGGAAGCCATATGATCACACTTGTTGATGCTCAGCCCATCCAAAGAATATTTCAAGAGGGAAAGAAAAAAAGAGAGTTTACAGGCACTTCTGCTGCCATCAAGGCATACTGCTTTGCCGTGGTTACCATGGCAAATGATTCAGTGACAAGACATCTTTTAAGTACATTTTTGAGAGGTTTATTCCTCTGCAAAGGAATTAAAAGTGGTCAAACTAAGCTAGAGAAGAGATCTGACAAAGCTCCATACACATGGAGAGACAACATATAGAGCAATTTAATGAGACACAAGGGCATACAATTATTTGTACAAGTTAGCTTGAGACACCATCAGCATCTTTTATGCATGTATATGCTGAGTGATCAACTTTGTACTTAAAACACAGCAGGGAAAGGGAGAAAGCCAAAGTTATTCCATGGGCCTGGAGTCTGAACCATGCACATCTAGTATCGGAACTTGATTTCAGCTCACATCATGGGCAGGAACAGAGCACATTACAGGAGTGGCTCTTACATTCCACTTTTAAAAAAATCTGGTTTTTATTTTTCATGCATTTTTTAGTCTTTGAAATTTGAAGAAAAAGGTGTTTTGAGGTTTACCTTTTAAGTTTTTGCTAGGACACTGGAAAATGTAACATTTTGTTTGTTTTCTACTTTTCTCACTCTCTCCCAGCACCAATGTATTCAGCAGCAAAAGGCTGCCTCACAACCACCTTCCAAAGGGGTAGCCGTGTTAGTCTATTGTAGAAAGACAACAGAGTCTTGTGGCACTTTTAAAGACTAACAGATTTATTTATCGCATGAGCTTTCGTGATAAATAAATCTGTTAGTCTTTAAAAGTGCCACAGGACTCTGTTGTCTCACAACCACCTGTTACTGCTCATGTTCACACTATGGGCAAAGAGATTAAGAAACAGCTTGCCCATGCTCTGTGTTAGAGTTAGTGTAGTTCAAAAGCAGTTCTACTCTCCTGCACACACCAAGATGAATGGCTCCAAGTTGTCTCAGAGTGTTCAACCGAGTTATTCATGCATGACTGGGATGAGACAGTTTTGGCATTCACTTAAGAGCTCCTCTGTCCCCAGCAGTACCAGAAGGCAGGGGAGAAAACCGGACTCTTAGTATAAAGTAACATGGCCAAAGTTATTTCTGGTGGAGTTTTACTAGTTAAATTAACTTAAAACCAAAAGCTGGCCTCCAAAGTTAGGGGAGTTAATAATGGGGAGGCAGCTCCTGTAGAAATTTGAAGATTCCTGTGTAATGCACAGGGATTTCCTTTCTTCACGTAATTCTCAACCTGTCAGTAGTATCTTATGTTATGACTCCTACAATCATAAAAGTTTCCAGAAACTGCTGTCACATCATGTTGTAATTGTTGTTACCATCTTAGACAGCAAAATCAAGCCAGAATTTATCAGCACCAAGAAAAAAGAAAATCAGTGTGTATTTTTAAGGTCAAATTTGTTTTTAAGCATTGTGAGGAGAGATCTCTAGGCCATACCCAAGGAAATCTCAACCTAACCTTCCTATTTTACTTCTGTGGAACTCCCTTCACTCTTCCATCACCACCACCCCATATACCACAAGACAGTCTTTAAAAATAATTTCAGAACTAGATTGCTTTTGGCAACAATCTGGAAGCAGTACATCTACACAGCAGTTAGGAGGTGTAATTCCCACATTAGATACATGTACACTGGTCAGTTCTGCTAGTGCACTAAAATTAGCAATGTAGCCACAGCTACTTGGGCAGCAGCAGATGTGATAAGTGGGCCTACAAACTTACTCTAATTGCAAACTCAACTGGTGAAAGCAGGTAAGATTAAAGAATTTTCACAATGATCTGTTGTATGATACTGTTTAAGAAAAGATGTGAGAAGGAGACAAAGACTGAATACATTTTAAAAAGAGGGTTTAGTGATAAGCAAGGACAGTATTAAAATTATGACAGGTAAACAAAAGGGCAGAAATTGGAAATCAAAGAACTTGCTGGACATTAGGCCTATTTTGTGCAAAATAATGAGAGGATGACTATTTCGCTCATCACTCCCTTTGGGGTCCTTAAAAAGAGACTTTGGGGGAGAACAAAGAGCTCTTACCACCACTCTGTATGTTGCAGAATTATCGTTGTTGCGACTTCAGACCTTGATACTCCAGTGGGGACATTTGATCATCCATCATCACTGCACAGTGTTAATCCCAGTCTAATACAGATGAGATCCTGCTCTGTGTTTCCCTCACTTGTGTGCTTCCTTCTGCCACCCTCCCCGCCCCCATCTTCCTCCTCCACCTTCACCTTTTCACTAGATCCTGAAATCAATCGTACTGCAGCGCTCCAGCATGATGAGATAAGACAACTGGTACGGCTCTGCCCAGACTGAAAAAGACCAGTGAAAAGGAGAAGGATCTGACCAAATCAACCCAGATGATATCTCTGACCAGAGAAGTGAATCAATGTCCAGAGCAATAGCTGTTGTGGCCGACCTGTCAGCCAAAAGCATCCATCTGTGACTGACCAAGCCCTGTACCCTGAGAACACCAGCAAAAGCCGTATTTTCCCCATCTTTACTTTTCAGTCTCTTCTCTCCCTCCTGTGTCTCTCTGTTTTGTCTAAAGCAGGAAAGTGACTATCATTTTCAATTCAGAACGGAACTGACATATAACCCTTTCTCCCCCACCAAGAAGGACTGTTTGACTGAATACCAGACTTTTACCCACATTCACTGGCTCCAGAAAAGACTTTGATCAGTTTTGCTTAAGTCTGTTTTGCATGAATGATCAATTTCAGTTCTAATGCTCTTTACTTCATCTTGATTCTTTTCCTTTTGTGCATTTCAATCAAACATTTCTAACCTTTGGTCTGAGTGTTATGGTGTGTTTGCCATGCTATTAAACAGGCTGAGGTCGCTATCAAACCACAAACCTTGTTTAACAGTATTCAGTGTTGGACAATGACTATGTTATGTTAACATCTTTGCTCACATGTTCCATCTAAATTAATACAATAGAGAGAGAATAGCCATCTATAATCCCATCCAACATCTGGATACATACTCACGTACAGCTACACAGTTGGTCTTAGTCAACTAGCTCAAGAAAACCTAGCAAGGGTACAAGTCATGACACCGTGTAGATGTACCTTAATATGGGGATTTCTTGACTGGACTGTTTAACAAAGCTTTTCATTTCCTCTCTTAGTGAGAGGGCTGAGTTCTCTTGAATCAATATTGGGTTAACTTTTGTAAACTATTTAATTTTAGAATATACATACATCTAGAGCAGGGGTCGGCAACCCCAGCACGCGCTCCTATTCTGAGTGGCACGTGGCGCGTGGCCTGGGGCCACAAGAGCCATATGCGTGCCGTGGCTCCTGGCCCCTGCTGGCCTGCCTCCCTGCTGGGTAGCATAGCAAGCAGGGAAAAGGAGCCACAGTGCCTGGGGCTCCTGTCCCCTGCTAGGGAGCATGGCCAGCAGGGGACAGGAGCCCAGCGTGCAGAGGCAGGGCCAGCAGAGAAAAGGAGTCCCTGCACCCCCAAACTCCTGCTGGCCCCACCCACGGCACCTGCTGGCCCTGCCCCCAGCACCTGATTTAGAGACTACAATAGGCATATTTTATAAATTAAAAATCTATACTGTTCATATGTTGCAATTACCATGCGGTAAACAGATGTCACTTTATTGTACACTTTCTAACCCAGCCTAGATATTGCTCGGGCCTGCAGGGATAAAATCAGAAAGGCCAAAGGGCAATTAGAATTGCAGCTAGCAAGGGATGTGAAGGATAACAGGAAGGGGTTCTACAAGGATGTCAGTAACAAGAAGAGGATCAGGGATGGTGTAGGTCCCTTACTGAATGGGGCAGGTATCCTCGCGGTGGATGATATGGAAAAGGCTGAAGTACTCAATGCTTTTTTTTACCTCAGTCTTCACAGGCAGGGTCAGCTCCCGGGCTACTATACTGGGTAACACAGAATGGAGAGAAGGAGAGCAGGCCTCAGTGATGGAAGGTCAGGTCAGGGACTACTTAAAGAAGTTGGATGTGCACAAGTCTAGGGGCCGGATGAACTGCATTCGAGGGTGCAGAGGGAGTTGGCCGATGTGATTGCAGAGCCACTGGCCATTATCTTTGAAAACCTGTGGCAAATGGGGGAGGTCCCGGATGATTGGAAAAAGGCAAATATAGTACCTATCTTCAAGAAAGGGAAAAAGGAGGATCCGGGGAACTACAGACCAATCAGCCTCTCCTCGATCTCCGGAAAAATCAGGGAGCAGGTCCTCAAAGAATCCACTCTGAAACACTTAGAAGAACATAGAGTGATCAGGAACAGTCAGCATGGATTCACCAAGGGCAAATCATGCCTGACCAACTTGATTGCCTTCTATGATGACATGACTGGATTCATGGATGTGGGTATAGCCGTCGACATGATATACCTCAACTTTAGCAAAGCATTTGATACGGTTTCCCACAGCATTCTTGTCAGCAAGTTAAGAAAGTATGGGTTGGATGAATGGACCGTAAGGTGGATAGAAAACTGGCTAGATCATCAGGCTCAGTGGGTAGGAATCAATGGTTCAATGTCTAGTTGACAACAAGTAACAAGTGGAGTATCCCAGGGGTCCCAGGGCCAGTTCTGTTCAACATCTTCATGAATTATTTGGATGATGGGATAGATTGCACAGTCAGTAAGTTCGTGGATAACACCACGATGCGGGAATGGTAGACAAGCTGGAGGGCAGGGACAGGATTCAGGAAGACCTAGACAAATTGGAGCATTGGGCCGAAAGAAATCTCATGAGGTTCAACAAGAACAAGTGCAAAGTCCTGCACTTAGGATGGAAAAATCCCATGTACTGCTACAGGTTGAGGACCGATTGGGTAAGTAGCAGCACTGTAGAAAAGGACCTGGGGGTTATGGTGGATGGGAAGCTGAATATGAGTCAACAGTGTGCTCTTATTGCCAAAAAGGCCAATGGCATATTGGGCTGCATCAGTAGGAGTGTTGCCACCAGACCGAGGGATGTGATTATTCCCCTCTATTTAGCACTGGTGAGGCCACATCTGGAATACTGTGTCCAGTTTTGGGCTCTCCACTACAGAAAGGATGTTGACAAATTAGAAAGAGTCCAGCAGAGGGCAACGAAAATTATTAGTAGGCTGGGGCACATGACTGATGAGGAGAGACTGAAGGAACTAGGCTTATTGGGTATGTCGACACTAGCAATTTAGGTCGACTTAAGGACCCTTACATTGACCTAAATTATTCCATGTCTACACCATACTTTCATTAAGTCGACTTAAGAAATTCTTTAAGTCGACTTAATGAAAGCTTAAGTCGACCTAATAACAACCGCCCATTAGGTCGACTTAAGCCTTAAGTTGATTCCTTAAGTCGACTTAAGGATGGTGTGGACAGGGAGTAACCCTTAAGTCGACTTTATTAAGTCGACTTAAGGGCAGTTAGGTCAACTTAAAGTGGACTAAGTCGACTTAACTTTTTCTAGTGTAGACATACCCACTGAGTCTGCAGAAGAGAAGAGTGAGGGGGGATTTGATAGCAACCTTCAGCTACTTGAAGGGATGCTCTAAAGAGGAGGGAGCTAGGCTGTTCTCAGTAGTAAAAAAGGGCAGAACAAGGAGCAATGGTTTCAAGTTGCAGCTGGGGAGGTCGAAGTTAGATATTAGGAAAAGCTTTCTCACTAGGAGGTTGATGAAGCATTGGAATGGGTTACCTAGGGAGGTGTTGGAATCTCCATCTTTGGAAACATTTAAGGCCCAGTTAGACAAAACCCTGGCAGGGATGACTTAGTAGAAGTGGTCCTGCTTATAGCAGGGGGTTGGACTAGATGACCTCATGGGGTCCCTTCCAGCCCTAAGATTCTATGATTCTAGTGCTGAAGTTCTATAGGTTTAGGAGGCTTTGAAAAAGACAGCTCTCCTCTTTTCCAAGAGTTCCCAGAAATGGATTAAAATTGAAAAGGAAGTTGATTTACAAAACACAGGTGGCTACCTGCATTAAAAGAAATGTTCTAATGAGTGTGATGTTGAGAAATCAGATGGATATTTTATAATTTAAAATGTACAGATCAGTAACGTTTTACTATGATTTTAAAACAGAAGTTTCAGGTTTGGTTTTTAAAAAAAAACAACAATTAGACTTATCAAAGGCAACTTTGTTGTAATTTAGGCTTCACGACCTGCCTCTAAAGGGGAATCTATTGTGTGAAATAAGGAGAGGGCTACCTTACATTTGAGACTCCCAGTTAATTCTTATTGCCCAGATGCAATATTTTTTTCTTACATTTTCAATCAATAGAATCAGTAAGGGACTGGGATCTAGGCAATCTGGCCTAACAGTCATAGCTGGGCTGGTGTCCATGTCAGAGAGGGCCACAAGGCAGTACTCAGGGCTCAATGTAATCGCTAGAGCTGGGATCAGTAGGCAAGAGTCAGGATCAGAGTCACGGCAGGACTACAGAGCAGAGGTAATTCCAGGATGGAATCAGGAAACAAGAGACAGTGTCAGTCTGGGGTCAAAGCCAGAGATCACAGGTAGCTACAAGTCTGGAATCAGACAGCAAGAGTCAGGCGGCAGTTGGAAACTGGAGATCAGAAAGCAAGGTGAGCTGAGTCCCAACCAGCCAGAAATCTATGGGTACGTCTACATTTGTAAATTAAGTCGACTTAAGCTTGCTTAAGTCGACTTAATTTACTCTGCGTCTACACTATACTTTCCTTAAGTCGACTTAAGGAAAATAAAGTCAACTTAATGAAAATTAAGTCGACTTTATTAAACCTACTTTTAATTTGACTTTAGGCTTAAGTCGACTTTAAAGTCGACTTAAGCCAGCGTAGACCTGGAGTAGCCCTAAGTTGACTTTAAGTCGACTTAGGGCTCTCCAGGACTCCCCCACTGCCCTCCCTGCCAGGGGGAGCACAGGGAGAGCCTGGCATGCCCCCCCAAAGGGCAGGGCAGAGCCCTGCCCACCCTGCCCCTATGCCCTGCCAGGGTCCCTGTCCCACTTTGCCCCATTGTACCCTGGTGCAATGGGGCAAAGGCTGAGCCCCCTGGCAGTGGGCAAGGGGTGGCCCCCTGCCCCCGTGGACCTACCCTAGGTCCCCCTAGCCCCTAGAAGTCGACCTAGGCGTCCAGTGTGGACGCTCTAGGTCGACTTTGTAAGTTCTCCCCTAAGTCAACTTTAAATTTAAGTGTGGACATGCTAAGTCGACTTAACTAAGTCGACTTAAAGTCGACTTAGTTAAGTCGATTTAGCTAACGTCGACTTAAATTAGCAAGTGTAGACATAGCCAAAGTGATTACCCACACACCTTCCTTGGCAGCCCTTCCGAGTTAAACAGTGAGCCTGGGCCAATCAGAAGGCCACAGGATGGTTTTATTCCAGACCCTTTAGGCAGTACTTCCTGCAGTACCTAATCGCTAACACACCTCTTGCCTGTAACACTGTATAGCCTCCTAGAGCCAATGTCAGCTGACCCAGGCTCTACAGATGCAAGTTCTATTCCCATGGATTCGTACAAAATTCCATGTTGTGATATTTATATTAGTAAACAATATTTCATACATCTGCTCCAAAATTATTCTAAATCAAGGAACTCACGTGCGCTGTTATCTGTTGAAGATAAGTGCTCTAGTAAATTTAGAATATATGTCTAATTCAAGATAACCATACTGTAAATGTTTTGGTTTGGTTTTGAATATAGCTTAGTGTGAAATCTTCCCTGCCATTGTTTTACATATTGCTGAGGCTACTGTCACTGTAAAGGAACAAAGCTGTCATTTCCAAACATCACCCAGATAGACTGAAGTCACTTACCAGAGCCAAGAGTTGAGGCCTGTGAAGCCACAGGTCCTTCCTCACTCTCCTGTCCTTGGTGCAGTTTTAAAATGGTAAAAAATGTTAGGTCAGTCTGTGATCTCATTATGTACAAAAAAAGTGAACTCATAATTCCATTGAAATCAATGTCAAAAATGGGGCCAAGATTTCACTCTCTATCTTTTAGCCTTGAAGATGTAGCCTCACGTAAACTGCTTACTCACTGAAAGACTGTCACTGATTTTTCCTGAAAAATCAGGTTCATGCTGTTCATGGTGTGACAGTCTGCTCTCCAGATCCGGTCTGGTGTGCCACTGTGACCCCCCAAACCCCACTCCTGAACCCCAATTCATCCCACTTAGCAGGGTGGCCACTCACTCCTAAGTCAGTCCACACCCGCCGACAGCATACAATCGGTCCCAGGCAGTGTGGGTGCATCCACTAAGCACCTATGGGGTGGTCCCCAAGCGAGCATGCCCAACCCCAGATACCAAACCAGGAGCCACTGTTTTACAGGGACTGGGACCCACCCCCAATCACCATAGTCTCAAATCGATCCATTTAATGAAGAAATGGATCCTGCCCAGCCTTTTGCATTCACGCCCTCTAAAGACTGTACAGCTTTAGAGAAAACAAATACTAGTTTATTGATCAGAGTACATTTTCAAGTGAGAAAATGGCAAATCAATGTGGAATCATAATATAAATGAGTCAGGAGTGACCACAGAGAAATAAAAGGAATAAAAACGCATACTAACCTAATATCTCTACCTATACTGACCTCATGGTCCAAGTTTATGCGCAAGGTGTTTTGGCTGTTTGATGTTTTACAGCCATTCTCTGCCTATTACAAGGCAGGGCCCAGATCTTGCTTGAAGTTGGAGAAAGCTGCAAGATGGAGTCTCCAGCCAAAAGCCTCTCCCCTTTTCCCTGTGTCCTCTTTAAAATCCTCCCTCTTCCCTTTCTGTGCTGAGGTGATTCTTTTGTTATGCACCTTGGTTGCTCTTTGTGCTGTTTATAAGCTGCTGGAAAACCATCCCCACGTCCTCTGAGCTATGTAACCTGCTTCACATGTTGCACATACATGTCGCCATAAGAAACACAGTACTATGGTGATTATGTAGAATATGGTAGAGGCATTCATAGAGGAACCTTACCCAGTACCTTTGGCATCAAATCACACCATTTACATTGTGAAAGTGAACAGAAAAGTTACATAGATTATGCCCTATGGTTGCACGGATATGCATCCTGCGCCACACGGTCACATATGCAGCTTCCAATGTTGGCCTTTCTGGCCCATAAAAGACACTTATCTGCAGTTCCCTGGATTCTTGGAGGACTCCCATTCAACTGAAAGCTGCGTGCTATGCTCTAACTGCACTGTGTTCCTGCTAGAACTGCCACAAGCTCTGTCCCAGCCACCTGCCAGTTGCTTGCCTCTGCAGAGCAGTTAACGGGGTTTCAGGCCACAAGGAGAGACCGCTCAGTATTGTGAGAGGCAGTCTGGTCTAATGGACAAAGCAGAGGTCTATGACTTGGGAGCAAGGAATGCCTGCATTTTAATGCCTTTGTGGCCTTGACAAAGTTTCTTCGATTTCTCCAGCTGTTAAATGATGGTATTAATACTTCTTACCTTGAGACTACTAATTAATTGAAGTTAGTGATGTGCTAAGCACTCTTCCTTAGCAAGAGAAGTGAGGAATGGACCTCAGAGAAACAAGGCAATACAGGTGGGAGTAAGGGTGACAGAAAAATGAAACTGTGGGGCAACGCTGTTCTCTCATGTTACATTATTTGCGTGCATAACTGTCTGTCATCCACTCAGACATTCACTTGGGGAAATCCTAGCTTCACTGAAGTCAATGGGAGTTTTGCCACTGACTTAAAGGAGCCAGGCTTTTTATCTCTGCTATATGTTAAAAGTGCGCTGTATGTTTGACTGTATGTTTGAATGTAATTTTATTAACAATGTATAAAACCTGACTAATGTCCCAGCAGGAATTTACACTCAAGTCGGTAAGACTGCATGCAGGTGAAGGAGTTCATCCACAGGGAAATTCCAGGTTCAGTGGCTATTATTGGAAAGTGCTATTCAGTGACAAACTTAAGTGAGTATTACAGAATGGCTGTTACATGGATAGGGCTTGGAATGAATCTCTCTGGTTTCTAGTCTTATTTTTGCCACTGACTCGCACACGCCCTTGGACACTTCATTGACACTGATTACATAAAGGTTCTCATCTGTAAAATGGAGAGAAGGAAACACATGGCTTTGTCAAGCACACTGATATCTACAGGTCAGCAAGGGCATTATGAGTGCTAGGTACTATCACTACTGTATGTAAGACTGTATAAGAAACTGAAGTTTGTATTGTATTATATTATATCAATGTTATTTGACAAATCAGTATATAATGACATAGGCCTAATCCTACACCTCCAGAATCGATGGAAGTTTAGTCATTAAATTCAGTGGAAACAAGATCAGGCCCATAAAAATGCCTGTATGAAGGCTCATCATGAAAAGGCTGAGTGTTCAGTAACTTTTTCAACTGCATTTATGTTAGTTTCTTGCCTGGATTCATAATGAATATAGTACACACAGTACATCCATACCACATAATAGGAAACTCATGACTTCAGTACACCAGTTTTATGCCTGTGTGACTCCACATTCTTCTATTGTGACTCAGATCCAAATTTCCTCTTAATAGCTGGTAGAGAGATTCACGCAGTACTCCACACAGCTAGTCAGAAGCTCTGTAGCCTGTGTTAATGAATAGTTAAATCTCATAGCACAATTAATCAATCTATAACAGTGCACAATACTTACATTTTGCAACAGTGCTGAGTGGGTGGGGACATATATAATTAATGTAAAAAACAATAGCTTAAAACATAGTCATTAGGACATGCCATGTTATGCTTGGCAGTGTACTTAGGCAGCTTTCTTTAAGAAAACAGTCTTTGCCAACGGTTAATAACGAGTGTGTAAATTATGCTTAACTCCACAAAATTAAGGGCAAGGAGCTTAATCAGTTTAAACAAAAAGTTGTTCCAGAACAATGTTAACTCCATGACTGTAGTCCAGAAGACTGCTGAAAATAAAAGAGAGAAACATTCTGGGCCACTGCTATATGGCAACATATTACATTTTTAAAAGAAAGAGCAGGTGTGTTTGTTTGTAGCTTTTGTTCTCCACAGCTAATTCCCCACAATTTTCAACTGTACAAGTGTAAAAGCTGATTCTCTGCTCACACCAATTTTATCCCAGTGTTCTTCCACTGACTTCATGGCAGTGAAGGCTCTGATCTTGGAAAGAGATGTGCAGGTGCTGACCTTTACATACAGTAGTCAATTATAGTTATGTAAAATTTGTGTGAAGGAAGAATCAGCTCTACAGGCTTTTACAATGCACAACTTAAAGGCAGAGGAAACTAGCTGTGAAGGGGAAAAAAAGGCTGTAAAACCAAAAAAATCCACCCTTGTTTTTTCCCCAAAATTTAATAATTTGTTATCAAACAGATTTTCAAAACTTCTTTTTTTCCCCAGAAGCTTTAGGTTGTGAAATCCACATGATTCCATGTGGATATCATCAGCACACTTCCTTCCTTCCTTGGGGCTTGATACCATTGTAAGTGAGAGCAGAATCAGGAATGTTTGAGTAGGAATAACTTTATGCAGACTATCCTCAGTGTACATAACATACAAAAACCATACACAGAAAAGATTGCACACAGACACAACTGGGGGACTATATACTATATATAGTATTACATTCATGCTCAGGCAATGATTAAGGAGTAATTTGGTATTTATTGCTACTTTTGCATGAGGGTAGCTACTGGTTTTAGTTATAATTAAATCTTTCTCTAATGGGTCAATAGAGGATTTTCTACTTTATACATTATTTTTTTATAAAAAAGGAAGGATTCATTATCATATTTTAATTGTTATCATAATCATAATTTGATTGTAAATTCTGTTGTTGTGGTAAAACAATGAACACTAACACACAATGCCTTCATTCACTTCTGATATTGGGTAAATATGGGAATTTTGCCTTTCACTTTAATGGAAGCAGGATCAAGCCCTAATAGTGGGGGTAGTTATCTTTTAAGGTTGGTACAAAGTCACAAGTTATGAAATTGAATTTGAACACATACTAATTCATCCTCTGTCAACTGGTCACCAATATTTTTTTTTAAGTACGCTGAGCTAATTTTTTACACTTTTTAATCACTTCATTAGTGAATAGTGTGCACAGATCCCTGTAGTTTGTTTGTCCAGTGCTGTTGGTGATACATATGTTATATATGCTAACAATTAACTTATGGGTTTGAAAATGCTGTTGGATTCTATAAATTTGAAAATGTTTTCCTTTTTTAAAAACATCTTCCATAGTCCAATAATATGGAAATATAGCAGTAAAGTGTTCAAAAGAGAATAGTAAGTTACACAACTCTGAGCTTGAGATATGATTTAAAGTCTAGAAATAATAAGCTTATGATGTTGCTTCAACATTTTCTATTTTGTGACCCTCTCATTTCAAAACCTTCTAGGTCACTGATAAATAACAGGATTTATCAGGTGACATTTATTCATATTAGTTTTTAAACGCTATCTAAAATATTGCATATGCGAATAAATGAATTCCTATGCACATATATGAGGTTTAACTGACCAAAGTAACTCCAAAAGAATTTAATTGTTAGGTAATAATTATTCTACGGTATAAATGCTATTACAGTACAGTTATGATCCACAGCTACTCAGCAGTGACTAGCGTATTCATTGCAAATGATTAAAGTTTTTGAATTAGTAAGTGGACAGACAATTGAAAATATAAAGATAATGCTTTATCAGGTATATTTCAATTATTTATTTAGCCAGCTTTCAATCAATTTATGATAATACTTCATTGCACACCTGTAAAATTGCTCTAAAATCTTTGGTAAAAAAAATATAGAATCTGCTATATTACATTTCTAGAAAAAAAACGTACAGAGCAGGCGCTTGAAGATGTCAGAAATATTTTATCAGAGCTAAACTCATCGCTCTCTTCCACTCCATCTGTTATGTGTACACACAACACAAACATATTACAACTACCCAGGCCATCAGTGGAACAGCCAAGTGTTTTTAAAGCCCAGTGGCAGGCAACGTGCACCTTCACTATCGAAAAAACAACCCCACAGAAAAGCTGAAGTACAGCAAAAGTCTAATATGTCCTAGGCCTATAAACAAAATCTCTGAGCTCTCCCCCCCCCCCCCCCACACATTCCACCTCTGCACATTAATGTATACATTGGTGATGTTTTGTAATGAAATGCATGATGCCAATAAGACCAGACCTTTTAAAAAGGAGACTTCTCCCACCGGGACCTCCTTAAAGCACAAACCAACTTATCACCCACCCTTCTTTGCCTGCTAACCCCTTCTAAAGAATTCATAATAAGCACCCCTCTCTGTGTAGCAGGACCATTTCCAGCTTGGGCATTTCGTGCGTTGGAAAAAATAAATACAACACGATAAACCAATGCAAATATCTAGTCACACCAACAAATATTTATGTCTTCCTGGGCAACAGGCTGAATTACCCTCTCTCCGCCAGCACATCCTTCCCCTTAGCCATTTCCATTGACACCGCAGTGCATTGCAACACTAGCAGCCGCCTCCTCTGGATCAGAGATTTTCTTTCCCCCTCCACCCTCCATTCAGTATTAAATACTCCTCAGGCTCTTTGCAGTGGTGAGAACCATCCTTAATGGAGGCTTCAGCATCCTCTGCAAGCCTTTTGGCTTTTGCACAGGAAAGGGGTAAAGGAGAGGTGAGGGACGAGATGAGTGAAGGAATGAATGAATTGCTACCTCCAGAAAGGCTCTGTGGGCTGCTGCTTGCTCCTGCTCCTGCTCCTGCTGCTGGGGCTGTCACAGCGGATCAGCTGATATTTACCTGTGAGGTAATGCACACTCTGTAAGGTCACCATGCACCCGCTGAAATGCAGTGCAGAGCAGGAGAGACACAGAGAGAGGGAGCTGCTGCGGCCGCTTCCCACTGCGAGCAGGGGCTGCTGCTGGCGGCTGCAGCTCCTGGCACATGCTGCAGGTGTCACAGCAGAAGCGGCCCTGCCTCAGACGGCACCCAACGCGCTTCTGCACATGCTCCAGCTCCCGCGGGCGCCCTCAGCCGCCGCCTCTGCAGGCGCCTAGTGGGCCGCGACTGCAGCCCGGCCGGGGCTGGGAGCTCGCGGGAGAGGGCTCGCTGCGCTTCCCCGCACGCGCCCCGGCGATGCGGGAGCCATGGGGGGAGGAAGGGGCCGGAGGGGAGCCGCTGCTGAGCAGGAGGGATGACGTAGTGTTGGGGGGGGAGGGGGCGAGGCAGATTCGTGGCGGGGAGCAAAGCGGGGCTCGCCTGGAGGGAGCAAAGCGGCCGGGGGATGGGCGGGCAGGTGCGGTCGGAGGATGCAGCGGCTCGGCGGGGCGCATTGCCCGCGTGGGGTCGCAGCTGGGGGGAGGCGAGCATCTGGTGGGGGACGGTGGCGCGCGGAGGAGCAGAGAGAGGTGGGGCGTGGAGCAAAGCGGGGGATGCATTTTAGTGTCTGGAGTGCCAGCCCCCCCAAATCAGGAGTGACACACACCGTCACAGGTTCCCAGCATCGGTAACCCGGGTGCTGGAAGAGGAGGCGGTGTTCCCTTGTTGGGATTAATTGTTAGCTGTGCAGTGACGTCACCCCGCTTCCCCTTGAAAATTACATCCAGCGAGACGGGTTTTGTTCCCAGAGCCTTAGAATCTGCCTGGGACAGCCCCAGCAGTAGAGAGAGAATACAGCATCTCACCTTTTAGTGACTTTCAGGTCAGATATTTGCCTCTTTTAATATGGGTTTGGCATACGCTCTCTCTACCTAGTTAAGCGTTTCCTAATGTCAGAACCGTGGCTCCTTGTATAAATGTTAGTAATTGTTTTGCTAATGAAGTATTTTGTCAGTTCCCCCCAATATATGTTGCAAAAATCTAGACACAGGCTCTGCTGCTCTGTAATAGCTCTAGGGGTGTGTGTGTGTTTAAATTGATAGATAAATAATGTGAAAATAGCTTAACAAAAATTTGACTAATTCTATTACAACAGAATTTTTTCTTGAAAAGCCACTTGAAGTACTAGAACCTCAAAGATTTAATGCATTTTCTCTCCTAAGTGCTAATATATTTTGAGCTTTGGGGTGGGTAGAGTAGATTTAAGCCTTAGTGCATGGAAATATAGTACATATAGGCCCACGTTGTCCCATTTCCCATCATAAACGTAAAGAACCTACATACAGATTTAGACTCTGTTCATGTAGAGAGTTACGTATGGTCTTAGCTTTATTCAGATTACCAGTTCTATTAAAGTCAATGGAACTGGTCACATGAGCAAAGCATGTGTGTAAATATAGGACTGTAGCCACTGGCATACTTTAAGTACTCTGATGTTTAACAGCTAAAGCTTTCATTGACTGCAGTACTTCTGAAAATCATGACATTTACATTTTAGGAGCTTATATATGTGGTTGTAGGAGAATTAACCTCAAGGCATTCAAGGTCTGAAAGCAGTTCTAGTGTCAAAATAATGTGATTCCTTTTTTTCTCTCTCAAATCTGGCTTGTCCAACTGTTCAGAACCCATTCAATGTGAGCTGAATGCTGCATGGTGCTTTAACACTAAGCACTTGGCAGGATTGCATTCTCTGTCCCACATTACCTGAAAATTAGAAGCCGCTATCTTTATTACAAATCAGATACATAAGAAGTTTAAACCAATAATATTTGAAAATTACTCTCTGTTTCTGTTCTGCTTTTGCAAATTTTTCCATCTGCTCTGGGCTACACGTGAAAATTGTTAATTGACGTTGTGTGTAATTCTTTAGCTCCATTGCTTATCTGAATGCAAATAACATATGAGAGTCTGAGTGTGCCAATTGTTACTCCTCCCACAATTTCAGGGAGATTCTGTACAGGCAGACGAGCCTGAGCCAAGTGGATTGTTGTAGGATTGGGGCCTTAATACAAGCACAGAGATAGCAGTGGTTGAGAGGAAGTGTGAATATGTTGCAGGCCAAAAATGTGGGTAGTGAGGTATTTTTTATATATATATATTAAGAGTCTATATTATACTCTACCTTAAAAAAGCAATTTTAGGGAAAGGCTTTAAAAGAGAGGAGTGGGGAAGCATTGCAAATTCTCATTTACCTTCAGGACCCTCTACACCACTTTTCACTCCCTTTAAAGCAGCTTTACAGTGGTCTAACATCACACAAGGCATAGATTCCAGCAGTTGGACAAAGCACAATGGGATAGTTGCCCAGCATGCTGTGCACTTATTTCTAAATATGTCAGTGCTGTGTGTATGCACTGATTCAGAGGGAAGTGGGTAAAAGCCAGCTGTATGAATGCAGTTTTTTTGAAATAGCTGTTATGTACGGGTTAGTGCAAAGACTCTTAATCTTCAAACAACTCACCATGTGGAGAAGCCTTTTATAAATGAAAATCAGACCCATAATCAAGAGAGGAGTTTCAAGAAAAAAGATATGTAGGTGAGAATGGTAGAAGGATGTGATGCAGATCTGGAAGATACTACAGAGGATAGCCTAAAGCTGTGGTCTATGAAAGAAGAGCAAAAAGGTGTAAAACGTGACAGAACTGAAGAAAGGGGCTATACTGTGGAAGACATTAAGGTTAAAATGAGAAGTTTAAATTAAATATGATGGGTAATAGGGTGTCACTGAAAATGGTTTGAGTGTTGGGAAAAGTAAGAGTATTTTCACTACTGTGTATTGGGAAAATATGGGTATTGTCTGAGGGGTGTCTTAGCTTTCAGAATTTGCAGCCCTTGCATTTCATTGCCAGAAGCAAAGGTGGCTAAAAGGCACATTTGGAGGCAGGTGCAAAAGGTGGGTTGGCTGTTTCCTATTTGCCAGTTAGATTTCCTTGCATTGCCCCCCTCCGGCCTTCCACTCCTGCTGTTGTCCCACATCAGCTGTGTATGCTCTGTCACTGGAAGGCCCCATGCACATTTTCAGTTCCCTGGGCCACTTAATGCTAAGCCAGGGAAGGCCTGAGCCAGCTCAGCCCCAGCCTTCTGCACACGGGCTTTGCAGCTTCTGCCAGGGTTCAGGGGAGTGATTTTTGTTTTCCTGAATGTTGCCCACATTTTGGCTCTCCCTTAGCACAGTTCATGTAGAGCCTAGGCAGCTGCAGCACAGTAGAGGAGGTTCCCTCAGAGTTCAGGATCATGGACCAGGGTTTCATTCTCTCCGATTACTGTGTATGTGCTTAGATGCAGCCTGTTTGCCTAATTTCTCTCTCTCTCTCTCTCACACACACACACGCACACCCCCTTTCTGTGCTGGAGACACCCGCCCCATCCCCCCTGTGCTGGAGATGTCCTCATTTCTCCCACACTGAGCATCTGTGTACTCTGTGCTGGAGCTGTCTGCATTTTACACCCACCCAGCCACCTCCCCATTGCTCTAGAAGTCACTTATTTTCCACTCTGAGAGTGTGCGTGACATCCTCTCTGTTGGAAGCGTCCTCTGTCCCCCCTTCTACATTGCTGGTAGTACCTCATCTGTCTTGGATGTGCCCTTATCTCCCCAACCTGCTGGAGCGTAAGCCATTATTTTTTCCAGGGCATAATTTTTCCAGGTAGTATTGCCTAAAGCAGCCAACTCTGTCCTTACGCACGTGTGTAAAAGGGCCTGATTTTTAGACATTCTGGGTATTCACAACACTCTCAAAAGTGAATGAGAGCAGCAAGTTAACAGCTCTATAAAATTAACCCCTTCTACATAGGTGCCTAAATATGTATTCAGCTGTCTTCCTTAGTAAACCACACCTGGACACATTGGTCTTAGTGTTTTAATTTGTGCTGGAGTTAATGCAGCTAAAATATCCTGAGTTCACCTATCACTGTAGCACCCAGGCCACATTTGATAAGATAAGCATCTCTGAAGCCAAGTTATAAGCAGGATTTATTCCACTGAGACATTTAGATGTTATGGATTCATTGCTATTTTCTTTGACTAATGAGGAAGAAAGTTAAACAAGCAAGTATGGAATTTTTACTAGTTACTCACTGATGTAAGTAGGGGTTGGAGTATCACAATTAGCTTTACATAGCCCTTCCATCTAATATACTGCACCTTGTAAATCTGCCATACCTGCACTGTCCTAGACCACGTGTAAACTGAGTCCCACTAAAGTGTATCTGTTACAAGTCCAAACAAGACTGGAGTATTTTGTTCATCACTGGCTTTAATGAGTCCAAATGACATTGGCGGGAGACAGTCGGTGTTAAAATATCCCACGGTTGAGTTGTGTTTGTACACTGACACATGGCGTTTGTAAGGAAGCTGGTCTAGTTACTAGCTATGGCTTTTTGTACTCATGGCTATAAGACTGCAGGCTCCAGTACAACCTTCAGCTAATGCTGGATCTTACCCTGAACACCTTCCATGCTCTGCCGATGATACAGCCTTTCGTCAGTTCAAACTGTGAGTGGGCTGCATCACAGGCAACAAACACTAGCGGCAGAATGGACAGATGTGCCCTCTGCATTTGTCCATTCCACTCCAGCTGCGGCTTGCTGCCACAGGGTCCACTCACTGCAAATGTGTGCCTGCTCCCAGCCACTCTGAATGTCAGCCCTTTCCAGATCCCACACCTTAATGCTCTCTCTCTCTTACCCTCTGTGATTCAGGCCAGGGTGCTCTCTTTGTGGCTTGGCCCTCTGGCAAAGTCAGTGTAGCCCTTCCCTTCCAGGATATCCGAGTGTTTCCTTTCTGTCTCAGGCAGTGCCCTGTGTTATCACTTCCCCAGTGGCTGGTAGGAGAACACAGGCCATCTCTCTACTCTGGTTTCTAGCTCAGGGACTCTCCAATCAGCAGCTAAGGTCTGCATCATCCTAAAACCTTGTGGCCTTTTCCCTGAGTCTTTCCCTTCTGGCTCCCCCCCTCTCTGTGTTTGCCAGCCCAAACTGCAGACTAAATTCTATAACCCTACACACTCCTCCCTTCCCAGGGGCAGTGACTGCAGACCGCTTCCCTGCAAGCAGCTTCTTTTTGGTCCAGCACCCTGGCTTGAGAAGCCCTAGCTGTTCTCCCCAGCTGGGCTCCATCAGTGAGGTTTTCCTCTCAGCCTAACTATCCTCCAGTTTGAAGCCTAATGGATTAACTGGGCCCTCTGGTCTACATTAACCCCTTCCGGGAGTGCGTGGAACACACTCTGGCTCTATCACACCTGCACCTACAAAACACATCAGGAAGGCCGAGGAGAACAGGGGGCACCCAGGAATAGCTGAACATGTTATTTGGAAACATGGACCTTTCATTGTTTTGGTACTGAATTTGTTAGGCTTGTGTTTTGATGGCAGCTGGTCTGCCTTTTGAGTTCTTAGGGTGGTAGGTAAATACTCATATAAAATAAAGGGTTGAGTTTGCACACAAGGCTATAAGAGTGAGTTTTATTATATGGAATATTACATGTGGCACAGGCTGTAAAGAAAGTAATCAGATGCCTATTCTCAATATTTTTCATAATAAAAATTTATACACATTTTAATAATCCATAAACTGAGTTGCACTATATGGCCAGTATTGATCAGATTTATGAAGATGCTTTGAAATTTATACTACTGACACATTTAGAAAACATTTCCTGCAGCTGTCCCAGACCCATACACAGTACAACCTCAAATACTACTTTGTTTCCCCTCACACATGGGATCATGCAAACCTATTATGTAGATGCGTAAAGCATCCCCCATTTCCACTGTACACAAGGTCTGTGTAGACACCAGGCTCCAGTGATGTGGACTGCATTGATGCAGGCATCCAAATGGTTCTGAAGGCACAGCCAATGGGATTTCTGTCTGCCAAATGCACATTCACCTCCATCCTACAGCTATGGAGTGTGGAGCTGAATCTTCCTTTATCAGGTCCTCTGAAATTGGAGTACACTTGCATATGCAATTCCAACAGAGGATAATCAGGCTTACTTAGAACAAGAGTGGGGACAATGACTCCATTGATAACAATGCCATTCAGTGGGAATTATCTTGTCCATGAAGGGAAAGTCCTGATCTCTGCAATACCCCGGCATCAAGAACAAATAGACATAACCTGGCTCTCCGGAAGTTGAGATTTGAAATTAGTTCAAGGTTTCTAACCATCAGAGGCGTGACGTTCTGGAACAGCCTTCCAAGAGGAGCAGTGGGGACAAGAAACCTAGCTGGCTTCGAGACTGAACTTGGTAAGTTTATGGAGGGGGTGATATGATGGGACAGCCTAAGTTGGCAATTGACTGATCTTTACTAGTAGTTAAAGCCCAAGGGCCTGTGATGGGATATTAGATGGAGTGGGTTCTGAGTTGGTACAGAGAATTCTTTCCAGGTATCTGGCTGGTGAAACTTGCCCACATGCTCTGGGTTTAGCTAATCACCATATTTGGGGTCAGGGAGAAAGTCTCCCCTCCTCCTGCCCCCAGGCAGATCGGCAGAGGCTCTGCGTCTTTCACGTTCCCCTGCAGCATGAGCCATGGTGTACAGTGGGTTCTCTGTACCTTGAAGTCCTTAAACCATTGTTTGAGGATTTCTCAGTAACTCAGTGGTAAGTTAGGAGTCTATTACAGCAGTGGGTGGGTGAGGTTCTGTGGCTTGCATTGTGCAGGAGGTCAGACTACCACAACCCACTATGAAATGAGCTCCAGAGTGGTTGCAGCTGGCGACAAAGCTAGAAGCCCTGCGATACAATAGAATACACCAGCAGAAGCTCAAGTTTTGATTTGAGTCAGCATAGTGCAATGTAGATGCACTAGAATGCATGTGAGGCCTGGGTTTCCAGCGTGGTGGCTCAAGTAAAGGCTTGGAAAGTTTGCAGATGAGGGTTGCACAGACCTAGCCTTTGTGTGCAGCATAGACATACTCTAAGCTGCTAAATAAATAAATAAGGCAGTAATACATCTGAGGCTTGTTTTTGTCAATATCTGTTGACTGAATCAATCTAAACCCAAAACTGACTCAAATTAAAGGAAATGTAAGAAACGCTTGCTTTTGTAACTTGTTTAATGCTCAGAGCAAGCTGTTGCTTTGTAGAATGCTGTCCATACCGACCTGAACATGCAGATAGAAGGCAGCTCCTCAACTGGAGTAAATCAGCACAGCTCTGCTGCATTCACTAGAGCTCTTTACCTCTGCTGAGGATCTGGCCTGAAATGTTTCTAACCTTGCATTCAAACTTCATTGATAGCAGGGTCATAAAAGCACATGTGCATGGGGGCAGAGGGGGGGAATCATTTTGTTGTAGTCTTCTATCCTTCACTTTTCCCTCCTAATGTCCATGATTTGAGAGCAGAAATTATATCACTGTTCAGTAGCATAATAGCAACCAGACTGTAGTGAGATGCTGCTTTTCTCAATTTCTCTCTCTTCCTCCTTCCTTGCCAGCCAGTTATTTTGGGAACAGAAATGGAACAAAAGTTAGTTACTAGCATAAATCAGGATCTATGCAGAATTCCAGCTCTGTTAATAAGGAATGCGCAAACCCCATTGTCCAGGAATTTAAGATGAGAGTTGGGGGTCACTGTCACATCTAATTTGTGAGAAGCCTGGCATGCAAATGCATGCCTGCCCACCCCTAGGTCTTGTCAGTAAATAAAACACCCTTTGAATGTGGAATTGTGTATGTTTATGCTTTTTAAAGCATATGAACCACACACTCATTTCCTACATAAACCAGGTTAAGCTTTGCAATGAAGTGCTAAGATTAAAATAAACACCTTTCTTTCCATCATCTCTCTTGTTCTCCTGAGGAGAGTGGGGAGGATGGTTTTTGTGCTTCATCAGTCCTGTATCATTCGAAGACACTTCTGCTGCCTCCACAAGCTCTAGCCCTAAGATTGCTCGTCTAACTTGTGTTTTGTAATAGCTGCCTAGATACTGTTACTCCAATAAGGATGGCTGGACCTGAGCACGTTGTCTGTCAGAGGCAGGTGAGGGTCATGACTAGATAGACACCCACCCACACCCTTTAATGATGGAAGGGTGCACGCACCTCCCCCACCACTGCTAGATAGGGCTACACTGGTCAAGGAGTACCTTGCACAAAGGGAATTCCAAGCTGCCTTAAGACAGCCATCTGGCACCTTTGTGGCATGGAACCAGAGGAGAAGTAAAAGAGGAACGGCCCAGCAATGGGTATCTCATGTTTAAAACTGGTCTTCCTTGTTTCAAGATACCTCTGAACTTAAGAGAAAAAAATGATCTTCAAGACAGAGTGTGTACAGTACAAGAAAAATAAGCAGTGGCCAGCCATTGAGCAGTCTCCTACAGTATTTAAAATCTGTTATTTGTCCAGTTCAGGATAAGCTGCACTATAAAGTTTGTGTTTAGAAAAGCATAGGGTCAAAGAGCAAAAATTTGGTCAGGTTAAAACCAAACTCAAAACAAGTTTAGCTTTCATTTGTGGTAAGTTTTGACTGAATGTCAAGGCTGTGGGGAAGATGCTTCAAACCTTGCTCAGATACCATGATATTGGATACATTAGAAATGCCTAGAAAGAAGATTTGTTTTAGACAATAAGCTATACATCTCTGTTCAAGATCACTTTTCTTTGCTCTATCTATACCAATGAGAGTACTTAATTTTAACCTCATAATTTTTGCCTTATAATTTCTCAAGCTAGACTGATTTAAAGCAAAAGCAAGTTTAATCAAGATTTAAATCAGAAGGTAGGAGAATCTTGATTTAAATCATTGCTTTTAATCTCATTTTGCATTTGTATGTTATTTTCCTAAGGAAGAACTGATTTTCATCAATTGGCAACCATTAAAATATGTTGATTTACAACTAAAGATTGCCTTTTCACTAAATTTGGTACCTTTTTGCTAACCAGGACAATATACTATGATTAGGTCTAGTCTAAGAATACTATAGCAGCATAGCTATGGCGCTGTAACTATGCCACCTTAACCCCGTAGCGCCAAAGCAGGGTTTTTCTGTCACTGTATGAATTCCACCTCCCAAGCAATGGCATCTAGGTTGACACAATCATTCCTCTATCAAGTTAGCTGCATCTACACTGGGGATTAGGTCAGCCTAGCAACAGCATATACCAATGTGGGTTTTCCACACTTCTGAGTGCTGCAGATATGTTGAGCTAAATTATAAGTGTAAATCAGGCCTATATTTATCTATGTGTATGCTATTAATTATTGAAGTAAGTTTATTGAGATGCATAATCTTTAAATTTCTCTATTGAGAGAAAAGAGCAAATGTCTTTATTGATTAGATTAATTTTTGAGTGATTTATAAAAGCTCCATTTGATGAAAATTGGAATGCAATTAAAGTGTACAAAGACAGCATGTAAAAAAGTTAAATAAGAACTTTAAATATGCTGGATATATAAGAAAAGATCATCAAAATGTGTTTTGTATTTAAAACTAACTGACCTGTTAAACAATGGAAGTATTAACTCTACTTAGAAATTGAAGGAATTGTTTCTGGTCACTATTTCCTTCAAGACTTTTTAGAACTAATAAACATCATCTTCCTATCTAGTTTTTATTCACAAACTGTAAGAGGAAAACAAGCTTTTCTGCTGTATCAACTCCCATTCAGCCTCTTGCCTGAATGAGCTAGGAAGCATTGAACTGAACTAGTTGAATAAAGTGAAACAAAGAAAATACTCTTCACCAGAAGAAGGGTCTGTCAAGAGTTTGTTTAGCATGAATGTCATCAAATTCTGATTCCAGGTGCTTAGCCATGACTTCAGTGCTTTGACTTTATTTAAAAGTTCATCAGCAACAGTACTGTTTAATATTAAAATTTAAATTATTTTACTAAGTTTAGACCTTAACAGATTGTCTTTTTAAAACTAAACCTATGTGAAATTGACAACATATATTTAATTTTTAAAAATCTGATGTTTCTTTACATCAGTTTTTTTCTACCCTGAAATCCTTGTTAATAGGGCACTGAAAGGGTGGTTAGACCTATAGTGTTTTCTGCCAGTACATGGCAATTCACAAAATCTTCATTTAAGAGGAGCTGTATATTCTGCCAGATGTTTAAGGGGCTGGTTTATTTTAAATTTTAAACTTACATTTGAGCATTCTTTTAAACCAATTGTTTGCACTTAAATATCAATAATCTAAATCCTTCTTGCCAGCACTCTTCATTTGTCCTTGATTTTACATCTTCCTCTGCAAAAGGAATGGAAAATTTGATGACAGGGCACACTCTTCTACTAGTGCTTTATAAATATGTTTTTTAAATTTGTAGTGCAGTAGTGCCCCATCCTACTGGCTGCTGTGCTAAGACATGACTCTTTGTAAAAGATCTCTAAGTATGTTTGCATGTTTTCCTACTCAATATAGGTCAGCATGGAAACAGTTAACTGAACACTATGAGAGAAATTGGATTGTGATGTTTGACATACCATTAGAATTTTTCTTTTTAGACATTAATGCCAGGTGTGTGATAAGACATACACAGTCACTTAAATGGAAGGCTTATTTTGCCTATGGAATAGCTTTTAGATGTTATTAGAACATACTGAGTAACATAAGAAAATGTCCACGAATCTAGAAAGTCAAGTGACAGCTGAAGTGTGGTGTTATATGATGTATTTATCTTGTGAGGAAAGGGACAGAAATGGATGGACATGGCTCACAGAAATAACTGGCTTACAATAAACGGACAAGCAGATGGGTTAAACAATGGATAAAACTGACAAGGCACAGATAAGACAACTGTGCCTCCCAACTCATTATGTAGGGAAATGCTGGCTAGTATTACTACCTCAGTGAGTTACTACAGTAACGTATTGGCTCTATTCTACAGCATGATCGATTGAAAATTATGATCCCAGCCACATCTGCTTAACAGCTGTGATACTGATCATGCCTTTTGGCCATGGCATTCTTTCACCTACCTTAGTCGAGGAAAAAAATAGTTGGATTTTAAAATAAGTCACGTTGGTGAGCATTTACACCATGAATAATCCCATTGATTTCACTAACATTGATCAAATGAGTAAATGCTCCCACAATGTGGCCTTCATTGAAATAAGGAGGATATTTTCTTGCCTTTCTTATTTATAAATTGTAAACAGGAAACAAATTTTTGTTATATTTAAGAAAATATTTCTCCTACACTTAAATTTTTTACAGTTCAACATTAAATGGGAGTTGAAGGCTGACTACAAAATCTCTGACGATTTCTGTACCAAACTGCAAACTCCATTTTGAATATGTGGACTTTTGGCTTATATTGGTGTCCTTTCTGCTTCCATGTCAGGTTGAGATTTTGAAAACTGGTGGCAGAAGAATAATAAAAGAGAATCATTGGCTTAAAATGCTTGACCATTGAAATGTAACAGCTCTAAACAATAGACTGCCTTCCAGCCAGCATAACTGGTTTAGCAGGGGAGAGATCATCTTCACATGAAGTCACCTCACAGGGGTTGTGTTTTCATGGGTCACTGGCAAGATAGAGTTAAAAGTTATACACGGAGGAATTGATCTGTCTGGGGTGTTTGAGCCATTTTGTCTAACTCAAAAAGGAGAGAAGCCCCCCAACAGTTAGGGACCTGAGTACCTGAGCTCAAATGGCCCCAAGGACTCCCCAGGAAGGAGTCGAGAGCAAAGGAAAGCAAAGCTGACATAAAGGAAAGAACGATCAAAGTTCCAGCCCACAAGTTACTCACTGAAGAAGTAGGGCTCTGGAAAACGCAAGAGAAACACTTGATGCCAGCCCAGAAAATGCTCTGGAATGCAGAGGAAAGTGAGGCAGGAAAATGTGTAGGATTTCTTGCTCTGCATGATCTGTACTTTGTGTTTTTATAGTTAAGTAAAAGCAATAAAGTGTTAGATGTGGGCAACTTCTGTGTTGAATGGCACTGACAGAGTTTGAACAAAAGATCTCTAAAGTGTGTGTGAGTGTTTTTTTGGTTAATTAATGTTTACAATTAAAATATCATTTGATGGAAGGGGAGCATGGTAGAAACAAGGCCTTGAGAAGTTCTTAAGGTAAGCAGTAGAACTTCAAGAGCTTCACAGTCTTATAAACTTTTGACTCCTTTTGCTGGCTTATGATACAAGACCCATTTATAGTCTTCTCCATACATCTCCCACTTACTAACTAAGCAACCTTCTTCTCCATTCCTTTATCATCAAGGATCTACAGTCTATTCTACAAGATGATCCCTCACTCTCACAGGCCTTGAGAGACAGACCCCTCCTCACAGACAGACCCCCAACCTTAAGCAAATACTCACCAGCAACTACAGACCTAACAACGGAAACATTAAATCAGGCATATATCCCTGCAACAAACTCTGTTGCCAACTTTGCCCACATATCTTCACAAAAGACACCATCACAAGACCTAATCAAGCCAGCTACTCCATGAAAGGCTCATTCACCTGCTCATCCACCAATGTGGTTTTATGCCATCATATGCCAGAAATGCCCCTCTGCCTTGTATATTGTACAAACAGAACAATCTCTTCACTAAAGACTAAATGGACACAAATCTGACATCAGAAATAACATTAAAAAACCAATAGGGGAACACTTCAATTTTCCTGATCACTCCATTGTTGATCTGTTAATAGCTGTGCTTAGGCACATGGATTACAGATCAAAGCTTCAAAGAGAAACTGCAGAATTGGAATTCTTATGCAGATTTGACACCATCAATTTAGGGTTAAATAGGGACTACAGTTTCTTTTCTCATTACAAGAGGTAATTTTGCTTTCTTTTCTCTCCTTACCTCCCTCTAATACACTGTTCTCCACTCTTTGAATCTAACCAACTACATTGATTTGCTGTAACAGTCTGACCTGATCCAACGACATACACTTCCCTGCATTTATTTTCCTCCCATTTGGCTGTAGCTCTTCATCTTCAAGTATCTGACGAAGTGGGATTTTCTCTCATGAAAGCTCATGCAATAAATAAATGTTAGACTTTAAGTGCCGCAGGACTCCTTGTTTGTTATACAATATCAGGGATACCTGGACCACTGCAGTTTTTATATTGTGATCTTGCTACTATTGGGTCTGTCTCTAAGTTTGTGCCGCACTGTTAGAGCTGCTAGCAGCCTATTGCAATGGTTCCCAACTTGGGGTGTGGAACCTCTTAGGGAGTGCCAAAGATTACAGGGGGTCCATGAGCTCTGGTAATATTGAGGTCATTTAACCCCTTTGAGCTCCACACTGGGTGAAATCTCCCCCACGCTCTGCATCTGGCCAGCGCAGAGGAGTAACTCCCCACCCTGACCCTGCATCAGCTGGACACCTAGTCAGAAAGGAGCAGCCCCACGCGAGTGAGAGCTTGAAGCAGCCCCAGCCATCCTGCCAGGGCCTGTCTCCATTATCCTCAGTCCATTAGGGATGGGACAAAGCAGGGCTACATGGGGCATGTGGTGGCAGCTGCACCTGGGAAGGGTTAGCTTCCTACTTAGGCAAGAGTAATTTTTTATCATATGCATTTATAGAGGTTATTTGTGTTTATGGCCAGTAAAGGGGCACCTGTTTTACCTAGTATTAACTAGTGGGCCTTTCACTCAAAAAGGTTGGGAACCACTGGCCTGTTGAATCTTTGCAGGATCAGGCCTCAAAAACCCAACCAGTAAATAAGCTCAGTAAATTGCTTTGGTAACTAGCAGTACAAGAGTTGTTTCAACTTATATTTCTGAGATGATTAAAAAAATACAGTTAGTTACAGCCTTGATGTGTTCACAGAGCATTAAATTGGAATATATAATTATCCCACGGTCTTTAATAGGGGCATTTAAAAACTGAATTCCATTTAGTGATACAACAAACAAGTGTTTGTGAGTAAACACATGGGTAGCCTCACATTGTACGTTGAACAGCAGTCTGAAGTTAGACACGCAGGAAAAAAGTGAGCCTGGGCATTATTTAGTCAGGGACCAAGGTCAAGATCCTCATAGGTATTTACGCACATCACTCCCGTTAATATCAATGGGAGTTAGGCACCTGCACATCTTTGAGGCTCTGGATTTGATTTGGCAGCCCTTTACACTGAGGGGTCCCTGTTCTCGTGAGCAGTCTTGCAGCAGGACCCCTAGCAGCAGTAGTACTCAACATGAGAAAAGGGAAGGGTCCTGGATATATTTATATGGACACATCACCAAGCTCCAGGTGCCTCATGTTCATAAAGAAAGTCAGTTAGAAAGTGACATAACTGTGATACAAATTTAATTGCTATGTGGCTTTCAAAGTCATGGCATTTTAAGGCTAAAGATATCTCCAAGTAATATTGGGGCAATTTTCACTCTGAGTCTGATCCATACAGCTCTGTCAACACCTGTGTGGTGTGATATTCTAAACAATTTAATGTGCAGCATCAACATCAACAATGTGATTGATACAAAATTACAACAACAAAAGATTTTTTTGCTAATTACATTTGATATTTTCTGACTCCATTTCAACTTCATGTCCTGGAAAAAAAAAAAATAGCTGTGCCTTTGTGTTGTGATGAGATCCCACAAGCATATCTCTGCTATCTAGGAAATCCATTAATCACTGAACTCTATAGACACTCTGAAACAGTCAGAGAATCACAGCCCCAAATGCAGGAGCTGACAGGGATCACACTTATTTTGCACAGAGGCTTACATAATGTGGGTCTAACCTTAAGCTGACTCACAACTAACTCATGAAGAACCCAGAATATAACTGAACTAAGAGTGATGAAAAGAGTTTTCCTACAAAGGGGTATATCATTGCCACTGATCAGTTATGTAATCAGAGCAGGTGGCTTGAAGAGGTTTGGGGACCTGCTGTATTAAAGACAACAAACAAACAAATTAAGCAGAATAATTGTACTAATCCATGCCCAACTGTGAAAGATTTTACCTCTATAGCTTCCCCTTGGGCTGAGTGTGGCACCTCTCATCTTGGATGTCTTTTTCTGGCCAGCAGCATGACGGTAGTCTGGATTCTAAACTCAGGGTACAGCCCTCCCTCCAGGTGTACCTCTTAGGGAGTTCCCTTTCTGGTAAGGGAAAGAAGTGTGTGTTGAAACAGTGCAACTGAAAAAAGGCAAAATATCTCCACAGTCCACAAAGAGGGCCAGTTCCCCATGGTCTCAAGCAGGATACAGGCCAATAGGTCTTAGGGAGACACTGTCGCTCCTCATCCCCCTTGCGTGTTCAGATCACAAAAGCAGAGTTCCACAACTCCAGCAATAAAAGTAAGGAACAGCTAGGAACTTCTGCTTTCTCAGAAGGCTGAGGCGGCTAGGGCTCTCATGCAACTTCCACAATAGACAGCACCTATTCCCTAAGGCCATAGAGCTTTCTGTATTTGCTCCTGAAATCCGTCCTAACTGATCCAGGGTACTCCCTTTTCAGGACCTGCCTTTCCCCACTGTGGATAAGCTTTACAAGTGCTGTGTGTTAGGGCTGATTGAGTGCAGAGGAGCTCTTTAACTCCTTCTTGACTGGTGCAGGGAGCCACACTAACAATACCATCGATAATTATAACAAACATGGAGTCCTGTGGTACTTTTAAAGATTAACACATTTATTTATCGCATGAGCTTTCATGGGAGACAATCCCACTTCATCAGATGCTTTGAAGATGGGGAACCTACAGAATGGGAGGAAAGTAAATTAAATAGATATAATTACAGAATTTGAGCAGAGGAATGTCAATACTATAACATGACATAATGAGGCTGAAATAATCTACATCAGCTGATACAAATGATTTCAGCTTCATGAAAACTTTTTACAGTTGCCACTTCAAGAGCCCCAGCATAATTGTATTTTAAGAAAACAAGTAAGCTCTTACAATGTTTGACAGGGTGGGATTTATTATGGAAAGAGAATCCTTTCAAAAGCAATCACAAATCTAAACATGAGGTGAGGTGGGTCATAACACTCTGACAAAAGGCACTTTTAAGGTGATTGGCAGATTCAGATCCACTTCATTCAATTATAAAGAAGCAAATGGTTTGCATAAAAAGTGTACTTAGAAAGTCTTCCAGCAGGCTCTTTGGTTACTTACTGACCAGTGTGAATTACAAATTAGGTAAGAAGAAATAACAGGCTTTAGCAATGTTAGGCCTAAGCTAGTATTAGTCCACTTTTTAGCTGAATCCCATTAACAAAAGCAAAACCTTAGCACTGCTTAAATTAATATGCTGAGCTGAATGTGAATGCAGACACCACAACATTGTTTCCAGTCATGTTGATCTTTGATCTCTGCGTAAAAATGCATCTTTCAGAATCTTTAGCAGGCTAATTCAATTAAAGCTCCCTTAACAGTAGCAGAACTCAAGTAACATAACAACATAGATTTTAAAGACCTACCTGCTCTAATACCCTTTGTAATTTGTTAGTACAATACTGTTTCATTTAGCATTTACACAAAACATATCCCCAAGAGTTTTATTAATTGAATAATTCTTCTTACAGTATTCAGTAAATAATGACCGAGGACAGCGCAAAAAAGATTGTTAGGTTTTCAAGTAGTTGTGGGGATTTCACCAATTTAAGCAGAAATGTTGCAGGAATTTTCTCAATGTATACATTTTACAACGCATGCTCCTGGTCATCACCGCTTAGTTAAAGTTCCTTTCTCAATGAAACAAACAAGGAGTCTTGTGGTACTTTTAAAGACTAATACATTTATTTATTGCATAAGCTTTTGTGGGAGAAGCATCTGAGGAAGAAGGATTTTATCCCACAAAAACTCATACAATAAATAAATTTGTTACCCTTTAAAAGTGACACATGACTCCTTGTTTGTGTTGCTGAACTAGACTAACATACCCCCCCCCCCCCCCCCCCCCGGAATTCCTCAATGAAGTTGCTGCAATATTGTTGCTCTTGTTAAAAGCCATAAATATGGTCACTCAGATCACAGTTAGCTTTGCAAAACTGTACTTAGGGGTCTCTGTATAGATGTATTTAAGGCTTTTTTACACCGCATGCCAGAGCGTGTCAGAGGGGTGTGATTTTAACGCACAGAAATGTGCTGCACTGTAATGGCCTTGAGAAAACCCTGCCAGAGCACTCTAACAAATACCTAGTTTGTGTTAACAGAGTTCTGTTTGAACAGGACTACATCAACACCAAGTACCTACCCTGTAGAGAGCACCAGCAGGGTCTATATGGGGCAAATAGAGAGCAACATTAGCACGCTCTTCAAATTGCACCTCTATAGAATGCTTTGTTGGTACTGTGTAAACTAAAAAGCAAAGGCACAGATCTGGTTTCAATCTTCCTGGTAACCACTGCTTAAACCACTTCAAGAGAAAAGTAAACAGCTTTCAAGTGGTCTGTGTGGGTTGTGTCATGTGCATCAGGTTAACCACTTTTAAACTATTTCATTTCCCTTAAAACAGTTTAAAATAACAGTGGTTAGGCCTCATGGATTTGAGGAATCAAAGACTGGTCCCAGCAGTCCTAAGTGTGGGATTTTGCTGCTTGATGTAGCTACAGAGACCATTGGCTGCTGATTTCCTGGGTTACTGCTATTGGCCTAATGTATAGGCTTATGCCATTATCAAAAGGCATTAACATAACAGCAACTTGATTTTGATAAGTTCCAAAGGGGTTGCAGTGTTAGTCTAGTTCAGTAAAACAAAAAAGGAGTGCCACTGGACTCCTTGTTTGTTTTGATTTTGATAAATAACTTTAATAAATGCTGTGCCTACATGACACACTAGTGAAGATTTCATCAGCAAACAGTTGAATTCCAGATTGGATTCAGAACTCTCTTCCCTTCTCTCATACCCCACCTCCTTACTGAAACCCACCCCTGAAAAAAGTATTTTAGAGATGCTGGCGTGATTACTTCTACCAAATGGAAACTGTCTGGCTCATTAACCCAGCACTGGTTTTAGCAAAAGTGTGCCATTCTAATCAAGAACAAAAAGGAACCAGCATCCACAAGATCTACTCAGATGTGGAACAGAACAGCAAAACCATTACTCACAATACAAAAGACCCAGTCTGAATGTTCTGAAAAGAAATTCAATAAAGATTTTGCATTCTGTCCCTTCTTTTCTGCAGAACAATCCCTCTGTTCCTGCATTCTCATGGGATCTGCAGCAGTGGATGAGGCCATTGGTTCATCACTTTCCTAGAACATAAACTTTTGGGGTTATGGAGCATGGTTTTATGCAGCGCCTAGCATAAGGAGTTCTTGATTCCAACTATGGCCTCTGGTTGCCACTGCAATGTAAATATTAACTGAATAATAATAATTAAGAACATTAGCCTGCTTCCAGCATTGGCGAATACCTGGTGCTTCAGAGGGAAAATAATACAAAAATTTTGAAACCATAAGACCGAGTGTTTAACTCTGCCACTCAGTCACATTGCTTCTTCTGCCTCCTCATCTGCATTTGTCTGCTGAGACTAAAAGCTCTTCCAGCCAAAGCAGCGCCCTCTCTCTCCAAAATGTGCCTACCATGGCATGTGTGCTACACAAATGATAAAAAATTAACACTACAAATTATTAATAATGTAAAAACTCACCCAATTAATCATAATATCAATCATGTGGAAAGCAAATTCATGCCTGACCCATATAGCTATTTGCTCTTCTGTCAGTGAAATGTAAGGTGGCTTAGCTGTAACCAGCCATAATTGCTTTGGTTATGTAAGGATTTAGACAAAGTATTGAGGTGATGAGGGTTCAAAGGTATCAGTTATTGGCCAAGAAGTAAAGAGGCTGGTGGTGTAAATTGGCATAGCTTACTTGACATTAATGTTGATTTGCACCAGATGAGGATCTGGTCCAGGCTGTGCAAGACAAAAATATTATTCAAAGGCTCAGGTTCAATAATGGGATCGTTTTATATTCTAATTTGTTCATAAGTGTAGTTCAGTTCAAGGACAGACACTGTGGGTACATCTACACTTGTAAATTAAGTCGACTTAAGCTTGCTTAAGTCGACTTAATTTACTCTGCGTCTATGCTACACTTTCCTTAAGTCAACTTAAGCAGCTGCTTAAGTCAACTTAAGGAAAAATTAAGTCAACTTTATAAAACATAGTTTTAAGTCGACTTGCTGCTTAAATCGACTTTAGAAAGTCGACTTAAGCCAGTGTAGATGTGGAGTAGCCCTAAGTCGACTTTAAGTCGACTTAGGGGGCTCCAGGGCTTCCCCACTGCCCTCCCTGCCAGGGTGGCTGGCACAGCCACAGCCTGGTGTGCCCCCCC
>ML685766.1:8706879-8727233 GCA_007922175.1 Pelusios castaneus
TTTGCCCCATCGTACCCAGGTACAATGGGGCAAAGGCTGAGCCTCCTGGCACTTGGCAAGGGGTGCCCCCCTGCCACTGTGGACCTGTCCCAGGTGCACCTAGCCCCTACAAGTCAACCTAGGCATCCAGTGCGGACGCTCTAAGTTGATTTTGTAGGGTCCCCTCTAAGTCGACTTAAAATTTGAGTGTGGACATGCTAAGTCGACTTAACAAATTTAGCTAAGTCGACCTAAATTAACAAGTGTTGACATAGCCTATATTTTTGTAGATTGATTAGCAAAATGGTGCTCAGGTACCATCATAATACATATACTTAATACTAATCATATTGGTTTCCAAACTTTTGAAGTACCTGTTAGAGTTTACTAGACTAAGAACTCAGCTGTCCCAGGCGGTACACACCACTTCTCAAATATTCATGTTGTAGCCTTCACTGGAGATTGGGGTGGTTTAATTCCCACTCTCATTGGCCAAACTGCCACTTGGAATCGTTAAACAAATGGAAGTTGAAGGCAATGGTACATCAGAGCGAATTACAGAAATAATGTTCATTAAGGGCGGGGAGAAGAAGGAGGGAGAGGCACTAGAGTACAGGTTGCAAAAGATTGAAGAGCGGAGTTGGCATAGCATTTATTGACAACCACATTTCCATATTTCCAGAGGAACATTTCTAATTCCCTGATCTGTATCTCAGTAGTATATGCCTTCTACACACAGTACTTAAGGGATAATCCCTAACGCGCTGTAGCATACCAAGCAATAAATGGCTGCTGAGATTAATAGGCCAAGCAAAGCCGAGGCATTTAATCAATCTCCAAAACCATTTGTTGCCAGCATACTGCAGAGTGAGAGAAAATAAGTGCTATGTAGGCTCCCATGTCACCGGTGGGCTGGGAGTGCGCCCCCTTCAGGTGCCTTAGGGGAATTAGCCACGGCGGGTGCCCTTCCTGACAGCGTCAGTAGCCCCCGGCCCCCAGGCGGGGCAGGGCAGGCACAGCACACAAACCTCTGTAGAGGGTTGCTAGGGGTTTGAATGCTCCGGGTGGTTAGGGAAAGGGGTGAGGGAGGGGGACGCAGGCCCACCCACTCCACTGTGTCCCAGCCCAGTGCCCTAGTCAGTGGCAGAGGGGGCTGCCACTGCGGTCAGCGGGGCTCCTGCCGAAACGCGCTGACCCTGGGCGGCTCCGCCACTCACTAGGCGGCAGCCAGCCACCCCTGGGCTACTTCCTCCCCCCCCCAGGGCTTGGGGTACCTGGGTCCGCCAAGTCATCCTCCAGGTCTTCGGGGTAGGTGGCTTGGGGGATCCCAACCAGGCCCTCTAGGTCCATAGGTAGGTCTGGCAGCTCCTCGGCCTCCTCCACTGACGGCAGCTCCTCAAGGTCATAGGGCCCAAGCACCACCAGTTGGTCCTCCGGTGGACTGAGGTCCTCGGCCAAGGGGAGCTCCTCGAGGTCGCAGGGCTCCAGCAGCTCCTCAGGGTCCTCCGCAGGGTGTGTCCCTGCCTCTGGGGTTTGGTGCACCCGGGGTCGATCCCCTCCCCCCTTGCCTCAGGGATCCCTTCCCAGTCACTGGGCCCCAGTAAACTGGGCAGGCCCTCCTGCCGTCCAGTCGGAGGGGACGGGGTTGGCCTCCTTGGAGGGGCCTGGCTCTCTCCGGCTCGCCGCCGGTGAGGAGCCACGTCCTTCCCCTTCAGCAGCTCTCCCCTCACTGAGCTGCCGGCCTGGGCTTTTATAGTTCCCTTTCCTGTCAGGGCTCCGCCCCTCTGCTCCTGGGGCCGGAGCCCTGCAGTTCCCAAGTTTATCCAGGGGAGGGTGTCCAGGCCCTTCCTCAGGCCCCGGCTCCGAGGGAGGCCACAGCTCTTCTCTACACACACCCCCCTTAAGTCCAGCTCCTGGTCTCCAGAGCTGGACCTGGTCCTCTCCCCAATGCGGGATAGGGCATCTGCATTGGCATGGTTTTTACCTGCGCAGTGTTGAACGGAGAAGGAGAAGGGTTGCAAGGCCAGATACCATCGCATCACTCGGGCGTTGGTGTCTTTCATCTGCTATAGCCAACGTAGTGGGGCATGGTCTGTGATGACTACGAAGGGACGCCCGAGGAGGTAATAGCGTAAGGCCTCTAAAGCCCATTTCACAGCCAGTGCTTCTTTCTCTGTAGTGGCGTATTTTTGTTCCCGGGGGAAGAGCTTTCGGCTGATGTAGAGAATGGGGTGTTCTTCTCCTGGACGCTCCTGGGTGAGAACCGCACCCAATCCCACCGCCGATGCATCGACTTGCACTAAAAAGGGGAGGTCAAAGTCTGGACTGTACAAAATTGGGGCTCAAGGACACAATTTGTCCTTCAGTTCTCGGAAGGCTTGCTTGCAGTCAGGGTTCCACCGCACCCGCAGAGGCTGGTCTTTTGTTAGCAAGTTGGTTAAGGGCGCGGCTATTGTTGAGAAGTTCGGGACAAACCGTTGATAGTATCCGGCCAGCCCAAGAAACTGACGGACCTGTTTCTTACTGGCGGGTCGGGGATATTCCTGAAGGGCTTGCACCTTCCCAATTAGGGGTCTCAGAGTGCCCCATCCTAGAGTGTACCCGAGATAGGTTGTCTTCTTCCACCCTATCCGGCATTTTCGAGGGTTGGCCGTTAGCCCGGCCTCCCTTAAGGTCCGCAGAACAGCTGTCACGTGGGTCAGATGAGAGTTCCAGTCTCGGCTATAGATAACGACATCATCGATGTAGGTGGCTGTGTACTCTGTATGCGGTCGAAGGAGCTGGTCCATCAAACGTTGAAAGGTCGCGGGGGCCCCATGGAGGCCGAAAGGCATCCTTACAAAGTGGTACAATCCACTTGGGGTGGCAAACGCGGTTTTTTCCTTTGACTGGGGGTCAAGGGGAATTTGCCAATACCCCTTCGTGAGGTCCAAGGTGGTAAAATACTGGGCTTCCCCCAGCCGCTCCAGCAGTTCGTCCACCCGAGGCATGGGGTAAGCATCAAACTTAGATATTGCATTCCCTCTTCGGAAATCGATGCAAAATCGTCTTGACGCATCTGGTTTTGGGACCAGCACTATAGGACTCTGCCACTCACTAGCCGAGGGTTCAATCACTCCTAGATCGAGCATGGCCTGGACTTCTTGCTCAACAGCGGCTTGTCAAGGGGGAGATCGTACCCCCGTGCGTATTATTTCCCCGAGGGGGAGTCTGGATCTTATGATACATCCAGGTGGTCCTTCCAGGCACAGCTGTGAAGACTCTCATGAAGGCCGCAAACAGGTGCGCAGCTTGCTGCCACTGTGTCTCGGTGAGGTCTGGGCTCAAGTGAGGTTCACCTGGATCACCCTGTGGGATCTGCGGCCCTAGCTCGGGGTCCGGTGGATGAGGGGTGATCATCAGGGCCTCCCGGTGCCGCCAGGCTCTTAAGAGGTTGATGTGATAAATTTGTCTCTTTTTCCAAGCGATCGGGTTGTCGGACCTCATAATTCACGGGTCCCGTTTGGCGGATAATCTCATAGGGGCCCTGCCACCGACCCAGGAGTTTTGACTCGGCGGTAGGGAGCAGCACCAGGACCCGGTCACCCAGTTCAAAGGTACGGGTCCGGGACCCTTTGTTGTATCCCCGCGCCTGGGTAGCCTGTGCGGCCTTCAGATTTTCCTGTGCTAGCGAGCCCACCTGGTGGAGTTGGTTCTGCAGGTTGAGCACTTACTGCAAGAGCCCCTGTGTTGGAGACAGGGTCGTTTCCCAGCTCTCCCTCATCAGGTCTAAGATCCCTCGGGGCTGTCGGCCGTAGAGCAGCTCAAAGGGTGAAAATTGGGGGGAGGTCTGTGGGGCTTCTCGTATGGCCATGAGTAGTGGCAGAATAAGCTGGTCCCACCTTCTCAGCTCTTCCAGGGAGAATTTCCTTAGCACATGCTTTAAGGTGCGATTGAACCGTTCCACCAACCCATCTGTCTGGGGGTGATAAACGGAAGTTTGTAGCTTTCGGATTCCCAGGATAGTGCAGACCCCTCTGAACAGCCGGGAGGTGAACGCTGTCCCCTGGTCCGTGAGCAGTTCTCGGGGTAGCCCAACTCGGGCAAAGACCTTCACCAACTCCCCCGCGATGGTCCGTGCTGTACTGTTCTTCAATGGGATGGCCTCTGGGAAGCGGGTCGCGTAATCCACCAAGACCAGCAGAAACCGGTAACCTCCACTTCTCCGTTCTAGAGGGCCGACCAGATCTGCAGCCACCATCTCAAAAGGCGTCCCTACCAATCAGTTCTAGCATCTTCTAGTGGGGTAGGCACTTTTAGTGGGGTGGACTCCCCTGCTTCAGGTGGGCTGCGATCCGGGACAGCCTCCCCAACCGGTTCCTCAGGTTCCTCTTCTGGACCATGGCTCTCATGACTGGTGATGTCTTCCTCCCGGGTTGGGGGCTGAGGTGTCTCGGGGACCGGTTGGGTGTCCTCTTGGGCCCGCAGCTCCCCAACCCGCTGTAGCACTCCAGAAAAATCAGGCCAGTCCCGACCCAAGATGACTGGGTATGGTAGTTGAGGCATCAGTCCTACGGGGATGGTCTGAGTAACTCGTCCCACTGTTAGGGGAACAGGGAGCGTGGGGTACGTCCTCAGGTCCCCGTGGATACACCAGAGGCCCACTTGGCCCAGCACACACCCACCTTCTGGGACCAGACCTCGTAAGATGAGGGTCTGCCCACACCCGGAGTCCACCAGTGCTTCCAATGCTCTCCCCGCTATCTGGACTGGGATCGTGGCTTTCAGAGAGGTTGGGCCTCGGGCTCGCCCTTCCCCGGTATACACTGACATGAAGGAACAGTCCAGGGTGGGGCATTGCCGCTGCAAGTGCCCCATCTGTCCACACCTGAAGCACGGCCCCCTCCGACTGGGGTCCCCCTGGCTCTGAGTCGGGACCTCCCGGGGTTGGCCTTCCTTACTTGGCATCGGGGTCCTTAGTACTTCAGGTGTCCCCCAGGCTGTCTGGACTTGCGGGCAACTGCGGCCGGGAGTCTGGGCTCAGCGGGGCGGGTTGTTCCGCGGGGGTTGGCTTGGCCCGGGCACCCCCGGGTCCTGCCGCTCAGGTTTGGGGCTGACCACATTCCCGGGGCTCTCTGCTGCCAGGAAATCCTCCAGTCGACTAACGGCCTCATTCAGGTTGGCAAGGTGATGCCGCATGACCCACCTCCGGCCCTGGCTAGGCAGAACATGCAGAAACTGTTCCAGTACAATGGTGTCCATTAACTCCTCCTTGGAATGTCTCTCGGGCTGGAGCCAACGGCGACCGGCCTCCTTAAGTTCTTGTGCCAGGGCCTGGGGTCGGACCCCCGGATTGTAGGCTTTCCCCTGGAACCAGCGCCGAAAGGTCTCAGGGGTGATGTCCAGGACATCGAGGATGGCCCCCTTCACCGCCTGGTAATCCTGTGCGGCCTCATCAGAGAGCACCTGATAAGCGGCCTGTGGGGCTCCCATCAAGTAGGGGGCCAGCAGGGTGTCCCACTGGTCTTGGGGCCAGCCGGAGGCTCTGGCCACCCGTTCGAAGGTCTTAAGAAGCGCCTCCGGATCGTCATCAGGGCCTAACTTAGTCAGTTGCAATGGCAGCGGGGCAGGGCCAGCCACTCGGCCTGCTGGGGTGGGCGAGCCAGTCAATAAGGCCGTCAGCTCCTGGACGTTCTGCCGTTGCACCTCCTGTTGTTGGGCGCCTAGTGCAGTGATCATCTTCTGCTATTGCTCCGCCAGGGTCTGCAACAGCTGTTGCTGCTGTTGCAGCTGAGCAGCCTGCTGCTGCTGTTGGTGGTCGGCAAGCCACTTCACGAATTGCTCCAGATCCATGACTTCGTCTTACAGCACTATCTTCCACTGGTAGTGCGGTTACCGAAATCAGCAGGCCCCCACTTTTCTTCTCAGGGGCAGTGCCTGCATTCTCCACCACGTGTAGGCTCCTGTGTCACCGGTGGGCTGGGAGGTGCCCCCTTCAGGTGCCTTAGGGGAATTAGCCATGGCGGGCGCCCTTCCTGACAGCGTCAATTGCCCCGGCCCCTCAGGCGGGCAGGGCAGGCGAGGCACAGAGAGTCAGTTGCCCCCGGCCCCCAGGCGGGGCGGGGCAGGCGCAAAGGGTCAGTTGCCCCCGGCCTCCAGGCGGGGCGGGGCAGGCGCAAAGGGTCAGTTGCCCCCGGCCCCCAGGCAGGGCGGGGCAGGCGCAAAGGGTCAGTTGCCCCTGACGCCCAGGCGGGCCGGGGCAGGCGCAAAGGGTCAGTTGCCCCCAGCCCCCAGGCGGGGCGGGGCAGGTGCAAAGGGTCAGTTGCCCCCGGCCCCCAGGCGGGGCGGGGCAGGCACAGCACACAAACCTCTGTAGAGGGTTGCTAGGGGTTTGAATGCTCTTGGTGGTTAGGGAAAGGGGTGAGGGAGGGGGACGCAGGCCCACCCTCTCCACTGTGTCCCAGCCCAGGGCCCTAGTCAGTGGCAGAGGGGGCTGCCACTGCGGTCAGTGGGGCTCCTGCCAAAACGCGTTGACCCTGGGTGGCTCCGCCACTCACTAGGCGGCAGCCAGCCACCCCTGGGCTACTTCCTCCCCCCCCAGGGTTTGGGGTACCTGGGTCCGCCAAGTTGTCCTCCAGGTCTTCGGGGTAGGTGGCTTGGGGGATCCCCACCAGGCCCATAGGTAGGTCTGGCAGCTCCTCGGCCTCCTCCACTGACAGCAGCTCCTCGAGGTCATAGGGCCCAAGCACCGCCGGTTGGTCCTCCGGTGGACTGAGGTCCTCGGCCGAGGGGAGCTCCTCGAGGTCGCAGGGCTCCAGCAGCTCCTCAGGGTCCTCCGCAGGGTGTGTCCCTGCCTCTGGGGTTTGGTGCACCCAGGGTCGATCCCCCCCTTGTCTCGGGGATCCCTTCCCAGTCACTGGGCCGCGGTAAACTGGGCAGGCCCTCCTGCCGTCCAGCCGGAGGGGACGGGGTTGGCCTCCTTGGAGGGGCCTGGCTCTCTCCGGCTCGCTGCCAGTGAGGAGCCACGTCCTTCCCCTTCAGCAGCTCTCCCCTCACTGAGCTGCCGGCCTGGGCTTTTATAGTTCCCTTTCCTGTCAGGGCTCCGCCCCACTGCTCCCAGGGCCGGAGCCCTGCAGTTCCCAAGTTTATCCAAGGGGGGCGTCCAGGCCCTTCCTCAGGCCTCGGCTCCGAGGGAGGCCACAGCTCTTCTCTACATCCTACTATACAACAAACAATAACAAGCAAAAGCAAAAATCTTCCCCTTAGCTGGTGAGGGTTTGATTGCTTTACTGCCAATTTATCTGACTCGATATTGTGAGGGGGGATTCTTGACTGGAATTCATAGCCAAACAGGGGAAGATTTAATGATTTGTGTGAAAAAGGAGCAACCTAGCTAGACAAATATGTTGCTGGAGAGGATTTCTGTGCCCTTTGAGAGGGATAATGTTATTTAGGGGGCACTGCGCAGAATAGGTGAAATACTGGTTTAAGGCAGAAGAACAATAACAAGAGCCAGAGCGTTGCTTGAAGAAGGGGATGTGTTGCAGCGGCTTGATCCTAAGGGCTGACCTCAGCCTAGATGAGCACTGGTGTAGGTTGGTTTTGGGATAGGAAGCATTGGACAGGACAGACGGCAAGCTGGGGAAGAGGACTCCATAACAGAAAAGCAAACTAATATATAGGGGCCTCCTTGAGGCAGGGACCCAACATACCTTCAGCAGAGATGGTCTCCCAAGGCAAGGATCAGCTAGCTAGGGGCATTGTGTTTAAAATGTTTATTGTGTTCTAAATCAGTGGTTCTCAACCTTTTGTGGGTTGCAACATGCTTGGTGGCATGTGCAACCCTACCGGACACACCGACACACACACTCCAAGCCAAAGCCAGCTCCTGCCCCGACTCTGCAGCACATTTACTGCTGTGTGGCGAGACAGTAATGTGTCCCAACACAGTGGTTGAGAATGGCTTTTCTAAACGATCTGTACTCTTTTTTGCTGTATCTATCAAGCAAAAGAGAAATAACATGTTAGACTCTGGACAAACTGTCTCTGTGTTATATGCCTCACAACTATCACATGCTCTTGAGAGAATTAAATGGTAAACCAGAAGTCTCATACCTTGGGATGGAGTTCTGGGAGAAAGTGTGCTTAAATAATGGAGAAATCTGAATGGTCAGCACTGAGCCAGAAGGGTAGGTGTTACCAAAAGGATCGGAGATCTGAATAAGGCGTCTATCAACCCGGAGAATGTTTCTCAAGTAAAAGGCATCAGACAGAAATTATGTAAACAAAGAGAACAGGTTTATTAAACTAGAATCTACTTTTGACTAATAACTATAAAACTAAAACTTTTCTGAAAAACTAACTAACAGGTCTTATCTCCCACCAAAAGGCCCCAGAGTTTTACGTTTTATCTTCTCCCTCCTGGGAGCTGGGGTACTGATCGTCCGAGATGATGGGGTGTCCGTAATCTGAGTTCGAAAGTCCAAAGTCCCACAGTCATGTTCCGTCTGCTTCTGGATCCAGGTCCGGTGTCCTCCAGGCTTGGCCGTCTGCTTCTCTTCCTGGTCCGAAGCGTCGCGTCGAGTGATTTCAGCTCTGCAATCTCCTGCTGGTGTTTTCGAGTCTTCTCTCCCTTGCTCTCTTCTTCCTCGGACTGCCCTTGAGCCTGAGGCTTGGGTGCCTTTATACAGTTCTGTGTCCAATCACGGCCCTGGGTCTTTCCCGCCATTCCAGTTCCTTTTGCACCCAGCACGTAAATATTTTGCACACGGCACCCTCTTAGTTCTGTTACTGGGCAGGGTTTTTCCCTTAGCAAACATTCAGGTTACCTCAGCTCAAACTGTCAATCAAATATACATACATAGCCTTACATGACATTAACCCTTTTAACAATTCTATTATATTATACCTTACATAGGCAGCTGGGTGGCAGGTTCCTGCCTTCAGGAGGAGGTACATGGCAGATGGTCTGTGCCCTGAATGTGCCAACAGACTCCAAAGACTTGGGTATTGGCTAGGTTCTGTTCAGGTTACTAATGCTTAAACCACCTGGGGATCCTAAGATTTGGATTCCCTTCATAGCAGTCTGGTACAGTGGTTTTCAAACCATGGGTCGGGACCCAGTAGTGGATCGCAGACCCTCAGATAGGGTGCGTCTACACTTGTAAATTAAGCTTGCTTAAGTCGACTTAATTTACTCTGTGTCTACACTACACTTTCCTTAAGCCAACTTAAGCAAGCTGCTTAAGTCAACTTAAGGAAAATTAAGTCGACTTTATAAAACCTCGTTTTAAGTCGACTTTTGGCTTGTCGACTTTCTAAAGTTGACTTAAGCCAGTGTAGACCTGGAGTAGTCCTAAGTCAACTCTAAGTCGACTTAGGGCTCTCCAGGACTCCCTCCCTGTCCTCCCTGCCAGGGTGGCTGGCACAGGGAGAGCCTGGCATGCCACCCCACAGGGCAGGGCAGGGCAGAGCCCTGCCCACCCTGCCCCTATGCCCTGCCAGGGTCCCTGTCCCCCTTTGCCCCATTATACCCAGGTATAATGGGGCAAAGGCTGAGCCCCCTGGCACTTGGCAAGGGGTGCCCCCTGCCACTGTGGACCAGTCCAAGGTCTCCCTAGCTCAGTGTGGACGCTCTAGATCGACTTTGTAGGGTCCCCCAAAGTTGACTTAAAATTTAAGTGTAGACATGCTAAGTCGACTTTGTCAACTTAACAAAGTTGACTTAAAGTCGACTTTGTTAAATCGACTTAGCTAAGTCAACTTAAATTAACAAGTGTAGACATAGCCATACTGTGTTGTGACACCCCCTGCTGTTGCCTCCAAAAGACTGGAATGCATAGCTCAAAGATACAATTGTTGGGTTGCGGGCATAAATTATTTTTTTTCAACTGGGTCCTGAGAAAAAAGTTTGAAAAACACTGGTCTACTGTGTGGCCAGCAGAGGAAGCCTGACTGGATCTGAGTCAGAAGGGTGGCAACATGTTCTGTCTGACGAAGTGGGTTGCAGCCCATGAAAGCTTATGCCTGAAGAAATTTGTGAGTCTTTAAGCTGCCACAGAACTCGTGTTGTTTTTTGCTGTATACAGACTAACACGACTACCCCTCTGGAACTTATCAACATGTTCTGTGTTTGTTCAATGCTTCGCACAATGGGGTCCAAGTCTATGACTAGGGCTCCTAGACACTATAATAATAATTAATAATAATAATTAATATCATGGTCAGGCCCTGATTTCACACCAAGGGGGCAGACAGAGGATGGATAGTAGCAAGAAAGACATCTTACAGGAGCATGTGAAATAAAGGTTGCTTTAACTTACACTGAGATATCCCTAATTCGAAGTGAGTTTTGGATCCTGTCAGATGTAATTCTGTGTATTCTGCCACGGATTTTCTGTTTGCCTTCAACAGTGCTGAGAACTTTGCCCCACCTAATTTGCTGACTTACTCCCATTTTGCTGGCTATTTGGATTTGCTGCCACTTGCTAACTTTTTTTCCCACTCCAATTGCCAAATCCACTCGCCTCCTCTCTTGCTTCTTCCCTGTCGCTTACCTAGGCCCTCTCAGTCTCTTTTGGCTCCTTCCCCCTATGCATACATATATATGCTTAACCTCCATCTGTCTCTCCAGCTACTTTCCCATCTCCCTCTTGCCCTTCTTCTCTAAACTATTGATTTTGGGTGCCTCAGTTTTTGGGTCCTCAGTTTGATATGCTTTTAAAGAATCATTATTTTCAGAGAGTGGGTACAAATCTGTCCGCTTTGAGGTACTCAAAATCACTAGTCATTTCTGAAAACGTTATCCAACATAATTAGTTGATAATATTGTTAAAGACTTAGTAAGAATGAATCTGAACAAGACTTCCCTGAATGAAACTCAGACGATGAAAAAGCAAGAGAAGGCGACTGTTCTATCATAAGTTATCCCACTACAGACAGGGCTGGATTAAAGCAGGGGCTATAGGGGCTGAAGCCCTGGCCCTGGCCTGAAGGGGGGCCCCAGGCTCCAGACCCTATGGCTCCTACAAATCTGTCCCACCCCCACCCGCCACCCTGCTCAGCCCTCCACAGTGCTGGGGGGTGTTTGGAACAGGAGCACCCCTGCAGTGCCAGCCCTGGAGGTGGGCAGGGCTGTGGGCCAGAGGCAGGCCGGCTCTGTTCATTCCTCCCCATTCTGGGTACAAGGCTGGGGCCGGCTGGCACGGGGTATGGCCTCTGGTGCAGCCCTCTAGGGCCACAGGCCCTGGAAGGCCATGCTGGAGACACACCATGCTCCAACTGCCCCAGCCCCACCTTGCCGCCGGAGTGGAGCAAAGTGAACAGGGCTGGTCCGGACCAGCTGGCCCACGGGCGGGGCAGAAGCATGGCCTCTACCTCCTGCCCCCCACAGTGCTGGTCCAGGCAGGGGCCTCCACAGTTGTGGGGGGCTGGGGCCCCTGGCCAAGGGGGTGCCCACAGTAGTGGGACAGCCCGGGGCCCCAAGGGCCCTTAATCTAGGCCTGACTACAGCAGAGTTTACAACACATTCTTTTTCTTTAAAACTTCAGAGTGAGCTAAAAGAGGAAAACAAGGACAATAATGGTTGTTCATTACAAGAACTCAACAAAACAAAATAACCACCTCATAAATTAAGGTAATCTGTCTTGCTCTAGCATCTTTGTAATGAATTTCCATTTGGTTACAAATTGGATACCAGCATCTTATCAAAAGTTGTTAATATAACATGCCATCATCTATCGGTCTTCATTTGTATGATGGATGTCAGTTCTGTTTATGGGATTATCTTACATTTGACCGTGGAACAGCTGAAATTTTTATTAACGTTTAGTCTTTTAGTTAATGCAGAAGAAATTAACACTTTTTAGTCAGTGAAGTTTACATACAAGGTATTTAAACAGTACTGACTGATTAATCTGAACTGACAGAGTTGTTTTAGTGGACAAGATGCGAAAAAGAAGTAATATTGGGCCTTATTCTGCTCTAATTTACACGGGCTTTAAACTGGTGTAAATCAGCTGGTTTCAGTAGAATTACCTGATTAATGCTAATGTAAATGAAAGTAGACTCAGCTCCATTATATCTTTTCATCAGAAAAATTAACTCTTCAGAAATATTTCCAGACCAGAGGGAGCACATATATATTCATCTTTCACTGAATCTAGAACTGTGGAATTAGTTGAACGTATTTTATTTCTTCCACTTAAAAACATATTAATACCTGTGGAAGTCTTTGGGAGCCAGTTAAGTTAACCAGTTCTTATCATATCTAGTTCAGAGACTCTTAAGATCCAAGTTAGAGCATTTAGCATTATCAGCTTTGAAGAAAATGGTCTAATGATAGATGATTTATTATCAGTTTCTGATAAATAGTTTAAAACTATATCCACATTACAGAGATATTCAAATCTGTATTTTAGAGGTTTTATTAAAAATGCTCCCCTCACCACTGACATGTGTTCTCTTGAGAATTTGGGAGATGGTGAACTCATGTTAACATCAAAAGGTACATTTTGACTGTGATGATTGACAGTGAGTTTAAAACACGCAAGGAGTCCTGTGGCACTTTTAAAGACTAACCAATTAATTTATTGCATGAGCTTTTGTGGATATAGTCTTATCAGTTTGGATTCAAAGCTTGGATCTGCCTTAAAGCACAACTTGGACTCCAGTGTACTTTGGAGCCAAAGACTGGCCTGCCTTAAAACGGTTTTAATGTGCTGAGGAATATGCTTTAGGTTTTAAGTAACTGGTTTTTATTAAATCCACTACTTTGTCTCTGAACAGTAAAGCAAGCTCTGACATAATAGTCATTTTATGCCTCATTTTTTGCTGTTCTGTTGCAGACAGAGAGAGCTCTCTAGGTGGAGAAAAGACAAATTCACAAATCAGGATCCAATCCTCTATTCTTTACTACGACAAAACTCCCACTTAATTAAATGAGAATTTCATCTGATCAAGGAGTACAGTAGGCTAAGACTGTAAATTCTATTCCCAGAGCTCTGATGATGTTACTAATTATACCACAGGTATTTATGAAAACAAGGAAGAAAACCCCATGGAATTGTTTTGGTTTATGTCCATATGAAACATGGGAGGAAGATGGAAGAATAAATCTATACTGAATTCTCTGGGACCTTGGACTCTGTAGGAATCAAGTATGCGTCTGTACAGTGTCTGGGAGTAAGCCTAGAGGCTCAGGTGAGTTTTTGAGTTCCTGAGCCACAGTGTGCATGCTGTTATTTTTAGCACAAATATGTCTACCCAGGCTGGGAGGCTCACTCTCAGCTGCCGTGCATATATGCCCTGGGGAGAGCAGACAATAGTATCAGAACTCTGGTCAGTCAATTCTACCCAAGGCACTTAGAAGAACAATTCTCTTCATCCTTCTCTACTACCATCTAATTTAAACTGCACTTGAATAACTGCAGTGATATGGCCTGATTCACCATTGCCTGCCACCCTGGACAGCCATTTACAGCAGTGTAAAGTGCATGAACAACTTTAGTAAGTCGGCATGGTGCATTTTACACCCTTTGACTAGTGTTTTATACCCACTTTGCCCTGGTGTAAATGACTACATGATGTGCAGGGAGTGGAGAACTGAGCTCATAACTCAGAAGCTTATTCCAGTGTGTTACTTCATTAAAACAAGAGTCCTGTGGCACTTTTAAAGACTAATAGATTTATTTATCGCATGAGCTTTCGTGGGAGAAAATCCCATTTCGTCAGACTCTTTGAAGATGGAAAACTTACAGAATGGGAGGAAATTAAATGCAGGGGAGTGTATGACATAGGATCAGATCAGGCTGTAACAGCAAATCAAAATAGGTGTTAGGATTCAAACACTGGGGAACAGCACATAGAGGAGGGTGAGGTCAAATCACCTGTTTTAATGAGAGAAAAATCCATAGTCCCTGTTTAACCCCAAGGCAACTAAGTCAAATTTGCATATAAGTTTGAGTTCTGCAGTTTCTCTTTGAAGCTGTGATTTGTTATTCATCTGTTTCAACACAGCTATTAGCAAGTCATCAATGGAGTGAGCAGGGAGATTGAAGTGTTCCCCTATTAGTTTTTTAGTGTTGCAGTTTCTGATGTCAGATTTGTGTGCATTTATTCTTTGGTGCAGAGACTGTCCTGTTTGTCCAATATATAAGGCAGAGGGGCATTTCCGGCACATGATGGCATAAATCACATTGGTGGATGAGCAGGTGAATGAGCCCTTGATGGAGTAGGTGGCTTGATTAGGCCCTGTGATGGTGTCTTCAGTGTAGATATGGGGGCAAAATTGGCAGCGTGGTCTGTTGCAGGGATATGTTCCTGCTTTAATGTTTCTGTTTGATCTGTAGTTGCTGGTGAGTATCCATTTAAGGTTGCGGGAGGAGAAGGACTGTCTGTAAGCAAGGAGAGGTCTGTCTCACCAGCAACTATATATATATATGGGCCTCTCTTGCATTCTGTGAGGTTTTATTGTATGGGCAATGGTTATGTAAGCAGCAGAAGACAAAAATCTGATCTGATGAATAGTTTGCTAGAGATTTACTGTTGATTTAGTTCCTGTTCAAATTGGGCTTTTGAGCCACATTCCAGTGCTAAACCTTAGGAAAAGGAAGCATCCTCAGAAACCAGAACAATCTTTCAAACCTCCACAGATATCTGCCTTTTCAAAGGTTGTGACAAATAAATCTTTGCCTCCATACTCTGATCCACATTTTCATTCAGATGGATGAGCAAGGCTCCAATTTACTTCATAAATCTGGACGGTAACCCTTAAGTAGTTGTTACCTGCACTTATGCTGCTTTCCCTCTGGTTCCTTTCCCTGTCTTCCTTCTTTGCTTTGGCCCCCTATGTGATTTTTGCTCAATAGAGATTCGGCCCTTTCTTTTTTTAATTAGCTGAATATATATATAACATCCTTTTACAGTAAATTGTTAAAAGAAAATGACAGTCTTTCCATTTATTCAATTGGCTTTGGAATGGGTCTTGAGCCAATGGCAGGTTTGACTTTTTTTTTTTTTTAAATAAACCATCTTTGTACAAAAAAACCAAACCCCAAAAGAAATTAAAAATGCCCTCAAGATGTAGAAACCACAGGAAAAACAATAAATCACATCCTGTTAACTCAACCACCAGTTAAACAGAATCTTAGCACATTTTTAATAAAATTTACTCTGGTCTGAGTAAGAATGAGGCACTTCTCCCCAAAGTATCATTTTAAAAAAAAAGTTTTAAGCATCCAGTCTTGAAATGAAAAATAATGTTCTAACTGAATAATCCTGAATAATTAGTTTTGTCATAAAATATTGTAGCGTCATGAACATTTTACCCTTTAACATTATTTTGTAGAACCAAGAATTTGCTACTTTCTTTACAAAACCACTTTCATTAACTGATTCTCAATGATGCTTCTATGTCAAGCTCTGATCCATCATTTTTATTTGGTATAAATCTGCTGTTTAAAACACACAAATAAAAAAATCAACATACATTCAGCAAGTTCAAAGTTTCTAGGGTAAAAGACCTCCTGTTCTTATTTGGAGTGTCTTCTTTAAAATAATAATCTTTGAATTTAAGAATAGTCACAATACCCAGAAGACTTTTAAATGTTTCCTTGTTCCTGGAGATCCAAGGACATACATGTGGGCTGTCTCGATGATCAGGTTTTCCATATTGGGATCTAGTGTCAAGAAGATAGCTTTTTTCAAGAACTACCAGAAATGTAAAAGTTCAAATATACATATGTGTGGTAGCGTAACTTTCCCATAACCCTGCATCCCAATAGGAAAATGGTTCTTCAGATGAAAAATCTCACAGTACCTGGCATATTGTGCTGAGCTATGACAAAGTACTACATGACACAAACTGAATTGTTCCTGGCATCCTTATGTGCACATCTCCCATCACAGGGCATGTAACAGGTTGTGAGGCATGGTGTGGACCACACCTTGGGTCCTCCTAGTAGAAAAAACTCCTAGCTGGGAGCATTAAGTCACCTGTGCTCACTTATTTACAATGCACACAGTTTCCCCAGTTCTCACCTCAGGCACTCAGAAACTAAGGGCTGCTTTACACCCCCCCCCCCCAGCCTAGCACATAAACTCCCAATTCTTCTGCACTCATCTTTCCTGAGCTGACCTATATACCGTCCCTGGCAAGGTAGCCAGCTGTTCCCCCTCATTAGCCTCATTAGCTGGGGCTCTGGCTTATCCTAATCAGTGCAGCACTGTTCCCCTTTTAGTTTCTGATTTGGCTGACCTGTGCTGTCGGAGCCCAGCCCACTGGATTGGGGTGCCAGAGGCAGCTGGGGGGCAGCCGTTACCACCCTCCACTCTGTCACAGATGGGATTTTCAAAAGTGTTTCATGTTGATGTAAATATTCCCCCTTCAAAATCAATGGGAATTTTACAATTGACTTCAAAATGGGAGCCAAGTTAGGCTAGTGCTGAAAGTCTCCGCTGAAATCTCTGAATAATTTCAGTGGCTATGTCTACACTTGTTAATTTAAGTCGACTTAGCATGTCCACACTTAAATTTTAAGTCGACTTAGAGGGGACCCTACAAAATCGACCTAGAGCGTCCACACTGGATGCCTAGGTCGACTTGTAGGGGCTAGGTGGACCTGGGACAGGTCCATGGTGGCAGGGGGGGCACCCCTTGCCAAGTGCCAGGGAGCTCAGCCTTTGCCCCATTGTACCTTGGTATAATGGGGCAAAGGGGGACAGGGACCCTGGCTAGGCATAGGGGTAGGGTGGGCAGGGCTCTGCCCTGCCCTTTGGGGGGGCACGCTAGGCTGTGGCTGTGCCAGCCACCGTGGCAGGGAGGGCAGTGGGGAAGCCCTGGAGCCCCCTAAGTCGACTTAAAGTTGACTTAGGGCTACTCCACATCTACACTGGCTTAAGTCGACTTTCTAAAGTCGACTTAGCCAGCAAAGTCGACTTAAAATGAGGTTTTACAAAGTCAACTTAATTTTTCCTTAAGTTGACTTAAGCAGCTGCTTAAGTTGACTTAAGGAAAGTGTAGTGTAGACGCAGAGTAAATTAAGTCGACTTAAGCAAGCTTAAGTCAACTTAATTTACAAGTGTAGATGCACCCAGTAAGAGTGAACCCTTCTCTGTGGGTGCTGTATTATATTGATACTGTAGGTGGCCTGAGGTGTAGTCGGCTGAATCACATTAGCTATAAAGCCAGGATGAAGTACAAGGCCAATAAGGTCTCTGTTCAGGTTAGGTGACACTGAAACCTTACCTGTGGTATTTGCAGATTTGAGCCCGAAAGAGCAGAAATCTCAAAATGTCTTTTCTCTTTTGCTACAAGACCAGCTGTGCTCAAAAGTTTTTGGACATGTACCAATATATAATTTGCACTCAAGACTACATCATTTTCTCTGCAGTTGTATGCTTTTCACAATAACTGAGTTTTTAACATGGGTGAAGACAGTAGCTGGAGTAAACTGAATTTGGGAGAGAGCTAGGTGATGCTGGCAGGCAGAGAAGCAATTCCAGAAAACTGACTTGAATTTCTGTTGAGGGTATCTGCCCATCATTTGTCACTGTGACAATCCCCTACTGCACTAGCAATCTGGACTGGTGAACTGCTGTGCCCCGCAACTCTCCACTCCAGGAACCCAATTTACCCCATCTTGCTGTGTGAACCTCCAATCCTGAGTCAGTTCATGTCAGCCTCCAGTATGTAATCAGTCTCTCAAGCAGTCCTGAGATGGTCCTCCAGCAAGCATCCCCTGCCCCCACATGCAACTCTGGGAACTTCCATCTTGTGAGGATCAGTGCACACCAGTGGGCCCTGCAAACTCATTTACACCGGTCCATCAATAACAAAGAATCTGATCTGAATTAGCTTTTGTTCTCAGTCAGGCTTTCACACTTACATTCAACATTTCACTGCTTTAGACAATAAAGCCCCATACGTTTACTGAGTAAAACACGATTTGAAGTGAATATATGTCAGGTCAATATAGAATCAGATAATTGACCAATCAAGGAGATAATCACAATCAAATAAATGATAACTTGTCTTCTAAACTAAGATCACTGTATCAGTCATGGTCAGCTTACCACGCAGGCATGGATATAATGGTCTTGAGCCAGACAATGCTCTGTGAGTAGGTTTCAGTCCTTGATGTTGCTTAGAAGATGGAATCCATGGCAAAAGCCTTAACCAGTTCAAAGTGTGTCTTTTCAAACCCCCTTCTTGCAATCAGGTGATTCTTCCCCCTCTATCCAAAGCACTTAGTTTGCATTGTTTCTGTATGCATAACTTCACGGAGTGTGTGAGTATAGCTGTGATTGTCTGCCCCCATTTGAACCATGTGAAATACACATGGGGACATGTTACATAGTGGTACACATGCAAGATGGTGCAGGACACATGCTACTATAACAGTAATGTAGAGCATGCCATAAGCATTCAAAAAATACCTTACCTGACCTTACTTTGCATTAAACTGACCACAATTACATTATAAGGGTGAACAGGAAAGGTACACAGATTACATTACAGGGGTGTGTGGGGTAGGGCAGCATGTCAGAGTCACTGCGGTGCTCAGTCTTGGTGTCATGTTGGATTCAAAATTATTTCCACAATGAGAAATGTCCTCTTTTCACCTCTATCTGGGCATCTGTTCCTTTCAGATGAGGACCCAGCCACTAATCCATGATATTGTATCCTCTAAATTGGGTTATTGCAGTCTACTTGGTTTGGGCAAATTCATTTAGAAACTGCAGCTAGTACAACATTCAGCAGTCTGCCTACTGAGCAAGAACAATGAATGTGAACACAGCTCCAGTGCCTCCTGCTCTCTAATGACTCCCTGTCTGATTGCAGATGCAGTTCAAAGTCCTGGTCTTAATTTACAGGCCTGCAGTAGGGTGGGTTCTGGCTGTTCTGTGATTTAGAAAAGTGTCCCTATTATTTATTAAGTTCTGCTGACAGGGAGCAATCCCCTTGAGTCCATTATGCTGGTGAGGAGTGTCAGAGCAAACGTGGTCATCTTGGACATGTACCCTCCCAACTACTGACAGACCGTCCATGGGGTTGAGGGCGGGGATGTTGCCAGCTACCGAAGCTTTATGCTGCCAAGTTATTTCCCCACATATGGCTGGCCAGCTTTATAAACCAGCTTTCCATCACCTAGAGCATCCCGGGTGTCACAAGGGGATGGAGCAGGATCAGAATCTGCCACCAGTAGCTTTACCAGGTAAGGAATGGGAACAAAATTACTGGACAATCCTTTTTTGAACTCTACGTGACGCAAGAATGGATATTATGTGTATCATTGCCCCAGCGATTGATTTCATTACCTTATAGTTTACCACAGTGCATCTCAGAGCCCTATTGGATGTTATGTTGAATTCTCACTAGATTTAATACACAGAGAGCTGGAGTTATGAACAGGGACTCAATTTCAATTAAAGAATAACTCAATGACAAATAAAACTTCTGGCTTTACCGAATTGCCATTTTGGTGAGAAAAAAAGATTTCCCGTTAAATCAGATCTACGTAAATTATTAATTATTATTATTATTATTATTTAGGATGATCCAGAGTGAGTCTTAATTAGCTGAAACATCAATCTGGCAGTGTTTGGAGTTTTATTTGTCATTGATTAAGCAACAGACACAAACTGACCCATATGTCACAAGTGGACCTCATATGAAGAACATTGCCACATAACACCTTGAAGATCTGAGTGACTGCTTATGGCAGAGTATATGCTATTCAGTGTAAAAGAGCATGAGAAGAATGGCTCTGAACAAAAAGACCTGCATAGCATTGCAAATAATTATTCTTCACAAACACTTCAGAAGAAAACAGGCCAATACATTTTAGTGTGAAATCTTCAGACCCCTTGTGGAGAATGAGGGAGTTTACGTGTAATCTTTTATAAATATGATAAGTACTGCAGTTCACATATGTGATGTTAACCCATCTGCCAGCAAGGAGTTAAATCAAAGGAGACTGTTGGGGGGAAAACAAACAGGAAGTGAACCACTGGCAAAGATAAGTTACAGTAGAGAACATGCAGAAACAATGGGGAAGTTATTAATTAGGGAACAACCCCTGCCAATTTCTGGCAGGCAAGGTTTATTCTTCCCAGACCTGAGTCTAAGATCAAAGGTGTGCAAATCTTAAAGATCTTATCTAGGAAAGAAGGAGGCTTGAGTAAAGCTGTCTTCAGAGAATGCAACAAGGTGGGTATACTTCTACCACCTCAGAGATGGAGATAACTGAGCGGAAGAGAACTTACGAAGTTTGCATGGAAAGATTGAAGTGTAGGTAGGAGAAGTAAGTGTATGGATCTTTACTGACTTACCCTTTGCTTCAGATCTATCTATCTATCTATCTATCTATCTATCTATCTATCTATCTATCTATCTA
>ML685766.1:8727243-8778641 GCA_007922175.1 Pelusios castaneus
CTATCTATCTATCTATCTATCTATCTATCTATCTATCTATCTATCTAAACTTATGGGTGAATAAATAATGCTATGGTTTAAAGAAACTGTTTTTGAGTCACTTTAATCAGCTGCTGCCACAGATTCCTGGAGGAAAAGGATTAGAGGTGCCAAATACAATTGGGCCTATTGTATTAATATGGTTGGTAACAGGGCCTTCAGCCCTGACATCTGGCCCAAGAATAGTACGATAACCTTGTTCCACTCAAAGAGGGCTGAAGGCAGCAAAACCTGTCACAAATGGGTGCCCTCAAGAAGGTCTACAAAGGATCTCAAGCACAGTTTGCCCTGTAATCCTGAACCTCCCCCCCCCATCCTTATAAAAGACCACTGCAAGAATATACCCTTTCAGGTCATTGGCAGGAGTTGGCATCCCCTGTACTGAGATGGTGACTAGTGGTTCAGTGGACTTTGTGGATCCATCAGCCACTCTTCCGTTACCCCCTGGTCAACCAACAACCTTAGGCAGACGCATGGATATAGCTGCTGTATAGAATGACACCACAGCCTTCAGTAGAGTGCATATATCAGTGGTTTTCAACCATTTTTCACTTGCAATCCACTAAAAAATTTCAAACGGAGGTACAGAGCCTTTTGGAAATCTTAGACAATCTGTGAATGCTCAAGGGTCTTCAGCTCTCAGGTTGAAAACCACTGTTCTATGGTAACAACAATCTTTCACCGACCTGTCAGACATAGTCTGTGGACCCCCAGTGGTCCGCAGGCCATAGGTTGAAAACACTGGCATAGACTGACTGCACATTTCTCTGTATTCTGCCCACCTGACTATATGCAACACAAGCATGGCTATTCTCTTGTGGCATGGGCTTTGCATATCCTTGAAGACTTCCATTTACAAAGAAAAAGGTTGTATCAATAGTTTAATAAAAGCCATTGGATTTAATAGTCTTTCAATTTAAAAATACAATAAAAATATAAAAAATGGCAACATGTACATAATTCCCAAGTTTAAATGTGTCCCTTTACACTATTATGTTACTTAGTATCCATGTCTTCATATAAATCTTAACTGACTTATGTCTAATCATCTGTATAATAAAGGCCTTGTCCTGAAGAATTTCAAAATATTAGCCTAGATGCCATACACAAACAAACAAAAAGGAAAATTCTTCATAGATTAGTAAAATTAACTGAGAACTGGAAGCTTGTGCTCTCTGTAGGTGGTGAGTTTTTCATCACTCTCTAGCTCCATATCAGGGATTAGTAATAAGGGGGAAGAGGATTGAACATAAGCTTGAAAAGAAACAAAATTATGTTTTAGAGAACTGATGGTTTCATCTGTCAAATTTGGGGATTTTTCTACACACCTACTGCTACAAAACTAACCTGCAGGCACAACAGGTACGATGTCAGGGCTAAGTAATTGTTGAACACAGAGAACTGTTAATTCCCCATGATCTGATTCTGTACATGTTGGCTGTCACATGGAAATTAATGGACCACATTTTGCCTGGAGATTTGTAAATGCAACTTCTCTTGAATTCAGTTGGGGAGGAGGGGCGGGGAAGAGTGTATGTGTGTGTGTGTAAATTAACCCATTATACAAAGGAATTTCCCATGAGCTGCTAATGCATGTGGGTGGAAAAGACCTCTAAAAGAATGTTGTACAGAAGCTGATTTCTAGCTGTCTGAAGTTATTAAACTTGAAAACCATTAGATCACTAAAATGCAGTGTAATCACTGATGATCACAGTATTGCTCATGAAGTCACCTGTTTTTTTCCTTATGACCCCATAGTATATTAATTGTATAGTCTACTCAGGGACTTTTGCCTGAGAGCAATACAAAATCTGTTTAACTTCATTTTCCTCAGGCAGGGAGGGATCCAAGCATTTTTAGCAACAGACTGCACTGGCCTTTAGGGAAAACATGGTATATTTTTTCCTTGGCCATCTGAAGCCCCTCATGCTCCAACTCTACCCCAAATAAGAGGTACAAGGATGAAAGGGAAAGGCAACGGCAGATGGCTGCCCATGAGGTGGTTAGAACTGTATATTGTACTTTGGCACTAAATAGCAAGGATAATATTAGATTAACCTAGTTTTCTTATTTATAAAAGTATGCTGATTGTTTGCCATTTTATTGCAATATTATGGTCAGACTCTACTGCGGGGCACTTTGCATACTAAACAAATTAGAAAAAAAACTGGTTCAGTTCAAGAACTTGTGATATCTATGTTGTCAAAGCATTAGAGAAGTAAGTGTTAACTTTAAGAATACTCAGATTAAAACATCAGCCTGGTTTAATGTTGTCTCCCATATCAGATCTAACAACCACACAGAGGAGCAGAGAACTGGCAAGCAGAAGAGCAAGGCTTCCATGTGGATGTCTTGTTTAATTTGACTCTCTAAATAGCTAATCCTTCGTATTTTGAAGCTACTGTATGGATTTTAATAGAGCTGATTTTTTTCCCCTTTCTAAATTAAATTCTTTTCTGGGCTAATTTTAATTAAATACCACACCAGCATTTTGCTCTGAGTTGACTTACACAAAAAAACAAAGCCTGATGTAATGTTACATTTTGTTGTGAAGATCAAGCAGGGAAATATCTTCAGCTAGTATATACCAACATAACTCCATTATATTCAATGTCACCATGGCTGCTTGTACCACCTGAGGATTTGCCTTTGGTTTTTTAGTAGAGGAAAGATGCCAGGGGAAACTCAGCGTGTTACTGTATTTTCTCAAATAATCTTGTCTATTGCAGCTGTCCCCCTGCTGCATTTATTTTCCCTTTGTTTTGTTGTTTTGTGTGGCCACCCCTCCCGGGCTGCTAAGGGCCATTGCCCAGCCCAGGGAGGCGGCCTTTAGCTCCTTGGCTTAGACCCTGGCTCGGTGTAGGGTGGACAATGCCCAGGAGTGCAAGACTTAAATGGCCTGTTGAGCTTAGGACATGAGTCAGACCTGTGGTTCAGAAATTTGCCCAGACATGTCCTGTGCTTACCTACAGTTTTCCCTGCTCTCTCTCCTCCCCTGTAGCAGAGGGAGCCAATCAGAGTTACTGGTGGGAAGCTGCCTAAGTTTGCCTTTAAAACCAGACATTTTTGAGTCAGACATCAGAAAGGTTCCTGCTTTGCCACCTGGTCTGATCAGCTAGGAGTCTTTGGGGAGCCCTTTCTCCGCTCTCATTTAATTTTTGAGCATACTCCCTGTTTTTAAGCTCCCCTCCCACGAACACCGAATTTTTCCTGTGAGATCTCCTGACTATTGAAAACGAACTGAGCCTCCTCTGCATCTGCTGCTGTTCCTGCCTCTATTCCTGCTGCTGTCCTGGGAATTGGTAAGGCTCCCCTCTTGCAAACTCTCCCTGTCCTAGCTGCTGGCCTTGCTTCCTCAGCAGACAGACTCAAGTTAATTCCTTGGTCTGTGCCTGAAACTGTTTCTAACTCCGCAGTTCCCTTGCTGCTTAAAGAAAAGCCTGTGCCGCTGCTAAGCTCTGCCTCCGTGTGCTCTGTCCCGGGGCTCCCTGCTTTCAGCTGTTTCCACTGCTGCAGCCACCATCCCTTGACTCCCTCAGGAGCTGTATCCTGGGCTCACACCACTCTGCCTCTGGGACTGCTCCCTCTGGTCAATAGGACCGGTGTAGTATAAGGCGTGCCACTAGGTTTAGTTTCATTAGTTTGTTTAGGTTTAGTTTTGTTAAGTTGCATTTTATTAGCTTGTATAAGTTGTAGCTCTGTTAGAATTGAATTTTGTGTCTGTGTTTAGTGGTAGTGAAGTGGGATACTTGTTTGCCATTACCTGTTATATTGTGTGGTCATAGTTAAGTTAGATTAAAGATAATTGTTTTACTGTATTGCTCCTCTCCTTTTTGTTTTTTCTTCTTTCTGTTGTTCATTATTAGCATAAGTTGTATAATTGCTGTTAAGTTGTTAAATAAGTGCCTCTGTTTCTTCATCTCTCCCCGAACACCCCAAGTCCTCTGCTGCTGTTTCCACCTCTCCCCGAACTTCCAAAGCCCCTTGCTGCCTTTTTTCTTTGATTCCTCTGTGTTTAGCCTGCAGGGTCCTGAAGACTGCTCTGAGCCTCGCCCTGCAGGGCTTCAGTGCCTCTTGCTGCATCCCTTGCAGTTGTACTCTTCCCTCTTCCTCTGCCACTGGTTACTCACCCCACCCCCACCTCTGTTCCTTAACCCAGCCTCTAGGTACACTCTTACAGACTGCCTGCTACTGCAGTCCTACAAACCAAGTTATTGATTCTCATCTGTACTATTACACTTGTGTAAATTCACTAATCACCCTTATTGTGCAATTTTACTGCCATTTGTATCTCATTCATATTCGTAAAACCCCATTGGTTACCATTGCCTTTACTGTACCTTTACACCTATACCACTGTGACATATTGCTTTTTTTTTTGTAGAATCGCTAGCCACCAATTGTGTCTCACTGTGACACCTCTTCATTTTCACACTGCTTAATAAGAGAAACCCCCTCCCCAACTGCCTACTGTGACAAACCCCATACACCCCATTACTGCCTACTGTGACAAACCCCATACACCCCATTGTTAAATTTTACTGTTTTACATTTTTCAATAAAGATTGATTTGTACCCCACTGTTGCGGTAATTGCCGCCCAAGATCCTCTACCTGCTGGCAGGGACAAATCTTACTTTTCCTAAAGAAAATTGTTGGTGTGAGATGCCAAATGTTTATATGTGCAGCCTCCACTAGAACTAATTTGCCATCTAAAGGGATCTCTTCTAAATAAATTGTGCTATCTATTTGCAGTGTTTCTCCAAGGAATCCACTGAAGTACTTGCAAAGAACTTCTGCTTGGGGATGATTGAAACATTAATGAATTAGACCAATAAACCTAGAGAAATAAATAAAAGGACAGGTTTCCATTTCTTATTTCATATTTGTAATGAGGGCTGAAACCCCATAATCCCAGTTTATAATACCTGCTCTTTTCTTATATGGCCTCCACAGAGCACTGCACAGTGGTCCTCAGAGCCCTTTAGAGCATTTCTCCTCACAACAGTGCTGTATGGGAGGAAAGTTCTGTTAGCCTCCAGTCAAGGGATAGGGGAAATCAGATTACTTTTATTATTAGGCTGGACGCCCTATCACACCCAGGATCTTTATGCCACTGCCCATCTATCAGAGCTGAGTCAGTGAGAAAGCAGAGGAGAGGCTGATCAGGATAAACTAACAACACTGGTTTATTTAACAGCAATAAAGTGAGCAACAGAGGTAACAACAGGCTGACAAGTATCGGATCCTGAGGAGTCCCTGAGGATTTCACTTATCTATAATATGCTTCACCCTTACAGGGCGCAGTCGTCACCCGTCCAGGCGATGTTAATACCGGAACAGCTGGTAGGATCCTGGAGCAACATTAGTGTTTCCTCTCAGGACCCCTCCATGCAGGCGATATTACAGATAAGCATTAGTGGATCGATGATGTGTCCCACACAGTTTTAAGCAAAGCATAAATGGACCCACGCTATGCTGCCTCTCAGGTGGACAGCATGAGGCAGTGGGGGAGCTAATTATTCATAGGGGCCTTTCCCACCATTTGCCAGTGATTGGCAGGTAGAGTGCACACAGCCTGAATGAGTACACCCGGCACTCTATTCTTTGCACCCAGCACCTAGATAATTTGCCCACGGCACTAAACATTGTGTAGATGGCCCTAAACAACATGGTGTCAATAATGATTGACAGTACCTTGCACCATATTGCCCCCTGTATTTACATTACACATTAACTCCTTCCTAGGCATCTAGTCAACCCACTATATTTAACCTTAACACATCTCCAACTGTTCTCTTACGGTTATTTCACAAGTTAAGGGAAGCACAGAAAAACTAAGTGACTTATTCAAAGTCACACAGGAAGTCAGTGATATAGCAGGCACTCAAACCCAGATTTCCTGAGCTGTAGGCTTATTCTCAAACCACTGAATCTTCTATCTGAAAGGTACCCTCTCCCATTCCAGAGAAGGGGAGTGAGAATTAGGGTGGGGTAGGAAGTGGTTTTCCCAGCCCAGATGTTTTTGAGAGCAGAAGTGAGACTCTTGCTGGGTGCTGTGTAACAAGACGAGCCAAAGGAACAGCAGTCATGGCTTACACGTGAATGTGGGTAGAATTGGATTAAGGGGCCTCAGGGCCCTTGCCCACCAGTGGGCCGCCCCTGCTTGGGACCCTGGCCCCTCACCACAACAGCCTGCAGACAGGCTGGTGCTTGGGGGGGTCCTGGGGTCAGAGGCTGCTCTCTGTACCTGTGCCGGCTCTGGTCCCGATCCTACTCTGTCTGGTCTGCTCCTGGGGGTAGCAGGGCCAACTGGTGTGTGGTGCAGCTTCCAGTGCAGCCCTCCAGGGCCATAGGCCCTGGGAGTCCATATAGCACACCAGCCAGTGCCGCCCCCAGAGCGGAGCAACCATGTGCCAGCCCACCCCATCCCTGCAGGCGGACCAGTTGTCCCAGTGGAGCACGGAGCCTGGCCTCTGAGCCAGGGTGCCCCCCCCCCCAGCACTGGCAGGGCAGAGGCCCTCCCACCCCACATCGTGGGGGCCCTGGGCACAGGCCCCATAGGCCTGTGCAATAATCTGCCACTGAATGTGGGTGACTCATGTTCAACACTCTCTTCAGCCTTACTTGGAGCAGAGATGTGAACCCAGGTAAATACCCTGGGATTCTAGCTAGTTCTCTCTTTCCCTGGTTTTAACCAGAGATTCCATACTGGGCCTGAGAAAGTTTAATTAAGATGGACACTTTCCCAGCAGAATGTGAAAGTCAAATTTCAGTTGGGCCAGAGACCAATTTCATGCATGCACAGGGACTTGACAATTTGGAAGCCATTCCTGCACAGGTAATATGGTTTCCCTGGACATCCAGAAAATAAATAATTGCATTCTGTGATTGTAGAATTGTAAAGCTTAATAGCATTCCTATGAGCATTAACAACTGCCTGAGCACAAGAACTAATATATGTTATCTGAGGAGCTGAGAACACAGACAAAGAATAAACACTTTCTCCTTGAAAGGTTACATAATTTGATATGGTTGTTTTTACTTTAATGAGCAACATCACACAACAGGGAATTCAGATATTAAGGAAGGGCTGGTAGTGCCACCAATTAAGGTTGTCTAACATTTCCCATTATAAGACCTCTGTTTTCAGTTGCTTATGACTGTCAGGCTTTAACTGTTTGGGCTGGAATTATCAATACCTGCTTCAGGATAAATTTTTTGGGGGAAAATTTCAGGGAAAATATTTTAGCTGTTTCTGAGAAAGAGGTTAGGGAAACTAAATTATTTTGCCCATCTTAAAAAAAATTGGTGACAATTGCTTTGAAATGCTCTAGTGCTTTCCGTCTTTGGAGCAGGAACTTGAAATTTGGCAGAAGGTAGAATTTGTGTCTGGGAAGTGCCTTTTGTCATCCTTGTGAAACTCTGCTCACTTTTAACCAAGTTGTAAGCCTTTTAAAAATCTGCAGTTTGCACATTCTCAGGAGAGACTTAGGTTTTTTTTGGCAGCTAAGTCCCCAAAGATCCCATCTGCACTGAGTATGCTCAAGCCTGGGGCTGTGGCACACATTCCCTGTAATTGCACCACTGGGCTGCTGTGGACTGTGCCAACATCAGATCCAGGCATATGAACTGAGAGAAGGGAATCTGTCTCTTTTTTAAAAAAACATCAAATTTATTTTTAGAATGAGCTTTTGTGGGCAAGGTCCCACTTCGTCAGATGCCAGTGAGACCTCACCCATGAAAGCTCATGCGATAAATAGATTTGTTAGTCTTTAAAAGTGCCACAGGACTCCTTGTTTGTTTTGCTGAACTAGAATAACACGTCTACCTCCTTGGAACTTATCTCTTCTTTGATCTAAATGAATACTTTGTTGGACTCAGACAGGAGAAGGAGAAAGTTGCCTGATTTGAATACATAGGGCACAAAAGTTGGACCTATGAGGAAGGATCATTTACTTTGTCAGCTCAAGTGACACAGATCTGTGCTGTGGCTCTCAAAGTTCCAGGCTTGCTGCTGATCTATCTTTGTGAAATATGTGATACCACATGATGGCACTGCCATGCTTTTTTTTCTGTTTGCTTGTATAGAAACCTAGGAAATTACACACAAAACACTGTGTTGAAACAATATTACCATGCTGTAAACTCAAGCACTGAGAATTTAGGAAATCCCAGAATTCAGGCTGCCTGTGCAACGTGAATTTGACTCTCTTGTGCCTGTGCCTTATGATACAGTCTTTAATTCCATCATCACATACTCTTTTTCCCACAGGACTCCTATCTCCCTGAGAGTACAGGCTAGATCTGCACTGGGGATGATTCCAGGTTGTGTGGTGGCAGAGACTGTTGTCTGTAGGACTCCTGTCTCAATTGCTGCAGAAGATGGAACGGGTGTGGTGAATGAGGAGGCAGGGACTTCAGGAAGAGAAAGGCTGGTCTCTTGGGCTATGTCTACACTTGTAATTTTAAGTCGACTTTAGCTAAGTTGACTTAGTTAAGTTGACTTAGCATGTCCACACTTAAAATTAAAGTCGACTTTGGGGGGAACTTACAAAGTCGACCTAGAGCAGTGATGGCGAACCTTTTAGAGACCGAGTGCCCAAACTGCAACCCAAAACCCACTTATTTATCGCAAAGTGCCAATACTGAGGTTTTAGTTAGAAAAAACAACTGCCATAAGTTGTTGAACCCTGGGCGTGCGTGCCACCAGAGAGGGCGCCGAGTGCCACCTCTGGCACGCGTGCCATAGGTTCGCCACCACTGACCTAGAGCATCCACACTGGATGCCTAGGTCAACTTCTAGGGGCTAGGGGGACCTTGGGCAGGTCCACAGTGGCAGGAGGGCACCCCTTGTGTACAATGGGGCAAAAGGGGACAGGGACCCTGGCAGGGCATAGGGGCAGGGTGGGCAGGGTGTGACGCTGTCCGGATTTAGGGAACCATTTATGATATTATTTTCTATTAATATCTCATAAATGCTATAATCCATAGGAACTATGTCATGTTTGGTATCAAGAGAAAGGTAGTAATTTGCTGGGAATGATTCTATAGTTTATGTATAGGAATTGTATTTGTATTAGAAGTTAGGAATATGGTTGTTATATCTATACTTTAACTTGTGTGATTCTGGGGAAACACCCCAGACAGGATGTCTACAATCATTGTGTCCTTAATGTTAAGGAAGCTCCCAGGTACAATGGGCCCAGGGAGAAACCTGATGAGCCATTAAGGACATAATGGTTGTTGACATCCTGTCTGGGGAGTTTCCCCAGAATCACACAAGTTAAAGTATAGATATAACAACCATATTCCTATCTTCTAATACAAATACAATTCCTATACATAAACTATATAATCATTCCCAGCAAATTACTACCTTTCTCTTGATGCCAAACATGACATAGTTCCTATGGATTATAGAATTTATGAGATATTAATAGAAAATAATATCATAAATGCTTCCCTAAATCTGGACAGCGTCACACAGGGCTCTGCCCTGCCCTTTGGGGGGGGGCATGCCAGGCTCCCCCTGTGCCCCCCCCAGCAGGGAGGGCATTGGTGTAGTCCTTGGGTAGCCCTAAATCGACTTAGGGCTACCCCACATCTACACTGGCTTAATTTGACTTTAAAAAGTCAAATTAAGCCTTAAGTCGAAGTAATTCTAGGTTAAATAAAGTCGACTTAAGCAAGCTGCTTAAGTCGACTTAAGAAAACTGTAGTATAGACGCAGGGTAAATTAAGTTGACTTAAGCAAGCTTAAGTTGACTTAATTTACAAGTGTAGACGCAGCCTTGGTGAAGGCAATTGAATGCTGCCCCAGGCAAGTGGATTCCAGTCCTGACTCTGGCACAGAGTTCCCAAAGGATGCTGAGTTAACCACTTAAATCAAACTTTTAGAAGTAGTCCCTAAATTATGTGGTCCTCGTTTTCTAGGTCCCTGACTTCAGACTCTGGAGTCTGATTTTCAAAAGTGCTGAGCACTCACCGCTGTAACTGAAATCAGTGGGAGCTGTGCTTTGAACAGATAAAGTGCTATATAATGGTAAATATTCTGAAAAATCCAGATTTATGTATCTCAGATAGGGCATCTAAAATCAGTGGATACTTTTTTTACCTTAATCTTTCCTAGGCTCAGCTCCCCATCTTTATATATATATATATATATAACTGTCAACCTTTTACTCTTGATTGTATATGTATAAAGCAAACAAGGAAAGAAGCAGTGGAGTGGCTAAGCACTGAGGATGGGGTGGAGATTAAAGATTATTTAGGCATGGCCCTACACCTAAACAAATATTTTTGCCCCAGCTTTTAAAAAGGGTAGTGAAGAGCGCAGGGGTAGTGGCAGGGTAGCTAAAGGAGATAGAAATTACCACATCTGAGATGGAAGTCAAACTCGGAGTATGCCTACACTGCTGGCTGCTGGGAGGGATCGATGCTGAAGGATCGAACAAGTGGGTCATCGAGACCCACTCAATTGATCCCTAAAGTGCTCTCCTGTCAAGGCCATTAATTCACCTCCCTGAAAGGAGTTAAGCCTGTATCAACCAGAAGTTGTCTACAGTCAATAAAGACGACAGTATGGCATAGTAAGTAAGTCATAGCTTGTGTATCTCCTGTGCCGCCCACCAGTAGCAGTGTAGACCAAGCCTCAATCAATGTAATGGGACTAAATCAGGGGGGACCCAAATAATCTCTATCCAAGAATTCTAAAGGAACTGGCACATGAAATTGTAAGCCCAGTAGCAGGGATTTTTAATGAATCTGTAAACTCTGGGATAGTACCCTCTGACTGGAGAATTGTTAACATAGGTCTTATTTTAAGAAAAGGAACAAAAAGTGATCCAGGAAACTACAGGTCTGTTAGTTTGACCTCAATTGCCTGCAATTTCTTTGAAAAAAATTTGGAGGAGAAAGCAGTTAAGTACATAGACGTAAATGGTAATTGGAATAAAATACAACATGATTTTACCAAAGGTAGATTGTGCCAGACTAACCGGATCTTCTTCTTTGAGAACATAACTTATTTTTTAGACAAAGGAAATGCACTTGATCTAAACAACTGGATTTCAGTAATGCATTTGATACAGCTTCACATGAAAATCATTAGTCAAATTGGAGAAGAAAGGGATGAATATGAGGTTTGAAAGGTGGATATTGAACTGGTTAAAGGGGAGGCTACAGTGGGTCATTCTGAAATGTGAACTGTCAGGCTGCAGAGAGGTTACTGGGGATGATACTCAAGATTTGGTCTTGGGACCAATCTTATTTAGCATTTTTATTAATGACTGTGATGGGGTATACCAACCCCTCCTGCCAGAGAATATTAGGCTGCATCAGTAGGAGTATTGCCAGCAGATCGAGGAATGTGATAATTCCCCTCTATTCGACATTGGTCAGGCCACATCTGGAATACTGGGTCCAGTTTTGGGCTCCCCACTACAGAAAGGATGTGGACAAATTAGAAAGAGTCCAGCAGAGGGCAACAAAAATGATTAGGGGGCTGGGGCACATGACTTATGAGGAGAGACTGAAGGAACTAGGCTTATTTAGTCTACAGAAGAGAAGACTGAGGGGAGATTTGATAGCAACCTTCAACTACTTGAAGGGGTGCTCCAAAGAGGAGGGAGCTAGGCTGTTCTCGATGGTAGCAGAGGACAGAACAAGGAGCAATGGTTTCAAATTACAGCTGGGGAGGTCAAGGTTGGATATTAGGAAAAACTTGCTCACTAGGAGGGTGGTGAAGCATTGGAATGGGCTATCTAGGGAGGTGGTAGAATCTCCATCTTTGGAGATTTTTAAGGCTCGGTTAGACAAAACCCTGGCTGGGGTGATTTAGGGGGAGTGGTCCTGCTTTTTGGCAGGGGGTTGGACTAAATGACCTCGTGAGGTCCCTTCCAACCCCCCTCCTGGGCATGCAGGCCTGGCAGGAAGCCAGAGTTAAAAGCCCAACAGAGGCCTCAACAAGGGATGGGACAATAGAGGAGAGAGGTTCACTCCCAGATTCCATCCAGGAGGACTGCAGGGTTGGAAGGTATTGCTGTTTAGGAGATGATAACAAACCGTGGGGAGGTGGTTGGGGACCACAGGTCCCCGCTGCTGCAATGAGTCCTGTGGAGCCTGGCAAGGCCCAGGTGTGCTTTAGGACTAGACTGCAGCAATATTGTTTTTTGGGGAACTGCCATGCCCACAGGGGATTCAAGACTACATGGCAACCCAGCATTTCTGGGCGGGGGGACCCTGCCCTGCCCAGAAGGGCTACAGGACTGTACTGCAGCCCAACTTGGTTGCGTAAGGAGCTGTGCCCCACCCAGGAACTTCTAGACTTTGAAGCAAATCAGCATTGCTGCCTGCAGGGAGCCCAGCCTCACTTAGAGGGTTGAATTGCACTACGCTCAGCCACGTTCCCAGGAGTGTGTTTCTGCCCCATGGCAACATCTCAAGGTCTTCACCGTCTGAAAGGGGATCAAAACACCCCTTCCCTGGGAGAACTTCAGGCACCATTTATCACAATGACTTTTTTACAAAAAGATTAGTGTGCTAATAAAATTTGCAGCTGACACAAAGTTGGAAGGTATTACCAGTGCAAAGAGGGACTGGAATGTCATACAAGAAGATGAGGACAACCTTGCATAATAGAAATGGGATGAAATTTAATAGTGCACAGTCATGCGTTTAGGGATTAACAACAAGAATTTTTGTTATAAACTGAGGATTTATCAGTTAGAAGTGAGAAGAGCAGGAGAAAAACCTTGGCATATTGGTTGATCACAGCACCAATGTGATGTGGCTGTGAAAAAAAGCTAATGCAGTCCTAGGATGCATCAGGAAAGATATTTCCAGTAGGGAGAGGAAAGTGTTAACAATTATACAAGGCATTGGTGAGACCTCATCTGGAATACCCTGGGCCGTCCTTAGAGGGGGGCGAACGGGGCAATAGCCCCGGGCCCTGCGGTTACGTGGGCCCTGCGCTGTCCCACTCCCTGCGGGGCAGTGCAGGGCCTGTGCCACGGCCCTCCATGGCCATGCTTCACCCTGCTCCCCGCTGTCAAAGCGGGGAGAGCCAGGAGCCCTTCCCTTGGCCCCTGGGCTGGCCCTCCTCCTCCCAGGGCGGAGCAGGAAGGCGAAGGGGGGGCCAGTGAGTGGGGCCCAGCTCTGGGCCGGCCTGCTGCACCCTGCCCATGGCCACACCCCTTGCTAGGATGCATTCGGTCTGGCGAGATGGGTCCCAGCCTCAGCCGGGACCAGCTCCTGGTGACGGCCTTGGGACCCCGGCTGGGGCACCAGCTGTGGCAACCTGAAGCCCCACCTGCGGCTGGGGCGGCCTCACCAGGGGCTGGCTCCCCGCCAGCGGGCAGCCTCAGCCTCAGCTCCCCACAGCCGCAGCTTCCCACCGCCCCGGGGCCGCAGCCACGGCTCTCTGCCACCCCGCAGCCGTGGCCTGAAGGGGCCGACTGGGCCGGCCCACTGCGCTCCCTCCAGCATGGGGGGAGGCCCCGCTGAGGCTGATTGGCCCTGGGCCCCGCTCCCCTCTAGGGATGGCCCTGGGAATACCTTATGCAATTCTGCTCTTCCCTGTTTAAGAAAAATGAATTCAAACTAGAATAGGTGCAGAGAAGGGCTACTAGGATGATCAGAGAAATGGAAAACATATTTTATGAGATGAGACTCAAAGAGCTTGGCTCATTTAGCCTAACCGAAAGAAGGTTGAGGGGAGATATAATTGCTCTGTATAAATGCATCAGAAGGATCAATATCAGGGAAGAAGAGAAGTTATTTAAATTAAGCGCCAATGTGGACACAAGAACAAATGGATATAAACTGTCCATCAACATGTTTAAGCTTGAAATTAGATGGTTTCAAGCCATCAGAGGAGTACGGTTCTGGAATAGCCTTTTAAGGGGAGTTGTGGGGGCAAAATCAAACTGGCTTCAAGACTAAGCATGATAAATTTATGGAGGGGATATTTTGATGGGATTGCCTACAATGGTTTGAAGCAATCAGTCACAGGCTATGTCTATACTTGAAAAGTTAAGTCGACTTTTTAAAGTCGATTTAATAAGGTCAACTTTAAGTCGACTTAAAGTGGACCTTATTAAGTCAACTTAACAGAAGTGGACTTGACTTTTCAAGTGTAGACGTGGCTCCTTTTTGACCTTATTAAGTCAATTTAATGTTTTAAGTCGACTTAAAAAGGTCCACCTAGGCACTACTCCACATCTCCACTGGCTTAAGTCGACTTAATAAAGTCGACTTAAGCACCGGTTTGAATTAAAATGAGGTGTTATTAATTTGAACTAATTTTTCCTTAATTCGACTTAAGGAGCAGCTTAAGTTGACTTAAGGAAAGCCCAGTGTAGACGTGGAGTAAATTAAGTCGACTTAACCCTCCTTAAGTTGACTTAATTTGTAAGTGTAGATGTACCCACAGCTAGAAGCAAATATATCTAATGACCAGTAATAGGACACTAGATGTGGAGGGCTCTGAATTCTTTCTCAGGTGTCTGACTGGTGGGTTTTGCCCACAGACTCAGGGACCATCTGATTACTATATTTGTGGTGATGAAGGAATTTTTCCCCTATCAGATGGTCAGAGACTCTTTGTGATTTTCATCTTTCTCTGCAGCATGGGACCTGGCTCTCTTGCAGGTTTAAATTAATGCAAATGGCAGATTCTCTGTAACTCGAAGTCTTTAAATCATGATTTGGGACCTCAATAACTCAGTCTGAAGTTATGAGTACACTACTACAGGAGTGGGTAGATGAGTTTCTATGGCCTGCAATGTGCTGGAGGTCAGATGAGATGATCATGGAGGTGCCTTCTGATCTTAAAGTTTATGAGGTGTATTGTGAAAATAAATTCATTACTGTCTGTGAACTACTCAGTTCCTATAGTGAGGAGCACCACAAAAAAATAATTCTATATTTGTAGGAGGGCTTGAACAGTGTGGCCTGGGACTACACACTGAAAAATGAAGATAAACAAAATATTGAATAAGTGCTCATGAGCATCATCCATTCTGTGCACTGAATGAGGAGGAGGCTTGTGGGAAAACAAAGCATGCAGTCATGTCAGGACTGTGTCATAATGCATAGGCACAAAGGTGCCAAATTAAAGTGACATAAACACTGTTAATTCTGGTATTTCCTATCTTTTAAGTGATGGACTTTGCAACCTCAAGAATACTTTAAAGCATCTTGTGGGGGAAGAGAGGAGCGCTGGCTGCTAATTGTCTTTGGCACTAGCAAATGGCACATAACTGCACTTAAAACATCTTATTTTATACATAAATATATAAATGTCTATATTTAATACATTAAATATTCTATATTAAATATAATATATATATATATTTGATATAAATATATAAATTTATATATAACATATAATGTTATATATGTTTCATAATACATATTTAGTTTGAAAAATTAGTGCCTAATGTACCTTTTAAAGAAAAGTTTCAATTGTTGTTTTCTGTGGTTTAGCAATGGAATATTTAACTTTGCAACACGTTTATCCTTTTTTTAAAACAGGTTTTTACTTTTAATATTGGAGCTGAGTTTATAATTTAACAGACTCATTTACATTTGAAAATTCAGCTTTTATTTATTCAGCTATTTTCCAAACAGGCAAATGTTTTGCTTACCCCCTTACTTCAATACCCAGGGCCAGATCAAGGCCCAGGGGGTCCTCTCTGGCCCCCCCATTGCCATGGTGTGGTTTCTGGTTTGCATTGGAAAAAGGAATAGAGTCATTTGGGCTCCCTCAGCGTGCATCTATGCTTAGAAATTAAGTCGACTTAAGGAGGCTTAAATTGACTTAATTTACTCCATGTCTACACTGGGCTTTCCTTAATTCGACTTAAGCTGCTCCTTAAGTCAAATTAAAAAAAAGTTAGTTCGAATTAATAACACCTCATTTTAATTCGAACTAGCGCTTAAGTCGACTTTATTAAGTCAACTTAAGCCAGTGGAGATGTGGAGTAGTGCCTAGTTGGATCTTTTTAAGTCGACTTAAAATGTTAAGTCGACTTAATAAGGCCAAAAAGGGGCCACATCTGCACTTGAAATGTTAAGTCGCCTTTTGTTAAGTCGACTTAATAAGGCCAAAAAGGGGCCACATCTGCACTTGAAATGTTAAGTCGCCTTTTGTTAAGTCGACTTAATAAGGTCCACTTTAAGTCGACCTTATTAAGTCGACTTCATAAAGTTGACCTAACTTATCATGTGTAGACATAGCCTCAGAAAGGAACGGAAGAAGGTGTAACTGATGGACTACATGGAAATGTGGTATCTTGTTTTCTGTTGACATAGCAGGAAGTGTGATAGGGAATAATCAAGTCTCTGGTCTGCACTGGGAAAATGTGGGTGTGTTTGGCCCATCAGAGCTAGCTTAAGTGGAGGATGGTGAGGTTAGGTTTCTGGGCAATATTTGACGACTTGGTGGTAACTGGTGAAGGCTTGGAATGGCATTTTCAAAAGTATCTAAGTTTTTTAGGTTAAGTTCTGTTGACTTGTACTCCTAATTCGCCTAACATCTTGAAAATCCTGCTCTTGTAGCCTATACTGGAAATGAATGAGATTTTATATCAGAGTCGAAGGCTGAATGTGGACATGATCCAGAATTAAAGTCATTTGTGGAATCTTAACTATTGATATCATTTTCAGATACTAGATTTTTAGAACAGCACCATGGTAATTTAATGAACATTTATTTATAGGCTTTGGCCCAAACTAGAGGACTCAAGCCAAACACCCCTGAACTCTGGGATTATTAAAAAATTCAAATTAAGAATTCTGCAGATGGCTTCTATCTTCATAATGTGCCAAACCAAAATCCTAGATCTGAATATAATTTTGATGTGAGCCCATGTCCACTTATTTCCAGTCTGAAGTCTATCTTCACTAAGTTTTAGCCTGTGAATAAAAATTGCATTTATATATACATTTATATAAAATTGTTAGTCGTGCTAGCTCCACTGTAGATCTGTCAAAACAATCTAAAAAGAAACCACAGATAATAACTTGGCCAAGCTGTCCCCTTCCTCATGCAAGTATTTTTTAAGCTTGAGCAACTGAATATGCAACACTTCTGTTTAGTTAGCAGCTGTCAAAAAGATGAAAAATAAGCCATAGTTAATGTAGTCAGTCAATCACTTCTTTGAATGTAGTGTGAAACTCGTAAAGACATTTGTACTGAATGTTGATTTGTTTTATGGAAAAGTAACTGGGAGTTTTGTACAAGAGCAGGAAGGGCATTAACTAAGTAACAGCTCCTGTCACTTTAACAGGTATTCTGAGCACATGGAATTTGTAGGGAAAGCTGAGTTTGCATTTTGGGTGTCTCTGTGAAGTGTATAGTAGCATGCACCGAGAACTGTAGCTAGTGTACCCTTATTCCACAGAGTGATTTTGTGACTTCATCCAGTTGCTCCTTCCTTATCGATGGCAGGATCTCCCCTATCTCTATATACCAATCACATTCCCCTTGTAGGCAACTCACTTAGCCCCAAACTTGCACACACTTACACGTGCTCAGAGACAACCCAAACCTGCCCAAAGTGGGAGGCACAATTTAAAAGTTCATCTACCCTTGGAACTGCCTGAGTCATGCCCAGGCAGCCCCCTCTTACCCTTACTCTACCCTCCCAGAAAGCAGTGTCCCTCCCAGCTTTTGCTCCTGCCTTTTCCAGCAGCTGCAGTGCAAGGAGGGGGTCAGGCGGTACCATGCGACTGAATGGGGCCTGCCAACCCTGGCAGAAAACTGGGGGGGGTGAGGGGATGGTCCTGCATATGCTGCACCACTGTGCCACCTCTGTATGTGCTTAATTTCAATGGGTTATTTATATAGTTAAAGTTAATTGCATGTGTAAGTATCAGCAGGATCAGGATCTTCCTTTTTCTGTGCTGCAGTTCTTCATCTGCACAAAAAGGGTACCAGGGGTTTGAATAGCCTAATGCTGACTTGCCACTCTGTGCTAAGTTTCTCCACATGAGCCATGGTGGTGGGATCATTGATTAAGTACCAGGTGACTAGCCACTTAACAAGGGGATTCAGCTCTTGAGCTCAAGATGGTTAAGATACACAGAAAGGGGAAGAAACAGGAAGACAAGATAGAAGGCCCTATGGAACCCCAGTGGCATAGCAATGGGGAAAGCTCCTGGGCCCTGGGCTGCAGGGAGGGTGCCAAGTGGGGAGGTGGGGTTGCAAGGTGTTGGGTGGTGTGGAGCGCCTGTGGGACCACAAATGTGGGCTTGGCCCCTGGGTGCTGGCGGGCACCAGACACCCTCGCTATGCCCCTGAGGAACTCAGCATCTCAGAGAGGTGAGATCCCTTCTATCTTTTGCCCTATATCTAGGAAGAAGGTAAAATCCTTATACTGCAGGGGTGGGGACAGGACTTATATAGCACAATCTACATAAAGCAAAGGGTGTAGACTTGCCACAGAAATGTATGAGGACAGTAAGTAATCCCAGGTGAGGGAGCTCTGATCTATGATACTGTAACTATCTGCATTTTTAAATCTTGATTGTATGGTGCTAGATATTGGATAGATACCACTGGACAATTAAGGGCTCTATTTGTACACAAAAAAAGTTTCACCACAAGCTGTTTGCAAGATAAGCATTATTTATGGGCCTGCTCATAACTTCTCAGGTTGGTTTTACACCAGTAAAACTTGACTGATTTCAGTGGTGTAACTCCTGACATTCCCAAGTGTAAATGAAAGGAGAATAGGTCCCCATGTATTTCATCCCTGTTTCAAAGGAAAGCACCTCAGAACATTTTTCGAGGCAATCCAGTCTTTTCTATCTGGTAATTCAACTGTTATGATGAAGACCAGCAGCTGTTCAGTTAAATTCTGATGATATTTTGTGTGATGTGGAAACCTGCACAATAGGAACTGGGCTGAAACCCCAGCTTATTTCCCAAAGGCCAACACAGAGGTGGGTTTTACTTGCCTTTTAAATTCGTCTTGAATCTGTGGCCTGAAGATGTCATGTTTTTAGCCTAAATCATTCTAAGAATGTTATTGATGAATAAATAGAATGATGAAGTATCTTGACTACAAACTGAAGTATAATTTTCATGTACATGATATAGAATGATATTAATCTGTAAAAACTAACAAAATGGTAGTATTTTTCTTTCTATCTCTAACTCTTACAGTTCTTTGACACACTGGTGATATGACATTTATCAGATCAGTCATTTAATCAATTTTAAAATGTACCTATAAAATATATTATTTGACTGTGCATTTGCTGTTCACCTAGCTCTACTTCTACAATACTGTAGGGCTACCAAGCAGTGGAATCTATATATATTTAATGACAGGGTCATATTTAGGATAAATTATTAAGTCTTGACATTTTGCATTCTCTTTTCAAAGATCTAAAGGGGTTTCTGGACCGTTTTTAATAGGTAATTTCAAAATAGAAACTATGAATCTCAAGATGGCTATTGGGTAGAACTGTCACCATGATTCATGTGCAGCCTGAGACCATCAGTGAAATAAGTAGTGTGGTCTCAACTCACTTCCCTGCAGACATTAGCTTATAGCATGAAAACAATCCCATAGAAGACAGTCTCTGCAAATTCAATGGCTAGAGCCAAGCAAGCGTGAAGACTGAATCATCTGCTGAGGGGATGGTTTGCCTAGTTCAAGAAGAAGGTCACCTGTAAAGTAAAATCACATTACACTACTGCCTGCAGCCTATGTCATGTTAGTGAGCAGAGAGGTGTTCACTTTCTAGTCCCTCAGGTTTCATAAGCATCATTGTTTCTGATGTTATTTGCATATTTTAAACCATTAACTTGTGAAGTATCTTATAATGTAATATAACCAAGAAGTCCCATGGCACTTTTAGGGTATGTCCACACTGGAGCCTTAGGTCAACTTAAGGAAGGTTAAGTCGATCTACAGACTGCTGCGTCCACATTGGGCTTTTATTAAGTTGACTTAAGCGCTTCCTTTAGTTGACTTAACACCACTTCTTAAGGTCGACTTAATGCTTAAGTCGACCTTATTAAGTCGACTTAATCCAATGTAGATGGGAAAAGCCCTTAAATTGACCTAATTGTCCTCCAGGCTCTCTCCCAGAGCTACCCACAATGCACCACTCCTCTGTCGACCTAGCACCTGCCAGTGTGGACGCAGGCAGTCGACAGTGGACTCTCTAAGTCAACTTAACAAGGTCGACTTTAGGTCAACTTAAAGTCGACCTTGGTTAAGTTGACTTAACAGAGCCTCCAGTGTAGATGTACCCTTAAAGACTAACAAACTTATTTATCACATGAGTTTTCATGGGAGAAAATCCCACTTCATCAGACGAAGTCAACCTGCGTCCACAAACTCCTGCGTCCACATTGGGCTTTTATTAAGTCGACTTAAGCACTTCCTTAAGTCGACTTAAGCCAGTGTGGACAGGGTATAGCCCTTAAATTGACCTAATTGGCCTCCAGACCCTCTTGCAGAGTTCCTGGTCACTCCTCCGTCGACCTAGCACCTGCCAGTGTGGACGCAGGGCTGTGGATTCTCTAAGTCAACTTAACAAGGTTGACTTTAAGTTGACTTAAAGTCAACCTTGGTTAAATCGACTTAACGGAGCCTCCAGTATAGATGTACCCTAAAAGTGCCACAGGACTCCTTGTTTGTTCTGCTGAACTAGACTAACACAGCTACCCCTTTGGAAATTATATTGTAATATCATTCTTTGTTCCTTGGTTGTTTGGTTTTCCTTTTTGCTTAGCTCATCTACCACCTTCCACAAAGTCCAGTTCCTACTAATACCACATATTAGTGGCAAATGCACAATATCACAAGCTTTACTACCAAAACTCTGCATTTCAATACTGCACCATCTTGTTCAACTGACCCATATAGTCAGTTCATTTGTTTTCCCACTTTTATATGTATGTATCACTATTATGGATCATCTCCTTTGTTTTGTTACAGCCTGATCTTGTGAGCTGCTAGTTTCTCCTGATAGGTACCTAATACTGTCATCTTCCACTGTGATCAATGTAGTGGAAGGTCCTCAGTACTTTGTGGGATTAACCCTCAAGCCCCAATTCAGCAAAGCATTTAAGCACATTTCAGTCCCATTTGAAGTCAATGGGATTTAAGCACTTCCTTAAAGTAAAGCATGTGCTTAAATATGTTTCCAGAACTAAGTAGACTGAATCTAAGACAAAAAGAAAGAATGTTTGTTCTCTGTTGCTATGACTGTTCACTTTGACTCATCATAAAGATATTGGTAAATAATCCACTGACTACTTAAGGCAAGGCAGTTAAATTGGAGTCAGCCTGTTAGTCTCAGAGTCATTAGTAAGAAGTTCTTTGAATGGTGTCTCTGGACTTGCAGCACTGAAATGTAGATATTATATTTTCTATATAAACTGTTGAATCACCAGTGTGTCCAGTTGCTGAGCTCAATTTCACTAATATATAGAATGACCAGATGCCCTGATTTTACAGGGACAGTCCCAACATTCAGGGCTTTTTCTCCACCTCATCCTGATTTTTCATGCTTTTGATCTGGTCACCTTGCAAATATCTCATTTGAAGTAAATGTGTCACTCTGTAAGGTCAAGTGATCTCCTTATACATTTGCCTCCAATTCCAAGAGGAGCTACTTCCCAGGATTCATCTGAAGGCCCCACCATCTAATTCAGCTCATGATTCAGTCTTGTAATAAATACAGGGTAGGCAAGCCCAGCATCCACTCAGTTCTTTTGCTGTCCTCTCTGTCATCTCTTTCAGTGAAGTCCTCAGTCTTGATCATCTCTCACCATGAAGCCCACATGGAAGGGAAGAACGGGTTAGGACACTTAAGCAAAATCCTGACTGCTTGGGAATGTGCTCTTTACCACAAGGTAAGGGGTTTTTTTTTCTCCTTCTCTGAATTGCTTTGGGAACCTAATAACCGCCAAACCCAAGTTTATCTATTGTAAAGATGATCTCCCAAGTATTACTAAGAAGTTGTGACTAGGTATCCTAAGCAAATGAAGCTCTCTATAGCAGCACTTTTCCTTTTTCACTAATAAATGGAATAGAGACCTCTTTCTGCTCTGTTTCTTCTGGCCATAGATTTTACATATAACCTTTTATATTGATTCCAAACATTCAAGCTTGTGTAACTTTAGGCACACCTCATTTGGAATCCGATAGATGTTTTGCTTGAAATTGTCACAAATACAATGCATTATTAGCAACTTTTGATTTCCTTACCTGTCTAATCTGTGTCATTTAGGGCACCATTTGGTATGTAAACTTTACTCATAATCTGTAGTTTTGCAAGTAATCTCACTGAAATCAGGTGCTACTTACTTAAGTAAGGATTACTCATGTGAATCAAGGCTGCAGGATCAGACTCTATGTGATATGCAAAGAAAGAAACGCTATGCATCTTTAATTTTGTGAGGGACTCCACAATGTCCTCAAGGAAGAAATGAAAGCCAAAAAGAGAAGTAGAAAGGTGTTTGGAAAAATAATGTACAAACTCCCAAATGGAATGAAAAAATATTTGTAAATACAAAATTGAGGACAGCTAGGTTCAATTAGTACTGCAATAGGCTGAAACGTAAATGTCTGTATTGCTATCTATTAAAACTCGTGTACATTAGATTTTTCAATGAAGCACAGATTTTACACCAGGCATGTTGTTTTTCTTTTCAGCTCTGAAAAATGGAAAGCTTTTCTCATTTTGTTAGATTCTAACTGTAGTTCCATTGTGTAACAAATAGACATCTCTGAAAAGACTGGGTTTTTTTACAGTCAGTGATGCTCCCACATATGGACAGAACTATGGCCAAAATAATCAAGGAATTCCTAATCCCTTGTTGGCAAATTCTATGTTGTGAAAAATTCTGAAGATTATTTTAGTTTGCAAGTTAGATGACTTCTGGAGCCTCAGAACAAATGAATTCTGTTTTCATACAAACTGAGGCAAGCCCTTGACTTTTTTCAAGATCAATGCACAAGGTAAAATGAATAATCCCTTGAGTTTGTTGTTTGTTTCTTTGAAGGTCATGTTCCATTCAGTATGTTCAAAAGTGCTAGTGTTATTCTGCTTCTTGTATGTGGAATGGCAGAGTCAACTTACTGGGCAAGCACTATGGGGAGGATGTGTCCATGGCTCTGCAAATGATTTAGCTCCCTTACCTCCTCAAGAGTGGGAAAACCATACTACTGTCCTGAGGCTGCAGAAAATTGCTATGTAACTATCCTGAGCTCTGGAGTGTTACATTTCTTCCTCATGAGCCTGACCTTTGCAAGGTTTGCTGGACTGGCCCAAAGGCTATCTTCATACTGGCACAAATCAGCCCCTCTTGCAGTAAAAACCAGGTGAAGAAATCTCTGAGGGTTTCCTTGTTGAGATTTTCCTCTATGCTGACCACTGAGGGTGAATACTCTGGACAGGGCTATAGTGCCAGCCTTCAAGACTCAAAGATCCTAGTGGATGCATAGAAGCCCAGAGCCATCCATATGGAGGCTTCATGTTCTTCCACAGACTATAGTCCTCAACTGAAGCCCTTCCCCTGATTGCGTGGCTCCCTTTGATGCTGGTAAACCAGATGCCAACTCTTCCCAACTCTCTAGGAATCATTTGAGCACTGACAAACTCATAGACACCAGACCAGCTCACCTGTATGTTAGTTTTGTTCAAAGTAGGTAGTAGTCTTCTAAGACTGTAGTTAGTATTTAGACTCTCTGAAACACGTCAGTTTTTGTATGTACTGATCTCACGTGTAAGGTCTGTATTCCACGCTATAAGGAAATATGTAAGCTTTTTGCTTTATTACTTTGAAAATGTTTGCTCTGAACTTGTGAACCCAGGCATGGAAATCATCTTGCTCCCACCTAGTCCGGAGGCCTATCAAGATTAAAGAGGCCACTAAATGATTGGTGAATGGTCCTCCTATCACACCTTTGAAATGCTATATGCAGAGATCAGAAGGCTAAGTTTGAAAGATAAAACAGGGTCCCCAATTTTTTTTTCATATCTTTGCTGTTCAAACACTCAGAGAACCAGAGATACTGAACTAAGGCAGAGATCCTTATAGCTCTGTCATCTTTGGGAAACACAGATAGTAACTCACTTGTGTGTACATGTTTTGTTTGCTTGCTTGCTTTAACCTGTAAATAGATATCTTGTTTCTTTTTCCTAGTTAATAAAACTTTGTTAGTTTACTACAGGATTGGCTAGAAGTGTTGCCTTTGAGATCCATGGCACAAATTGATGTGAAGTATGTAGTTGGTCCCTTGGGACTGGAAGTAACCTGAATATCTTGTGATCTTTGGAATATGTGACCAGTTATCACTAAGTACAGTTTGCCTGGGTAGCAAGATAAACTGGAGAGCTTAGGAGCACCATCTATGACTCTATGTCAGGACTGTTAGAGCAGTCCAGGAGTTCACACTTGTTACTGGGTTGGTGAAATCTAATTATAGCACATACCATCAGTTTGTGGTTTCTGACCTGTTTCTGGACAGTCTGCCCTGATGTTGGCACTCGGGCTGATGAACCCCTCCAGACAGCACAACAGCTCCCCTTTCTGTGAAGCTCCCAAGACCCCTAGTGTGGATTACAATATTGGCAGCTCTCCTGATTTTTTGGTTTTTATCTAAAGTCTTGCCACTTTTGGTATATTTCTTAAGGGTTAGGATTAGTTTCTGAAATAAGGAGATAACAGAATAGGATTTTAATTTTTTTTTAAATAAGTCAGTCTCTTGCCATGATTGTTGAGGAGAAAAACATGATCTGATTGCAACCTACGAGCTCAGGAATCAGACAGCACAAAGAACTCCAAACTTTTTTTAAAAAAAATCTCATGATGTTTAAGCCAACCTCATGATTTTTGGGGACCTGACTCATGACTTTTGAATGCATAGGTCTGGCAACATTGTGGTGGTCTTCTCCTGGAAATGAGTGGCCCAGATGTGGGGTGATCATGTGCATCCCATCCAGTGCTTCCCGCAGCCTGCTCGTTCCCTGCAATCTATACCTTCTGCTGTCAGGTAACCCCAGAGTCACAGAAAGACTTTGTTCCAGAGGAGTAGCCGTGTTAGTCTGTATACAGCAAACTAACAAGCATCCTGTGGCACTGTAAAGACTAACAAATTTCTTCAGGCATAAACTTTGGTGGGCTGCATCCCACTTCATCAGATGTGTTAGACTTTGTGTTGCCCAGTTGGGTGAGCAGAGTAAGTAAACAATGCAGAAGGGAGAGCTGAGCCATTATTGCATAGAGAAGGGTTAATGCAAAAGCAAATGATCCTCTCCATGCACAGGGTGAGGAGGAGGTGTGTGTGAGGGAGGATGACAAAGACATTGGCCTAGAAAGGTCTATTCTTTCTTTTACTTTTTAAAAAATCCAGCTGTTGGCCTAATTCTCTCTTTTAATAACATTTTTGGGCTGAAAAATAGAAGCTGGGGATTGAAGACCTGTCAGGAACCAAATCTGGTAATATGGTTCTGTAATTTGGTGAATGCAGATGGATGATGATATAACCTGTTTATGAACAGTAGCCTCTATATTGCTTAGCAATGACTTCATGCCTGAAGAATCCTTGTAATCTTTTTTCTCAATTGATTGCTTTATTTTTCTCCCACATAAATGTCATGTAAGTATGTGATAATAGGAATGTCAAAGATAAGAGCCCTATATCTTTGCTTTCCTTTTATCCTCAATTTCCCCCAAGGAGTAGGCCCTTCATTTTTGTTGTATTTGTAAAGAAGTTGGATTTGACTACAAAATCTGATCCCCATAAGTCATCTTTCCACTAAAAATTGAGGGGATGAGGAAGAGAGAGATTCCAACTATACATACTTCCAAGAGCAACTCTGTAATATGCTAATCACCAAGATAAATCATGAATATTAATCAGCGCTTCCTCATATTGTATCAACCTCATTGGAGCACCTTACTTAAATGAAAGCTTAAATTTTGTAGAGTAGTGCCAGGATGATGTGCACTTTAAGCCTGGGAAAAATCCTTGGGTACCTACAAAGACCCCAAAGCAGCTTAATTCTTGTTAATAATTTTTACATTAATAATATGCCTTTAGCCCAGGCAGAGATGTGACTTATTGAGTTGACATATTCATGCTACTTTTGATATAGCTAGCTCAAATAATAGCAGCAGTCAACCTGTGGCAGGGAAGTGTACCATTGGCTAGTCAATCAAGTATGTATCAGGGTTCCCAGGGAGGTTTATTCAATGATACCTCTGATTACAGTGTAGACATATCCTGAGTCTCTTTTCACTATGCTGGCAGTGTAAAGGGACCTTCAAATGTACTTTTATACTCACTTTAAGGAACCTTAGTATAAATGAGGCTTCCAGACACTATGTCATCTGAGAAAAGTGGGAAGGAACTAAACAAACCAAGTATTCTGGGTCAAAATACTTTGTCCACTAAGTGGAAAAGGTGAGTGGGGCAGTGGTGTTGCTGGCTTCTCATTTGCAATGTGTGCATCCATTGATTAGGTAGGAAAAGGTAGAAGCAGGCACCTGCCAATACAGATGTAGCCAGCTCAGCAGACAGGCTTGCTCTTTGGAATTGAGAATTCCATCTCTCAGCTCTAACAGTTTTGTGGGGAGCAATCTCCTTTTATTTGGGCTTTGCTTCTTCTGTAGCATTATACCCCAACTTTTATTAATATATAAAATCCATAACTTTTTAAAAAGAGAGGTGCTAGGGAGTGGTTGGTGTTGGATAGGGTCTTTGTGTTTTCCTGGTGTCTAAAAATAAGTCATAGCTAGAATCATTTTAGAAATACTATTGCAAATATCTATGGCTTAGATCATTGCTGTGTAGCTATTGTTATTTGTTAACTGCTGACAGTGTGCTTAGGGCTGTACAAATCAAAACACAAAACTGGCTCTGACCTTGGAGGGCTTTCAATCCAAGAGTTCATTCCTTCAGGCACATCTTTGTTCACATGAAGCACCCTATAAACATCAGCTGGAGCAGCGCTTATGTGAGTAAAGCTATTTATGCACAAGCTGGGAGGATCAGGCCCTAAAACACTGACAAGACAAGATACACTAGAAGACCAAGAGGAGGAAATAACTTAGAATTTGATCTTTATTTTTTCTAGTAGTTATGATTGAATAATGTAACATTTATTTTAGCAAGATATGAAATTGGGAAGTAATGCTTGCATAAGTACTACACGATTTCTGAAATATTTACTTTTCCTTTGCTAGTAAGGACAAGTATGTAATGTATCTGTAATATACATATAAACAGATTATGGTAGACTGACAAAGCCAAGACATTAGTCTGTAATTCACATTACTGCTATTTAAAAAATGTGGCATGAGCTAAGGAAAGGAATGTCTTTCACATTAGATTTTAAGGGCTTTTGTCATTTTGAGTCTGATTTCCTCCAAGAGTTAATTTGCAAAGCATGCATGTTTTTATTTAGTAAAATCACTAATCTATTTGCTTTGTTTCTCTGGCTACAGGAATTCATAAAACAAGCACCACATGATGGCGCTCTGGTTGTGCTGAAATTAATGGTCTTTTCATTTTAATGAAACTAATTCCTTACAATTTTCGTGTGGTTTAAAATATATACATATATTTAACACACCCTCCCCCCCCCCCACACACACCCTCTTTCCCCTAGAATCTGTCATGTGTCATGGAGCAACTCTGTCTTTAATGTCTTCTCTGCCTTCCCCTGGGCTTTTCCCCTACAGCCTGAGCCTAACAGGGTTGCAAGAGACTTCTATTCTCTTGCCCACAGTTGCAGCCACTTATGCACTGAATGGGAAGCCACAGCCACTCTTCCCACAGCAGTACCTGTGCAATGGTGAACAACAGGGGGCTGGTTTAATGATGCCTCAAACCCCTCCTTCTGAGTTTCTCCTTTTCTCTATTTAGTAAGATACTGGCCCTTTCCTGTAGAAGAAGGGTTTCTGCTTCATTTAGAAAGATATAGATTTGCTAGAAATACCAAAGTGCAGAAAGGGGGTCTTGTAGTCACACCAAAAACAGTAATAAGCAAAAGGAGATATACGTCCATTAAGCAGACTTTATGGCTATGTCTACACTTACTAAAGTTAGTTTGAATTATTTAATTTTAGTTAGTTCGAATTCGAACTAGCATGGCCCCACTAGAATGCTAGTTCGAACTAAGCAAGTGCCATGCAGGGCACTTGCTTAGTTCGAATTAGTCAATCGCATTAAGGTCAATGTGCCGGTTAGTTCGAACTAAGCGCTTAGTTCGACCTAACATGGCCACATTGGGTTAATTCAAACTAACTAGTTTGAATTAACCATTAGTTTGAAAAGTATAATCAAATTTATTAGTTTGAATTAAGGAAGCCCTTAATTCGAACTAATGAAAGCCTAGTGTGGCCAAGGCTTAAGTTAGTTCGAATTAAGCTTCCTTAATTCGAACTAACTTGCCAGTGTAGACATAGCCTATGAGATGGAACTGCTTTAACTTAGGGCCTGATCCAAAGCCCAGAGAAATCCGTGGAGACATTACTAAGGGGCTTTGCGTCAGGATCTTAAAGTTGAAAGATATCTAACATTTTTCTTTAGGAAGAGTCCTACCACATGGTGAAGACATCAGTTTCATTATAACTGTCCGACTTATAGCTCTTGTCTATTGGCTAATGTGTCAGACACACTTATCAAATCTCTGAAGAGCTCTGACTCACAGTGAAGAATGGGAAGAGGAATGCTGTTCAAGTAGTATCAAGGAGTGGTGAGTGGAATGCTAGAATGTGATCATGGAAGCTTTTTCTCTTGGACACCAAGTAAGCAAATACAACATTTCTAGAGTAAATAGTGGTCTATTAATTATAAAATATTGATATTATCCCACTGCTGGTTTAATCCTTCATGCGCATAGGCCTGTCTCACTACAACCTGTTGTCTGGGCAGGGAGAATGAGACAGTTCTTCAGAGTCTAAAAATTCTGTCCTTCACATCTTTGCTCTGGCTGGCCCTGTGGTGCAATGGTAGCCTGTCTGACTCCCGCTCAGAGGGTTGTGGGTTCAAATCACAGCAAGATGAGGCTATAGTTCCTTGATCTCAGGTGGTATTTTTGGTGGAAGCGTTCCCTTCAAAATTGAGTAGAGCAGCTGCCCCTTGATGATTGAAAGGAGCTTCCTTTTCACTGAAGTCACTGATGTTAGTAGAGACAGATTTAGGTTCCTGTTAGCCAGAAAAACGTTATTGCAGATGGTGCAATCGTGACTTTCACCTAAACATGTGTGCTGGCTCCTCGGAGCTCCTGGCCGGCATTTGGGATAGTGCACTTTTGTAACATTATCTGTAGGCCTGCATGCTCCTTGATCTTTAAAATGATTTTAACCAACAAGACTGTATCCTATTAAGCTGTTCAAAGTCTGCCCGTTTCGTTAGGATCTATATAGGGATAAAAAGTGTGGAAATTCTGAGTTGGAAAGCAAAATGAAGATCAAAGGAACAGAGTTGGAAATCCCTATTCAGGCAAACTTCCACTGACGTAAACAGGAACTTGTCTCTGTAATGACTGACGAAAGAGCTTAGGCTTTGGTCCTAAGTTCTGGTATGTCCACACTGTGTAATAAAAGATCTGCAGAGGGCCCAGGTCACCTGACTCAGGCTCACTGCTCTCTGGCTGCAGGACTAGAAAAATCGCAGTGTAAATGTTTGGGCATGAACTGGAACCTAGGATCCGAGATACCACAGGGGGAGGGGTCCCAGGGCTCAGGCTCCAGCTTGATCCTCGATGTTTACACTGCAGTTTTACTGCCGTGAAACCTGAGCCTGGTGACCCTGTGTCAGCTGACCCAGGGATCTGTTATCTCAGTATAAACTTATCCTTCAGCCCACTTTTGTACATGTGTGAGGGGTGCACCAGGCACTTGCTGCCTCCTGCTGCTTTGGCCCACCACTACGGAAGCAGCATCTGGCTGGAAAGAAAGAACAGTGACTTCACACCTCCCAAGAATGCGTAGAGAGGCTTCCCGTGATCAGCTGCAGGCAGAACCAGTGAGTTTTGGTCCTCCAGCACCTAGACTAGCCAAGAGGACTTGCCGGTATTCCACGTGGGTTAGCACAGGGGTGTGTATTACTCAGTCAAGTCTTGGTGATGTGGGCTATATCAGGGGCTTCATTGCTGAGGAGGTTGTGCATTGTTTGTTTTTGTCAGCAATAGATCTTGCACTGATCACAATGATCTTGATGTTCTGTGTTGTCTGCCTCTGGGCTGTGCCCGAGTAATGGTCCAGTGCAGCATGTAGGTGTCAAGTGTCTGCAATCTGGCTTCTTATGTTGGCTTTTCTGTTTCCTTGGATAGTCCCTCCCCATTGCAACCGTGACAGACAAGGAAGTGGATGGGCCAAGTGTCTGATTTGCCAGATGCCATGGGGAAGGTATGGCTGTTTGGAGCAATAACCTACCTGAGTCATGGGAGTGGAGAGAGCAGGTGCAATGTGTTCCTGAAGTTATAGTGGAAGCATGGTGGCATAACAAGAATGGAAATAGTGATCATAGTAATCATGATAGGCAGGGTCAAGGGCAGAAAGAGCAAGTGTCACTGGGATCAGACATCCCCTTCCGTGAAATAAGCTGTTGTCGTGCTACCCCTCTTACTCGTGCCTGCTTTATCGGAGGTGGGGAGGCGAGGGGAGAGCACTCGCTATTTAGTCTGTAAAGAACTGTAAAGTGGCCTCCTGCCCATCAGGGGCAGTGAGGCTGGAAGAGAGAGAGGGCTCGGGATTCCTCCCTTGTAAGAAAACAGCCCTTTGGCAGCCTCGCTGCAGCGTTGGGGGTGGGGCTAGGGAGGAGTCAGAGCCTCACTTCCACATTTAAGAAGAATTTTCATCTGTTTCCAAAATCTTCTTCAAAAAGTGAAAGGTGGCAAGTGGCACCTCCCAGTTATTTCCAGCAGTGCTGGCCACCTGCAGGGCTACTGGAGCTGGTCCCTGCCCCTGCTGTGCTTTTGCTGAAGGGAGGGAGGAGAGACTATGTCACTGCTCCCCTCCACCTGTATTCTAAGCCTACTTCTCTGCAATGGCAGTGGATATTTCAAGTACTAAGTTCTAATAACGGGGGGGGGGGGGGGAAAGACTTCATGGCAACTCTCAGACTTGCTTTGGGACCCAGCACTTTGCTCAGCAGAAAATCAAGTCAAAGGGCAAGATCTAGTGTAAAAACTCATTTCAGTAAATCCTGGGGAGATAGTAACTATCTTGGCATCTCTAGCTGGTTTCTGAAAGCAAATGACTGCTCTCACTTAATACTATTAGCCTGAATATAAATTGTCAGTATTAAAGACTAACTCAGTATGTCAGCACAGGGTATTTCCTAACATATTAAGACAAGGTGGGAGAACGACAGCAAGTGACTGAGGACAGCTCTAGAAAATGAGGGTTGGAGAGTGACAGAAAATAGAGAATCTGATAGGGCTGGGGGAGGAAGAACACCAAACAAGCAATGACTCGGTCAGAAAAAATTACTTTTAAAGGGGGACAAAGAAATACTAAACAGGGAACAACAATGTAAATGAAGGAGAGACACCAAACGAAAACACTGCATGAAAATCAGGAAAGGCTATATACATATTAACTATCTATTTAGGTATTTGTACTGCACTGTTCAGGTACCTGCACAGCACCCATTGCTGTGCTATCTGAGCAAGCAATAGTAACAGCACCAAAAGGAAGAGATTCTTTGGTGCCAGCAGTAGCAGCATGCAGAAACAGTCACCTATAATTTTGTGGCAGCCTTGTTTAATGCTACAGCTAGAAATTCAAATGCCTTGTACCCTGACTCAATCCAGCTCCCGCTGAAGTACACAGAAACACCCAGATTGAGCATATACATGAAATGGGGTGTTCAAAATGGAGGAGAAAGTCAGGGTTAGGCTCAGGCCTGTTCTGAGTTAGGAGAATCAGGTTGCTGGTATTTAAGGGATGGAGAGAAACTGCTGCTTGGGGACAGAAAGTTGTTAAATTTCTATTTAAAACTGCACCATAAAGAATTTGCAGTGAGGCATATTGCTTTGTGCAGTTAGCTAGGTTACACTAGATCATGTATACTTGTCACCACTGTATATTAACATAATCCCTATTACGGTTCCTAGAGTAAAGCAGGTGGCCCAAGCTTCTGCTCACTCTTCATATTGCTCTCCACATCATAGTACAAGTGCCTGACAAATCTCAAAAATAATACAAACGATCTCATTTTCTCTCTACCTGTCCCCAAGATGAAGGGAAATTTGTTTGTCTCTTAGCCTGAGTGTATGATTATTGCAGGAAAGCCAGCTTGAAGAAGTGTGCTTTACATTTTGTTCTGAAGGCTCATGCTCCTTGATGTGTTCCGGATGGGAGCTCCATAGTTGTGGGACAACTGCCAAGAAAGCTCTCTCTAGCATTTGCTAGTCTCATACTTGCAGCTGTCAATGCCATTCTTCCAGGAGAGCGTAGCCGTTGAGAGTTATCATAGCTGTAGAGTGCTATTATTCTGTTGTAATTATAGTACATAACAAGGATGTGGAATGTTAATAATACCTTTATTAATACATCCTACTTAGCATTACCAAATAACATTAATCCATAAAATGCATTTAACATTAATAGAATCATGGAAGATTATGGTTGGAAGGGATCTCAGGAGGTCATCTAGTTCAGCCCCCTGCTCAAAGCAGGGCCAACCCTAACTAAATCATCCCAGCCATGATTTTATCAAGCTGGGCCTTAAAAACTGCTGAGCATAGGGATTCCATCACTGTCCTAGGAAACCCATTCCAGTGTTTCACCACACTCCTAGAGAAAAAGTTTTTCCTAATAACCAACCTAGACCACCCTTACTGCGATTTGAGACCATTGCTCCTTGTCTGTCATGTGCCACCACTGAGAACAGTCCAACTCTATCATCTTTGGAACCCCCCTTCGGGTATTTAAAGGCTGCTTTCAAATCCTCCCCTCACTCCTCTCACATTGTACCTATGTACAATGGGGCAAAGGCTGAGCTCCCTGGCATTGGGCAAGGGGTGCCCCCCCTGCCCCCATGGACCTGCCCTAGGTCCTCCTAGCCCCTAGAAGTCAACCTAGAGCATCCAGAGTGGATGCTCTAGGTCGACTTTGTAAGTTCCCCTTTAAGTCGACTTTAATTTTAAGTGTAGACTCACTAAGTCAACTTGATTAAAGTCGACTTAAAATTACAAGTGTAGACATAGCCACTGTGTCCTGCAGGGAGGCTTAAGCCGGGGGTGGGGTGGAAATTAGCAATTCATGGCCTCTTTGGCTTATCTGGATAATCCCAAAGTCCTGGGCCCCAACCCTCAGGCAGGGTGATCAAGTAGACTGTAGCCCCAGACCCTCAATCAGGGCCATTCTCGCCAGGTATATTGCTCACCCTGCAGAGGGCTAGAAATGATCAGGCCAAGGCCTTTAGGCAGAGTGGGGCAGGGGAAGGGCAGCCATTTCTAGTCCTGTGTAGGGCAAACAAATAGTTCAAAGCCCAAGGCAGGATGAACACCCCCAGGGTCAGGGTAGAAATGGGGGAGGGGGACACAGGCCCACCAAACTCTACTGCATCCCAACCCAGAGCCCTAGCTGTGGTGAGGCATCCCACCAGTGAGTCAGTGGGGCTCCAACTGAAACTCACCAACTTGGTTGCAGGCCCCAATACAGCCAGACTCTCATCTGGCTTCCCTATGCTCCTTCCTTCCCGCCTTTCCCTGGAGTACCTGACTTGCAGAGCCACCCTCAGTCTCTTCAGGTATTCAGCTGGGGTAAATGCCATAGCCCCTTGATGTTCTCTCCCAGCAGCAGGTTCAGTAACTCTGCAAGGTCATGGCAGATTGCAGCTCCTCTAGGTCACATAGCCCTGGTATCATCTTGAGTTCACAGGGAGTGGGTAGCTCAGGCAGCTTCTCCAGGTCACAAGGCCTAGAGGTCTCCTCTGGTTTGCAGGGCTCAGGTAGCTCCAGCTGGTCCTCATCAGGGCAGCAGGCAGGCTAAGAGCCCAACACCAAGGGAGAGGCATCCTTCTCCCTCAGCTAGCCTCTTCCAGCTGAGTTGGGAGGCCTGACCTTTGTACCTCCCCTTCCTGCCCTGCCTTTCTACTACCAATCAGGTGGGACACCCCTTCCTGTTTTCATATTAGCTGTCCCCTGAACTTAGTTGGATCCGGGTCCAGTGCCTCCTCCCCTTAGGCTGGGCAGGGTTTTTAGCAGTGGGTGGTCCCGGTCCCCAAATAGAACCTGTCAGGTGGGGGTGGACTTTCAGGTTCTACTCCCCCTACGGGGTTGGCCCTTCCTCGCTGTCAATCTCTGAGGGAGGCATCATCTGCCAGCTGCTACAGAAGGGCAAGGAGTTTAGACTTCCAGGGATTGTTTAGAAAGGACTTCTAGAATCAGTTGCTTGTGGAACAGCAAGATTTGGCCCTTTGGTTGCTAGAAGGGCTGGAAGCAGTTGGAGGCCAATCAGAGCCCAGCAGGCCAGATAGAAAGGACCGGCTATCTCTGTCGGTCACGTTTTAGCATCATCCTTTTCCAGACTAGTAGACCCAGATTATGTAGGAACTCAGGATAAATGCCATCTTTTCCCACTGCTTTTTCCTAGTTTGATGCAACCATTTGCAGCCATGAATCTTCTTACTTGTGAACAGTCCAGGCCATTGGGACGATGGAGTATATGTAGCCATCCCTTGCTGGAGTTGATGAGGGACTTGTCTGTCATACTGTTTGTCTACTGGCTGTTCTGATGTCCACAAAAGTTTAGCAGTGATGGCACTGGCTTTCACCTGTGACCGACTAGCACGTGTAGAACTGCAGCCCCTTGGTGTCTCAACAGGTATACTGCTTTAATGTATGCAGTTTAGACCTTCTACACATTTTCACCATTTCCACAGTGATGCCTGGAGGATTTTTCCAGTTTCTGACTCTCTACGCTCATCATATTTGTGGAGAAGCTCTTGGCTCTCTGCAATCCATTGAGGAGTGTATGATGATATTTATCCCCAGGGGATGTACTTTGTGGAGGAGATTTGGAGCTGCTACAGTGCTCCTACATCAGAGTATTCTCCCCAGTGGCAGTGAAAGTTACTCACTCTTTTTGAAGTTCCAGCATGATGTCTGTTTTGAGTGGAGGACTGGGATTTGAATACCAGTGTGGGTCAGTACTGGTCTGTCTTGCCTCTTTGGGAAGGTATCAGACGAGCCATGATGCAGGTATCTGCAAGCCTGTGTCATCTTTAGAGATGAATGTTGTCAGGGCAGTAGCCTCTGCCGCATCTTGCAGAATAGAAAGTGGCACACTACTTTGCATAAAAAAAGGAAGAGCATATCATTTGCTGATGCCCAGTGTGTCACTTCTTCACCGGCAGTGTTGTTTGCTGAGTTGCCTTATTATGTGTGTGGTGACTATTAAAGTTGCCTAGAAATACAATAGGATCCTGTGTGATCAGCAGAGCTGGTTGATAACACTGTGTATCAGATGGTTTATATAAGTTAATAATGGTAAACTTGCCAATGCTCACGGAGATTGTAGTTATTTCTCTGTGCACTGTAGGAAGTAAGACCGGATATTTGTTGATCCCTGCTATGTACATGACATTTTTTCCGTGGTTATTATTGATTTTTGTAGCAACAGGCTTTTTCTTCTTTTGCAACCTAGGTCTCTTGGAGATGAGGATGTTGATGTTAGTCATGTTCAGGATTTTCTCCAGATACTCTCACTTGAACTGTTAGAGGCCATCAACATTCAACTGGTAGATTTTTTACCCCAGGTCCAATTTGCCTAATATGTTGACTCTGAAAAGATAGGCTTATTTTGTTGTTCTTTTGATTGGGAAGTTGACTGGTGATGTTTGGTCATCTATTTGAAGATGATAATTGTGGTTTTCTGCTAAACAGGGTGGACCACATGAAGGTTGTCATCTTCCATCTTGGAGAATCCCTCTGATATAGGTGCAGTGTAGTGGCTCTTATGTTAGCCCTGACCCTCAGTGCAGCAGAAGGGATGTCCAGAAGAAAGAGGGCATAGCCAGAACTCTATAAATAAACAGCTGGAAATAAGGTAGATGGTTCCTGAGGTTGCTCTATTTTAAAATAAGAATGTAAATGATCCTAGTGGGCACCAAACCCTTGTATTGAGACAGCAAAAGATAGCTCTGGCCATCTCCATCACTGAGCACAACTCAGACCAGAATGGCCATTAATTATAATTCCACTATTTAATTTGCAGAGGTCTAAGCACTACAGGCTATATAGTGATTTAAAACCTCTGTCTGTTTTTTGGGGAGGAGATGACTGAAAAGAACCAGTGAGGCAGTGGGCCTGATTCTCCACTGCCTTACATCTTCCACATATAATCATTTACACTGTGCAAAGTACATGTAAAATTGTGCCAAATCAGAATGCCCGGTGCCTTCAGAAAGTAACAGGGAGCTCACACAGCTGCAGCAGCTTCTGCTTGTTTTGTCTGGGTGCAACACACACTCCTCTGGCTCTGCTTTTTTAAGGACTGTCACCACTTGCACTAACTGAAGACTATAATTTTCAGCTGTGTTTTTTGTTTCTTTCAAAGGAAAATATCAGTATAATATAGATCCTTTATAGCAGCATTAACACACCTAGAGAGAGAGAGAGAGAGAGAGTTTGTGGTGGCATCTCAAGGCCCAGTCAGATATAGTTGTTCTTGGCACTTTACATGTACATAATGATGTTCTTTGGCCCAACAGGTTTACAATCAAAGTTCCCTAGTCTTGCAAACATGTATCCATGTCCTTAACACTAAATATCGGTATCATCCATTGGCTTCAGCGGGACTACTCGCACGCTTAGAGTTAAGGATGTGGTTGCATAATCAGGATCTTAATAATTTATTTTTTTCTCCTTTCCTCCCCACCCTCTGGATTATTGAAAGTCAGCACATGTATATGAAGAGTTGTTTTTGCCCTTCGCTCTTTAACTATAATTCCTCAGCTAGGCCCTGAGAACTATGTGAGCAGAGCCCTGCACTACAGTACATTGAATCCAGCAGAATTCTACCTATGTAAAGGATCAGGGCCTTGGGTGTTGTTGAGACTTGGTGGTGAACAATAAATTTGTTAGTCTTTAAAAGTGCCATGGGGCTCCTTGTTTGATATGATGGATGCTCTTTAACCCGTTCAGTGCAATTGATTTAATTTGTAGTTATGTTTTCCTCATTCATATAAATGATTTCTAAGTAACAGCAGAAAATTGACACCAGTTATTATTAATGACTGTGCTATTGATTCATTTGCTGCTCACAACATGAATTTTTACTTTTTTCGTTGTGAGGTAGATTTAGATCTGAAGAGGTCAATTTTGTGTTGAAAGGTTAGTCATTTTGTCACCTATTATGTACTTATTTAATAATGTCATAATATTCTCTTTGGGCATATTTTTCTCTTTAATTAGTGTTCCATAATACTTTCTTTCAGAATTTTATGCAAACTGTTTCTCCTAACTCTAGTGTAAATTAAATATTTAGTCTTCGATTAAGAATTTGGAGACTATAAATCCACCTTTCTGAAACTAAAAGAGAGAGACTAAATAGGATTTTCAGATGTGCTGAACCAATGAGAGTGGCATATGCTTGGCTTCTCTGAAAATCAGGCTTTTAAATTTGCTTGGTTGAATGAGAGGAAGCATTATAGATGATTGCTTGGTAACCTGGGCCCATTCAAACAAAAAGTATTTCATGCCAAGCTCATGTAAACAAACATGGAATACCCATCTAAAAATAAGGAATACAAGGACATATCTATAAAATGGGAACTTTATCCTGGAAAACTGTGACTCTAAGAAGGATTTAGGAGTACTAATGGGCAAGCAACTCAATATGAGCTCCCAGTGTAATACTTTGCCAAAAAGGGCTAATGTAATACTTGGTTGTAAAAACAAGAGCAGTGAATAGGAGAGAGAGGATTTTATCTCTGAATCCAGCACTGATGAGACCTATACTTGCATCCAATTCTGTTGTTCAGCTTTTTCAAAAAGATTAAAAAAAAATAAATTGGAAAGGATGCATAAAAGAGCCACATTATTTGAGGGTTGGTAAAAATGCCTTGTGGTTAGAGATTTAAAGAGCTCAATCTAGTTAGTTTTGCAAACCACTTGATAGGACTTGGTTAGTGTGTAAGTACATTCACAGGCAGAAAATATTAGGTAATAAAGAGCTCTTTAATCTCATTGAGAAAAGTATAATTGGAACTGAAGACTGGAAGCTGAAGAGAGCCAAATTCAAATTGGAAATAAGAATGCATCTTAGCAGTGAGGATGAATAACCATTGGAAGAAATGAAGAGAAGTGGTGGAGTCTCTATTTCTTATGTCTTCAGTTCAAGATTAGATGCCTTTCTGGAAATTAGGCTTTATCCAGACTAGCTATTCAGCTCAATACAGGGTTAACTAAATGAAATTCTATGGTCTGTGGTATACCGGAGGTCAGACTAGATGCCTAATGGTCCCTTTGGCTTTATACTCTGTGAACTGTGTTAAGATTAAAGAAGGTTGGGAATCAGAACTTGGATTTTAATTACTTGCTGTTTTGCTGACTTGCCATGTGACAGTGGGCAAACAATTCTCTTCCCCCTGTACTTCTGTTTTTCCATCTGTAAAATAGTTATGCAACATTATCCCTATTGAACAGAGGTGTTTGTCAGTTTTGATTATTTTTTACTGTAATGTGCTTTGAGATCCTTGGATGAAAAGCATAGTAGAAGTATTAAATATTTATTATATAAACTGTCCAGAATTCCAGTCTGTTTTCATATTGGGCTGTGGTGGAAAAAGAGAAGGGTTGAAAGAAATTTTGGTCTGTTGAAGTTAGTGACAAACTCCTGTGGGTGTCAGCTGGAGCTAGGATTTCACCCACAGTGAAAAAGGTGTACTGGTCCTATGGGTGAATGAACTTGTATTTACCTTTTCATATGAAATATCAGGTGAGGAGTGTAAGCTGACCCTGAAGCTTATTCCCTCTTCACAAGTCTTAGGGAACAGGGTTGTTTTTACCGGTGTTTTTTGTGGTTTATATGGTGCTAATTGTTGTAATTGCTGTGTTAGACCATTGCCTCTCAGAGGACAATGGCTAAGAGACCCTTTGTCTGTGAATTGCTTCAATAGAATTTGAGGTACATTTAAAATATTTGATTTGCTACAAAATTATTTTTGCCTTGTTTACTCCTCTTGAGAAGGCTGGTCTAATTCGTTTCCTTGCCAATACTATAACTTTATCTGCTTTTATATTAATGATTTCATACTGAGATGAAATTTCCCTCTGGGTGTGAAGTCATATATTTGTGGGTGGGTTTTTATTGCTTTACATACATTATGGGCAGTGGCTCATGCATACAATACAACTTCCATGTAAAAATTTACAGTCCAGTAGTACATTGAATACAGAAAATGCTTCTGAGATACTGGAATAATACTAATTGCTAAAAAGATAATAAAGAGGATGTCTTTTTTATTATAGAAAGGAAAGCCTGTTGTAGGGTCATCTTTAGGAAAAATTCTCTATTGGCATTCTCCCCCAGCAAAAGTTTTATATCAGTGACCTATTTTGCTCCACAGCCTATAAATGACATTCCTGGGATGACTGAAGGAGTTGCCCTAAACGGCCCATGCATGAATTACTAGGAATACTCTGTATTACATATGTCTTACCTTTGAACATGGGGACTGATGTTCACAAAGTGCAAAATGTGTTAAAAAATACATCTGCAATTGTATGCCTTATCTGCCCGTGTAATTGCTATGACTGCATGAGCAAATCAATTAACTGTACATATAAACTGTCAGTTACATTTTAAAATATTTTTTCTTTGTCAATCCCCTTTAGAAAGTGACGTTTGTTCCTAATGGTGGAAGATAATGGTTTTTTTATTAATCTTTATAAAGATTAAATTTCTGAATTTTGATAGTTTATAAACAGCATTAGATCTAGCAGGTATATTCCCTTATGTGCATTGCAATTAGCAGTAATTTGATAGCTGTAGTGTTGGAAAACACACCCTGGACCATGTTCCTTTCATAAGTCCAATCCTATTGGCTTCATTAAGCATTTGTTCCTTGTCGCTATATATTTACCATAGATAATTTTATATGAATTAAAATGACTGATGGAGCATATTAGTGAAATAAAGTATGAGTCATTGAGAAATATCTAAAAGTAACTGTTAGTCACTGATTGAACTTCTGCCTTTTGACCCACGCACACCCCTCCCACTGAATGTAATGAGTTGTATAGGTGGATCAGAGGGCAGACAAACCTATGAGAAATGCTACTTAGTGTCCAAGCCCAAGGTACTAGTTCAGCATACAGAAGGTTCTCTATAGGGCCTTAAATGTATATGAACATTAACAGTTAATAAAATACACTTAATAAAAAATCAAGAGGAGTTAAGATCTTACTGGAGTAAAAAAGGTTGGACATGTGACCCTTCTCAATTTATATGTGTGTGTTTTAAAGTAAATATAAACATAGCATAAAAATAAAATTTCAGGGCTGATTTTCTCAGGCTGATTTTCTTTGGTCTTCATCCTTCTACATGTGCATATTTCTTGGTGCATCATTTCTATTAGTTTGTAAGAAGATCACACACAGTAAGTACTAATTTTCAAAATGGACATGAAGAGTGGCCTTACTCTTATAGAGCTGTCATAGCTGAAGTGGCATGTGGCAAGAGGATGAAATCTCATTGCCTAGAAATTGCCTCATGTGGCTGATGCAATATAACCTTTGACAGCTTAAACTCAACAATGGTTGCAGTGTTTGCAGCTTGAATATTTCAGACGAAGCATAGGGAGAATTGCAAAGAATTGTGATTAGTGTTGGTGGACTTAAAGAAGTCTTAGGTTAGAGTTCCTATAGAACTGATATGATGGTGTGCTGCGATCCTGCAGTCTGCCAGAAACGTGTTCAGACTACCATGGACGTGTATTAGGGTAGCACAACAATAGTGAGAAACAGATGCATCTTTTGTAGATTGACTATGACTAAGTCTACATTAAGGATCAACCGTAATCCCGTTCCTAGTTGTGATTGCAGTGGCCACCTTGATATCTGGATTAGGAGATAGGCTTCATGAAGCATGCTTTTCACTAATGCCACAAAGATAAATACAAACAGGAAAGGGAGCTAGAGCAATGGAGGGGAACATTAGAAGAAAATGGTTTATGAATCAGTTGGCAAGAGAGAGAATACATGTAACCATTTCAGAGAGACAATGAAAAGCCAGTAAAACTAGCTGGTAGTTTGCGACACCTCGCATGCCTCAGTTCACTTTTCAGCTATGTTGGGGATATGGATGTGGATGTTAAGAGCTGCATGAAGAGTATCAATGCAAATGGAGGGAGTTGATGGAAATTCTGTGATAGGAAAATGCCAAATAAACTAAAAATCAATGTGCATAAGATTATGACTAGGACAGTTATGATGTGCAGGTTAGAGTGCATTCTGGTGAGGAAGAGAAGAACTACTATTCACACTGCCAGATCGAGAATACTAAGGTGGATGCTAGGTAAAACAAAAGCTGATAGTATACACCAGGGGTGCACAACCTTTTTTGGTGAAGGGCCAAATTGCATTTTCTAAGGCCACTTGAGGGCCACAAATGCAATGTGCAGGGTGGGGAGTGTCACATCATGTGATCCCCCCGCTCGGTCCGCTCCCAGAGAGCCACACAGAACATGCTCACGGGCCACAGGTTGTGCACCTCTGGTATACACGCTCAAATGGTATGAGCCATTATACAAGTATCCTCCACCACCAAAAAGCTAAGGGAATGTCAGTTGAGATGGCTGGATAATTTAAGACTACCGGATATATTGGCCAGAGAGTACAAGAGCCATAAGACAAAGATCAGAAGGAAGACCTAGAAAAGGAGGTTTTGAGATATTGAAGGATATAAAGAAGGTTGGTGTCAGCTTGAAAGATGAATTTGATAAGAATACTTGGAGATTATGAATAAGAGCCACCAACCAGCTTGGCAGGATAAGGCAAAAGTGGGAAAGAAGAACGAAGATTCGTCTTGTGGCTAAAGCACAAGATGGGGCATTGAGATCTGGGCTCTGGTTTTGGATACTGACGCATCTTTTGAATAAGCTTCAGCAAATCACTTCCACTAATCTTTCTGTATCTCTGTAACCTTATATTTCACCTTTCCTAATCTGCAAAATGGGTACAATGCTTATCTCTCTGGTGCTGAGATCTAATATTTACAAAGACTTTTGAGAAATTGGTATAGACTTGCAAACTATAAAATGTCATGGCTCTCAGTTTATTTCCTTCCCCCTCCCCTCACTTTCCAAGTGCAAGCAAGTACTCTCTACTAAAATTCATACAGTTGCTGCCTGGTTGAGATTGTTAACTTAACACTGAGGGTGTTCAAGTAATTTAATGCCATTTGCCACCTGAAAATAAATGTAAACAAAGTTCATATCATATGCAGTCACTTTTCTTCACAGCACTATTGAATGGGAGTAAACGTGTATGCGGTGACAAGGAATAGAAGAAGGTAAGTGACTTAATGCAGTACTCTTTGTGATAAATGCTCATCTTCAGTCTGAGAATGATAACTTGCATCAAATTCATCCTTTTTTTAATAATATGTAGCAGTGGACAATCCAAACTCCCATGATGGACTGTACATGTATAAATGCAGTGCATTGTGTGTGTGTGTGTGTGTGTGTGTACATAAATTTCAAATACTCCTAACTCAAGTTCACTAATCTACACAGTAGTTCATAATCTATACACAAAAGAGGTATTTCCCCCCTCCCCACAGCTCACAGCAGAGTTAACAGCAGCGCTGCAGTGAGATTTTGCCCAGCCAGTGAAGTTTGTGTAGTACAAAATACAATACAGAAAAAAAGACAATTTTATTTATAATAAAACTATGCCGCTCTTGTCAAATACATAATACATTTTGGGATACATTATCTGAATTTATCTCCACCTCTTTTTTTTTTTTTAAGTTTACTTATTAGCTCATTTGTATAATTCTGTAAATTTCAGTGTGCATCAAAGATATTTGTTCAAATTAGCCAGGTTTTGCTCTATAATTAATAGATGAAAAGTTAGCAGCTTTTTTATTTTATAGGGAGAGTGTTTTGTTCTTTTTAAAAAGAAAAGAACATACATAGCAGGTCAGTCAGTCCACAGTAAAGTGTGTATCAATACTGCTTAACGTGTAATCCTGCATGCCACTTCATGTATGTATTTGGTGATGGCCTTTGTACAACAGTAAGTTCTTCTCTTGCTAATGCCTTGAAGACTAGACACATGAACCCTGCCCCTGGCCAGTGCAACAGTGACATCTTCTGTACACGTACTATTCTCAGAAAGAAGGTCCCATGGCTCAGCAAAAAGTTTTGTGCCTTCCTTCAAACTGTTGGACTCCTAATATGTGGTGATGTTTGTGACTTGAGAGCAGCTGAAGTGAGCCATGATAAGGTTCCTCTCTGAACATGTTGCTCACTGCAGTTTAGAAGCTGCATGTCAACTTAGTCCACAGCACTGACTCTTCTATAGATTATTTTTTATATCCCAGGTAAAACATTCCATTAAGACAGTAAAAACTGTAAATACCAGTTACTGAAAGGAAGACACCATCTCAGTAAAATAACAGTAAAATCCTGGAAACAAAGTTGATGTGATGTTACTCTTAAAATCTAATAGACATAAAATTAGGAAAAGTGGAAATTCACAGTGAAGGTAACCCAAACCAGTTCTACCAGGGTCTCCCAGTAATCTGCGTGAATGCTAATGTATAAGATGAAGAAATTTGGATGAAGGACTCTGAGAAGTCTGCAGCCTATGGCAGTAGACATCTGAAAAGCATTTTATTTGCATAATTTCCCTGGACTTTGGATTTATAAATATATGCCTGTGACTGGGAAGTGATACCCTGCCATTTTGTGTTCCTGGTTTGCAAACAATCTAATATTTGATCTGTCCATTAAGTTTTTAGTTCAAGATATGGTAGCAATGTGTCTTTAAGCCTGAACACACTATATTTGAAACCAGGCATACTTTGGGGAAATTGTCCCAAATGTGAACCTCTTGGAAAACGGTTGTTTAAATCTTGCCTGTTTTTGATGATGGCACATAACCTTCAGGAAGGTAGACACATTTGCTACAGCAACGTATAGATAGGTACAGCTCAGTTTTAATGCTGCTGCACAACTCTGCTTTGTCATTTTGTCAGCTATTACGATTTACCTCACGTCACTTTTGGAAAATTATTGATGAAGTTAAGATGCATGTGGGAGGATCAGAAAATTTGAGGTAGGATTGTTTCCTGGTTTTCACTTGTTCTGTATAGAACTGATATGGGGCAGAGTTAAGGATGGTTTTGTAGTATTTTCATTTTTTAAAAGAACTATGTGTAAACATAGTCTTTCCAAGCTGTTTAATGTTTGTGGTTTCTCAGAAATAAAGTGTGTGCTTGGTTGATTAAGGGCAGGGCAAGTAGGGAGCCTGAATCAGCACAAGATAATATTGAAGGTCTTTAGCCTATAAGGTTTTTGGAATAGATGAGTAAGCTAAGGAATATGAGATTTAGATGTAAGTGGTTTTTCTACAGTTTATGGAAAGTTAAATATCTATGGCTATGTCTACAGGTGCAAGTTAGGTCGACTTAAGGAGGCGTAAGTCGACCTAACTTAGTCCCTGTCCACCAAGCTTTCATGAAGTTGACTTAAGAAATTCCTTAAGTCAAATTAATAGAAGCTTAGGTCGACTTAATAAGACCCGCCGGTTAGGTCAACTTAAGTCAGCTCCTTAGGTCGACCGATGCACAGTGTGCATAAGAACATAAGAACATAAGAAAGGCCGTACTGGGTCAGACCAGAGGTCCATCTAGCCCAGTATCTGTCTACCGACAGTGGCCAGTGCCCAGGTGCCCCAGAGGGAGTGAACCTAACAGGCAATGATCAAGTGATCACTCTCCTGCCATCCGTCTCCATCCTCTGATAAACAGAGGCTAGGGACACCATTCTTAACCCCTTTCTGGCTCATAGCCATTTATGGACTTAGCCACCATGAACTTATCCAGTTCCCTTTTAAATATTATTATAGTCCCAGCCTTCACAACCTCCTCAGGTAAGGAGTTCCACAAGTTGACTGTGCGTTGTGTGAAGAAGAACTTCCTTTTATTTGTTTTGAACCTGCTACCTATCAGTTTCATTTGGTGACCCCTGGTTCTTGTATTATGGGAGTATTTAAACAACTTTTCCTTGTCCACTTTTTCCACATCAGTCATAATTTTATATACTTCTATCATGTCCCCCCTCAGTCTCCTCTTTTCCAAGCTGAAGAGGCCCAGCCTTTTCAATCGTTCCTCATACGAGGCACTCTCCAAACCCCTAATCATTTTAGTTGCCCTTTTCTGAACCTTTTCTAGTGCTAGAATATCTTTTTTGAGATGAGGAGACCACATCTGTACACAGTATTCGAGATGTGGGCGTACCATGGATTTATATAAGGGCAATAATACATTTGCAGTCTTATTTTCTATCCCCTTTTTAATGATCCCTAACATCCTGTTTGCTTTTTTGACCGCCTCCGCACACTGTACGGACATCTTCAGAGAACTATCCACAATGACTCCAAGATCTTTTTCTTGACTCGTTGTAGCCAAATTAGCCCCCATCATATTATAGGTATAGTTGGGGTTATTTTTTCCAATGTGCATTACTTTACACTTATCCACATTAAATTTCATTTGCCATTTGGATGCCCAATCACTTAGTTTTGTGAGATCTTTTTGAAGTTCTTCACAATCTGCTTTGGTCTTGACTATCTTGAGTAGTTTAGTATCGTCTGCAAACTTAGCTACCTCACTATTTACCCCTTTCTCCAGATCATTTATGAATAAATTGAATAGGACTGGTCCTAGGACCGACCCTTGGGGAACACCACTAGCTACCCTTTTCCAATCTGAGAATTTACCATTTACTCCTACCCTTTGTTCCCTGTCTTTTAACCAGTTCTCAATCCATGAAAGGACCTTCCCTTTTATCCCATGACAACTTAACTTACATAACAGCCTTTGGTGAGGGACCTTGTCAAATGCTTTCTGGAAATCTAAGTACACTATGTCCACTGGATCCCCCCTGTCCACATGTTTGTTAACCCCTTCAAAGAACTCTAATAGATTAGTAAGACACGATTTCCCCTTACAGAAACCATGTTGGCTATTGCTCAACAGTTTATGTTTTTCTATGTGACTGACAATTTTATTCTTAACTATTGTTTCAACTAATTTGCCCGGTACCGACGTTAGACTTACCGGTCTGTAATTGCTGGGATCCCCTCTAGGGCCCTTTTTAAATATTGGCGTTACATTAGCCGACTTCCAGTCTTTGGGTACCGAAGCCATTTTAAGGGACAGGTTACAAATCTTAGTTAACAGTTCCGCGACTTCACATTTGAGTTCTTTCAGAACTCTTGGGTGAATGCCATCTGGTCCCGGTGACTTGTTAATGTTGAGTTTATCAATTAATTCCAAAACTTCCTCTAGTGACACTTCAATCTGTGACAGTTCCTCAGATCTGTCACCTACAAAAGCCGGCTCAGGTTTGGGAATCTCACTAACATCTTCAGCCATAAAAACCGAAGCAAAGAATCCATTTAGTTTCTCTGCAATGACTCTATCATCTTTAAGCGCTCCTTTTGTATTATCATCATCAAGGGGCCCGACTGGTTGTTTGGCAGGCTTCCTGCTTCTGATATACTTAAAAAACAATTTGTTATTACCTTTGGAGTTTTTGGCTAGCCGTTCTTCAAACTCCTCTTTGGCTCTTCTTATTACACTCTTGCACTTAAGCTGGCACTGTTTGTGCACCTTTCTGTTTGCCTCACTAGGATTTGACTTCCACTTTTTAAAGGAAGTCTTTTTACCTCTCAGTGCTTCTTTTACATGGTTGGTGAGCCATGGTGGCTCTTTTTTGGTTTTTTTACAGTGTTTCTTAATTTGGGGTATACAGTGAAGTTGGGCCTCTATTATGGTGTCTTTAAAAAGCGCCCATGCAGTTTTCAGAGATTTCACTTTAGTCACTCTACCTTTTAGCTTTTGTTTAACTATCCCCCTCATTTTTGTATAGTTCCCCCTTTTGAAATTAAATGCCACAGTGTTGGGCTGTTGAGGTGTTCTTTCCCCCACAGGGATGGTGAATGCTATTGTATTATGGTCACTAGTTCCAAGCGGTCCTGCTACAGTTACCTCTCGGACCAGCTCCTGCGCTCCACTCAGGATTAAATCTAGAGTTGCCTCTCCCCTTGTGGGTTCCCATACCAGCTGCTCCATGAAGCAGTCATTCAAAGTATCGAGAAATTTTATCTCTGCAATATGTCCTGAAGTGAAATGTTCCCAGTCAATATGGGGATAGTTGAAATCCCCCACCATTATTGGGTTTTTAAATTTGATAACCTGCCTAATTTCCCTTAGCATTTCATCATCGCTCTTACTATCCTGGTCAGGTGGCCGATAGTAGATCCCTAATGTTATATTGTCATGGAAGCATGAGATTTCTATCCATAGCGATTCTATGGAACAAGTGGATTCGCTTATGATTTTTACTTCATTTGAATCTACATTTTCTTTCACGTATAGTGCCACTCCTCCTCCCGTACGACCTGTTTTGTCCTTCCGATATATTTTGTACCCCGGAATGATTGTGTCCCACTGATTGCTCTCTGTCCACCAGGTTTCTGTGATGCCTATTATATCAATATTCTCCTTTACCACTAGGCACTCTAGTTCACCCATTTTATTATGTAGACTTCTAGCATTTGTGTATAAGCACTTTAAAAACTTGTCCCTGTTTATTTGTCTGCCCTTTTTTAATGTGCCAGATTCTTGGTCATGTGGCTGTTTATCATCAGATCCGGCCCCCTCACCATCCTTTTCTGTCCTCTGTTCCTGACTATAACTATAACTATAACCTGGAGATTCCCTCTCGTCAGACTCTCCCTTAAGAGAAGTCTGTGTCCGATCCAGCTGCTCCTCTGCAGCAGTCGGCTTTCCCCCATCCTCTAGTTTAAAAACTGCTCTACAACCTTTTTAATGTTTAGCGCCAGCAGTCTGGTTCCCTTTTGGTTTAGGTGGAGCCCATCCCTCCTGTATAGGCTCCCCCCATCCCAAAAGTTACCCCAGTTCCTAATGAACGTAAACCCCTCCTCTCTACACCATCGTCTCATCCACGCATTGAGACTCTGAATCTCTGCCTGCCTACCTGGCCCTGCGCGTGGAACTGGGAGCATTTTTGAGAATGCCACCATAGAGGTCCTGGATCTCAATCTCTTTCCTAGTAGCCTAAATTTTGCTTCCAGGACATCTCTCCTACCCTTCCCTAAGTCATAGGTACCTACATGTACCACGACCACCGGCTCCTCCCCAGCACTACACATAAGTCTGTCTAGATGCCTCGAGAGGTCCGCAACCTTCGCACCAGGCAGGCAAGTCACCATACGGTTCTCCCGGTCATCACAAACCCAGCTATCTATGTTTCTAATGATCGAATCTCCCATTACTAACACCTGCCTTTTCCTAGCAACTGGAGTTCCCTCCCCCGGAGAGGCAACCTCCGTGCGAGAGGCAGCCTCAGCATCATCTGGAAGGAGGGTCCCAACTATGGGAAGGTTCCCCTCTGCTCCCGCTGACTGCTCTGCTTCCCTTGGGCATTCTTCCTCCTCAACAGCACAGAGGCTGTCTGAGCGGAGGTGGGACAATTCTACAGTGTCCCTGAAAGCCTCGTCGACAAACCTCTCTGCCTCTCTCAGCTCCTCCAGTTCCGCCACCCTGGCCTCCAAAGCCCGCACGCGGTCTCTGAGGGCCAGGAGCTCCTTGCACCGAATGCAGACATACGACACCCGCCCACAAGGCAGGTACTCATACATTCCACACCCGGCGCAATAAACTGGATAGACCCCACTCTGCTGCTGGGCTTCTGCCTGCATTGTCTCCTAGTTAATGAAAGGGTGGTTGAAAGAAAGAAAGGGGTTTTAGAGTATGGTTTTGAAGTATAGGTTATATGGGGACAGGGGACCAAGGAGGACCTATGGGGCCCCGCCCTCCCTTGAAACTCCCTTCAGAACTCCCTTGCAAAACTCCCTGTTAGCAGCCCCTATTCGCAAGCTCCCTGGTCGCTTATGTGTGGCTTTATAAAGCCCTGGCCTGGGTTAATGCCCCACCCACTGATTAAGGCTGATTAAGCTCAGCCAATCACCAGAGGCTTCAAGCTCTCAAACTTACCTTTGAGGCTCACAGCCTCCAACTGCCAGCTCTAGCACACAGTCCTTCAAACAGACACACAGACAGACACCAACTCAAGCTCAGCACACAGCTCACAGCAGTAACCCCTAAACACACACACACCCCCAATACTACAGACAGTCACTTACCCCACAGATTCTGCAGTAGCTCCTCCTTCACCTGGAGAACTCCCTTGCAAAACTCCCTGTTAGCAGCCCCTGCATGCTTAAGTCCACTTTATTAGGTCGACCGAAGGGCAGTTAGGCCGACTTACTAAGTCCCTATTCAGGGAAACCACTTTGTTAAATCAACCTAATTAGGTCAACTTAAAGTCGACCTTATTAGGTCGACTTAACAAAGTCAACCTAACTTTTTGTAGTGTAGACATAGCCTATGAGTTTCATGTCAAATACTGTGCATCCCTGCAGAAGCATGAGCAACCTTCTAGTAAGCAGTCCTCTTGTGTAAGTAGCTGTAAGTTCTTCAGCACTGATTCATTACATGTATATGAACTCCTTGCTGCTTGCGTGATAGTCACAGAAGGAGGAAAACAATCCTTTCTAAGTGGACAATGCTGAGATATTTCAAGTTAACTTTGTGCATATTTGTCTGCATAAAGGGAGCTCAGCTTTTGCATTGAGAAGTTTTACTGTTTTAGTTTCAAAATAGTTTTTGAAAACCTTTGAGCTATTTCCAACAATTCAGAAGAAAGCTGAAAAGTAACTAACTGAAATTTCATATATCCAACTTGAGACACAATGGTAAGGGATAGCCTAACTATAAAGAATCAACCAGAATTAACAATATCCATTTACAGTGATTCAGTTTTTAATAGTTATATTTTGATGTTGCATCATGGCATGGAAACTGATACATGGCAAAATTAGAGGGAATATTTTGCTGAATAACTAGTGTGTTTCTTTAACTCTTAGTTTTTGTGGGGGTTTTTTAAATCTCATTAGCAGGTAAAGATACTAGATCTTCCTTTATTTTTAAACTGTTTTTACTGAGTTTCAATGAAAACCCCACCACTGTACCGATGTATTATTCAACACAATTATCTAGGATAAGAATTTGCTGCCTGGCAATAACTCTGCAAAAAGAGAATTTAAAAACTGTTGCAATGTAGTATGCTGCCACAGTAAATCTGCACGACATGAGCAATGAAGGAAGCTGGGAAGTGGAGTGCTGCAGTTCTTGGTATATTAATGTGAAAGAACAGATGCTATGGGTAGGATTTTCAAATACATTTAAATGACTTCAGTACATAAGTCGTAATGACTTTCAATGGTGCTCATATGCTTAAGTTACTTAGGGTTGGATTGTCAAAGGTATTTAGGCAGATAAGCCCTTAACTTCCATTGATATCAATATGAATTAGGCCTCTACTCTGTTTCTGCATTTCTGCAAATCTTGCTAGGCACCTATCTGCATCTTTAGGCACTGATATACCTTTGAAAATATGGCCCGTTGGCACTTTGGAAAATCCCATTCTCTAGCATTTTGAGTCGTATGTTCAGAATTATGGAAGTAGTGGAATTAGCCACATCGTACTAAGGGAGGGCCTGAGCTGGAATTGGAAGTAGAGGGCAGGCTCAGGTTTCCCTAACAATCATTGAGGAAGTATTATTGGTTGGGCAATGATTGGGAAAACTGCCTGAGCCTATTTGTTAGAAAATACTTTGATTCCCCAGAGGTGGGAAACCTGGATAATGACCTGGCTAGAGAATCAAGTCATGAGAAAGGAGCATGCAGAGACAGAGAGAGAGCAGCAGTGGGGCATGCAGTGATCAGCAGAGGGAGGCCACACATTGAAGAAGATAATCCATGGAATAGCCAGGAGGAGATGCCCCTAGCAGTGGGTGGGTCTACACTAGTAAATTAAGTCGATTTAAGCATGCTTAAGTCGACTTAATTTACTCTGCGACCACACTGGCATTTCCTTAAATCGACTTAAGCTGCTGCTTAAGTCGATTTAAGGAAATTCAAAATCGACTTTATAACACCTCGTATAAAGTCAACTTTGAAGCTTAAGTCGCCTTTTTAAGTCGACTTAAGCAGTGTGGATGCCCTTAGTTGACTTAGGGAGCTTCCTTCTCCCCGGG
>ML685766.1:8783641-8824552 GCA_007922175.1 Pelusios castaneus
GGTCTACACTAGTAAATTAAGTCGATTTAAGCATGCTTAAGTCGACTGAATTTACTCTGCGACCACACTGGCATTTCCTTAAATCGACTTAAGCTGCTGCTTAAGTCGATTTAAGGAAATTCAAAATCGACTTTATAACACCTCGTATAAAGTCAACTTTGAAGCTTAAGTCGCCTTTTTAAGTCGACTTAAGCAGTGTGGATGCCCTTAGTTGACTTAGGGAGCTTCCTTCTCCCCGGGACTACTCAGGTCCCAGCAAGAAGGGACCGCGGGGCTCCCTTCTCCCCGGGACCACTCAGCTGGAGCGCGGTCCCAGAGAGAAGGAAGCCCCATGCTCCCTCCTAGCCGGGACCCTGTGGTTCCGACTAGGAGAGAGAGTGGGAGACCCACACTACAGCTCGGCAGCTGGAGCGCGGGTCTCCCGCTCTTCCTCCTGGCCGGGACCACTCGGGTCCCGGGGAAGTTCTCCCCGGAACCCTAGTGGTCCCGGCTAGAAGGGTTCCCTTCTGCCCGGGACCTGAGAAGTCCCAAGCAGAAGGGAGCCGAGTAGTCCGGGGCAGAAGGGAACTCCACGCTTCCTTCTCCCCCGGACCGCTCAGGGGCTTGCTGCCCCGGGGACAGCCAGCACCGTGCGGGGCTGGCTCTCCCTGGACTGAACTAGTTGACTTAGAGAGTCCAGTGTAGACTCTCTAAGTTGAGTTAGTAAGGCCCACTTTAAGTTGACTTAGGAGTCCTGTGTGGACTCTCTAAGTCGACTTAATAAGGTCGACTTAAAGTCGACTTATTAAAGTCAACTTATTAAAGTCGACCTAAATTCCCCAGTGTAGACATAGCCAGTGAGTGGACCCTGTAACACAGGTGAACATCTTGTTAGGCTCCATCCCTTTGGAGTGGGTACTGCATTCAGCAACTTAGAATTCATGTCTCTGATTTGGACTACTCATCTAATACTAAAAATCAAAATACCATAGCTCAGTAGAGCCCCTCATTTAGATCAGTCTTTGCAGCGTGAATGAAAATGTTGCTTTACAATCAGTTGAACTCTATTATGAATTTGGAAATCCTAGTTGTTCACTCAAAAACTTATGACTTAGATTAAATAAATTTGAATGACAGTATGACTGTTAAAGTGATCTGTAGAAGGAATGAGAAAAGAAATGCTACAGAACTACATTTTTTTCAATTGTCAGTCTGCTGCAGTGCTTTCTGATTTTTAAGCTAGAAAGCTAAAGTTCCAGGCCTGTAGATGTGTTATGTTATAGCCGCTTTGTAGCTAGGCTTGCAGCTATGGTTTTATGATGAATCTGATTTTGACTCTCTTCGTTAACAAGAAAGGGAAATAAAGGGAAAGTCTTCTGCTAGACAGACTGTCATCACATCACTGTAATACACTATTGGAAGGTGCTCTGATACCATGGTGATGAGGAGTGTAGAAGAACCTATGTGGTATGGAGTTTTCACGTGTACATAATTAAGACAAGAATATTTTTCTTTACATTTTGATTAAATTGAGGATGTCTGCAGTGGAGACCATATCTTCCTATATCTTTTGCTCATCACCTAGTACATTGAGTCCTCAAGGCTGATTGCAGTAGTTCCCAGAGTCCTCAAAGGAAATAATAAAATAAATGCTCATCAATCAACTGAAAATATAAACAACCCTTTGGAAAGGCAAACAAAAGTTGTGTAATTAGTGTCTATTCATCAGCTCCAAATGAAAGTCCCCATACAGAATTTTAACCATAAATCAGTGCTATTTTTTTCCTTGGAAGTGGTACATGTAAAATGCCTCTTGAGAAACAGCGGCTGAGTATTCTAATAAGATATTACTATTGTCACATGATAAATTAAGCAACTGATACTTCCTGTTCATCAGTATCTCTTAAAAGATCACAGTGATATCAGAATCAAGGTAACAGAAAACCATATGAGTCGGAGTTAATTGTTGTATTGTGAGGAAACTCGTGCTATAGCCGGGTCTCCCCGGTCCAGTCTCTGTTTCCCCACTCTTGTATAAGCTAGTAGGCCAGCTCACAAGCGTTAATCGAAACTCCAGCACCATCAGTTCTTCAGTTCCTTTTCCCAGGGATGTATTTATTGTTCAAACACACAGCTCAATATCAGTGAAAACAGAGAAACCAACCCCTCCTAAGGCCTCTGTCTCAGGGTTGTTTTTTGGCTGCTGCTGCAGCCTCGGTAGCAGGTACCCCCATTATTTTAACACTGGTTTTTGTTTTTTAAAAATGAAGTGCTTTACTTTGTAGTAAGGGGGGTGCCTGCACTGATGGACAAGTTGAAACTCTCACAGATGTTGTTAAATATTTGTTACTTGGGATTTAAATGATTATAATGTATATTTCTGTCTGTTACCTTCATTTATGAGATACAACGTTGAACTGAGAAGCACAAAAATTGTGTTCTGGTGGCTGAGCTGAGTGCCATGGAGCAGAGGAGAAAAGCTTAAGCTGGAAGTCTGTTGCCTGAGCAGGTCACCATGCAACATATTTTCATTGATATGGTTAAGAAAGTGAGGTGTCTGGGCAGCTCTTCCTGTCTGTGGAGACTGGATGTGCGAGAGGACCAGGATCCAGTCGATTTGAGTATCCTTGACATTATGCACATGGCATTACTGAGTTGAATATCAAGGAATTTAGTGTGATTGCTATGAGACCACACTGGCACACAGTATTCAGCTGCGGAATGTACCAAGGCAATTGTTGTGGTTTGCAGGGTCTGTGGACTGGAGCCCCATTATGTTCTGGCCAGTTTCCTAATAAGCAGAACTCATGAAAGACAAGATTAAAATCCCACAATCCTCAATGGAACCACATCAAGACTTTTACAGTCAAGTTTGATGCTGTGGCTCAGTGGAAAGCCACATGGAGCATTTTAATCTCTCAAAACGAACAGCCCATCGTTGACCCTGACGAGGAACCATGAGGTTTTGATTTTTGTCAGAAAGGCTGGTACAGATTGAATCGCATCAGGCCATCTCATGGGAGATGTGGACAAGCCCTCTTTAAACGGAAAATGAGGCAAACACCTCTATGTCACTGGTCACCAGTCAAATGATGGAGCATATCATATCTGAGTGCTCCCTTTGTTCTTTTGCCAGGAGCCTGAAGGACATTCACTAGATTGCTGCAGCAATGTGTGGCTGTGAAATCTAGATGTAAATTTGTAATTGTTGCTACCTATCCAAACCGTACGAAAGAAGAAGTTGCTTGAACCTGCAGCCCTGTAGAGGTGAGCTGCTCCTATGACTAGCTACAATAGAGGCTGCTCTGAGAGTAGGGGAAGGCTTCTGAGGAACTGCTTGTTCTTTCCCTCATACTCTCAGCTATCAGCTGAACGTTGACAAAGAGGTATGTGTAATAGATGCAGTGTCCTGCTACTGTTTCCTTCCTCCACTTCATATCTTCCCAGACTGGCATGGTCCCTGGAGGGCCCAACTTTCAAGTTGGGGAAACACTGGGTATGTCTACACTAGTCGATCTAAATAAAGCCGCATCCACACCTGACTTTTATTAAGTCGACTTAAGGGCTTCCTTAAGTCGACTTAATAACTACCCGTCTTTAGGTCAACTTAACACCTAAGTCAATTTGTTAAGTCGACCTAAAGCTGGTGTGGCCACCCTAAGTCGACTTAATTACAAAAGTCGACCTAGGGCTGGGGACAAGGGAGCTGCGGCTCCCTTCTGCCAGGGAGTTGCGGTTACCTTGTCCCCTGAGGGAGCTCCGGCCCCCTGGCAAGAAGGGAGCCGCCAAAAAGGGACCCACGGCATCTCAGCAGAAGGGACCTGAAGCTCCCTTCTGCCAGGAAGCCCCGAGTCCCGGCAAGAAGGGAGCCCCGGGTCCCGGCAAGAAGGGAGCCCCGGGTCCTTTCTGCTGGGGACCGTGGCTAAGGGAGCCATGGCTCTCCGCTGTGTCTACACTTAAAAAGTAAAGTCGACTTAACAGAGTCAACAACTTTTCAAGTGTAGACATACCCACTGTGTTTAATACTTTGAGTGTGAATGACAGTCTCTGCGTGGCTCCAGTCTGCCCAAGGCAGGATCCTTGTTTGCTTGCTTCGAGCAGAAAATGGTCAGAGCCTGTTTGTTCTTTGTTATTCAGCAGGTTTCTCAGTGTGCAATATGTGGAGTGGAACTTGATGGCCATACCATCAGCTCAAAAGCTCAGAGAGGCCTAGGCTTGCTTTTCTAGTCTTAGATGTTCAAAAACAAGTGCAGAATAATGCTTAACACAGCTATACAGTTTCCCAGGCTGACCACACACATTCCTCACTAAGGCTTGTTTTAATAAAGCATCATTAATACCAAATCCTGGAATGTGAATAAAGTAGCCCAAATGGACACTGTCCAGTCATTAAAGCCTTTTCCTGATTCCATAGCATCTATGTAGGTTCTGAAATGATGGTATCTCTGATATTTATTTTGCAAGCTAGAAAGGTAGACTATATATAAGCTATCTGTTGTCAGAAGTCTCATCATGAAGAACCCCCAATTCTCTTTTGAAATCTTTAATGATTCAATGGGCTGAGAGACCAAGAAAAGGCTATGCTTGATCATCCCACATTCACGTTTGCATCTGACTTGATCATTTGCATCATTTTCAAGAGAATTTCCTCATAGCTGGGATTGTTGAAAAATTACGGGATGGAGTATTTTATGGAAGTTCTAAAAGTCTCAGTGGTTGTTCAAAGGTCAAATGTTGCATACTAAGCACTGACTGGTCATTTCCAAGAATAAAGATCATGGACTTTTGAGAATCAGCCTTCTCTCGGCTTGTAAGGGCTGTAGACTCTTCCATGACTATGAACCACGACTAAGAGCCGAATTCAGATGTGACAGATGAAGGGCTATGGAACATAATAGCAACTAAGTAAAGGGAGTCTCAGGTTCTGATTCTGTGTGTGTATCTGAGCATCTGCATCACTCATTATTGACGTAACCAGCTGTGCCCAGGCACGAGGGTCTACCTGTGTGTATTCACGTGTAGGATTAGGATTTAGTTGGTATAACATGCTCAGGAACTGGAAGATGTAAAAAAAAAAAAAAAGTCGAGAGAGTGCGACTTTTTACCCTTCAATAAAAGGGACAGAAAAGAGGGATTTGAATGTAAATTACACCAATACAAACTCTGACTCCGTCAGATTTAGTGGCCACATATTGACTATGGTAGTGTAAATGTGTCAGTAGCTGAGTCTAGGGAAATGCAAAATGGTTTGATTTACACAGTGAAGAGGCCATAAGAAGGTGTCAGGATTTCTTTTTTTAAACATAGTTTTTCCTCTATGAATTTGACCCTACATATTTATGGCTATTGTCATTATTCAGCACGTTAATCTTAGAAATATGACTGCATAATTTTAATATGCTTTCTCATAGTGCAGAGTAGCCAGATATAATATTCCCTTAAGAAATTATCTTCAGCTTCAGCATGGTTACTCTTCCTCACCAAGGAACTCCCTTGGATTATTCTGCACTAGGGATTTTTGGTAAAAAAATTCCCATAATTGCTAAACACTTTCCAGCTCCACTAGTGCCAACACTTTTGGGAGTCCTGGGGCAGTCACTCTGGCTATGTCTACACTTAGAAAGTTAGATTGACTTTATTAAGTCGACTTAAAGAGTCTACACAAGTCTCTCTAAGTCAACTGGTTAGGCTAGGGGGGGCTTGTCCAGGACAGAGCCAGCCTCACGAGCTCTCCCGGCTCCCTTCTCAGTCCCGGAGAGAAGGGAGCACGGGGCTCCCTTCTCGAGTCGGGAGAGTTGCCGGCGACTTGCTGGTCTTGGGGAGAACCAGCCCTGTGCGGGGCTGGCTCTCCCTGGGACGAGCCGCTAGCAGCTTCCTGGGGAGAAGGGAGCCCCCCAGGGCTCTCCAGCCAGGGTTCCAGCGGGGGATTCCCTCTGGCTGGAACCCTGGCTGGGGAGCCCTTCTCCCCAGGACCGCGGCTTCTCTTGCAGACAAGCCACAGGTCTGGGGAGAAGGGAGCAGGGGCTCCCTTGTCCCCCTGTCCTAAGTCAACTTATGTCATAAATTGACTTAGGGTGTCCACACTGGCTTAAGAAGTCGACTTAAGCCTTAATTCGACCTAAAACAAGGTTTTATTAGGTCAAATTAAGTTTTCCTTAAGTTGACTTAAGGAACAGCTTAAGTTGACTTAAGGAAAGTCCAGTGTAGACGTGGAGTAAGTTAGGTCGACTTAAGCCTCCTTAAGTTGACCTAACTTGTAAGTGTAGATGCACCCTCTAAGTCCAGCTCATTCAAAACTATAATGACACTGTTCAGAATTGGCTTGCATGGTCTCACCATCTTCTGCAATTTCACTAAAGCCACATCTATACTGATGGTGGCAAATCTGCCACTGTCAGATTGATTTTTCTGAATCGACTTAGTGGTCAGTTAAGACCCACTAAGGAGAGCCCGAGATCGACTTACTAAAGCCACCACTTAAGTGGCATAGTGTTGCATCAATCGGAATACATTTCTTCTCAGTGCAGCAAACTGAAGACACCACGCTGAAGGGGAGCTAGGAAGTCAATGAGAGTTACATCAGCTACTCTGCATAGCTTGCGTAATGTCACCACCAGTGGAGATCTGGCCTAAATCCTCAGCGCATAGCAATTTGCAGGACAGCTCCCTTCATGTATTCTTATTTATCACACCCATGACAACTGCAAAAAAAGGAACTCAATGCTGACCCCTGTTGTCAGCTGACATTTACTGGAAGTGACCATTTAAGTTTATATCCAAAATGCAACAATTTCAAGAGGAGATATTGAAAGAGACCCACATCCTATATCCCATAGTTCAACGGTCAATGCACTATCTTGAGGGGGGGACCCTGTTCAAACCTTTCCCCCTGAGGAAAAAGAAAAGTGGACTGAGTTTCCCGCATGCTGAGAGAGAATTCTAACCACTGCACTAACAATTATAATAGAGTCATTGCTACCACTAGCTCTATTTTTGCATGAACTCCCAAGCTTTGAGCACACCTACTGGATCAGGTCCTGCAGGCAAGGGAAGTCTTAACCTTCCTCTGGTTTGAAGATCATGCTGGGGCTTAGGTGTGAGAGAGGCATCTGTCTACCTGGATGGAGGCATTGTGCACATGACCAAAGGCAGAAACTTAGGCACCTAGGCTATATCTACACTTGTTAATTTAGGTCGACTTAGCTAAGTTGACTTAAAGTCGACTTTGTTAAATCGACACTTAAATTTTAAGTCGATTTTGAGGGGACCCTACAAAGTCGACCTAGAGCGTCCACACTGGATGCCTAGGTCGACTTCTAGGGGCTAGGTGGACCTGGGACTGGTCCAAAGTGCCAGGGGGCTCAGCCTTTGCCCCATTGTACCTGGGTACAATGGGGCAAAGGAGGCAGGGACCCTGGCAGGGCATAGGGGAAGGGTGGGCAGGGCTCTGCCCTGCCCTTTGGGGGGGCATGCCAGGCTCTCCCTCTGCCAGCCACCCTGGCAGGGAGGGCAGTGGGGAAGCCCTGGAGTCCCCTAAGTTGACTTAGGGGTACTCCACATCTACACTGGCTTCAGTCACCTTTAGAAAGTCATCTTAAGCAGAAAGTCGACTTAAAACGAGGTTTTAGAAAGTTGACTTAATTTTTCCTTAAGTCGACTTAAGCAGCTGCTTAAGTCGACTTAAGGAATGTGTAGTGTAGACGCAGAGTAAATCACAAGTGTGGACACACCCCTAGAGAACATTGGCAGCAAAAATGTAGGTGACTGCATGGTTAGGTAGCCGGTGAACAGGTGGCGCACCTGAGTTGGGGATGTTAGCTTTAAGTGCCTTTGTGGATCTGCGCCTTTATCAATACCTGTCTAAGGTAGATGTCATTCACTCAGTACTATAAATTCACATGACTTTGGGATCCTGCTCTACTCTAGGGCTCCCAAAGCTGCTGCTGCTTTTAGTGGAACTGAACCACAGTTAGTGTTTGGGAAAACATTCTCCCACCATTTAATGCTTTGTAATTCTCTTACTTATTACACATTGTGCCCTGTAGTGACTCACACAACGGTGACTGAACAATCGCTGCTTATTAATCAGATCACTAAGTGACATGGTTACATTTTTGGAACATGGTATCTGAATCATTCTAAACCCAAAGAAACTTGGTATATGTGGAAAAGTTCCAAAGAGGTAGCCATGTTAGTTTAGTTCAGCAAAACAAACAAGGAGTCCTGTGGCACTTTTAAAGAGTAAAATTTATTTATTTCATGAGCTTTTGTGGGAGAAAAATCCCACTTCGTCAGCAAAGCATCTGACAAAGTGGAATTTTCTCCCACGAAAGTTCATGTGATAAATACATTTGTTAATCTTTAAAAGTGCCACAGGACTCCTTGTTTGTTTTGTATATGTGAAAATTGGTTAAAACTGGTTAAAGTATTTGCAGGACTCCAGAATACATATAGTCATAAATCAAAGCCATTCCATAAACAAATTACCTTTTGGTCTGCAGAAAGGGATGTGAGAACAGAAGAATATTTTTGATTTCTGATTTGATACTGCTGCCTTCACATCTAAATTGTGTGGAGGAAGAGGATTTCACGTACTGCTTCTTTTGCACTTGTTGGTTTAATTTTGGAACTTGATAGCTCGATATCTGGCCAGATTTTTCCTTTGGTTTGCTCCCACCGGACTTGACTGGGAGACATTTTCTTTTTACCTTTTGAGGGTATGTTAGCCCCTTTTCTGTAACTGTAGTGCATTTGTAGTGCGAAGCATAATAAAGACAAGTTTTAGAAAACAAGGTAGCTGTCTACCCACTAGAATTTTCTCTCTATAAAGTTTTTACCCAATAGTTAATGGAAAAAACATTTAACGTTTGATTTCTTACAGCAAATTTCCAGTGCATGATGGTGAATTAGAGCAAATTCATTATGATCTAACCTTTCATCCCAAAGGTGATTGGGAACCTTTGGGTGGGCTCAAGGAAATGGTTTCAGTCTGGCTCTGTATAATACATATATTGAGACAACATCTGTGAAGTAGATTGTGAAATGAATAGATCATTTTGTGGGTCAATCACTAATCTTATCAGTCTTATTATTGCCATTTTTACATTATTCTAAACTGCCAGTTTTCATGTGGGGAGCAAGGGCATTATTTTAAGTAGTTACATCATTGAATTCTTCATAAAATAGATAATTAGAAGTGGTGCTCATTCGTCTATATAAAATTAATACTTATATACATTGTAGGGGCGGACCACCGGTGCCACGATCTTATAATTTTTGATGGTGCCCTGGTCAGGCGCTGGGCACTGGGTGGGGCCCACGTCACGTAGGAGAGGGACTGGGGGAAAGGGCAGGACCAGGAGAGGGAGTGGCCTCCACATGGCACTGCTTGGGGCTGGGAGCAGCTCCAGCCAGGGCAGGGCGCCACTGGGCCACATGATGGGAGAGAGAAAGGGGAGAGAGGCAGGTCCAGGAGGGGGGACCCATGGAGTGGTCAATCTTGCACCAGGCCCCAAGCTAGAGCCACTGCCCGGCCAGCTGCCGAATGTGTCAGGGGGTGGGGGGAAGGGAGGGCGAGAGGTAGAACGGGTAGGCTGCCCTGGGTGCTGTTGCTCTCTGCACCTCCACACCCCATCCCCTGCACCACAAAACTATTGGTGGAGCCAGGCCCACCATCCTCAATGCTGGTGGAGCCCATGGAACTCTGTTTATGAGGGCTCTGGCGTTGAAGCTGTCTTTTGAATGTGCTGCAAAACTACGGTCCTGATGATTTGTACTCATTTAAAACAACAGGCATTTCATCCCTCCTCCCCCGTCCCCAAGATTAATAGTGCATTGTAATGTCCCAGTGACCTGGCCACATTTCCAAGTTGAGTAATTACCATTTTTTCCTATTGAAATAACCCCTGCAATTCTATTCTTCTTTACTTCATGTCCTAAATTATTTTATAGTGTTATTTTGTGTTAAACAGCTATCATGTTCCATGCCAGAGCTGGCTGCATTTCAGTGGTGGCTGATGTGATCGCTGCATGCTTATATCTACACTAACCTCTCTTTTTGGGTACAATTTTCATGCAGTGCAGCTCCCATCTGTGGTAGCAACATTGGGAATGTTGGTGGAAACAGAATGCCAGCACTTTAACCATTGTGTCATCTGGATTTGCTGAGTTGCATGACACAGTGGCTGAAATTATAGTATCTGGTCTACATTAATGTTAGGGTTGGTGGAGATGCATTGGTGCTAACAAGAGTAGAAAATTTTAGGTGAAAAAGTCTAGCCAGTGTATACAAAGCCTATCCTTTAGGATGCAAAGTGCTAAGATCAATGTAAAGCATTATTATAACCTTAAAAAGGAGCTGATACCATCTGCTAACCTTAAAGATTTTTGTATTTGAAGCATTTCTGCCATACAGAATGTCATCCTTCATCCTTTATTACTAAGTAAATGAGACCAGTTATACGAAAACAAGAGCTTAGCTTCTTATAAATTCATCTGTTCCTGCCATATATTCCACACGTGAAGCCATCAGAGTCTTCTGTATATGATACCACAATCATTTCTACAACTAATTATGATGAATAAGAAACAGGAACTCTAAAACAAAGATCCTGTTTTAATGCAAATATCCATAGTAATAAAGCATGAGGGAAAAGAAGTAATATAAAGTTATGTGTGATGGGGTGTTCAACCCACACAAGGCAAAGCAGGTAAATTAGGTCAATTAACTTGAAAGACTGCACCTGGGGGAGAACAAGGACTTCACAGCCTGACTGAAGATGGAGCCCAGGTGAGAATGAGCCATTGAGGTTGGTATAAAGCCAGAAAGTGGGCAAGAGAAAGGGGCTGTAGTTACTCTTTGGGGGATAGGGAGGTGTGTTTAAGGCTATGGCGTAAAGTACTCTGTACTTAATCCCGGGGAGAAGGGATTTTGAGTTGGTACTCCCAGAGCGGCAGGGAGCTAGAAGTTGTAGGAAGGAGTCCAGGGAAAGAGCAACAGACTTTGAGGGAAAGGGATTACAGTTGCTAGACACAGGATCCTTGGGCTGGAACCTGGAGTAGAGGACAGGCCCAGATTCCCCACCAGCCACTAGGGGAAGTGGTATAGCTGGGGTAGTAAAATGGAATATTAGCTGGGACAGTTGGCTTATAGGTCTTTAATACTGCACACAGAGAGAACTGTAGTGGTCTGGTCAGAGAGCCAAGGCATGAGGACAGAGCACCCAGAGATGCAGATAAAGAGAAGCGGCAGGATGTGTGAACATGGAAAAGATGGCAGTGCTGGACATGGAAGGAGCTAATCGATACAGCACTCAGGAGTAAATGACCTGGTGATGGGTGTACCCTATGACATTATGATATACAGAATCATCACTTTCAAAGCAAAACCCTTAATATGGCAAAATATGGGGTTTGAACTTTTTTATCATGAAGTAAGCAAAAGCATATGCAATTTCTAAATAAGAATCAAACTATCATTTGCTAAGGACCAAGAAAATATGTATACTTCATACTAATTTATTTTTCTTACGATAGTGCTCAAAGACCCTAAAAGGATTGTGATCAGTTATCATTGTGCTGGATGCTGTACAAACACACAGGAAGGTAGTTTTTGTTCCAAAGAGTTTATGATCATGCAGATTTTACTGTTCATCTCATATTCATCTAATTGGTCTTGTCTTGAGCTTCCAAACTGTGCATAGCACTGACCAAGAGCTACTAAAGCAAGCAGATTATGACTGAAAATGCAATGTATTATCCCTAGATTTGGGAAAGGTACAGAAATACTCAAGGGCTGTATTTTAAACTTTGCTAAGTTGAAAGCATGACTCAATAAATGAACCTAAAACCAGCAACTATTCATTTATTCTGTGTTTTCAAATAATTATAACCTCACTAACTAATGTCCAACTCTCTGTATATAATTGTCTGCTACCAAGCATCCCATGTCTTGGATCTCTTGCAGTTACTTAAAACAATATGGTATTAGCTGTCCTTTACCAACCCTACAAGAATTTGGAATAAGAATACAACAATGGCTGTATTGGGTCAGATCAATGGTCCACCTAGCCCATATCCTGTTTTCTGACAGTGTCCAGTGCCAGTTGCTTCAAAGGGAATGAACAGAACACGGTGATTTATTTGCTGCTGTCCAGTCCTAACATCTAACGGTCAGAGGCCTATGGACATCCAGAACACAGGGTTGCATTTCTGACCAACTTGGCTAACACCCGTGGTGCATCTATCCTTCATGAATTTACCTAATTCTTTTTTAAATCCACTTACAGTTGTGGCCTTCACAACATCAAGTTCCACAGATTGACTGTGTGTTGTGTGAGTAAGTACTTCCATCTGTTTTTCTAAATCTGACGCCTATTAATTTCATTGGGCAGTCCATGGTAATTGTGTTGCATGAAGAGTAAATAAGACTTCCTTGTACATTTTCTCTACACCAGTCATGATTTTATAGTCCTCTATTATATCTGCCCTTAATCTTCTCTCCCAGATTGAATACTTCCAGTGTTTTTAATAATTCTTTATTCATTTTTGTAGCTTTTTTCTGTATATTTTCCATTTCCGATGTATCTCTTTTAAGATGGGGTGACCAGAGTGGCACATAGTATTCCAGGTGTGGGTGTACCATGGGTGGTATTGTGATATTTTCTATCTATCTGTTTCCTAATGATTCCTAACATTCTCTTCACTCATTTGACTGCCACTGCACATTGAGTGGATATTTACAGAGAAGTATCCACAACGATTCCAAGCTATTTCTTGAGTGGTAACAGCTAATTTAGATCCCATAATTTTGTATCTATAATTGAGATTATGTTTTCTAATGTGCATTACTTTGCCTTTATCAACACTGAATCTCAACTGCCAATTTGGAGCCCAATCACCCATTTTCATGAGATCCTTTCTTTACAGTCTGCTTTGGACTAAGTTATCTTGCGTAATTGTGTATCATCTGCAAACTTTGCCATCTCACTGTTTGCCCCTTTTTCCGGGTATGTTGATCAGCACTGGTCCCAGTGCAGACTCCTGGGGAACAGCATTATTTACTATTCTCCATTCTGAAAACTGCCCATTTATTCCTATCCTTCGTTTCCTGTGTTTTAATCAGTTACTGATCCAAGGGAGGACCTTCCATCTTATTCTATGACCATTTACTTTGCCTAAGAGCTTTTGGCGTGGGACCTTGTTAAATACTTTCTGAAAGGCAAAGTACACTATGTGCACTGGATTACCCATGCCCATATGTTTAACACCCTCAAATAATTATGATAGTTTAGTGAGGCATGATTTCCCTTTAACAAAGCCATGTTGATTTTTACCAAACATGTTGTGTTCATATGTATCGAGTAAAGAATTCCATAATTTCAACTAGTTTGCCTGGTACTGAAGCTAGGCTTATGAGCCAGTAAGTGCAGGGTCACTGTGGGACCCCTTTTTAAAAATTGGAATCCCATTATAGCTGTCTGCCAGTCATCTGGCACAGAGACTTATTTTAAATGACAAGTTACATACCATAGTTAGGAGTAGTATTTCTTCTTGGTGCAAGCTGTGTAGTATTGGAGGCATACCTTCCCAAATATGTTTGTTTAATTGAATATGCAGTCAATTTTGCCATGCATCTGAGACTGGAATACAGATGTGAGCTATCACAAGCTATATGTAAGCAATGACTCTTCTCTCTACAGAGTTGGAACTGACTGGCATCATTGTATAGTGATCATCAGATCGTAAAGAGTTGTGGCAATGGTCTTTCATTAGAAACTTCTTGAGGGGATGGTATTGTGTACACCGTATAAAGTACATTATTATAATTTGTTATAGCGCTGTAATGCCTAAGCCTATCTTTTCTCAATTTAGCTAAGGTTTCCTTACTGAGGACATTCTTCCATTGAGGCTCAGAAACATAGTAAGTTTATAATGTTAAAATGAAACAATTTTCCATTTAATAAGACAAAAACAAGCTTCTGAGAAATTTCTTAAAATGACTTTTCTAGCACTTGGATAACTCGAAGTTCCACACAGCGCATGCTAACATGATCTTAATGTTTCTCAGATGTTCCCCTTTGGCAGAACAAGGATGATAGCTTTCAGACAAAAGACTTTTCCTTCATCAGAAAGTTTATACATGCCTAATAGTGCCCCCTGAACCATAAATCTTAGAACCACGAGTTTCTACCCATAGAGTTGTCATCTCTAGATACCAGTAAATAAATGAAAGACAACAGGCTCCACTCATTCACTCTTAATTCTCTACCCTTTAATGGACCGTTACATACCATTTAGTATTCATAATTCCCAATATGCAATATTTATAAATTGTAAATGCTTTATTTTAGAATTCCTGTAACAGTGTTGTGAATATGAGGCACTTTTAATGGTCCTAACATTGCTTTGTGGTTAATGCTTCATTACAGTGAATGGGAGAGTTCACACATCTGTTGGTGCTATATTGTTTCAGTGTGGTTGCTCAGCAAACAATACAGCAGTCCACTGATCTACTGTATGAAAGCTATCTTTCCAACCAGAAGGAATAGAAACTTAATTTTCTAAAATAAGGAAAACTTACAATCTACAGAACACAGCAAAAACCAACCAAACAAAACATAACAAAAACAAAATACCCTCCCCTTCTCCCCATCCCCAGTCTATAGAATCTATGGATTTTTCTGGCTCTTGCTCACAAGGATGTTAAAATCTTAAAGTTCATGTGATTCTGGGGAAGGAAAGAGGTTTTAAGAATTTCTGAAAGAAATAGATTCCACTTCTTTGTAAAGAATCAGAACTTTCATTCAGTGAAAATTCTAGTCCTTTCCATTGCAATAAAACTCATTCCTATATTAAAACATGTTAACATTGACAGAAAATAAGTCTTCAGAAACGCATATAGATTCCACTCTTCCTCCCAGTTTATTAAATCTTTAAGGTTTGTGTAGATTAGAGAAAGTAGTTGAGGTCAGATCAGGGAAAGTCAAAGCTACAGTATGAATAGCTAAATCAAAATAAAAGATTTTACCTAACTTCATTCACTTTTTCTAATCCCCATATACCTTAAAATCATAATTTCAGAACCTCCTTTTGATGATTTAAAAACGTATCCTGTATTCCAAGTGCACCAACAATTCCCTCTAAAATCAGTGGAATATATTATATGATAAATGATAAGGCTGATCTATAGGTCCTAAAATTCACACTACTTAGATTGTAAATTTTTTATGGCAGGGACTTTTTGTTATGGGATTATACAGCACCTACCACAAAAGGGTCTTTGTCCATGCTATCTCCATGCAAATAATAAATAACATTATTGCATATTACATTAAACACTGAATGTTAAGCATAAAATCTAATAGTAAATCAAAACAGAAACAAAATCCATTAGGTTAATTTCTGTGGTCATTCATATAATCCCATTACTGGAACTAGTCTGCTCATGGTTTTTCTCATCCCATTCCATTGCTCCACCCAGTAAATGGTATTTTTGGTTAGTGAGGGCATGATCCTGCTCCCACTGAAGTTAATGGGAATTTATCTCCAGGGAGAAGAGGATCAATCCTTTTACAGGATCCCTGTCTCAAGCAGTGCTTCTGGATGTAGTACCATTATTTTTTCCTTATATTATGGCTCTGCAATTCCCTTTAACATTGACTGTAACATGGTATGCATGTCTAAAGCGTCACCTGTGGGAATGTCACTTTTTTCCTTACCTCCACTACTCAGGGACATTGTTTCAGTGTCAAGTGATAATATGGTGTCAATGTGACATGGAAGTGACTGCGAAGCACCCAGCAGGAGTCTGATTTGAGAAGAATCATGTCACAGCAAATCAGTCATACTTATTTTCTGACACTTTTGCCAAATATGGCTACAATGTCACATTAAACTGATATTATGTTCCTTAAAACCTGAGCAAGGTTTTAACGAGGTTCTCTGTATTTCCAACTCTACACTTCTTGGTAATAATTCCATTTTGGTGCCTGTCCCACAGCCCCTACAATGGATACACGAGTCCTGTGGTCAATCCATGTTAGAAAGGTTGACATGATAATTTATGGGTTCATTGACCAATAAAGGGTCATGGGGCCTCCTTAGCCTATGTTCATGTCCTCCTTTTCTTTGTCTCTTCTCTCAGCCTATCTTCCTTGTTTTCTATGTACCTCTGTCTAGTTTCTCATGATCCTTTCCCCTTATTTCAAGCATGTTTTTAATGTACTAGCACCCTATGTCAGACTGTCGTTTCTCAGATCCTACTGATGCTAACCATGGTGTTGAGAACACTGATGTTATTCTCTAATGTTGCTAGATAGTATTGCTGCCTTTAAATAAAATTCTTGTCCTTGATCTGCCTGTGCATATAGTATGGTAGCACTATATATAAGAGCCCAAAGCAAAGATGGTGTCATGGGGCACAGGAGTAGCATTAACAGGGGCTCCCCAAACTCAAGTGATCTGAGCTGGGTCCTCTGGGGTGCAGGGCTCTCAACTCCTAATGACTTTATTAAGAGCTGAGCATGTTCAGTACTTCACAAGGTTGAGTCAACATGAAAGAGGTGGTGCAAGGAAGTCATATGGAAGTTTTAAGTTTAAAACATTTCATCATTGGCCAGAGTGGGGCTCTTTTACCACATATCTGGATACCGGGAATTCTCTCCATCAATACCCCTAATCAAAGGGACCTTTCCTTCATGCTGAAAGTCATTGAGGAAGGAGAGATGGGGAGCAATAAATGCAGTACATGACTTCCAGAGGCTCAACAGCTACCTTTGTAGTCGTTAGTCTCTTCCAGGGCTTGGGTGGCTAGAAAATGACAGAAAATCTAGACCGTGTTACTGTCTGCTAAGAAATGAACAACAAATTAAACCTTTGAAAATAAAAATGTAAAATTTATTTTGGTTCAGTTGGATGTAGAAAGAAGAGATGTCTCCTTCCATTGTCCTGCTATTTAGTCCCCTTTCAATCATGGGCCAATTCACTTTTTTTTTCTTGGAAATTAGCAATATCATAAATGTGGCAGCACAAAGTTGAGATTATTCACAGTATTATTTGTGATAACTAGTCACCTATTCTTTATAGTAGCTTCCATTTTGTCCATGTGTTCATTTAGATCTTTGTATTATTTTTGGACCTTGGAAGAGTGATCTGCATCTTTTTTAAAAGATCTGCTCTAGGAATTATTTTGAGGAAGTTCTAGGGCCTGTGTTATACAGGAGGTAGAATGAGATGATCACAGTGGTCCTTTCTGGCCGGGGAATCTATGAATTAGAACTCGCTTTCCTTTAGCAAAGTATTTAATGCCAAATATAAATTGCAGAGGTGGATTTAGAGTGCCTGAACATCTGCAGAGTTTGTGCCTGTGAAGAGAGTGGTGTAAAATGTCCTAATGCCTGGAAAGGCTCATTGATTATGGGTTTTTTGGCAATGGTCTTACGTGGCCAAAAATGATACAAACACAACTGTTGGAAACAATCCCACTGCACTGATACCTGGGGGTGAACTAGAGACTCAAACAGAGGAAAACCAGCCGCCTTTTTCTTTTCTTTCAGTATGGAAAAACTGATCTACTAAAGGTCTCCGGGTCCCTTTTTAAAAGGGAACTGCTGAGATGTGCTGTCTCTTTTCCAGATGTTTAGCTGTAGTGCCCTCTTCCAGCTGTGGCTGCCACTCACACTCGTGGGCTAACACCAGGTTCATAGGTTAGTTTACGTGGGAGACATGAAATGTTCTCCCCCTCCCCCCATTAAACAACAAAAAGTAGCAGGAAGGGCTGTGTGTGGGTGGGCGGCAGTGCAGCCAGGCTGAGGTCTGCTGTTCCCACTGCTGTTGGAACCCTGCAAGTTAATGAGAATCCAGCCGGGACTGCTGAACGCTGCCTAGTCCACCGGGTGCAAAGGAAAATGTCCCTGCCTCCTGCAGCTGGCCCTCTCTCTCATTTGTTGCTCCAATAAGCAATAATTAGGTCCTAAGCTAATGATGTGTCAGCTGATCCGCTGTGTGTGTAGAGGGGAGGGGGAACCCGGCGAAATCTCCATGGAAACCCCTCTCCTTGCATCCCCCACCTGGCTCTGGCTGAGGATGTGCTTTGCTGCTGCTTCCCTGCGCCACCTTGCTGCCTGGCCGCCCCGCCGGCCCTGCGTTCTGTAACCTGCCGCCGCCCGCAGCATGCGCACTGCCCGGGATCCCTAAATGGGACAATTCTGTCCGTCACGTAGCTGCTCAGCCGTCTCCACAGAAACTTTTGTCCCGCTGGCCAATCAGAGCGCGGGCGACGGGGGGGAGAGAGAGCGGGTTCGTGTGCGCTTTGCTCTCGCTCAGCCTGTGCTGCTGCTGTCAGTCCCAGCTCCAGCCGCCGCGAGACCTTCCACTGGAGCCACAACAGAGCGAGCCGGAGGAGGAGAGCGAGGAGGAGGGGCTGCCCGTTTTGCAAGTGCCTGCCTGGGACACAGCTGCTCCGCGGTACGCAGGGTGCCGAGGCGTTCCAGTCCTCACTTTGCCTTCGCTCTGGAGACCAGAGGAGAGAAAACCCCCCACTACGTGTACACACACACACACACAAATGGGGAAATGCTGGCTGTGAAACGGAGCAGGAATTTGTGGGCACTTGTCTGGCAGCCAATTTAGCAGAGGAGCTGAACAGGACGGGTTGAAGCGCGCAGAGAGAGTGGGAGTGTGTGTGTGTCTAATAAAGGGGATCTTGCAGACGCTGGGAGAGGAGGATGGGAACTCCCCTTCTCCTGCTTCCTTTTAATGATTGGAAATAGGTATTGAATGGAGGAGCTGCAGCCTGCATTTGCTTTGGAGGATCGGCAAGAGGAGCTAACAATTTGGCTACTTTCATCAGAGGAGGGGGTGTCCTTCATTATGTGGTAGGGAAAAAGCAAGAGATCAGAGATCTCCAGGGTGATTTGAAGCTACCAAAGCCAAAGGGAGGGAAAAAATCGACTTTTGGGAGGGGGTTTGAAAAAAGAGGGGGGGTTTCTTTTAATCATCCGTATGCAAACTTACTTGAATGCCTTCTGAGCCAGTTTAGCACAGACACCAAAGGAAACCCCAGACCAGAGGAGTCCTACATGAGTGAGCACCATTATTAAACTGGCAGAACCAAACCGACAGCCGCCTTCTATCGTTTACCAACATCCTCATAGGACTAGATCTCTTTCTAATATCTGATCATATATTGTAAATATTTTTCCTCATCTGCTGGGATTTAAAATAAATAAATAAATACATGAGAATTCCTATAAGAGCATCTGAAATTCAATGGGACTGAATGAGCAAGTGAAATTTTCACAGATTGTTTAAAGAAAAATTAAAAATATAACCAATGTGGATGGGATTTGTTAGGCTTACAAAATAACAGGTAAGAACTTTCTTTCTTTCCCGTACTTTAACGCCCAAAGCAGGGAAATCTAAAGCAAAAACAGCTAAGGAATAGAGAGGGAGCAGAGACCAATTTGCCCTTCAGTATTTCCTCCATCCTGCACAGAGGCTGCTTTAGTAGAGGCACGGTCCTCCAGGACAGATACAGAATACCCTTTGCAAAAGCAGGGAGGGCTGGCTGGGGTGGAGGGTGTTTTTCACCTGCACCATCCAGGGTGCAGCCAGGTGGATCTGATGTATGAGAGAGAAGAATACGAGTCAATATTCTGTTTTCTCTTTTTCTTAAGCCAAGGGATAGTATTTTAATTATTTATAAATCAAAACCCTCTGGGTAGACACTGTTGGAGACACTGGGATAGTCCTGCCTTGTACAATATTAGAGACCGTTCACATACAGTAGAAGGATACGAGACGCCTCTACGAGACCCATTTGCTTTCTGTGATCTGGCACAGTTAAAAAATGAACAAGAACACGGCTACACTATTGAATTGATTGCTAACCCCCTCTCCCTTCCCCCCACCAACACCATACAAAAAATCAGCTGGGATCTGCTTGCACGGGGACCTCCGCTCATTCCATCTTGGTGGTGGATGCATTTTTCATGAGCAATAGGTGAACAGGTGCAAAGTACATTTGGAAGATCCAGACACGGCCCGTTTTGGAGTGTGTGTGGTGTCTCGTAATAGATTATGGAGAGCAGTGACCGGGACATGTACCGCCAGTTTCAGGACTGGTGTCTCAGGACTTACGGGGACTCGGGGAAAACCAAGACGGTGACCCGTAAAAAATACGACCGGATCGTCCAGCTCTTGAATGGCTCAGAATCGAGCTCCACGGATAATGCCAAATTTAAATTCTGGGTCAAATCTAAAGGCTTCCAGCTCGGCAATTCGGATGAGGTCAATGGTGCTGGAGGAGGGAAGCAAGTGCTGTACGTGCCAGTCAAAACCACGGTTAGTAGAGAATTGTCTTCCTTGTTATATGTCGACAAATGCAGCCTATAGTGGGAGAGAGGAGAAGGGGGAGCCACAGCCACAGTTGGCTCGTTTCTTTCTCTTCCTCTAAGTCATCACCATGTTGTATTTGCATGTCACATTATTCACAGGTGAGGCCTTTATGGTTCTTTTATTTAAAGTGATAATGCACCCCTTCTGCCCCCTCCCTTTGCTCAAGGCTGTTATTTTGGGATGGGCTATTGTCCCATCCCCTTGGTGATGTGGTGTCTGTCGCGTGTCTTGCCATTGTATAAAGGCCACATGTACGATTACAGCTGTACGTTTTCATAATATACTATTGTGATCGATAGAGCACAGTGTATCCTTACTGGCACAAAACCAAATGCAATGCTGGTCGTTTATTTGGGAGTTTCCCCAGGATATCGGGTATTTTATTGTTAGACCGCAGCCCCTGAGACACAGAGCAGCAGGGATATGCCTTGATGATACTGGATCATTGCTATTTTAGTAAAGGAAGCCAGGAGAGAATGATCAACAGAGAGAAGGAGAGAGATTTCCACATGACCAAATGGTGTATTTTGTTTCTCTTTCTGGGATTGCTCAAGTCTCACATCTATAAAGCTTAAACTCAATTGATGCTATCCAGTAATAGTACGAGCCTTCCCAGGGTCTGAATCTGAGTACGTAATGCAGTTCTAAGAGCGGAAGAGCTATTATGCTTGGTGGTGACAGGAGCTACAGAATTTCCTATTTAAGAATATGGGAACTATTGGGTACAAGTAGGTTTGCATATTGAACTCTTTAATGTATCATTTTTATTTTCTCTAAACTACTGTACCTCCAGGAATCTAGGTTCCTTATTTGGGGATCTAAGGATTGAAACACAGGCATTATTTTATTTCTGCCTTGACCCTTGGGCTTGATGAACAATATTTTCTGTTGCATTAAAATCACATCCTGGTCTAATGAAAATGCTCTTGCATGCCATAATACAGAAGGCTTCTTGAAAAGTATTCTAGGTTTATTTATACCATGTTGCTGGGGAAAATCTGGAGATTCTGTACAGGTAACTTCTTCAAAGTTTTAATAAATCTAGAATTTGTATTGCTAGTTTATATATGCCCTCTTTCTAATAATCAAATTAACTGTTCTCAAGAAATGTAGATGTGGAATTAATTTCGTAAAGGAGTTAAAAGGCAAGTGATAGAGACTGTTCTGAGCAATGTTTATGTTCCTTTCTTTCCCCTTCTTTTCACAAAGGGTTCTAGGTCTGCCTATAAATCCAAGCTTTACATGGAAAATGGCATGTTACTTCTCTAAAGTTAAAGAACAGATTATTAATATTTGATCCTAAGATTTATTGTAGATCAAATATGTTTTGGGATGTAAATTAAAAATCAAGAATAGAACAAAGGAAAAATTATCTCAGATAGAATTATATTTCCTGGCTTTTTTGTTTTATTTTCCCACCAACTGGGACAGTGTTTTTTGAAAAGTCTTGCGTGCAAGATCTTTTATTTCTTACGAGTTTACTTTCTACCACAAGTTCAGAACTGCAAGCAAATTCCTTATTTAGGGGTAAAATTAAATTAATTAACAATCTGAATAAAAAAGGTTAACTTAATTTTTACAAGATTTTATAAAATATAGAGCTATTCTGGATCTTTTACATACAACATTTCTTTGTTACCAACTTATGCGTTGTCCAGCATCTTTAAGTCAGGAGGGTTTGGATTTCCCCCTTCCCTTTTTCGTTCTTGATTGTTTTCAGGTCTCTGTGTCTAGAACTTTCCTTGATCTGTTTACCTGTTAGAGAATTTACTTAAATATTGGTCTTAATAGTAATGTTGCAATTGGTTACATTTGGAATCTTACGGATATTTGTGTATGTCTCTCTTAATAGATAGATATATATATTATAACAACCAACAAGGCACCATAACAAAAACAGGACAAGAGAAGCTACCATTATACACCCATAAAATTTGAATAATTTCTCCATTACATTGATTTACTAAATATAAAATATTAAGGAACAGATTTTGCAGGTTTTGCTCAGGTAATATGTCCACTAATTTCCATTTGCTTGGATATCTGGATTCCAAAATCTGTTCCACAGTATAAGCAAGAGGGGTATTCACAGCATTCAGGTATGACTTATCACTTATGAAAAACAAATGTCATTGTCCCACTTAAACACATGCAACCAACATACTCCAGTCACAAAGGGAAGTAGGATTGTTTAAGCAGAGCTGTAGAGTGGCATCTATTTGTTTGAGATATTGCTATGTACCAGAAAGTGTCAAATGCTGAATGTTCCAAAAGGAATTATTTTATATATTATGGATGGAATCCTGCCTTCATTAAAGTTAATTACAAAACTCCTGTTGATTTACATGGTGCTAGGATTTCACTCTCTAACTCAAAATTATGTCTTAGATTATGCCTAGATGATGTTTGCAGATGTCACCCTAAAATGTCATTTTTGTTTAGCTCTCAAAAGCCCATCCTTTCATTTTTGCAAATCCTCACTAACTATTGAAGAGTTTATTCATTTATAATCATTCAGAACTAACCCAATTGTTTGGTTTCTACTTATGCCATTTTTGTCTGTGTCTTGTCACAGAAATTTGAGCTATTCCTGCTCACAGAAATAGCCACAAACAGTGTCAAAGCCTAAAAGAGTAAAAACTTTCTCCATCACTTGATCTCTCAATAGGTAAAAGTAATTTCAGTGTACAGTTAGTCACCATTGGTAATTCTGGCTAGCACAAGCCCCTCTCTCTGCATGAATAAAATGGATGAAATTACAGTTTTAACTCCAGAGTCATAAACTGGTCAACATAAGCAAATAATATTCAGCTACATTGTTAGGAATTATGTTCTCCTTGAAGCTGTAAGGTTTGTTGCTCAGCTTTACTGTCAGCCACAGAGATTTGCTCCTGATGGTTCTGTAATCCACTGCTGCTAGTAATTAGACATCATTACTGCTGCGTTAAAGGGAAAGAGAGAAGGGGAGAGGACAGGCTGAGGCTAATTAACTACTTGATTCTAATGAAAGGAAGAGAGACTGATAGCAACTGGGAGGTTGCACCGGAACAGACTAGACATGCAACCCAGACTTAACAGAAGCAAGGATATCTTGCAAGCTTACAGGAGCTGAGGCTTGGTCTACTTTTTGTATTTCATGGGTAGTGACATGCTAGGTTTTGTTCCATTTTTCCAATTACTTGTTTGGGGAGCACCCAAAAATCACAAGCCTGTTTCAAATATCAACCTAAATATGCAGGAAAGGGGAATACCGGTATTTAGATAATTACATGTAGGCTTCCTCTATTTTACTGGCCTGATCTCTCCAGGAGCAACAGGAACAAATCAGTCTCTGAATGTTCACATCTCTCTGTGGGCTAGAAGATGCACTCTTGGTCACCAAGCAACATCATCCTGTAAAACAGCCATTTTAGGTCCAGAATGGGACAACACACAGTGAATTATTTGAATATGCTGTCCAGTGAACATACCACTTTTGCTACTTTTCACATTTACTGTTATTGTCATATGTTCTTTTTCATTACGCTCCAGCTGCACTTTATGAGAACACTGAAATGATGCCTAACCTAAAGGCATTACAAAAAAATATTAAATTGAGAAATATGTCAAATAGCTGACAATAATTAGTATAAACTTTTATGGTTGGTACACATAATCACTTAAGAATGTGTAGAACCGATATTACTAGTGTAATGTCTTTTTAAACCATGTAAATTAATGTTATGATTGGTTCCCTTGTGTTCTCTGTAAAGCTGCTTAACTGAAATTGTTGCCTGATTAAAAACTGGAGAACAAAAAATAGTAATAATAATTATCAGTATTTTTCTTGTTTTGTGATATTGAGCAAAAATGTGGTTCCTAAAATCTTTCCAGATTTAGAAATTGCCAAAAAAAAAAAACCTAAGAAAAATTGGACCAAGAAATAAATCATATTTTAACTAGAACTCTCCATTTAAATAAGAAACTCTGCCTACAAATTGTTTATAAGATATACCCCAATGTGCAGTATATACCTTGTACAGAATGCTACAGGAACAGAAAAGCTCAAGGACCAGATTCTGATAGTGTGAATCTGGAGTAACTGTACTCATTGCAATGGAGTTACTCTTGGATAATTAAAAGTACAATCTAGGCTAGGCTTCTGTATGGATTTTCCCATATTTTCTTTTATACTTTCCCCACCGGGGAACATAAAATGAACCTTCATTCAGAAACAAAAATATATTAGCTTTAATTAGATCCTGATCCTCCAGGAAGATCTGCTAGCATACATATCTACATTAGTGGAACAGTACAGCTCCAAATAGGCTAAGGGTCTCCACTAATGAATGTGATTACAGGATTGGGGGCTTAAAAATCAAAGTTCATTGGGTTCAACAAAACAGTCTGTATCTCCATATATCTATTCATGGACTCATTTTCTGATCTTATAATTTGATGGGTGTGGTTTTGATTATGAATACTAATATATAAGAAATACATTATAGAAAAAAATGTTTCTATGTTAAAAGAGAGGGTGACATTATGTATTTTAAATTATTTTAATCTTGTGGCAATCTAAAAGTGTACAACATCATTTCAGTACTTTTTATTTTTGTAGCAGTTAGTATTAAAGGTGAACAAAAGAGTTTGGAAACTCTATTAGTAGCTCTATATCTAATGAACTACCAAAATATAACAGGTGTAAGTACCACATAAAGGTGAAACAATGCAATTAAGGGAGTGATGTTGAAGGTTGGCGGTAATTTATCCCAGAGTACCCTTGTGCAGTAGTTTATAATCCTGCTAAATGCTTCTCCATTTCTCGAAAGCTCCACTCAAACTCTCATATCCTGCTATGTCCTGTTCATTTGCCTTCCCCTCCCAACCACATCTTTGCTCAACACTTCACAGCCCCGTCTATTTCCTATTCCTCATCCCCACTCCCTAAGCTTCTGCTGCCAAGCTCGCTTCCTGGTCTCCCACTGGTCTTTGTAAGTATTGGAGCTGATGAATCAGGGAGGTGCACAGGTAGTATCAGAAAATGGAAATGGCTGATGGAACTAGACAGTACAGATGGTTATTTCTGATGTAGGTCAATTAGGTTTTCATGAATAAAGAGAATAAGTCTAGGTCATTAAATTTAAAATTTCAAAAGTAGCATATTTAAGATATTATCTGTGTGCATTTATTTGTGTGATATTTTGGAGTCTGTGGTAATGATCTTTGTTTAGCTAGAACTGTACAAAGAAGTGTGAGGAAAATAGAGCATATTTTAAAAAGAAAGTATCTATAAATATTTTCTCTGTAAAATTAGAAACTATTTTATTTTAAAAACAACAGAGTCCTGTGGCACTTTTAAAGACTAATATTTATTTATTGCATGAGCTTTCGTGGGAGAAAGTTCCACTTTGTCAGACACTTTAAAGTGCTTCTCCCATGAAAGCTCATGCGATAAATAAATCTGTTAGTCTTTAAAAGTGCCACAGGATTTTGTTGTTTTTCTGCAATAGACTGACTTGGCTACCCCTTTGGAACTATGTTATTTTAAGATTACATTGTTTGAATAACGTGCCAGATTTAAAAACAAAATTAAATCACTGAAGTGTGAAACAGGAATCTTAGTCTTCCTGTACATGTAACTTTATCTGAACACAAGTCACTATTCACATCTCCATTTTATACATACAACACAGTGAGACACCCATTCACCCACCGTATCAAAATTAGTCATCCCAATAAAAAGCCAACATCTGTCTTAAAAGTTCAAATCCACAACAGAGTTCTTGGTCCCCATCTTTCTCCAGTAAATGATTTGTAGCAGCAGTGTTCCAAAAATAAAAGTTTCCAGTTTAATTTATGCAAAATTTTAGAACTTTGCTTGGAATAGTATGGAGAAAGCAGAGGAGGTGGCGAATAGAAATTTGAGGAGGCGGATGTAGAAAAAAATTAGGAAACATCAAGGGAACACCTGAAACTCCTGATTCTACAGCTCAGATTTAATCAGGTGGAAAGAAAGTCTATACAGAGGGGGTTGGTGTGGCACAAGGAACAGACTTCGTTCCTGAGTAGTTTGCATTGGCCAACACAGGTCCCCAAATGACAGAACAACTAGCATGGCTGAGGGAAGTATTGATTCTACATATCTCCTAAGGAGCTGCCAAAAGAAAATAAAGCTGACTCTGACTGTTGAAGTCCGTGAAGGAGAGCAGATGGCCAGTTTGGTACATGTAGGTGCAGTCTACACTATTCTGCACTGGAAAGAGTGAACCTCATCTTACACCTTTTTCCCCTAATTCTTTTTACCCTGTTTAAGTAGATGAGCCTCAATACATTAAACATCATTTTTAAACAGGTGCACAGAGGTAAAATATCCAGATAGACAAGGAACACTTGCCACAAGTGATGTTGAGCATTCTTGTACAATCAAGGGACCTTGGACACCATTTTTTGTCTGATGAATGGGAACTTCTTGTCTGTTCATTTCAGTGGGAGTTTTATAGCTCTTGGTGTAGGGTTCTGAACATCTAATCCAAAGTTCTGTAAACTGAGGAATTTGTTTAAGGTAGGGTTTGAACAACTAACTTGTATCTGTGAATACACATCCATTTAAGGGACTATCTGTAGTTGACATTTTAGTTAAGAAAGCTGATCTATGGCAGAGTTCACCTTAAACAAAATCTTTCAGAACAAATGTCCTGGATGGACTAGGAATGGCAATTTTTATTAAATGATAATGACCTATTTGAGATGGTTGAAACTCATTCAACCATTTTCATGTGAGATGTTGTAAATGAGCCTCTCCAGGAAATGACAGGCCAGAATGTTACCAATAAACTCACTGTGTCTGAAAGTTATGTAAATTATTGCCAAAACTTTTTGATTTAGCAGCAAATTCCCAATGCCATTGTGCCTTGGTTTCCTTTTTAAAAAAATGATAAATTCAGGGAGCATAGCCACTTATACTTGAATCTCATTGCAGACTAAAGTACAATTTCTAACAGGATGACATATGCTTTGTGGTAAATGTTAATGTCTGTTAGCCAATAGCCTTGTCACAACATTGCCTATTGGACTATGCAAAGTCTATACTCATGATAGACACAGAACTCAAATAGCTGACTCTAAACTATGAGCTGCTTTTGTTGAAAGGCAGCAATTGCAGTGCATGTAGAAAATCAAACTTTTAGAAGTGACTTGTATTCTCTGATCCTGAACTGACAAGTAAACTATTATTTAAATACATCAGGAATAGCAAATCTCTGGTAGGGCCACTGGTTTTGCCAGACTTCAAGGGCAATCAAAGAGGACGAGAAGCTTCACAGAAAATAAATTATTTCCTTCCAAGGCTTCCCCACAGTGGAAAATGAGGAAGTACCTATAACAGAGGCTTAATAAGAGAGGTGATGGGACAAGTTATGATAAATTGCTGTAAATCATCAGAACTGTTATAAATTCAAGAGTTCTGAAGAATTAAAGACCGAAGTAACTAAAATATTAGTAACAGTTAGCATTTGCAATTAAAAGGCTATGATATGCAGGGGTGGCCAAAAATCTATACCAAAAAAATGACAACTATGTTCTTAGAAATGAAGGACTTTTGAGCCATATTTCAATACCAGAAAAAATACAGTAAGAAAATCATTACAGAGTTGTAAAATCCTTAGATGAGTATAACACGATTGATATAAACCAGCAAGGCTTCTGCAAGGGTTAATTACGTTCCTCTAGCCTGTTAGAATTCTTTGCGTTAACACAACAATCTAGTGAATATAACTTAAGTCTTGCAAAAGTCTTTTTATAAAATAAAACAGAAAATGAAACTTGGGGCCTATGTCTCCTTCTACTGAACTCTAATTGAGTCTGATATTGACTTTCATGGGAGCAGAATCAGATCCTTGCCGTAATGATGGCGTAAGAGACAAAAGTCCTGTTAAAGACTGAAACTGATTAAGATATGAGAAGCAAAGTATTGGAATAAATGGCTCATTTTCAGCCTGGGAAGTGATTAATAATCGTATGAATGGAGTTCAATATATATAAAAATGATTTCGAAGACAGGTGAATAGCATTGTTGTCAACATTTGGTGGGCAGCAGACCTGCAAATTATTTAGGTGAGTCAAGTTTAGGGAACACTGAGAGGGAAAAAAAGAAGTACCATATAAGTATGGGAGATGAAATTCATAGTAGAGCAGTGGAAGGTAATTCACATTGTGTATCATTGCCTTTTAATCATTGAAAGGAACAATTTAAAAATTTTGGATATATTTGAGGTTGCTAGGTTAGGTGTAAGTTCCTAAGGAAAATACATAGGAACAATCTTCTTATTGCATGGTTGGAGTAAAAAAATAAGCAGTTAGGCTGTGTTAAGAAGGGGATAGAGACTAACATGGAAATTGTATACCCTTGCTTTTAGTAATGGGTTCAATTTGATTATTTCTTCTCTAAACAGATCTATCAGAGATTTTTTAAAAAATCCAGAGAAGGGCAACAAAACTAATTAAAGGCACAGGTACTTCCAAAAGAGGAAAAATTAAAATGTTAAAATTATATATGAACAAAGGAAAAGGCTAAGAGAAGGTATGATGTGGGATACATTAAATAAAGTAATGAATAGTGTAGAGAATGCCAGTCAGATGCCATTTTTTACCCTATGCCATCAGACAGGAATATGTGACAACTGACATTAAAAAGTAGCAAATACAGGACTAAACTGTATCTTGAAATCCCTGGAAGTTGAGTAGAAATTCTGCACTGCAGCTCCTGGAGGAAGCTTTCTGTTGGGGATTATGCAGTGGTTTGGCTGCTCCTACTACAGTTGGGGCAGAGCAAGGAACAAAGTCATCCTTTCACCTTCACCCTGCTCCTTCCCTACTCCTTTAGAGTTACAGTGATGACATTAGCCTGAAGCAGTCCTTGACATTGCAGAGAGGGAGGTATCTGTGGCATCTCCCAATGAGCTCCATCAGGGTCAGTCACTTTGGCCTGTAGAATCAATAAAAAGAAGGACTTTTAGACAAATCGGTAGCTAACCTGATAGACTCTTAGCACCCTTCCATTTCCCCCTCCTGTGATCTGGGTTTCTCCTTGCAAAGTGCGGGTGGCCCCCTTTTACCCTCTCATTTCAAATTTACCTCTACTTGTAGGTTTAATCCGCAGCCAGTAGATTTCATGTGCATATGCTGATACTGGATGAGATTAGAGAATAAAATCATTCCATGATGTAGGCTTGTGTAAGTGCCTGGCATATTATGTTTTGGGATTTTACTATTTTCCTTGGAAACATGTTGTGTAGGCTTCCATGGCAACAAGAACTAGATGGATCACTGGTCAGTTCTAGTATGGCAGTTCCTTTGTATTGCTGAAGTTATATTAGTTCAGAGGCATAAAAGAGGTGATGGCTGTAATGTTCTGGCAATACGTATATGGGTCAATCCACAGAATGACGTTGAAAGTGATTTGGGCAAAAGTTTATGATCAGCCACCCCCCTCAAAGCAGATGTTTCTCCAGCCCTGATTAATGGTAATATATGTTGTTTCCATCTAGGCTTTTCTTTTTCAGAGCAGCTGTACTGGTATGTTTGGTTGGTGCTTAGTGCTAAAATACTATTTAACTATTACTAAGGTAACAAGAAAAGAACAGGAAACCAAATCAGGATTGTTTGTGAAAAGAAGGCAAACACTGGACACAATTACCTCATCCAATGAAACATGATTTTTAGAGGGCATGGTGGTTGATAATCAAGGTTGCTGAAGGAAATATGGGATGTAGCTGTTTATATGAAACATCTATTTCACTTTTCAAGATACAACAGGGGGAAAAGTAAGTACAAAACTCATGCTATTCTCTCTTCATTGGACAAACTGATAGTTTTTCATATCCTCTTCTGATAGCTTTCTATTATTTTATAAAAGTAAATCAATAAATCCCACAACCATTGTTCCCATATGAATAAAAGAATTCTAATCACAACTAACAGTCAACCCCCTCCATTGTCATATTTCCTCAAGAAACAGATCTTAGGTAAGACAGAGAATATCATATTGCCTCTGTAAATCCATGGCACATCTACATCTTGAATACTGCATGCAGATCTGATCACTCCATCTCAACAAAAATATCATGGAATTGGAAAATCTACAGAAAAGGGCAACTATCAACATAGTCTATATTCAGATACAATGGTGATAGATTCCAGTACAAAACCCCATGACTGATAGCCAAAACTTCAAGAAGTATTTTCACTCCCTCTTTGCCTGGATTTAGGATTTCCCAACAAGGTTTTAATACAAAATGAACTCTGTAGGGACACACAGCAACAAGGGGCTATGCTCATGTCCAAAATCATCTGAGTTTCAACAAGAGATATAACATAAATTCATTAGACTAAAGCTCTGCCCTTTTGTCCTTGTAATACATATATATATATATAGGGACACATTCTTCTGTTACTTTTACTTGGGGAACCCTGTTGGCTACAGATAGTTTGAATTAGTGTAATTGAAAGGTAACTTTGGCTCACAATGGACATTCAAGGAATTAAATATGCTTTTAAAAATATAGACCAAAATCTTCCACCTCTGAATAAAATACAACATTTTTCCTCCCTAGCTACTCTTCTGTGTAGCAAATTGCAATATTGTTCTCTCCAGAACATCCTAGTCTTGCAAAGAATACACCTGGACTTAAGGCCAGATGTGTGATGATAAAATAGTACTGGAACTGTAAAGATCACTTGACCTGCATCCCTATCTACTTGAATCAAGGTGACTATTTTCAAAAAAGAGTGGGAAAATGTGCTCTTAAACAGGGATAGTGAGCTAGCTTTGTGTAAAGAATATATTAGATAGAGTTTGTTTTTTAATTTCTAGAATTCTGATAGATTAAGATCTTCCTGATCATTATTTATCCACCTTTGGATTTTTTCTGAATAATTATATTGGTAATTACTGAGGTTTCTATATTTATAGATAACTGGTTTTTCATAAATATTGAAATGTGGTATTAGCTACACGTGCTTTTTTATATAAGCATTTAACAAATCAATTACTACCAACCATTTCCATTTGAAAGTAAGTAATAAACACAGTGGAATTTGTGTTTAGGTTAAAATAACTCACTAATCTTTTAATGAAACTTACTTAGTAGGGCCAGTGAGTGAGCCAGAAGAGGACATAAGGAATAATTAGGGAACTTTAACTGTAAGAAGTTGAGGAAGATGAATTTAGGAAAGCTACTCTTAAGGGCCCAGTTCTGCAACCCTTATTTGCATAGGGTGAAATTTATCACTGGGAGAAGGCATCACAAGGTATATAAATAACTTCATAGCACAAGGATTATGCACCCTACTTTGAGGGCATATGTAGGTATTTAGTGATGAACAGGCCTCATACTGACCCTCTGCCTGCTTACGCTATGGATAGGTCGACTGATATCAATGAGTGATGGTGGCAGATTGGGTTCTGAAGGAACATGATCAATTAAAATCAAGTTCATTTGTATATATTTTTAAAGATTAATGTAACTATAATTACCTTCCCTACCTTGCCATAAATTTTTCCAATGTGAGGGGCTCTTTTCTAATAAATGTATGTACTACCTGGCTAACAGGGTTTGATTTTAGGTCATTCATTCCAGTGTCCACTCACTGATAAATTTAGCTTTTCACCGCAGAGTGACCTCACTGAGATGCACTAGCTCGCACCACTCTTGAATATGGCCTTTGCTCTTTGCTTATAATAATCTGTACTGAGACGTAACTATCTCAGCCAATCACACTGAAGTGTATACTTACTTCTCATTTATGAAAATCCTCACATTGACAGAGTTTGAGTTGAAGAATGTGTTTCATTGGTTGGGGACTTTTGAACTCTACATACATGAAACATAGTTACCTCACCTTTTCAGCTCAACATTTTCCTCCTCGCATACTTTTTTCCTGTTTTTATTTTTTTTAAAAATAAATGGCAAACAGTACAAAATTCAGAATAATATTAATAAAGGTAATGAAGCAAATGAGATAAATAGTTTTCCATATCCTGGGCTACTGGTCTTTGGCCTCAATGTACATAAAGCCCAACATACAATGGTAGTTGGAAAAAGGGAGCAATTACAAATTATCAGCTACCTAATTATTAGATATACTTGGAAAATTGGGGGAGGGGGAATCATGATATGTTTTCCATTTTATACTAATGTTTTGTTTCAGCAAAAATTTGCCTTTTGAAGTATGAATAATTTTATTTCTAAATACAGTTCATTACTTAACATGCAGTATTATTTATTTTAAAGGTTAACGTAATACCCATCATCATAGGGAATTTGGTAGCTAACTAGAATGCATTTGTTGCTAATACTCAAAAAGCTTTTTCTTTACATACATGTGCAAACCTAATTATAAAGATCAGGTATACTTTAAAAATAGAAGAACATAAGAATGACCATACTGGGTCAGAACAATGGTCCATCGAGCCCAGTATCCTGTCTTCTGATAGGAACCAATGCCACAGACTTCAAAAGGTGTGAACAGAATAGTGTAATTATCAAGAGATCCATCTGATGTCATCCAGTCCCAGTATCTGGCAGTCAGAGGCCTAAGAACATCCAGAGCTTGAGGTTATATCCTTGATCATCTTGGCCAATAGGCATTGATGGGCATATCTTCCATGAACTTATCTCATTCTTTTTTTAACCAGTTATAGTTTTGGCCTTCACAACATCATCTAGCAATGAGTTCCACAGGTTGACTGTGCATTGTATGAAGTACTTCCTATTTGTTTTAAATCTGTTGTCTATTAATTTTATTGGTTGACTCCTGGCTCTCGTTTTATATGAAGGGGTAAATAACACTTCCCTATTCACTTTCTCCACACCACTCATGCTTTTATAGTCCTCTGTCATATCTGCTCAAGTCTTCTTTTCCAAGTTGGATAGCCCAGTCTTTTTAATCTCTTCTCATGTGGAACCTGTTCAGTACCTTTATTAATTTTTGTTGCCCTTCTCTGTAACTTTTCCATTTCCATCGTTTTGAGATGGAGCGACCAGAACTGCGGAAATCAAGATGTGTGTGTACCATGGATTTATAAAGAGGCAATATGGTATTTCTGTCATATCTATCCCTTTCCCAATGGTTTCTATCATTCTCTTAGCTTTTTTGACTGCCATTGCACTCTGAGTGGATATTATCAGAGACCTATCCATAATGACTTCAAGATCTTTCTTGAGTGATAACAGATAATTAAGGCCCTATAATTTTGAATATATAGTTGTGATTCTGCTTTCTAATGTGCATTACTTTGCCTTTATCATCACTGAATTTCATCTGCCATTTTATTGCCCAGTCATTCACTTCCATGAGATTCCTTCATAGTTCTTTGCAGTCTGCTTTGGGCTTAACTATCTTAAATAATTTTGTATTATCTGCAGATTTTGCTACCTCATGGTTGCTACTTTTTCCAAATCATTTAAGAGTATGTTGAACAGCACTGGTCCCAGTGCAGATCTCTGGGGTACAGCATTATTTATCTCTCTTGAAAACTGACCATTTATTCCTATCCTTTGTTTCCCGTGTTTTAATCAGTTACTGACCCAAGAGAGGTTCTTCCTTCTTCTTTCATGACTACTTACTTGGCTTAAAAGCCTTTAGTGAAGGACCTTGTCAAAGGCTTTCTGAAAGTCTAAGTACACTACATCCACTGGATCACCTTTTTCCACGTTTGCTGACCTCCTCAAAGAATTCTAACAGAATGAGTGAGGCATGATTTCCCTTTACAAAAGCTGTGTTGACTCTTCCTGCAACAAATTCTGTTCAGCTATAGGTCTAATAATTCTGTTCTCTACTATAATAACAACCAGTTTGCCTAGTGCTGAAGTTAAGCGTACTGGCCTGTAATTGCCAGTAACACCTCTTGAGCCTTTTTAAAACTTGGCATCACATTAGCTATCTTCTGGTCACCTGGTACTGAAACTGATTTTTAAATGATAAATTACTTACCACAGTTAGTAGGTTACATTCCACTTCGTAGTATATGAATATGTTCAGACACTGTCGATAATAGCATTAATGTCCATTTCACATGTGTTATATTACACATTTTCTTCTTCAATTCTTGTAATTTTTGCATTTGCAATTGCAAAACTTTCATTTATTAATATCCATAGATTTTTGTTTCTTTGCACTGTCTGTTCTTCCAGACCTTGAGCCTGCTGCTTCCAACTTTGAATTCCAGTCCAACTACAGGAGCTAAGATTCAAGTGTATATCATCCATGAATAGGATCAATACACTTGTGTAACATTAGTTTGTTGAACTGTTATGTTGACTACATTTTTATTTTTTAATCTTTGCTTGGAAAGCATATTATTTTGATGAGTAACCAGATGCAGCCTAAACTGCACAAAAGAGGAGATCTACAAATGGACTTCTAAATTTAGGCTACTGTAAAATAAAATAAAATTAACTGGGGACTCTATTTGGTCCAATCCACCCACAACCATCTGGAACAATAACTTATCTGTCTTATTTATTTATCTGAACAAAACTTTGAACATGATGAGAGTAGAAATATGTTAAATATGTTGTGTTTAGTTGAAATCATTTGTATGTTAAGCTTATCGAATTTCCAAGGCCAGAATGGCTTATTTTAGGAATTACTGAATGACATTATATTCTGAAATTTACTGTTCAATGGCCCAGTCCAGTTCCTGCAGAAGTCAATATCAAAATCCCACTGATTTCAATAGAAGCAGGATGGGGCCTAAGGATACTTCTAAAAATTCTAGATGATAATACAAATGGCAGTAAACTTGTCCATAACACTACACATTACCATAGTAGTATTTGGCTGTTAGCACCTTCATTACATTTTAAAGAATGCAAAGGGTCAGATTTTCAGGAGCACCCAGCCTCCATCGACAGAGGACTTGAGCCATTTTACAGTGTTTCTCTTCATGCTTGGAACTCTTTGAAAGATTAGGCTTTTGCTGGCTGCAGCTCAGGCAGTCGTGGCTCCCTGGTGACGTGCCAAGGCAGAGGTATTCAAAGTGTGGGTTGTGTCCCCCTATGAGGAGGGGGTGCAATGCCTGCCACCACAGAGCTGAGTCAGAGTCCCCACTGCCTCGGGCATCATAGAGGGAAGTACTGGGGCTCACAGTGGATACCTCAGCTACTCAATGACTGAGAGCAGGAGCCCCAACTGCCACGGGGCTCTCATCTGGAATCCCCACTGCTTTGGGGATGAGAATGGGAATCCTGACCACCCTGGGCGGGAGCCCCACAATTAGCTGCTTGGGACTAACAGAAGGAGTGCCATCAACAGCTGCCAGTGGCTGACAGAGGGAGCCATGCATCATTTCTATATCAACCACTACCTTTCCTGCCTTCCTGTTTAGTATCATATGCTCTCCTTACAACAAGCAGTTGTGCAGTGCTTATTACCCTGATGAGTTTGATATTTCTTCATATTTTTTATTGTGTGGTGAAAAACGGATCAGTGCTTATTGCCAAAAGATGGTAGTGTTCCAAAACAAAAGCCAGAAGTTAAAACTGCTAAAGTTGATACAGAGAAAAAATATGCAAAAACAAGAAAATAAGATGAAGCACATTTGGATTTTGGTTTTGCTTTCATTGCAATTAATGGAGAAATTAAACCTCAATATGTCATGCGTGCAGTAACTTTAGCAAACAATAGCCTGAAGCCAACAAAATTAAGACGCCATTTAGACACAAGAAATGACAATCTGGTAGGAAAGAACAAAGCTTTTTCACACAAAAACTAAAATAAATTAGTAAACAAGCAAAAAATAAAAAATGTGGTATTCACCCCTACAAGTGCTTTAAAAGCTTCCTATCAAGTTGCATACCACATTACCAAAAATAAAAACTAACACAACTGGGGAAAAACTAATTCTTCCATCTGCAATTGACATTTGGAGGACGATGGATGGTGACTATGCCTCAGAGAAGTTTTAAATGATCCTGGTGTCAGACAACACAGTCAACTACTGAATCTCTGACGTCAGAAAATATCAAGGCACAGCTGATCTCTTGATTGCAATCCAGTTTATTTGCAATCCAGTTGGATGAAACAATGGCTATATCAAAAGAAGCTTATTTAATTGCTTATGTTCTGTACTGTCACGAAACATCAATACTGGAAGATTTTTTTGTTTTGCAAGCCAATTAAGATGTGTGCAACTGGATCTGAACTGTTGTAACTTAAATGACTTCCTAATTTTGCATGAGTTGAACTGGGAACTGGGAAGCCTGTGTTTGGAGTCCACACAGATGGAGCTTCTTCTATGTCTGGAGGTAAGGCAGGATTGAAAGCCAGTGTTTGACATAGCTTCACATATATTGTGGTCTCATTGTATGATACACCGTGAAGTCCTTGAAACGTGACTTAGGAACTTATGGATGTTCTGAATTCTGCGATTAAAATTGAAAACTTTATGAAGATGCAGCTCACAAATCCATGTCCCCTTGCAATGCTTTGTGCAGAAGTGGGAGTGGAGCCCAATGCTTTGTTCTTTCACATGGAAGTCAGGTGGCTATCCAGGGTGAAAGTGCCTTTATGAACTGAGAAATGAAGTTTGACTTTTTCTATTGGATTTGAATTTCAGCAATGCAGAGACACTGTGTGATTCCTGCTGGCTTGTGCATTTGGCTTACCTTGCTGATATTTTTGACAAACTGAATTTTTTACATATTTCAAGAAACAGAAAGTACTATTTTTGACCTGCACAGCAAGATATCAGCATTCAAGAGAAAGCTAGATCTCTGGAAAACAAAGATTGAAACAGGTTTAAACAGTCCATTCTTTTTGTTAACTGATGCTATCATGGAAACAGAATCTAAACTACTGAGTATGGCCAATCAAAACAAATAAGGAGTCCTGTGGCACTTTTAAAGACTAACAAATTTATTTATCGTGTGAATTTTCATGGGAGAAAATCCCACTTCGTCAGATGCTTTGAAGATAAGTTCCCCCTCTTCAAATGGTCTGATAAAGTGGGATTTTTTCCCACAAAAGCTCACGTGATAAATAAATTTGTTAGTCTTTAAAAGTGCCACAGGACTCCTTGTTTGTTTTGCTGACCTAGACTAACATGGCTACCCCTTTGGAACATAGCCTATCAAGAATCACTTGACTTATCAGAGTCAGTTTGGATATTTTCCTGAAGGAAGTGCACCCCTGAATGACTGTCTTATCCGTCTTTTATAGCTGAGGCCATGACCTTGTCCCATCTCTCAAATGACATTCAGGAGAAGCTGATTGAATTTCAGAGTGATAGGACACAGGAAATTCAATTTAATAAATAGCCTTTGGGGAATTTTTGGTTGAAAGTTGGCTCGGAGTATCCGGCTCTGTCAAAGTGGGCAATCAAAGCTCTTTCACTGTCCAGTTCATCTTATTTGTGTGAGATCAAATTCTCTACACTGGCTGTGCTAAAGACAAAGTACTTTCAAGACTGACGTGGAGGACCACCTCAAAGTGTCGGTTTCAAAAATCTTTCCACAAATTGATAAACTCTGCAGAGAAACAGGCACACCCTTTACATTAAGTACTAGTGTATTTGAAACCTATAGGTGTAGGCAATTTAATTAAAGTTCTATTAAGGTCTCTCTTAGATTTATGAATAGGCTATCAAGCATACTTTTGCATGTGTCTATTTTTGTCTTGGGGGAGAGAGGACACGACCAGCAGTTGTAGCTCAAAGAGGGTTCTCAGCTCAAAAAGTTTGAAAACCATGGTGCTTCTCTAAATGAGGGAGCTCTCTTCCTTTCTCATGCTGTACTTCTCTATGACATTGAATACAGAATACGCCTATCCCATCAAGAAGTTTCAATGATGAGTGCACTTCAAATGGCTCAGGTTCTTTTTTCTCATATTGAACCAGAGGTCATTATGGGCAACTATTGCTCTCCCCCATGTTTTTCAGTAAGGATCTGTTATCTACTATTATTATTTGGTATCTTTTTTTTCTTGTCTTTTTTACCCACTGGGAGAGCTGGTGAAACAACATGGGCTAATGTATCAACAGTTTAAATGCAACACCATCTCTTTATTTCAAACAGGACCCATCTCCCAGCATTCTCAATATTTACTCAAAATTTACTGGATGGCTATTGTCAAGATTGAGAGCTGGTCTACACTGAGTGCTTAGGTTGAAGTAATGCTGCTTATGTTGACTTTCTGCAGCTTGCGTACTCACTCACATGGCTGCAAAGTCGAATTAACTGCTGTTGTAAGTTGACATTGTAAATCCACACCTGCAGGAGGCATAGCATTTAATGTGATTTTATTAATGCAGTTTAACATCAGTGTGTACAGAGAGCAGTGTAATGTGATTTTAATGGCCTCTGGGATCAATCCCAGAATTTCCTATTCTTGCAATTCTGTCTTTCCTGGTATACTGCATATTGGCCATATCATCAGCAAATAGCTTGGGGGAACCAGCCAGGGGGGTGGAGCCAGGGTGGGGGTGGGGGAACCAGGCAGCGGTGTGGACTTATCTGATTGAGGGAACTAGCCAACAACATGGAGCCAGGCGGGCGGTAGAACTGGCCAGCAGCATAGACACAGGATGTGGGGTGGGTGCATTGTTGCACTGTGGGACACCTACCCACAATGCAACCCTTCTAAAGTTGAAGTAACAGCTAGCAATGGGGAACGCAAAAAGCAGGAGCATGGTGCGGACACTCTCCTCCAGTTTTATTAATTCAGTGTATCAGCGTTGACTTTAGGTTGCGCCCAGCGTAGATATACCCTAAGGAAATGCCAGTAGCAAGACTGAAGTTCTGCAGGAAATTCAGAGGTTAAGATTACCACAGCAACATTAACTTAGTCATATTAAAGCATATATTTAACAGCATAGTCCTAAATATATTACATCTGTCATGTATGCACTGTGGCTAAGTTAGAGTTGCAGTGGCAACCTTAACTGAATTTTCTAACTTTTTCTGTGTTCAGTTTTACACTAATGTAGCCTTTTGGATTTAATTTTGTTAGTATTCTTAAGGTCATGTGCTGCATGGGTTTTTTTTACAAGCATAAATATTTTGTTATTTAAAATAAATCTAAATCTTATATAGCATTTAAACAAATATAAGATCTGCAGATATTAACAGAACTAGGAACACGATTCAAGAACTACCAAATTTCAATCCACTTAATTTTTTCTGTATAAAATAAAAAATGAAACTGATAGAATTACTATTGTGAATGTGGTATCCAGAACCAAACCTTTACTTGTTAGATTGATGTGTTTCCTGGACCTATTTAAACTCTGCTTTGGTCATGTAGTAAATGGAAAATATCTCCACCCTAATCGATAAAAAAAACCTTGGAAGTCCCATAGACAAATATCTTTGGTGGCTAAAATATCAGTTGAAATTAATTACCTGTGAAACATTCACTATGGGTGACTATGAATCCCATGGATCCGAATGAACTGAGAAATACGTGTATATGCCACTGGTTTAGGAACTGGCAGACATTTCTTCCTCCCCTCCCCCTACAGCCATATGGTACAGTAAATAAGCTTTATAGGTTTCCCTAAGCTAGGTACACTCCAGATTTCTTGTTGAAAATCAGTTCCCGTGTTATCGCTGTTGCACAGTGCACAATGTTTGTCCCCACGAGCACCTCTTCCTGCCTGCGCCTTCAAGAGCCGGGTAATAACCTAAAAACTGCTCTCTCACCCCCCGTGTTCAGCGTGCACCTTGGAAAGAGAGAGAGAGAACAGGGTGAATCAAAGAGCTTAGAGACGGCGGCTTAAAAGGGGGCCATATGCCCTGCCTGGCTGGCTGCTGGGTTGGTTTTCTCTAGGCTGGTCTGACCTACTCACCCCCCGAGGGACTGACTCAAACAAAGCAGGGGGAGTGGGAAGGGGACCCTCCCTGTGACATCAGGGGCAGCAGCAGTGTGACGCCGCCAACCCGAGCCTTTGTGTGGGGCTGACCCGGCGGGGAGCGGGTGAAGTGTAACGGGGGGGGAGCCGTGCCCCTGGCACTGCGGCACAAGCAGGGCAGGGCCTGCAGCGTCCTCCCCAAGGGGGTCCGAGTGGTCCCGCCTCGGTGCCGCAGAACCCGCTCCTCGCGCCACCAGCTCGAGGCGGCGGGGAGCGGATGGGGCGCGGGGGCGGGGCCGTTCTCCGGCGGCTGCTGCGCTGCGTTGTTAATTGATTCCGGGCCCGGAGCGCACTCAGGGCCTGTGGGGGCGGGGCGGGGAGCGCTCGCTGCCTCCCTCATCCCGCCTGTTCCTATAGTAACACCGAGCTGCCTCCAGCCGGCCGCGCGCTGCCTCTGCGGCGCCGCTCCGGATTGGTGGAGTCTCAGGGCGGGGGCAGAGCGGGAGCGGAGCTGGGCCAGGCCCGGCAGCAGCTGAAGGCAGAGCGCGTCCTCCCCGCCCCCACCGAGCTGCGGCCACCCGAGTTCCCTTGGAGACTGTGACTGTGTGGGCGCCGCACCTGCACGGGCCGCTGCAGCCTGCCGAGGTACCTTGCCACAGAATGGCACCGCAACGCCTGCAGCTAGACACTGACACCCCAACATA
>ML685766.1:8824562-8895095 GCA_007922175.1 Pelusios castaneus
ACATTACTACTCACTGACACCCCAGTGCATTCTCCTAGCCAGTGACATGGGCACTCCAACACTCCCACACAGACACTGACAGGACACCACAACATAAACTTTAGTACTCACTGACACCCCAATGCCTGCTGTTAGCCACTGACACAGGCACCCCAACCAATGCCTGCTGCTAGTCACTGACACCCCAACATATACACTACTACTCACTGACCCCCAATGCATTCTGCTAGCCAGTGACATGTCACATGGGCACACCAATGCGTGCTGCTAGCCACTGACATAGGCACCCCAACACTGACACATAGACACTGACACCCCAGCATAGACACTACTACTCACTGACATCCCCATGCATGCTGCTACCAGTGACACAGATACCCCAGCATAGAAACTGCTATTCATTGACATGGGAACCCCAACATCTGGTGCTACTCAGTGACCTGGGTGTCCCAGTACTGACACACAGACACTGACACCTGAACATAGACCATACTGATCACTGACACCTCAACTGACACACATTTACGCTGATACTCCAACATATGCTGCTACCCAGTGATGCTGACATTCTATCACTGACACACATTGATGCACTAATACATTCACTACTACCCAGTGCACTGACACCTCAGTATGTACTGCTACTTAGTGATATGGACATTGACACACTATGACACTCACAGTCCAACACATATTGCTACCTGGTGATACTGACACCCCAACACATGCTGCTGCCTGGTGACACAAACACCTAACACATACTGCTACCCCATAACACTGACTCCCCCTATATTGACACACACACACACACACACACCATAGTACTGACACAGTCATAACACACATGCCAACATTCCAATGACATTGATGTCTCTTAAGACTGACACACCCACTGACCCACACACATCAATATTGTCACACAGTCACACACATGCATTACGGTGCCCACACTCACACCAGTACTGACATACACAGTCATAGTGACACACATCCCAACATATTTGGCTACCCAATGACATAGACAAACCTAATACTGACGCTCAATGACATTGACACACACATATCATTGCTGACACACAGACACAGTTATAATGACATACACCAACACATCTGCTCCCCAGTGACACTGACACCCCCACCACTCACATACCCAGAGGCAGTTCTGCTTCCAGTACCGACACCTGGAGTCTCTCAGGCTATGTCTACACTTGTTCAAGTAAGTCGACTTAGCATGTCTACACTAAATTTAGGTCGACTTAAAGTCGACCGTGTCAAATCAACTTAGAGTGTCCACACTGGATGCCTAAGTTGACCTGTAGGGGCTAAGTGGACCTGCGGGTGGTGTATGGTGGGCACCTTCCAAAGTGCCAGGGAGCTCAGCATCTTCCCCATTATACCAGGGTACATGGGGGCTGAGCAGGACAGGGGCAGTGGCAGGGTATAGGAGCAAGGTGGGCAGGGCTGTGTGCTGCCTTGTGGGTGGGCACATCCTGCCTTGTGGGTGGGCTGTACCAGGTGCCCTGGCAGGGAGGTCAGTGGGGGAGCCCTTTAAGTCGACTTTAAAAGTTGACTTAGGGCCAATCCGCATCTACACTGGTTTAAATAGACTTAATAAAGTCGACTTAGCCAGTAAGTCGAAGTAAAAGGAGGTCTTAATAAGTCCTTAAGTTGACAAGCAGCAGCTTAAGTTGACTTAAGGAAGCTGTAGTGTAGACGCAGAGTAAATTAAGTCGACTTAAGCCTGCTTAAGTCGACTTAATTTACTAGTGTAAACGGACCCAGAATGTCTGTGTAGTGTGCCAAGCCATTTGATACATCCTCATCAGCCAGGTGAAGAGCTGGTAGCCACTGTTGAAGTACATCCATGGGTACTCATCAAGAATATGTGACATGGTCTGAAGTTGACTGAATTTATATAGTTCCAAAGGAGTAGCTGTGTTAGTCTATGTCAGCAAAACAAACAAGGAGTCTTGTGACAGTTTTAAAGACTAACAAATTTATTTAAGTTTCCCATTTTCAAACTGTCTGACGAAGTGGGATTTTCTTCCACGAAAGCTCAGGCAATAAATAAATTTGTTAGTCTTTAAAAGTGCCACAGGACTCCTTGTCTCTTTTGCACTTATATAGAAGGTCATAAAACAATCCCAGTTTGAAGAGAGTGGCTGCACAATTGTTCTGTCCTGTCTGAAACGGGATGACCACTGATGCCTTGGTAGGTGAAAAGCTGGTGGGCAGATAGTTGTGCTGGTGACAAGAGAGTGATTAATAACTGTTATCACTGACTACTCGTTATACCAAGTAGATTCCACTGTCATGTCATGTGGGGTGGCACCAGTTGCCATAAAAGGTGTCTGGAAGAAAGGTGAACTGGCAGGTGGTTGAAGATGTCTGTCTGAGTATAGAAGCAAGTTGCTGTTCTCATGGATTTTGGCCAGGCGCATAATGGATGGCTCCTCATGGTGATTATGAGGTGATGCTATTTTATTAAATATTGAAGTCACGGCAAGCAAGTTCCCCATCTTCAAATGTCTGATGAAGTGGGATTTTCTCCCACAAAAGATCATGCGATAAATAAATTCGTTAGTCTTTAAAACTGCCAGCAGACTTCTTGCTTGTTTTGCTGAACTAGACTAACACAGATACTCCTTTGGAACATGGCAACAGTGTTGCAAATAAAGTCCCACTAGCAACGCACATAATTTTGGACAATGGATCAGCATTCACATCGCACTGTTCATCAGTAGAGCCCTACAAATCCACAGCTATCTGCATTACATCCACATCCGCGGATGTCATGCAGATATCTGCAGACCATTTCTTGCTGATGCAAATTGGATGTAGATCCACACATTTGTATCTGTGCAGGGCTCTATCTATCAGTATCTGGGTCAGGAAAGCTAATTATTGAGCCAGTGGACCAAATTTGGTGACACATTTTGGTCACATACCATCTGACTGCAGTCTCAGTGTATTGCCATGCTTTGACTTCTAAGCCATTTGAATTCTTCAGCTTAATGTTGAGGCTGTGTCAGCAGCCAAGCACAGCATCATTAGAGCATAACACATGCATTGATACTGACACAAACCCTCCAACTGTTACAGCTCTCCAGTGACGCTGACACCATGGGTACTTACACAGGCTATGACACATACACACACGTAGCAATACTGACATATGACACTGACTCTCACATGCACACTACTGCACACACAAACATACACCCAAACTGTCATGCACTGTAACAATGACACCTCCCATACTGACAGGCAGTGATGCTGATATTCACACTGTTGCACACACATATATACACACATCAGTACTGATATGTAGTGACAGATAGACATGCTGCTGTACAGCAAAACAGACACATATATTAATAGTCATATACATATACTGACACTGATGCACAACGACACAGACAACAAAAAAGTCACCTATGGTACTCCTGAGCAAAGCAGGGATCAGAAATTGCTAGTCTAATTAAAGATGTAGCCCTGAACCTAGGTCCAATAAGACCACTCAGCTAAGAGCTGGATAGCAGAAGGTTCCAGCCACTTCCCCCGTATTTCCATCTACACAGAAAAACTCCAGAGCATTAATCAAAGGTACAGCCCTAGCTCCATCACTAGCAAAGGGTCCACAGCAGTAGAAACATGCATAACCAAACCTGTGTACAATAAGAAGACAGATAATAATATGATAGAAATAAAAGCTATTATATATTTATACAATGCAGTAAATTCTCACTTCCATATTCTGGATCTTCACAACTTTAGCATAATTCACTATTCACAAAATTATGAAAGACCTCATGCTATAAATAGCTAAAAGATACAAAGCTGCTCTTGATCTTTGGACACAAGCCCCACATCTCTGATTTAATTCACAATTCCATGACATCACTGTACCACATGAGAAATGGCTAGGCAAAAGTAGCTTGTACCTACTGCCACAGTGGCTATCAAGAATAGCAAGTACATGCTGCAAAGTTGTGGTGTCGCATCAGTGGCCTTCAAGGCACTAAGTGGCAGCTCTCAAGGGCATAAGAGAAAACTTGTATTTGGCTATGATTTGCAAATATGATCCCTGAGCCCTGCAATTTTTTATTTGATGAGTTTGAATCAGTTCTGTAACTGCAGATGAGGTGGGGGTCATCTCCCCAACTGCATCTGTAGAATAAGCTCTGACTTGAGCAAAGAGCACTCTGGACAGGGGCTTCCCCTTCTCTGCTTCAACTGTTCAGTTGGTCCCCTGCTGGCCACCTGCTTTGTTGCAGGGAAAGGAAGGAAAGAACAGCTCAGGCTGCTCTATTGTTTGCTTTCTTTCATATTTGTGGGAGCCCTAGGGAGAGCAGGTAGGAGGAATTTGATGGGTTCTGCTTAAGCCTAGGGGAGTACAAAGTTGGCTCTCTTCTCTCTCACAGGCTATGTCTACGCTGAGAAATTTAGGTTGACTTTACCAAGTTGACTTTACTAAGTCGACTTTAAGTTGACCGTATTAAGTTGACTTAGAGAGTCCACCCAGGACTCTTAAGTCGACTTAAACCTGGCCTTACTAAGTCGACTCAGAGAGTCACACTAGACTCTAGTGTAGACTCTCTAAGTCGACTTGTTAGGTCCAGGGGGAGGCGAGGCTCCTATGGAGCCTCACTCCCCAGGCTAGGGGGCTTGTCCTGGGGAGAGCCAGCCCCGTATGGGGCTGGCTCTCCTGGAGGCAGCAGGCCCCGGAGCAGTCTGAGGGAGAAGGGAGCACGGAGCTCCCTTCTGGCCTGGACTGCTCGGCTCCCTTCTAGCCAGGACCGAGTGGTCCTGGCCGAAGGGAGCCCCATGCTCCCTTCTGGCTGGACCGAGCAGTCTCCGTGGTCCCGGCCAGAAGGGAGCGCGGGGCTCCCTTTTCTCCGGGACCCCAGAGGCAATGTTCCCTCTAAGGCTTGTGTGCAAAATTTTCAAGCCGTGTGCAAAACTTTTTCTGAATAAAATTTTTGTGCAAACTCACATGACAGAAATTATAGGCATTAATTGAAGTTAAAGTAATTGTAAATAGAATTAATTAATTGTATTTAATTGAATTTGAATGAATTTTGAATTGCAATTTAATTTTTAGAAAGGTTTTTATTTAAAATTAATTTTTTAAAAGTTTTTTTTAAAAAAGGAAGGAAAAAAAGAAGGGAGGAAGGAAGGAAGAGAGAAAAAGAGAGAAGAAAGGAAGAGAGAGAGAGAAAAAGGAAGGAAGAGAAAAAGAAAGAAGGAAAGAAGTGGAAAGAAGGAAGAGGAAGGAAAGAAGAGAAAGAAAGAAAAAAGAAGGAAAGAAAAAGGAAGACAAAGAAGGAAAAAAGAGAAAGGAAGAGAAAGAGGAAGAAAGAAAAAAGAAGGAAGGCAAAGAAGAGAAAGAAGGAAAGAAAAAGGAAAGCAAAGGAGAGAAAGAAGGAAAGAAAAAGGGAGAAAGAAAAAAGAGAAGGGAGGGAAAGAAGGAAGGAAGAGAAAGAAGGAAGAAAAAGAAGAAAAGAAGAAAGGGGAAGGAAAGAAGAGAAGAGAAGGAAGGGAAAGGAAGGAAGCAAAGAAAGAGAAAGAAGGAAAGAAAGAAAGAAAAAAGAGAAGGAAGAGAAAGGAAAGAAGGAAGCAAAGAAAGAAAGAAAGAAAGAAAGAAAGAAAGAGGAAGAGAAAGAAGGAGGAAGGAAGAGGAAAGAAAGAAAGAAAAAAGAAGGAAGAGAAGAAAAAGGAAGGAAAGAAGAGAAAGAAAAAAAGGAAAGAAAAAGGAAGACAAATAAGGCAAAGAGAAAGAAAGAAAGCAAGCCAAGGCCGCTGGCGGGGGAGGACCCTACCGCGGCCGTGGGAAGCCGCCGGTGGGGGGGGGAGCAGACCCCAGCCCCGGCGGCTGATCCCGGCCCCGTGCTGGGAGGCCAGGGCCGTGGATTAGCCCGGCCCCGGCCCCAGCCCCGGGAAGTCGAGGCGGTCGGGGGGTGGGAGCCCGGGAGCCCGCCGCGGCCGCAGCCACCCCGCTGCCCCGGCCGCGTGGGGCAGGCAGGCAGGCCCACGCTCCTGACCCGAGCCTGAGCCTGCCTGTCCCGCCCTGGGGGCGGGGAGGGCCAGCCCAGAGGCCAGGCGCAGGCCGGGTGTGCCACGGCCCCGGGGGTTGGAGGGAGCAGCGGGGGCTGCCGGGCTGCGCATGGGGTCCCTCACTGCTGCGCGGGGGGTGCGACAGCCGCTGCGCGGCCGCGCGCCCGTGCAGCTTAGAGGGAACACTGCCCAGAGGTACTGGCTAGAAGGGAATGCGGGGCTCCTTTCTGGCTGGGACCGCGCTCCAGCTGCTAGGGAGCCCCTGGAGGTTCCCCAGCAACTGGAGCGCCCTGGTGGCAAAAGGGCAGCAGCTGGTGCGCGGTTCAGGCAGAAAGGAGCCCCACGCTCCCTTCTGGCTTGGACTGCTCGGTCCCGGCTAGGAGGGAGCACGGGGCTGCCTTCAGCCAGGACTGCTTGAGTCCTGGCCAGAAGGGAGCCGGGACGAGCCCCTAGCCGCTTCCTGGGGAGAAGGGAGCAGGGGCTCCCTTTTTCCCCTGCCCTAAGTCAAGTTGACTTAGGGTGTCCACACTGCTTAAGTCGACTTAAGAAATCGACTTAAGCATTAAAGTCGACTTAAAAGGAGGTCTAATTAAGTCGACTTTAAATTTCCTTAAGTCGATTTAAGCAGCAGCTTAAGTAAATTAATTTACTAGTGTAGACGCACTCACAGCTATCTGGGGCCGACCAGGAGATGAGAAAGCACAGATGTCCTTAACCCAAACAGCTATAGAGGTTTCAGTTTTAGGTGCACTATTAGCAAACTGTTCTGTAGCATCCTCAATAAGGACCTGATCCAAATTCTATGCTATTGAAGATGGATGAAAAACTACCATTGTCTTCTATAGTGTGGGGCTGAGACCCCAAATGATAATAAAATCCTAGATAACAACCACCACAATCTATGAAAATCAAATTGGTGTCCTCTGTGAAGAAAAAAACAACACAACCAACAGCTTTACTCGGAAGACACCCAGGAAAAAATAGCCGCAAGATACCTGCTTTCTTTACAGACTTTAATATAGCTTTCAAATAGATTCTTGCCAACTCTTGGGATCTTGCTGCAGTCTCATGATACATGCTGCTTTTCTTAAAGTTCCAGCTCTTGTAGACAGGTGATTATGTGAAAATTTCAGCTTTTATGACGAAAAAAAGGTTTTTAGCTCTTGTGGTTGCAAAGTAAAGCTTGAAAATATGATCTGAGTGTACCCTAAAGGCTCAGAAACCAGAAGGCTGTAAAAGGAAACCAAAATACATTGTTATTCAAATCACTGGAGTTTTGGGGGCCTGAGCATGACTCATGATTTTTGAATGCTTAGGGTTGACAGTGCAGAGCTTTTGACTCATTTTGGTTCTCAGGACTGAACTGTAAATTGGTACAAAATAGAAATCATGGAAAATAAATGGCTTAATTCAATCTATATATGAATCTATCAAATGAAGTATAAAAATAATTAACATGGAAACCATGGAACCATAAACAAGAAGGAGTAAAACAGGGATGTCATATCAGTGCAACATTTTCTGGCATAAGATCTAATAACCTCTTTGCAAAACTCCTCAGACTTTGGACTCCAGCTAAACAATTCAGAGATAAAAGCTTACTGTAGGCTGATGCCCTGAAATACTACGTCCCACACATGGTACTCTATAAAGAAGCTTACATCTGCTAGAAACCTACTGCAATACATGATCCCTCCAGGGTCAAGCTGGAAGAAAATGGAAAAAAACTTTAAACAAAATAAAATGAAATTTTATAACAGAGATGTGAAAATTTGAACACTCTAACATGAGGCCCAGATATGTGTAATTTGACAGGTCAGTAAACTTTAGATTAGCTATAAAAGCATTACAAGAAAAAATTCTGTGGGCCTTCTATTACATAAAGAAACCACTAGATAGACACAGCATTCCAACAAAGCTACTGCTAGAGAATGTTCCATTCTGATGCCATCTCAACCAAAGCAGCAAAGACTCCCTCCACTGCAAAGATTTAGTGGATCAAATATTAAATAAAAGTATGATTCACTCCATATACTTACACTCTTGGTTGCATAATTCTTACGTCCCGATGTGTGAAGGAAACAACCCTATCCAAAACTGAAAAATGTTCAAAATGCTAGAACAATACTCAAACCATCAGTAACAAAACATGAAAAACAGAGATAAACAGGCTAGACTTCTCAATCATAGTAGCAGACTACCTCACTACAGTGAAATGTGCAAAGCTCAGGCAAACTCTCACCAAATATAGAATCAGTGAACTAGAAGTAGAAAAAGAGGACAGAAACTACAGTCCAGATTGAAAGAGGAGTGGTTGAACAATGCTTTCTACTTCAGTGTCCAAAATATGAGTTTGATCAAATATTTCACCAAATTATCAGAAATCATAAAAGATACACTGAGGGGAAAACAAGACAAAACAAACAAATATTAAATAAAATGAAAGCAAAAAACCTCAAACAAACTTTGACCCAGGGAGAAAGATTGTAGAGATGGAACTCTGTGATGCAGTAACCTGCCAGCTGATCACTTGAAGTCACTATTAAAAACTATAGAACCAGAATAAGGAATGAGCTAGATATATGGGATAAAACACTAGACACAGAATGAAACGACATCCTGGGCAGTCTGTACCTGCCATTGACAGATAAATAAGGGGTCTATTTCTTTTGCCCTGGCAATATTTTTACAGCTTGTCAATCCAATGAAGTATTATTGAATCAAACTGAATTTGATTTCACAGACACACACACTAACATGAACACATAGAGACGGACATATATACACACACTCTCATACACACACACTAATAACAACCGAGCTGCAGCTGCTCCTGCTGTCTCACTGGCAAACAAGCCTCTAGGATATGCCCCCTCCTCTGTCCCCCACTTAAGGCAGCTGTGTAAGTCTTTTCTGTTTGATGAGAAATAACCATATCTTTCCCTTTTTTGAAGACTGCACTGTAATGCAAACTACAATATTGCAATAATGTATCACAGGAGAATAAAGTAAACAAGGACAAGTCTACGCTAACCAGTGAAAATGTGCTACTATTTTTGTAGTGACCCACACTTCCCTAGCCAATGTAGAGAGGGCTTGAAATTAATGATTTCCCTGGTCAGGTCAGTGCAACCTTGTTTTATATATGGTTTGTATGGGATATGTGGTTCATTAGAAAAATAACCTATTTTCATTAGAGTCTAGACACTTAGGCTATGTCTACACTTGTTAATTTAATTCGACTTAGCTAAGTTGACTTAGCATGTCCACACCTAAATTTTAAGTCGACTTTCAGGGGACCCTACAAAGTCGACCTAGAGCGTCCCCACTGGATGCCTAGGTCGACTTCTAGGGGCTAGGTGGACCTGGGACTGGTCCACGGTGGCAGGGGGGACACCCCTTGCCAAGTGCCAGGGGGCTCAGCCTTTGCCCCATTGTACATGGGTACTATGGGGCAAAAAGGGACAGGGACCCTGGCAGGGCATAGGGGCAGGATGGGCAGGGCTCTGCTCTGCCCTGTGGGAGGGCATGCCAGGCTCTCCCTGTGCCAGCCACCCTGGCAGGGAGGGCAGTGGGGAAGTCCTGGAGAGCCCTAAGTCGACTTAGAGCTACTCCACATCTACACTAGCTTAAGTCGACTTAAGCAGAAAGTCGACTTAAAATGAGGTTTAATAAAGTCGACTTAAATTTTCCTTAAGTCGACTTAAGCAGCTGCTTAAGTCGATTTAAGGAAAGTGTAGTGTAGACGCAGAGTAAATTAATTCGACTTAAGCAAGCTTAAGTCGAGTTAATTTACAAGTGTAGATGCACCCTTAACTATTCAAAAACTTAAATTCTGTACATGCTACACACACTCCATTCGTATAGCTAACCCCATCCAAGGAGGCTAGTGCTGCTGAGCATTTCTGGGTGTTTGAATGTGGTGGTGGTTAGGAAAGGCAGAAAAACAACTTGTGTATGATGTGTTTAAGAGGTGAGGTGTATAATACAGAAGATGCATCATGCCCCCATTCTCTTTAGAGGGCTGGGCCCTTGGCAGGGCTACAACCACGTGATACACCACAGTGTCCCCTCACACTATGGTGCATGATGGCAAATGTAGTCTGACCAGGGAGCCTAATCCATAAGGAAGAATGAAGGCACAAGGTACCTCAGAATGGAAGGCTGATACATGTATGTTAAATCTTTTTGATTCAGGAATGTTGGGATATTTCAGTTAAATCAAAGACGTAAAAACGAAGCATTTTTAGAACATTTCACTCCATGAAAAATGTATTTATATTGACTTTTTGTCCCAATTCAAGATGAAAACAGATGTCAAAACATCAGAATTTCTCAAAGAACTGAAATTCTTATTTTTTCTCAGCTGTACTTGTGATGAAGGTGGGAGTTAATCTAAATTAGATAATAAATTAGATATTATTTTGACAGCATGTTCATGGACACCTGTGATACTAGTAGTCCTTAGCATTAGCACCATGGTCTTACACTACATTTTTCATAGACTCTTGTGTTACCAGCCCTGATATCTACCAAAGAGAGCCTGTCAGCTGAAATTTGGCCTGAAATTAAACTTGGTAGAGAAAGTCACTTGTAAAAAAACCTGAAACTAACTTAATACATTGACACTATCCAAGATGAGAGAAATACAAAATTATTTTTACTATTATTTTATTTGTATGAGGATTGTTACCTACCCAGGTTTCCCCAGGATCAGCCCGTTTTTTGTGGTAGCTTTTCTGGGAAATATGTAAGAGTACTCAGTAAACTCTGCCAGCTGTCCAGTTTTATCAGTTCAGGATGATCCTGGATGTCCCAATTTTTTGTATCTCAGAGGTGGCAACCCTAGTTTGTACTTCTGTAGCACCCAAGGCTATGTCAACACTGGCAAGTTAGGTCGACTTAAGGAGGCTTAAGTTGACCTAACTTAAGCCCTGTCCACACTAGGCTTTCATTAGGTCAACTTAAGAAAATCCTGAAGTCGACCTAATGAAAGCTTAGGTTGACTTAATAAGGGTATTCGAACTAACCCTGCGTAGGTCAACCTAACCTTTCCTTAGGTCGACCTAACGTCAGTGTGGACGCATAAGTCCACTTTCTTAGGTTGACCTAAGGGAAGTTAGGTTGACTTACTAAGTCCTGGTTAAGGGTAACCACTTTGTTAAGTCGACTTATTAAGGTCGACTTCAAGTCGACTTGAAGTCAACCTTATTAAGTCGACTTAACAAAGTCGACCTAACTTTGCCTAGTGTAGACATAGCCCAAAGGCCCAAGTCAGGATCAAGTCCCCATTGTGCTAGGCACTGCACAAACATAGAATAAGAATTAGTTCCTGACCCAAAGCATTTATATATAAATAAAGAACATAAAAAGTGAGAAAACAAATTGGATTTTTAATTTTTTTTCATTTTGAGTAATCTAAGATATTATTGGTTTGATAAGTATATACATATGTGTGTTTACAAGAGATGACATTTAAGGTGACTGTCCCTTTAAGACTAAAATTTGTGAGCGATTCCCCACATTACTTTAGTGTATGTGCACATTGTATGGCTTTGCATCAGATCTGAAGGAGGACTACAGCTAACAAGTAGTCTGTCCCTGCTTCTCTGGAAGCAGAGCTTGTTTTCAGAAAGAACTGAAGGAGGCTGGAGTCAAATACATAGTTTATTACAATCAATGGGTGTATTCAATGGGCTTTGAATCATGCCCTTGTTTTCAAAAGAAGTGGGGTCAAGGGTCTACAGATCCTGGTCTCCCCAACAGAAAAAGATAGTTTGGGCAGCTGGAAGAGCTAACTAGAGGAAGGGGGCTACCCTACAAGCAAAACTGATGCTGAAGGGGAAAAGATCTTTTGGGGGAGAAGCTTGGTCCTCTATTCCTGCAATTAGCTTTCTCCAGCATCACAGAGGCCCTTGCTAACTGTTTCTCCAGTGGATGTAATCTGGAGTGGCAGAGAGGCAATATTATCTTCAACGTGCCCTAGAGGGTGTTGGTGCAGTCTCTAGCTTCTAAATTAACAACATTAGAGCTGGTAACATGGCTGTCTACAAATATTTTTCAGTAGGCTGTTGCCATAGACTCAGCCTAATGCTTTGCATTTATATCTACTGGATCATGGAGTATTTTCCCAAGGGAAGAAGAGAAAGCCACATCATGTAAGTAATTTAAAACAAGATTGGACAAAGTATAATATACACCACAAAAAAAATGTTACACTATCAGTGGATGGACTTGATGACCTGATAGATTTTTTCCCCCAATCTCTACTATCTCTGATTATAATGCACCTTTATTTCAAGGGATTACACAGTATATCACAACCACTTCTGGGGCAGATGGCTATAGTCAACAGTCAGCCTGCACACAGCATGCTGAACGGTAGTGAGAAAAAGGGGAAACATTATTATTTTTATTACTGAACAAATATGAGTGCTGTATTCCAATATCTTAATGCAACCAGTGTACACAGAGGAATGAAAAATGGGTAAATCTCTGAATACTGTAGTGTAGGGCTCCATGTGGATGTGAGGCATTGTGGATTATTGGAAGGCAGGGAAACACGTTCTCGTGAACCGTCCAGTAAGTAACTACGTTGTATTTAGTATCTCCTTTAGTCCTAACTCTTTGTTTCAGTTTGGTTCATGTTCTAACAAACAGTTAAAGCATTAAAATGCTTTCTTCCTTTATACATGGAAAGACAAAGAATTGCAACTAAGGTTCTCTGCCAGCAGGATAAAATGCAAACATAGTACTTGGTTCATGCTGCACAGTTACAGCACAGAATATTGCTACTAACAATTATGAAAATCCTTACCATGTACAAGTTACCTGTTGCAGAAATAAAAGAATAATCATTATCTTAATTGTACAGAAGCAGACTATTTCATCTGTATCTTTTTCTTGGATTAATTGACTATGCCTTAAGTATATTGGTATAACCCATTCCATGCATTAGTAAAAACAAGGGGATAAACAGAATAGAGCGGGAGGGTTTGCAAGTGTTATTAGTAATAAGAGATCACTTTTCTGGGAAGTGCTCTGATTTATTTTTTCTTTCTTTTCTTTCTAATTTCAACATTAAAACAACATTCTTAAGGGAAATAAGTCCATTCAGAGCCTGCTTTTGTGACCAATGACATCTATTCATTTTAGATATCAGATTGCAGTCAAATGCGGTATGTTAAAAGGAAAGTTTGTACATAAGTATACCTCTCAATTTAGGTTTTGATAAATGTGGGAATCAGTATAGACCAAAGATCTAAAAAGAGGAATGGCAAGCATGTAGTTAGTAAAATTTCATGTTGCTAATTGTGGTTTAGATACAGATTTTGATTCCCAGCCCTCAGCTGAGCAGTGCCTGAACATGCCTTAGAAGATGCATATACCTCCCGTGGAAGGTGCAAACTGTAAATCTGTAAAAGCTCTGAAAGAAGCCATATGCTAGGATTACAGGAAGTGGAGGGAGGAGTATCAAGGAGGAAAGCAGTGGGAAAAGTACATTTTATCTTATTGCGTATAGACGCAGTGCCCAATTCTGTTCCTTCTCATGCAAGTATAGTGGTCTCATTGCTTTCACTATGGAGGTAATTTCTTTCACTATGACTACTCATGAGTATGGCAGGAAAGATTTCTGTCCTTCCTGCACAGATTAAAAAGAAGGCAGACAAGTTTTATTTAAAAAAAAAAAAATCCACTGGGTCTTCAAAATAATTAAAAGAACTGTTTCAATTCATTCTGCTTTTTTACCATACGGCCTTAAAGGCCAAGTAAAGCTGGTATTCTGTATGGGTTTTCTTAAGGGTTCATCACATCTAATACTGGCAAGGATTTCTACAGCTTAAATTGCTCAAGGGTTACTTTTGACTAAACATTTGCTGCAAGAGATTTTTCCCTCTAAAGGAGGTTTACCAAAATGGTCGGTAAGGTTTCACTTTTTCAATCACTGCCTCATAATGCGCTTTCTCTTAGATCTTCTTTAGATATTTGGTTTCTTCATATCAATGGCTGTAGTGAAAATTAATTGGAAAAATGAGGCCATGTGCCATGCTTGAAAATTTCTCCTGAGCAAAGCCCTGTTAACACTGATTTCAGTGTGTAGTAGCAGCATGTTTCAGCTAAACAGTGAAAGGTGCTCTCCATCTGCAGATGTCGGTCTCCTAACGACCATGCTGGTCAGGACTGAACATATGGTTGAGCAGTGTTTTTCTAATCTTGGTTCTGCTGGCAGGGACTGGCCTATTAGTGCTGTGGACTTTGTTTACAGTGGGGGAGGGGAAAGAAGCGAGCAGGAGCGAGAGTTGGAATAAATGGTTTGAACAGTCCCAACTGTTCCTTCATCACAAAAACACAGGCTTTGTATTCTGCATTGGTTTGTTGTGTAGTTCATCCATTTGGGACGAATAAATTTGATTGCTTCTGTCTTTGCAAATTGAACAGCTGTTGTAAGAGAAATAAAAATAAAAGAGGTTTGTCCTTTGAATGTATGGAAATATAATTTAATCGGACAAAAAAGACCCAAGTAACTCTTTTAAAACCACCAAACAAGTTTACTTTAGAGCACTTTATTTCTCAAAAATTGCTCTTCCTGCAAAAAATATAGTGCAGAATCCACCTTTTAAAACAAAAATCAATCAGAAAAGTTAGTGTTTCTGAAAAGTATCAGCCCAACAAGGCAAGAGATCAAAGTTCTCTATATCCACATCTGAGGTAACAACACCTGGAGTGGCCAGGTCAAGCCCCCATCTAGCTCCCTGCTCATGTGTTTCAGCACTGTCCCATGGGGGGAGCAGGGCCCCGGGCCAAGTGGCCAAGCAGGGCCCCGCCTGCGGGGAGAGCAGGGTGACCGTGGGAGGAGGGGCTGCGGTGCGCACGTGGGCCCCACACTGCCCTGCTGGGAGTGGGACAGCGTGGGGCCCACATACCCGCGGGTCCCAGGGCAATCGCCCCGTTTGCCCCCCCCCAGGGACGGCCCTGATGTGTTTCAACTCTCTCCTGGGGAAGTGCGGTTAGTCAGTTCTACTTCAGAGTAGAGCGCATGCTGTATTGATCTATGGCTATGGAATTCTACAGGAACGCAATTATAATATGTGGATCTTGGTGTATTCATATCACGTTATTTATTAAAAATGGTCCCTCTGGGAACATCCTTACATCTGAGGCTATGAGTATTTGGAAAATAATTCAAAACCACACATTTAATTTCACTAGCAGTGCTTTGTAGTAATGAGTTCTCATCATTTAAACTTCACTTCAGTGTTAGGATACTTTTGGCATATAATAGTTGTACTTCATTTGTCTGAAAAAAGGTGGCATTATAGACTACATTGTTTTCTGCTAGTGCATGATTACCTGAAAGGTACAGCATACTTTAAAATTGAAGAGGTTAGCTGTTACATTTTATTGAGACAAGAAAAAAAAATGTCAAAAGTGAAATTGTAATTAGTAGGTTTCTTATTACTTTTCAGTAACCAGGAGTAAATAATAGCAAGATTACAGGACCAGAGAATAGTCTTCTTTTTAATACCTCTCCCCCCGCCACTAACATTACATAAACTAGTTACAGAGAATTGGCAGTTTCAAGGTAAGAAAAAAGCATTACATTAAAAGCAAGTTTTACATATATTTGGATTTTTGATAGTTTTAAAATAAAACATAAGTGAATTTAGTGCCGTGAAAGGTTGAATTGCCAGCACTGGGAGCTTATATTCCGTGTGCTCAGAATATATAGAATGCTAATGGTGGCAAAGGAGCTGACCCAGCCAGACTATTTCTAGAACTGAAAATGTGGTCTGCTCTCCTAGCTTAATCAGTTCTTGGCCTGTCTACTGAGGTGTCCCTCATGAAGTTCTTTAAGTACCTGTTTGCAGCTTAAGTGATGATAATTACCACATAAAGCAACTTGAAGAGTGGAAAGCTTGTTCTGTTCTGTGAAAAATGAGTTTAGAGTGTTTTGATACCAATATAGCTACCCATTCATAGGGACCTCAAGTATTTCTAACTTCTTGTCCTCCCACCTCCTGGGTTAGCCAGATGGCATGTTTACTGCTTTTTCTTGTTTGAAGATAAAATGTGCATGGAGAGGTTACCATCACCTTCATACTTGTTTGAATGTTTTTAACCTTTTCAATGCCTGTTAGTAGGAACTTGTATTTTATGGGTAGCTTGATGCTCAACACTATGTTCAGTTAAAAGCATATTTTTTTCTGAAAAACGTCCAGTCTTGATTTAAAAATTATCAAGTGATGGAAAACCCACCTCAATGCTTGGTAAATCATTCAAATGCTTAATTAGTCTCATTGTTAAAAATGTGTGCTTTATTTCCAGTCTGAATTTGCCTAATTTGAACTTTCACTTATTCGATCATGTTACACCTTTCTCTGCCAGACTGAAGAATCCATTATCAAATATTTGTTCCCCATGTAGGTATTTATAGACATTATTCAAGTCACCCTTTAATCTTCTCCATGTTAACTAAATAGATTGGGCTCCTAATAAGTCATGTTGTCTAATCCTTTAGTTATTCTTGTGGCTCTTCTCTGAACCTTCTTCAAATTATCAACATCTTTCTTGAATTGTGAGCTCCAGAACCGGACACATTATTCTGGCAGTGGTTGCACCACTGCCAAAAAACTTGAAAAAATTCCTACTTGATATTCACTTGTTTATGGATCTAAGAACTATATTAGTCCTTTTGGCCACACTATCATGTTCAGATAATTATCCACTACAAACCCCAAATCTTTTTTGAGAGAGTCATTGCTTCCCTGCATGTAGCCCCCACATCATGTAAGTATGGCCTATGTTCTTTGTTCCTAGATGTATACATTGACATTTAGCCATATTAAAGCACATAGGCTATGTCTACACTAGAAAAAGTTAGGTTGACTTTGTTAAGTCGACTTAAAGCCGACCTTATTAAGCTGACTTAACAAAGTGGACTAAGTCGACTTAACTTTAAGTCGACTTAGTCCACTTGGTTAAGTCGACCTAACCACCCTTAAGTCGACTTAATAAAGTCGACTTAAGGGTTACTCCACATCCACACTGTCCTTAAGTCAACTTAAGGCTTAAGTCGACCTAATGGGTGGTTCTTATTAAGTTGACTTAAGCTTTCATTAAGTCGACTTAAGGAATTTCTTAAGTTGACCTAAATTGCTAGTGTAGACATACCCATAATGTTTGCTTGCATGAGTTTAATAAGCAATCCAGATAGTCTATATCCTCTACACTATTTACTACTCTCCAATTTTTGTGTCATCTGCAAACTTTAGCTGTGATGATTTTGTTTTCTTTTAACTCATTAATGTGAAAAACTGGTCCAAGTCACAAACATCAAATAGCCTAGTGCCATGAACTGATTCCTGTGGGACTCCACTCCACTAAAAACACATGTTTTTGATGAAGATTGCTCATTTACAGTTACGTTTTGAGACCTTCCAGTTAGCCAAATTTTAATCCCTTTAATATATGCCATATTAATTTTATATCTTTCTAGTTTTCTAATCAAAATGTCATGTGGTATCAAGTCAAATGCCTTACAGAAGTCTAAATATATTCTGTCAACATTACCTTTATCAACCAGATTTGTAATCTCATCAAAAAAGATATCAAGTTAGTTTGACAGGATCTATTTTCCATAAATCCATGTTGATTAGCATTAATTATATTAAAGCTTCCTATTTTCTGATTTACTTCATTACTATCCACTTCCCATTTCTTTAATATTAATCATTTTTACTTTTGTAGTTTTTCAAAGGGGGTGACTGGACATAAGGATGACTGGACAGGTTCCTCATTTCCTAGAACCCCATTCTAAATCAAGTTGATTGACAATGTGATTGTTCTGTCCTTCATCCCCATTCCTAGGGATGAAAAAGGAGAAGTTTCTGCACACCCAAGATATAAATGTAGCTTGAATATCTACTTAAGCTGAACAGTGGAGGCCAATATATCAGGCCATTCAGGATGGAAGCCAAGAGGGCTGCTTAAGACTGCAAGGGTATTATGAAAGTAAGTGTGATACTGCATCAGCAGGGCCTATGTTGCTAGAGGCAAAGCTCCTTCCCTGTTCTACCAGAAGATCATTTTATCAGAGTAATATTTTTTCATGGAGAGAAGGGGGTTCTCTGCAGTACTGCAACCATATTTTCTCTCACAGCTACAGAATTCAACAGTTACAATGGTTCCCATTAGATAAGAACCTCATCTAAAATGTTCAGGGATCTATGGTCACTGCCTGGTGAGATGGGTCTGTGTACACCAGTCAAAAAATCTCACATTTATCTCAGGTGGTTTTCAGCATCCACCCCTATTGCTCTTGTGTAGGAGTGTGGCTTTGGAGTTTCCTTTGTTCTGGAATGACCAAGGAGACATAGGAAGGGAGTTTTAGTTAATTCTGAATTTGATTTCTTCTAGTCCCTGTTGAGTCCATTCAGATATTCCCATATAGAGTCAGAAAATGTTTTTTCCTTTGAGGCATTTATATACATCCTTTTAAAACAAAACAAAATCCAACAAAACATAAAATTCAATGTAATTAAGCATGTGTTGTTTATATTTACTCTCTTCTCTCTGTGGTATGTGAATTAGGAACAAAATGTGCCCATTTTATCTCACTTGATTTCTCTTCATTTTCATTACTTGTTTTCACAATTTGTATGATTTGTTCACTTATCAGTTTATTCTGTGTAGATTTTATGGCTCAGGAAGTTTCAGAAACTAGATTCCTCAGATGAAATTGACCCTCTTATACGGGCACGACAGAGTAAATCTCTGTGTTTTCCTGTCTCCACCTCCTGGTTGAAGGAGATACACATACAGACTGAACCAATAGGAAGTAGCAGAAGCTATAAATTAGAGTAGATACATTTTTTTTTAATGCTATGAATACTTTCTGTTAGGAACTGGTTAGAGACCATCAATTTATTTCACTTAGGCCACTAAATACTTCTATCCACTGGAAATAGCTTTAGATCACTTATAGATCTGGACTGAATGGAAAGGAATAATTTAGCTGTTCAGTACTGTGTATCCCATTACTAATTCCATGAGACATCTCTTCTCCAGAGTGCACAGTATTTTGAACTATGCTGAAAAGCTTATGGTTTAGATTCCTGGTACTTCAAATTGATGAGCTGATGCAAACTGGAGATTTGTTAATTTAGGATTGTGCAAGAGACCCTTCTGAATTGTTGCCATATGTCAGGGTTTTCAATATGATCAGAGTTTTAAAAGTTTTTTCTAAGGCAGGTGTGCAATGCTTCTGTTAAACATACACTACAATTACTTTCTACTAATAATTACAATATATTTACAATATTAAGTACAGGGAATGGTAAAACTAAATAAACAGTTGAATACAACTTGCAGGTGCTACCAGGTTGTGTTGTTACATATAGTTTAACAAGTTCTTTTTCTTAGGCTATGTACACACTACCATTTTTAACGCGCAATAATCCTCTTCCGCATTAATTCTCCCGTGGCTGTTGTTGCGCGAGATCGCGTACACACTATGCTTGCTCTAACGGAACAAAGCCCCCCCCCTTCTGAGCGCAGTCCTCCAGGAAAGCGAAGGGGATTGTGGGTACGTATCCCAGAGTCCCCAGTATCATCTCCCGTGGTGCATTCCGCTACTGACGCTACCCAGCGGTTGCCAATAGCAACGAGCGCGAATTTCAAATTGAAGCAACCTTCTTCTCGGCACTGCCTTTTCAGAATCGACATGGATTCAGCTGTGATCTTGAATGCTGCCTTCAGCATTGTGAACACAGCCCAGATTCTGTTGCGGTTTGCCTTTGGCTATGATTCGGAGCATGACACGGATGACTCGGTCTCGGATGATGACAGCATTGAAAACCAAACGGACATTCTGATCAGTTTCGCGGACCAGCAACACAGCCTGAACCGCCGTGTTTGGTCCCGGCAGACGAGCACAGACTGGTGGGAACGAATCGTCCTTCAGCTGTGGGATGATGATCAGTGGCAACAGAACTTTAGAATGCGGAAAGCCACATTTATGGAGCTATGCCAGGAGCTTGCCCCTGCCCTTCGATGCAAGGACACGAGGATGAGACCCGCCATGACCGTGGAGAAGCGTGTGGCTATCGCACTTTGGAAACTGGCGACTCCAGACTGCTACCGCTCGGTCGCAAACCAGTTTGGGGTTGGACGCTCGACCGTTGGAGTGGCACTGTCACAAGTATGCAGAGCCATCAACCGTATTCTGCTCAGGAGGATGGTGACCCCGGGAAACGTGAGGGAGATCATCGCAGGATTTAATGAGTTGGGCTTCCCGAACTGTGGGGGTGCAATAGATGGGACTCACATCCCTATTCTCGCTCCCGACCACCTTGCCTCTGAATACATCAACAGGAAAGGATACTTTTCGATGGTTCTACAGGCACTGGTGGACCACCGTGGTCGCTTTCTGGACATTAATGCTGGCTGGTCTGGAAAGGTGCACGATGCACGCATCTTTAGAAACTCTGGACTATTCAGAAGGCTACATGCTGGCACATTTTTTCCAGACGAGAAAATAATTGTGGGCGGTGTAGAGATGCCAGTGGTGATACTTGGGGACCCCGCCTACCCACTGATGCCATGGCTCATGAAGCCGTACACCGGGAAGTTGGATCCTGACAAGGAGCGTTTCAATTACCGGTTAAGTAGATGCAGAATGGTTGTGGAGTGTGCCTTTGGCCGTTTAAAAGCGCGCTGGAGAGCGCTGTATGGCAGGCTAGATCTCCACGAGGACAGGATCCCATTAGTTATTTCGGCTTGCTGTGTTCTTCACAATATATGTGAAAGCCGGGGGGAGAGATTCAGGAACTCTTGGACCACTGAGGCACAACGTCTGGAAAATGCCTACCAGCAACCAGACACGAGGGGTATCCGGGGGGCGCAGCTAAGGGCAGTTCGCATAAGGGATGCGTTAAAAACCCATTTTAGTACTGTTGGTTAAAATTGTACCTTTGAATATAGTTACTAACCATTTCCTATATGTTTCAACTGTTAAAAATTAAGCTTTAGAAATTTTGTGTTTTTCCCCTGTAAACATTCATTGAATCAAAAACCGTTAATGTTAAATTAATGAAACAAATAAAGAAAGTCTGATTAAGTTTAACAAGGATTCAACTTTATTTAATTAACATTGATCAAAACTCGGGTTTGAGGGGAGTAGGGACTAAAGGTGGGTGTAGGTGCGGGACTCAACTACATATGTTGGGGGAGGGGTTCTGTTAGGGTTACACCATGGATGTCCATGGTGGTCTAAAAACTGTCTGGGGGGGGAATGTGGCGTGGATGCACTGAAAGGCATATGAGGCTGATGATGGGGGGTGCGAGCCTGTAGCAGACCGACCATGGTCTTGAGGAGGTTGGTCTGCTCCTGCATGATGCCTATCAGGGCATCCTTCTGCTGCTCTCTCCTCGCACTGCTCTGTCTCCTGTCCTGCCTGCACTGCCTCCTCCATTGCCTTGTCTCCCTCGCAGAAGCCTCATGGAACTGCATGAGCTCCTGGAAGACGTCTTCCTTGCTCCTGCGAGGCCTCCGCCTTATCCTCCTCAGACGCTCAGCTGCAGCTGTAGACTGTCCACCGAAGGTCATTCCTGTTCAGATATGAAAAATGTAGAATGCCGCTATTGTTCTCGCCACGGTCAGGAGCAAATGATGTTGTTCTCCCCACACATTCCTTCAATACACAAGAGGGGACCTATGGGGGGGCGGTAACAGATTTCCCAAAGCTTGGTACGGGTTGCAGAGCTAGTACAACGGAGAGTTGACTATTGCCACACCAAGTTCTGATCCCGTGCCCGAGATGGCTGAAATAGAGGCAGATCTCACACTGCTTAGAGTGCCTCTGCAAGCGAGAATGCATCTCCTTCATGTTGCCGACTTCAAGCCGGGACCTTACGCTGCAGGACTGTGCGCAGCAATGTTGCCCGCAGGAGTGCTTGCGAGTCTGAAAGGAAGAGTGTCCCTGAATGGTGGAGTGCAAAGGAATGCTCTACCATGTAATTTCAAGAGAAGACTCTGGAAATATTTGGATGACGCGTTCAGTGAGTTGAAAGGGAACGACTACTTGGAAATCGAGGCATACATCGATGACCTTTTTAAGTAATGCTAGTAACACCTTTACAGTTCTGTAAGGAACAGAACTGAGGACACCGAAAACAAAAACCCCTTGCAAAAAAAACCATGTCTACGCTGAGCTGTAGCACCTAGAATAGAGGACATTGCGAACGGGACTTACCAGAGCTGCCTTCTGATGATTCCTGGGTAGGCGTGGAGAAGGAATCAGTGGAGCTTGTTTCTGGCTGGGTGGAAAATAACTCCTGGCTCCCCGGGTCAGTGGCTCCGTTCTCTCCGTCCTCGTAGTCTTCTTCTTCTGATTCCTCGTCCACAATTGCCTCGTCGCCTTCTGCTTCCTTCTCTGTTTGGGGTGCAGTCTCCGAGGTGTCTACCGTGCAGTTCGGGGTGGTTGTGGGATCGCCGCCCAGGATCGCCTCCAGCTCCTTATAGTACTTGCACGTTGCTGGCGCGGAGCCAGAGCGCCGGTTAGCCTCTCTGGCTCTGTGAAATGTTATCCGCAGCTCCTTCACCTTTGCCCGGCACTGCAGGGTGTCTCGCTCGTACCCCTTTTCGGTCATGGCTTTGGATATTTGACCGAAAATGTCAAAATTCCTCCGGCTGCCACGTAACTGTGACTGCACGGCGGACTCTCCCCAGATGCCGATCAAGTCCATCACCTCTGCTGCTGTCCAGGCTGGAGCTCGTTTGCTGCGGCGCGACGACATTGCGAGCGAAGCACACAGAGGCAGCAGCACCGAACAGCGAGGCAGAAGGGAGAGTGGTGAATTCAAAAATTCGCGGGACAGAAGAGGAGGTCGGGAAAAATGACGTCACGACGATAGAGTACAGGCGGAAGTGCAGAAGGGATGGAATTTGAATTGTGGGCCATTTCCGTTATATTCACATTGCGCGATAAGCGTACACACACTGGCAATCGCGCAACAACTATTCCGCGTTAGCAGCAACCACGCTCGTTTAGGTGGTTTACATTTTGCGCAAAAAGAAGGGACTTAACGCGGAATAACTGTAAGTTGTGTGTGTACGCTCTGTTTGTTATTGCGCATTAAAGGGCTTTATCGCGCAATAACTTTGTAGTGTGTACAAGGCCTTAGTATCAAGCAGTGTTCAATCTTTGAAGAAATGCCGTACTGTTGTTTGATTGGTGATGCTATTCTTTTAGAATGAGCAGTTGCAAATAAGAGAATTTGCGCTCTCTGCCTCAGCTGAACATGTGCCATTTTTTGGTTCAGAGTGAGTTCCTGGAAACTGGACACTAGTCTTGGGCAGATGTCTCAGAAAGGGGTCTGCCTGCTGGCCATTTGTGACAATATCTGTTAAAGGATTGGTATATATAGTGTAAATAAAACAAGTTGCTCCAAGAATACATTCAGACTTCATGTCTCTGATTTCTTCTCAACTGGAAACTCAGTCTGTAAGGTCTCAAAATCTGCTACTGCTCAACTCAGGGGTGTCAAACATGCGCCCTGCAGGCCAAATGCAGCCTGCAAACCTATTCTATCTGGCCCATGACTGCGCTCTGTGGGACCACACTCTCTCCCTAACAGAGAGTGTGTCTACACTAGTAAATTAAGTCGACTTAAGCAGGCTTAAGTCGACTTAATTTACTCTGTGTCTACACTACAGTTTCCTTAAGTCAACTTAAGCTGCTCCTTAAGTCAACTGAAGGAAAAATTAAGTCGACTTAATAAGACCTAGTTTTAAGTCAACTTACTGGTTAAGGCGACTTTATTAAATCGACTTAAGCCAGTATAGACGCAGAGTAGCCCTAAGTCGACTTAAAGGGCCCTCCGGGTCCCCCACTGACCTCCCTCCCAGGGTGCCTGGCACAGCCAGAGCCTGGCATGCCCACCCACAGGGCAGGACACAGCCCTGCCCACCCTGCTCCTGTACCCTGCTCCTGTCCCTGTCCTGCTCAGCACCCATGTACCCTAGTACAATGGGAAAGATGCTGAGCGATAGGTGCCCCCCTTCTCACCATGTACCACTCCCAGGTTCACCTAGCCCCTGCAAGTCGACTTAGGCGTCCAGTGTAGACGCTCTAAGTTGATTTGGCAAGGTTAACTTTAAGGCGATCTAAATTTACAGTGTAGACATGCTAAGTCGACTTAAAAGGTCGAAAAGTCGACTTTGTTAAAGCGACTTAGCAAAGTCGACATATTTGAACAAGTGTAGACATAGCCAGAGAGAGAGAAACTGGTCTTGCATACCTAGCGCTCTGCAATGCCCTGAGAGTTTCAGGTCTTGCAACATCACGGAGCACTGGGTATGTGACACTCCATGAGATCACACTCTCTCCCTAACAGAGACAATGGTATCACAGAGCGCAGTTTCACATACACAACACTCCGTGATGCTACAAGAGTGCCCTAATAATTTGATTTATGGTATGTACGGCCCACTTGAAGTACATTTTAAGTCAAATCTGGCCCTTGGTAACAAGTTTGAGTTTGAGACCCCTGCCTCAAGTAGATGGGCAGCAGTACTGTGCCTGGCTTAATTCTGCTGCTCTCAAAAATTATTTGGGGCCAGAATAATTTTATATATAGTTTCTGCTGCATTGACAGTAAAACTGTGTTTATGTAATTTATATCTTTTAATAGAAATACTTGTCAAATACCGTTGATATCTATTAGTAGTGTTTTCGAGATGCTACTGTTTTTTGATGTTTTATAACACAGGTTTTTGTGGGTCTATGCAAGTTTCTTGCAATCAGCCAAGTTTCTACTTTTCTTCATTTATTTAGATCCATCATATATTTTGCTTTATAGGAATGTTATCCAACCACTAAAGATTCTGATAGTCATATTCAAACCTGGAGAGAATGGTTTTTTAGGCCTATTTTTCTTCAAGAAATTTGAACAAGAGTGTGACCCTTTTTGGGTTACCTGAGGTGCCCAGGGTGCATCACTGCCACTTGCTTACAGACAACAGAGTCCTGTGGCACTTTTAAAGACTAACAGATTTATTTATCGCATGAGCTTTCGTGGGAGAAAATCCCACTTCCTCAGACGCTTTGAAGATGGGAAAGTTACAGAATGGGAGGAAATTAAATGCAGGGGAGTGTATGACATAGGATCAGGTCAGGCTGTAACAGCAAATCAAAATAGGTGCTAGGATTCAAACACTGGGGAACAGCACATAGAGGAGGGTGAGGTCAAATCACTTGTTGTAATGAGAGAAAAATCCATAGTCCCTGTTTAACCCCAAGACAACTGAGTCAAATTTGCATATAAGTTCGAGTTCTGCAGTTTCTCTTTGAAGCTGTGATTTGTTATTCATCAGTTTCAACACAGCTATTAACAAGTCGTCAAGGGAGTGAGCAGGGAGATTGAAGTGTTCCCCTATTGGTTTTGTAGTGTTGCAATTTCTGATGTCAGATTTGTGTCCATTTATTCTTTGGCGCAGAGATTGTCCTGTTTGTCCAATATATAAGGCAGAGGGCATTTCCAGCACATGATGGCATAAATCACATTGGTGGATGAGCAGGTGAACGAGCCCTTGATGGAGTAGGTGGCTTGATTAGGCCCTGTGATGGTGTCTTCAGTGTAGATATGAGGGCAAAGTTGGCAGTGTGGGCTGTTGCAGGGATATGTTCCTGCTTTAGTGTTTCTGCTGTATGATCTGTAGTTGCTGGTAAGTATCCTTTTAAGGTTAGGGGGCTGTCTGAAAGCAAGGAGAGGTCTGTCTCCTAAGGCTTGAGAGAGTGAGGGATCATCTTGTAAAATAGGCTGTAGATCTTTGATGATGTGTTGAAGAGGTCTGGCTTGAGGGTTGTAGGTGGTGACCAGTGGCGTTCTGTTGTTGTTTTTCATGGGCTTCTCCTGAAGTAGTTGATTTCTGGGTACCTGTCTGGCTCTGTCAATTTGTTTCTTCACTTCTGCGGGTGGGTACTGTAGTTTTAAGAATGCCTGGTAGAGATCCTGAAGGTGTCTGTGTCTGTCTAAAGGGTCAGAGCAAATGTGGTTATATCTTAGGGCTTGACTGTACACAATGGATCGTGTGGTGTGTTGAGGATGAAAGCTCGAGGGATGTAGGTAACTATACTGATCAGTAGGTTTGCGGTATAGGGAGGTCTTCATGTGCCCATCGCTAATTTGCACTGTAGTGTCCAGAAAGTGGATCTCTTGTGTGGAGTGTTCCAGGCTAAGTTTGATTGTGTTGTGGAAATTGTTGAAATCTCTATGGAAATCTGCATTTTTAAAACTACAACTCTCTTGGCTGTTGACAGCACAAATACTGTGGATTTCATGAACCCTGCTGTTTTTCTCTACAGGCTAGCAATTTATACACTCCACGTTGCTACACACGAGTCCCCAGAACCTTATCTTCTGCCCATCTGGAGTGCACACTGATTGGCTGCCTTCATGGAAGCAGCGCACCCCACTTTACTGGCTTCATCTCAGTTCAACAGTTCTCCATAGCACTGTCACTCAGATGAGTCTATACCAAATTGGAATTTACTTAACACAATATGAGTTACAGATTCAAATAAAAGAAGTAAAAGGATTGGAAACATAAGGTTACAGCAGGCCTTGACAAATGCGCCACACACCCAGGTGTGCAGCATGTTAGAGGAGCCCCCCCACTGCCGAAATGCCACCACTGCCACCCCTCCTCCCCTCACGCCCCTGAAAAAAGCCTGCCACTGTGGACATTGATGGTTGTGGTGGCCGGGGCACAGAAGCCTCGGTTGCCGCAGGCAGTGGCAGTGGTGGTGGTCAGGGGCGAAGAAGCCCTGGTACTGCCAGAAAAAAGCCATGAGCCACTGAAGGCGCATTGGCTTTTGGGAAGGGGTGCCAGGGGTGTTCCACCCCCTGGAGTGTCCTGGCACAGCTAGGTGCCAGGGTACAATTCCTGGGCACCATGGCGACCTGACACCTGGGTTTTGTTGAGCCCTGGGTTACAGATGGTAACCAATTTTAAAAACCAATATTCTACATGTTACATAACTCTAAAAATGTTTCCTTTACCAATATCCTGCAATAATCAGGAAAACCAGCTATTTGTTTAGCTTTTGGCTGAGACCATGCACAACTCCCTTTGGTGAAATATCGTGAAGATGGTCAAATACATAATATACCTGCCAGGGCATGCCTGGGTATATCTGGGCATGTCTGTGTCACAAAGAGATTATACTTTTGTTCTTAATCAAAGAACTACAGGTATGTTTGTTTTAAAGACATTTTAAAAGAACTGTTCTTCTCTGAAAAGTGATTGTGTTAAACTGGCACCTTTTTACTGTACTGAATAGATCTTTTCACAGTCTACAGTCAGCATCACAGCTGTCAACTTTAGTGTCTCTTGTTTTTTAGCTTATCTTTACTCCTCTTAGCTTGGCAGAGACCACATAGGTTCAGGAGATTGAGGTAGGTTCTCTTTCTCCTTGTGCATGATCAACCAAATGGTTCACAAAGTTCCAATCAGCCAATTGAAGAAAACATGGGTTAAACGGGTGTCTCCAAATCATTAGTTTAGTGAGTAGAACCCTTTATTACTGGTGATGATATGTAAAAAAGAAAAAACCCAAGTTGCCTGTCAGAGTTCAGGTTGAATTTGGATGGTTATTAGTTAGAGAAAGCATCTATTTACTTGTAGCCTGAGCATATTTGGTTGGAACATAATAAAGATGGACCCCTACAATGCAATTTTTAATGGGTAATATTTTCAAAAGCACCTAAGTGGCTTAGAAGCCAAAGTTCCATTGACTTCCAATGAGAATTAAGTTCCTAAGTGTCCAAGTCACTTTGAAAATGGGATTTAGGCTCCTAACTCACTTTAGATATTTTTGGAAAATTTACCCAAAATCAACTTCTAGAGCAGAACTCGACTTTCCTGTTTTTATTAAATAGTAATATTGGAATTAAAACTTGTGCTCTGTATGGAAATTTTTTGGCCTTACCACCCCTTGTGCTTTTTCCTTATTGGGTTTGGAGAATTGGGAGATCCTGGTTTCTATTTTGCACTATTTTGTCAAAATATTTAAATCCACCTTATCATCCTTCAAATTACTCATTAAAACTCATCTTTACTGTAATGAATACAGGAAGATGGAGTTTGATAATGGCTAGGCAGGGGGAGAGATATGTGTACCGCTCCTGACTGGCGAATAATTACTCACATTTTATTATTTCTGGGCTAGGCTACACTGTCAGTGGCACTTCCGACAGTGTAGCATCAATTATGCGGGTTTGACTGAGTGTCTGTAAAGACCTGCTCAATTGAACCCAGAATTAGCCAGCGGTCGATTTATTAAGACCTACCCAGCAAGTAGCGAAGTGCTGATTTGATGGAAAGGCATTTCCTGTCGAATCAGGGCTGTGGGGACCCTGCAGTGAGTAGGTGTTAGGCAGTTGAACGGAGATAGGCAACGTATTTTAAGTATTTTGCGTATCTCCCTTCGATAGCTGCCAAAATCCCCCCATAGTGTAGACCAACCACACGTTACCCCTAACCCCAACTCCGATTCTCCAGGATGGCTTGCTTGTTTGTCTTTTCTACATGTTATGACTTGTCTTTTGAATTGCAAGCTCTTTGGAAAAAAGATTTGTCACTCATATGTTTATACAGCATCCAGCAGAGTAAGCTCTAGATCTGGCTGGTCTGCAGGCATTGACACACTATAAATGTTAAATAAGAGTACTATCTTCATATTAAACAGTGTATACCATTTACACTGGCTGCACCGATTTTGAAAGCTTGCCTTGATTCTCTGGTCTCTGAGAAAGAAGTAATATAATGCATGGTTGAAAACGTTGGAGAGGCTTTCCCTTCTTGTTTTTATGAAAGGAGTGTGTGGACAACTTATAAAAAGACCACGATGTGCTGTAGATACCTAAAGCCCCAAAATACATTTTCTCACAACAGTTTCTTCTGCAAGTTTATTCTTGGAACACCTTTCTGATGCTGTGAGCTGTGGTGATGTAGCTTCTGTTTTCAAATTAATATTGTTGTAATGCATTTCTCTTAATTACAAAAGAACACGCCTCTAGGATATTTCCTAATATAATTCTCATTAGGAATAAACAGATTAAGTCCTTACCAGTTAATCAACATTGTAAACTTTTAAGTGTTCTGAAAAGTGCATGAAATAACACTGTCACCATAATAAAAGTGCTTGAAAATATTAGGGAATCCACAGTGTTTTTTGGCTGGTGAGAAGTTAATGATTAGGTGTGGGCAGAGGAGACCTTAGGCAACCGGGGGCCCTAGGTGAAGGCCCATTGTGGGGCCTCCTATAGGCCCCCATGACCCCCCTCTGTAACCCCAGCTCCCCACTGCTGGCTCCCCCTGCAGCCCTGGCCCTCCTTCTGTGGTCCCAGCTCCCTGCCGCCAGTCCCCACTCTGCGGCTCTGATCCCACCCCCCCTTGCAGCCCTGGCCCCCTTCAGGGCCCCGGCTCTTCACCGCCAGCCCCAGGGCCGGCTCCTCTTCCTGCTGCCTACCAAGGCAGATGCAGCTTTTGAGATAGGCGAAGGAGGCAATGGGGCCCCTTACTACGCAGGGCCTTAGGTGTGCGCCTGCTTTGCCTACCTGAAAAGCTGCCTCTGGGTATGGGCCCAAACTGCATAATTGCATAACTTCCCCAAAATTTAGGGTTGTTCCAATGTGTGGTTTGGGTTGCACCCATCTCTATTCAGGATTTTAAATACATTGTCTAATACTGAGAAAGGAATTTGTACCAATGTAAGTGCTTTATGATGCTTGAGAGGAAAGTGCTATAGAAATACAAAGCATTCATGTACACTGGGAGATGAATCCATTCATGAACTTTGTTGAAAATAAAATAATAAGATAAATGGGACAGAATAAAAAAAACCAAATCAAATGATAGAATGTTTTTTATTCAGATATAGCAGGCTTTCAAGAATAAATTAGCAAGAATTTATTAATGGTGGAATGCAGTTTGAAGTGGTAGTGCAGCAACTGTCTATACCAGTGTTTCCCAAACTAATTTGGCCATGGAACACTTTTGTGCTTGGAATATATTGGCAGAACACATACATGCTGGTCCGGGGTGGTGGATGAGGGGTGGTGGTGGGGTTTACACTGAAAAATTGCCACACATATTGCTCAAAAGTCGATTTAAAAGAGTAAGAAGGAAAAATATTGCCAGCATCAACATTTTTTCATGGAACACCTATTCACATCGCATGGAACTCCAGAGTTCTACGGAATATGGTTTAGGAAACGCTGGTCTATACACTTCTCATCTTTGGCTTTTATTTGGTGATGGTACCTGTTACAAATGGGCCAACATAAACCTTTCCATAGTAGCACTAAACATAGTAGTAAAAACAGTTTGTTGTTGTTAACATGTTAAGTTTTGAAAACATTTTTATGTGAAATATACAACAAGGGTTAGGAGACACTATGGCCTCTGGAGACCTAAATTCAAATTCTATCTTGGCTCATGAGCAAAAATGAATTAACCATTCTCATCCTAGCCAACACGTGCTTATATCGTATCACCAAACCCAGCCTGCTCATAAGATTGCTAGCCTGGAAAAGCAGGAATAGTGCTGCTCAAGACTGATGCTCATTGGCAGGGTTGCATGGAGAAAACTGCACAAGCCCTGCCTGTGCTATATTCCCTTTCATCAGTACGAATTCCCGTGCAGTTTTAAAAAATCTTGTGTGGGTGAACCTATCTCAATGACAACAATTGAACTTTGTTGGTAATTCCTAAGACATATGGGCCTGGCATTTTAGAGGTGCTGAGCACCCACAGCTCACATCACCTTTTGAAATCAGGCTATGTATGTCCACTATATGTTGTCGCTTGTTCCAGTCAGAGACAGAGTGGAAAGCCTTAATAATTTAAAATAACACTTTGTTTTATCCACGGTGTGGTGAGTTTTTACAAAAGGAATTTTCAAATACATTTTCCAAAGGATGAACTCTTTATGGCAATAACTTCTTTCACATTAATAGTTCCTGTCTACTAACTTACCTGGGAATTAGAACATTTTATTAAATAATTTTATAAAATACTATTTGTGGACCTGCAGAAAGAAGTGTAAGGGAATTTTTTAAATATAGCGAAGTACAATTAAAAGTATTGTCTATATAATATCACAGTTCAATCAAATGACCTGTTTTTAAAAGAAGCTTTTTTCATTATTCTTATGATCTGACATTAATTGTATAATGATGTTATTCTAATGCATTAAATTGTTAGCTATTGCTTTGGGATAGTGAATTTCAGGTCTCTCTGCAAACGTCTTTATTTAATCAGATCTCCCTAACGGGGGATGTGTTCCTTGATTACCATAAGTCATCTATTCATCCTGCACTCCTTATCTTTTTTTCAGGATGGAGTAGGTGTAGATGAGAAGCTGTCTTTAAGGCGGGTAGCTGTGGTTGAAGATTTCTTTGACATTATCTATTCCATGCATGTGGAAACAGGGCCTAATGGAGAACAAATCCGAAAGCATGCTGGACAAAAGAGAACTTATAAAGCGGTAAGTAAACACAAAAGAGAACATGTATAAATTAAAATGTTTTAACACAATTGTATATCTGTTTAGTGTTCTTTTAAATGGTGAGTTGTTTGGATTAGTGAGTGAGACAAGCTTGAAAGCTTGTCTTTTAAATCTCAGAAGTTTGTCTTTCTCACCAACAGAAGTTGGTCCAAGAGAAGGTATTATCTCACCCACCTTGTGTCTCTAATATCCTGGGACAAATACGGCTAACCCTATTCTATATCCTAGTATGTTAAGAGGATTTTTTAAAATTATTATTAAATTGAAATGCAGATGTTTTTCCAGTTTATGAAGATTGTCAAGATACAACCATTAAGGATGTTAAATGAACTGCTGTACTTCAGCAGATGATTGAAATTTCCATTATATTTTATTATTATAGAATAAAGATGTTTTTTTTTAAAGTCTCAAGACCTGTAATACTTTTCCTGCAAGCAAAAAATTGAAAAGCAAGTAGATTCAATGGCATATTTGTTGACTGGTCAGATGTTAAACCAATATAAACTGGCTGACTAGAGAGAAAATTCTTTCTAAACTTCTGAACTGTGTTTTATAGTTTGAACTAGACACTTCTGTTCAACCTCAATCTTAAAATAATTGTAAACTGGTGTTTAATGGAGAAGTATCTTTCTGCAAATATGACATTTTTCCTTCCTAAAGATAATGAACAAAATGTTTACTATTATTTCCCAAGGTGATTAAAATGTACATCCTTATCTGTAAATCAATGACCTTACTCCTCTGAATAGCCCCATTGCTATTAATAGGGCTATTCATGTGAGAAAGACAATCAAACTTTATGTGCGTGTGCACGCATGCACATGCACGCGCACACACATACTATATTGTAGCAGTATTCACTAGGGCTATGTCTACACTTACTAAAATTAGTTCAAATTAGTTAGTTCGAACTAACTAATTCGAACTAATTTCAATTAGTTCGAATTAGCTTAATTCGAACTAGAAAAAATTAGTTCGAACTAAGCAAGTGCCATGAATGGCACTTGCTTAGTTCGAATTAGCAATCTCCATTGATTTCAGTGGGCCAGTTAATTCGAACTAAGAAATTAGTTCGAATTAACATGGCCACATTGGTTAATTTGAACTAGTTAGTTCGAATTAACCCCTTAGTTTGAATACCCTATTCGAAGTTATTAGTTCGAATTAAGGAAGCCCTTAATTCGAACTAATTAAAGCCTAGTGTAGCCATGGCTTTAGTTATTTGCCAGTGTGGACATAGCCTAGGGTCTCCATAGTTGAGGATTTATCACATTTCTTCTTTTCTGAGACCAGCGGTATTCCAGCGGTTTCCAGTCACAGTAAGTTGAAACTTTACACATCATCCTGGATGTAATCTTTACAAACTAAAATACATAAATAAATAAATAAATAAATAAATAAAAATGGAAATTGTTTGAGCCATTCTTAATATAAAGAGCAGCAAATTAAATACAAATAGATTAGTAGGCAGTCTGTTTTTTCATAATTCTGCCAGCTTTAGCCAAAGCTTTTCATAATGCCGAGGTATGATTAATAAGGGAAAGAAACTGACAAAGGTATTGTAACTTAAATATGGTTTGTATGTATATGGATAAACAAGTTTGAAAAAGGTAGGAAAAGGTCTGACTCATCACCCAGTCCCTGTTCTGAATAAAGGTAAAGATTTTTTTGTGTTTTGAAGGAGGACTCTCCTCTCATCCTGTTCCAAATGCTGCACTGCTGGAAAATTCCCCCAGCATACTATACAGGCATATGTAGGCTCAATTTGTGATCTGACCATCCTTAGTCTTCACCACAGGTATTAATTTTAAATTGCAAGGCTTTCTGGAAATGAAGGCACTTGTACAGTTTCAATGGGACTTTACATAATGATGCGGCACAGGAAGATAACTGCGCTGTACAGTGGTACTGTAATAATGTATTTTGGAGGGAGCTGCTGTACATTTTCATCAGCTGAAAAGTATGTCAAACTCAAGCTGCAGGATTCCTCAACACAGAGTCCATTAATGGCTTAGGAACCGACCTGTTTTACAGTTGTAGTTATGTAGTAAGTTCACATTCTCTCCTTCTACTTCTACTCCAAGTACCCTGCAGGGATCATACAAACTGTATTGTGCAAAGCTAAGACTTCCCCCCTTATGGCTCAGTATATTAAACTTAACAGTGGAAAAAAGATAGTAAGCTACTAATTTAGTTATTAAAAACAAGTACATTCTTTTTCTTCTTCTTTTCTGACTCACCCTGTTACATGTAGGTGTCCTAGCTCAAAAGGTATGTAAGACCACCTAGAGGCTGACACTATTAGCCCATACTATTATATATCTGTGAACCAAATTCTTTGTTGATGTAACTCCATTGATGTCAGTAGAGCTGAACAAGCAGAAAATCCAGCCCTATATGTATTGCAGTGTAACAAGTATTTTCTTGCTTTTGGGATTTTAAATCATAGCTATAATTTTTAATACAGATTTTTGCAAGTATTATATCAGACTAAATAAACAATGTATACAGTGTTTATAATTTAGTTAGCTCCAGAAAGGCTTGTGATATTTACAGACATTAAAAACAATGGCCTTGTTCTAGGGAGATCACATTATCATATACAAGATATAGTTAATACAAGGCCAGGTTATGCCTTGCTATTGCATAAGTGCACAGGTGGCTAGGGAAGGGAGGAGGATGAAAGTCGACTATCCTGTGGAAGGCAGGATCTCCACCCTATGCAGTACAAGACTCTCCTATGACTGTTTGGGGCAAGGCAGAGATGGGACATACTAGCTAGCACAGCTGGTTAAGCAAGCAGGAAAATGTATGGTGGGCTCTCCAAAGGGGTATCTATCAGCATAGTCCTCCTGTGCAGCTGGGAGCTCCAGGAAAAATTCTCTTTTCTTGAGACAATTCCACCTAGAACTTCCCCTATAATGTTGTGGGCTTTAAGGCACAACTGGACCCACAATTAATATACACATCAAACCATGGGAGGATTATTGCAATAGCAAAATGGGGTGAAGGAGAGATGGGAGAGAAATGCTATTGAGAGAACAGATTTAACTTTTTTTGGTGGTGGTGGTGATAGGGGAGAGGTAGAGGAATTGATTTTTTTGTTTGTTGTTTAATCCTCTATTCTGACACAGTTCTTCCAAAGCACTAAAATTCACTGACATCTCCCTGCCTTGAAGCTTGCATGACTTATTGGGAAAAACACTAGAATTCTGTTTCCCCCAACCACGGGAAATCAGTCTGAGGAAAATGTATGTGATGTTTGCAGTCTAATTCTTGGGAGGAAACTCTGCCATGTCTTGTTTGTGGTGGAAATGGGGCACTCTTTGCATAGGCTTTAGGCTACTCAGTTATTGGGCCTGTAATTAGTTGAGCTATTTTACCAGCCCAGGAAAGAACTGATGCCACACTCAAGTATGTTTCAGGACTTTGCCTCAGGATTCTTGTTCAAACAAACAAACAAAATAATTCCCTTGAACAATGAAGGCAGTTCTGAATGGCTTCTCCCTTGCCTCTCTCACAGGCCCAACCCCTAGAAATAGGACACACTCATATTTAAATTCCCTGGTGGATGATGTGACAGGCAGGTAGCCTTTAACTGTTTCTTACCTGTTTTATTCTTACAGAGGCCCCAAATTCATCTCTAGTGTAGCTGCATTGAACTTAGTGGACTTAAACCATAGGTGAATATTCACCCATTGAACCTGATTTGCAATCAGCCCTATATAGGGAGAATTGATGGAAATGACTGATCACTGCAGTGCAGAAATCGCATTACAGATGCTTGAATTATACATGGGCTTGTTAGACTAAAAAAGGCTCTTTAGTGCTCAGCATTTCAGCATCCATAAACATCCATGACTACCTTAGGTGTTTTTCTCTTCCTTCATTACTTCTTGCCTTACAAGCAAATGGCAACAACAAAACAGTTCTACCTTAGTTCTCTCATTGATTGCGTAACAAGTTGGAGTAGGGCTGAATACTACATTACTCCAGTTTTACTTTCCATTATACCAGCATAAGCTGGAGTAAGGCAGTGGTAAATCACGGCCTCAGACTGCATTTTGCAAAAATGTTATCTTTATTTTGCATTTTTGTATATATTTTGCCACTCTCCAGGAACCAGGAGTCTAGTTAAACAACAAAACAACAAATAGACAGTTAGCCTTTATGGCTATGTCTACACTGGCAGTTTAAGTCAATTTAAGGAGGCTTAATTCGACTTAAATTAAGCTGCGTCCACACTTGGCTTTCATTAAGTTGACTTAAGAAATTCCTTAAGTCGACTTAATGAACGCTTAAGTCGACTTACTAAGAACCACGAGGTAAGTCGACTTAAGCCGCCTTAGGTCGACCTAACCCTTCTTTAGGTTGACCTAAGCCCAGTGTGGATGTTTAAGTCCACTTTGTTAAGTCAACCTAAAGACAGTTAAGTCGACTTAACAAAGCGGACTTAGTCCACATCCATGGACAGCACTTTGTTAAGTCAACTTAATAAGGTCGATTTTAAGTTGATTTAAAGTCCACATAACTTTCTGTAGTGTAGACATAGCCTAAGAGCTTTTACAGAAGTGCATTACTTGATTTACGCTGTCCACCAGCATCCAGACTTTAGTATGACTTTAAGTTTGAGAGCTTCTTCTAGCCTACCCAGGTCATTGTTCTGTTTCATGTTACATTATTTAATTATCTTTGGATCCGTTGAGAAAATACTCATAAGGAATTAAGGGAAGTTTGAAGAAGCAAAGAAAGGTAATATGGTCCAATATGCCTGTCCTTAAGTTCACTGCACTTCTCTTTCATTTCTGGTTTTGTTTTGTTTTATTTAGCCATTCATTGACTACAAGCAGCGCAGAACAAGGCCAAATCTTTGAACAAAGTGACTTCTCTACAGATAATGCTCATTATGTTTGATTGAGCACTTATAATTAGGGCCCAAGGCCCACTGATTTGTGGGGTTCAGAAAAGCACACAAAAATTAATTTTGTTGCGAGTATTATTAACTTTCCTTTCATTGGCTTCTATCTCAGTAGAGCAGGGGCTATGTGTAGTTGTAATGGTAGAGTCAGCATCAGCACAGTTCCTGAATAAATTATGCTGCTAGTGGAAGTGGGAGATGGGACAGAATACAAGACTGGAAGACATGGGCTTCACAGGGAAGATTTAGGATTTACAATATTCCAGTCCTGTGGTCCCTGAGGACCTGTTCATTATTGCAAAGCTCCATCTCCAGGTCTCTCACACTTCTGCATGACTATATCTCCTTTTCCTTTGCAGAGAGAATGCATTGGGAACTCTTCAAGTTCATATCCTAAGGACCAGACCCTGGGTTCTTCAATCTGGTAGTAAAAAGATGCTGGAAAGCCAGTATAACCAACTACTTAGTGATTTCTGTTGTGTAAAGAGAATCCCTGGCTAGGCCTTGCACTGTTGCCCAGGCACAGAGGGAATGTCAGAGCTATGGCTAGAGGAAAAGTTGTCTGGAGTGTAACTGCAATCCAATAATCCTCAATTGTTGGAATCACTCCCTCAGGGGTCATTGCAAACAGGGACATTTTAGCCTGATCTAAGTTGTACCAACATGGCCTCTGCTAGGCCCTAAAATCAGTGGCATCTTTGGCTCCTCTCAAGTACAGTTCTGAGCACAGATGGACCGGGCTCAAGAATCATCTTAAATTTTAGAGCACTTTTTCTTCCCCTTGAGTTTTCCCATAGAAGAAGTTAATTTAGCTCTATAGTTTTGTTTGTTTGATTTTTTTTTCAGATAATTTACACATATATTCACATGCAGTAAGTGCCTCACTTTTGTAAATTATATTGGATAACGTTCCCTAGTTGTCTGATTCATTTACTCTACAACTGTCAATATAAATATTTACACCATCAATGGGACAATGAGTAGGTCCCTAACCAGATAGGGAGGACTCTTAGTTATTACAGAGAATTTTTTTCTGGGTGTCTGGTTGATGAGTCTTGCCCATCTGCTCAGAGTCTAACTGGTCACCATATTTGGGATCTGGAAGGAATTTCCCCGCTGGGTTAGATTAGCAGGAATCCTTGGTTCTTGTTTTTGGTTATTTTGCCTTTCTCTGCTGCATGGAGCATGGGTCACTTCCAGGTTTAAACAAGTGTAAATGATGGATTCTTTGTAACTTGAAGTCTTTAAATCATGATTTGAGGACTTCAGTAACTCAGCCAGCAGTTATTGCAGGTGAGGTTCTATGGCCTGCCTTGTGCAGGAGGTCAGACTAGATGATCATGCTAGTCCCTTCTGACCTAGTCCCTTCTGTCTCTGAGTCTGTGTGTGGCTGAGTATGAAATGGGGACCTTCCTGGTATATGATCAGCAGTATAAAACCTAAGACAGGATAAAGAAAAAATTAGAAGCAATTTGTTTCAATTATGCCAGACTAATGTTGATCTGTGAAACAAATCCGTAAACCATTTTCTGTCATCCTGGGATTCAAATTCTGTTCTCACACCAGTGTAAGTTCAAAATATCTACATATTGAAGTCAGTGGACTTACTCTTGACTTACACCAATGTCAACAAGAGCAGAAGTTCGTGTATAAATTAAGACTAGTCCTCTTGAAGCAGGCCATAAGTACACAATTGCTAATTTATCTCCTGTGTAAATGCCAGAGTATTCATCAACACAGAAGTAGTCTGTGTTCACACAAATATACCATTCATTCATTTAAAAAACAAACAAACAAATCCTGTGAGCAAAGAATTCTATAGACTTGTAAGAAGTCTTAGAAGAACTGTTTATGTAACAGACTACAAGTGAATCCCCTTTCAGAAAAAACCAATTATGTTCTGACTTCAATTTTTTCTCTTCACTAGTGATGAACATTATCCCCTGCTAATGCATCTTCCCCATTCTGTCTTTGCTCTCTTAAGGAAAAAGTTGTACTTAATTTTAAAAGAAAATTAAAAGTCTGGGAAATAAATCGTTAAAGATAAACTTAAAACATCATATCCCTTCCAGCCTGTTTCCCCTCCATATAATCACAGAAAACTACATGATAAAATGGTTTAAGATAATGTCTAAACTTCATGTTTAAGGTGAGGCTTACAGGCTATGTCTACACTAGAAAAAGTTATGTCAACTTAGTTAAATCAACTTAATAAGGTCGACTTTAAGTTGACTTAAAGTCGACCTTATTAAGTTAACTTAACAAAGTGGAGTAAGTCGACTTAACTTTAAGTCCACTCAGTACACTTTAAATTGACCTAACCACCCTTAAGTCGACTTAATAAAGTCAACTTAAGGGTAACTCCACATCCACACCATCCTTAAGCTGACTTAAGGAGTCGACTTAAGGCTTAAGTTGACCGAATGGGTGGTTCTTATTAAGTCAACTTAAGCCTTCATCAAGTCGACTTAAGGAATTTCTTAAGTCGACTTAATGAAAGTCTGGTGTAGACAGGGAGTAATTTAAGTCGACTTAAGCCTCCTTAAGTCGACCTAAATTGGTAGTGTAGACATACCCACAATGTCAAAGGAGCAGGACCTCTATGGATAGTGTTGAGAAGGAGGAAAATGAAATAAGAAAGGACACAGAAATAGGGAGCAGCATGAGGGTTACGAGGCGGAGTAGTGTAAATGCCAGTCTAGCGAGTGATATTGTCTGTAGAATGACTGTGCTCAATCAGGCAAAGAACGTGAGTGAGGCCAAGCAGCATAAACTAAAATGTTTATATACTAACACGAGAAGCCTGGGTAACAAAATGGAGGAACTGGAGCTACTGATAGAGGAAGTGAGACCAGATATTATAGGGATAACTGAAATATGGTGGAATAGTGGTCATGGCTGGTGTACCGGTATTGAAGGTGATGCGCTCTTTAGGAAAGACAGATATAAAGGCAAAGGTGGGGGAGTGGCATTTTATATCAATGAGGAGGTAGACTGTAGGGAAATTCAAAGTGATGGAATTAACAAGACAGAATCAATCTGGGTAAAAATCATGTTAGGGGAAAAAGCTACTAAAGTTTCTCCTGGAATGGTGCTTGGCGTGTGATACAGACCACCGGGATCTGATTTAGACATGGATAGGGCCCTCTTTAAGGCCTTTAAGGAAGTTAATACTACTGGGAACTGTGTGATTATGGGAGACTTTAACTTCCCAGATATAGACTGGAGGACGCGTGCTAGTAGTAATAAGAGGGCCCAGTTTTTCCTGGATGTGATAGCTGATGAATTCCTTCTCCAAATGGTTACCAAACCAACGAGAGGGGATGCCATCTTAGATTTAGTACTGGTGAGTAGTGAGGGCCTCATAGAGGAACTGGTTGTAGGGGACAACTTAGGTTCAAGTGACCATGAGCTAATTCAGTTCAAACTAATTGGAAGGATAAACAAAAATAAATCAGCGATCAGGATATTTGACTTTAAAAAGGCTAACTTTAGAAAATTAAGGGAATTAGTTGGGGACGTGGACTGGACAAAAAAACTCAGGAATGTAAAAGTAGAAGAGGCTTGGAATCGCTTCAAATCAAAGTTGCAAGAACTATCTGAAGCCTACATTCCAAGGAAGGGAAAAAAATTCAGAGGCAAGAGCTGTAGACCAAGCTGGATCTGTAAGCATCTCAGAAAGGCGATTAGGAGGAAGCACAGAGCCTACAAGGAGTGGAAAAGGGGAGAGATCAGCAAGGAAAGCTACCTTTTGAAGATCAGAACATGTAGAGAGAGAGAGTGAGAAAGGCAAAAAGTCAAGCTGAGCTGAACCTTAAGAAGGGAATTAAAACCAATAATAAAAGGTTCTTTAGCCATATAAATAGGAAGAAAACAAAGAAAGAAGAAGTGGGACCGTTAAAAACTGAGGATGGTGTGGAGGTCAAGGAAAATCTAGGCATGGCTGAATGTCTAAATAAGTACTTTGCATCTGTTTTCAATGAGAGTGAAGTTGAGCTGGGGGATAGAGGTAGGGAAGCTAATGGGAACGAGGTCATGAAAGTGGAAATTACCATACCTGAGGTAGAAGCCAAATTTGAGCTGCTGGATGCAACTAAATTGGGGGGCCCGGACAATCTCCATCCGAGGATACTAAAGGAACTGGCTCATGAAATTGCCAGCCCTTTAATGAGGATTTTTAATGAATCTGTAAACTCGGAGGTTGTACAGTATGACTGGAGAATCACTAATATAGTTTCTATTTTCAAGAAAAGGAATAAAAAAGATCCGGGTAATTTCAGGCCTGTTAGTTTGACCTCGGTAGTATGCAAAATCTTGGAGAAAATTTTGAAGGAGAAAGTACTTAAGGCTATAGAGGGTAACGGTAACTGTGATAAAATACAACATGGCTTTACAAAAGGGAGATCGTGCCAGACCAACTTGATCTCCTTTTTGAAAGGATAACAGATTTTTTAGATAAAGGGAATGCGGTGGACCTAATTTACTTAGATTTCAGCAAGGCAATTTATACAGTTCCACATAGGGAGTTATTAGTTAAGTTACAGAAGATGGGGATTAATATGAATATAGTAAGGTGGATAAGGAACTGGTTAAAAGGGAGACTACAGCAGGTCATACTGAAGGGTGAACTGTCAAGCTGGAGGGAGGTTACCAGTGGAGTCCCTCAAGGATCTGTCTTGGGACCGATCTTGTTCAACCTTTTTGTTACTGACCTTGGCACAAAAAGAGGTAATGTGCTAATAAAGTTTGGGGATGCACCAAGTTGGGAGGTATTGCCAATACAGAGAAGGATTGGAATACCATACAGAAAGATCTGGATGACCTTGTAAACTGGAGTATCAGGAATAGGATGAAATTTAATAATGGGAAGTACATGGTCATGCATTTAGGGACAAATAAGCATTTTCCTATAAGTTGGGGACACATCAGTTGGAACAGACTGAGGAGGAGAAGGATCTGGGAGTACTGGTTGATCATAGGATGACTATGAGCCGCCAAAGTGATGTGGCTGTGAAAAAAAGCTAATGTGGTTCTAGGATGTATTAGGAGAGGTATTTCAAGTACAGACAGGGAGGTGTTAGTGCCGCTGTACAAGGCACTGGTGAGATCCTATCCGGAATATTGTGTGCAGTTCTGGTCTCCCATGTTTAAAAAGGATGAATTCAAATTGGAACAGGTGCAGAGAAGGGCTACAAGGATGTTCTGTGGAGTGGAAAACCTGCCCTATGGTTGGAGATTCAAGAAGCTTGGCTTGTTTAGCCTAACCAAAAGAAGGTTGAGGGGGGATATGATTGCTCTCTATAAATACATGAGAGGGATTAATATCGGGGAGGGAGAGGAATTATTTGAGTACAGCACCAATGTGGACTCCAGAACAAATGGTTATAAACTGTCCATCGAGAAATTTAGGCTTGAAATTAGACGCAGGTTTCTAACCATTAGAGGAGTAAAGTTCTGGAATAGCCTTCCAAGGGGAGTTGTGGGGGCAAAAACCATAACTGCTTTCAAAACTGAGCTTGATAAATTTATGGAGGGGATGGTATGATTAGGCTGTTTTGGAAATTGACTGATATTTGGCTACGTGTGGTGGATATACAAGTGGCCCAAGAGGGGAGCGTACCTGGGGTGGGTTCTGAGTTATTACAGAGAATTGTTTCTTGGGTAACTGGCTGTTGAGACTTGCCCATGTGCTCAGGGTTTAACTGATCGCCATATTTGAGGTCAGGAAGGAATTTTCCCCCAGGGCTGATTGGCCTGGGCTCTGGGGGTTTTTCGCCTTCCTCTGTAGCACAGGGCATGGCTCACCCACCGGTGAATTTTCTGTATCTTAAAGTCCTTAAATCATGATTTAAGGAGGTAAATAACTCAGTCATAGGTTGGTGGCCTATTCCTGGAGTGGGTGAGTGAGGTCTTGAGGCCTGCATTTTGCAGGAGGTCAGACTAGATGATCATACTGGTCCCTTCTGACCTTAAAGTCTAAGAGTCTATGAGTATGGAATGAAACAATTTAAAAAGTCTGTAGTGAATCTAAATTGGTGTAGTACAGTGGTTCCCAACCTCTGGTCCGTGGACCACGGGTGGTCAGCGAGGGTACTGCAGGTGGTCCATTGGGGTGAAGGGAGATAATTGTAGGTAAACGTACTGTGATGAGTGCAATATGCTTGTGAGTGAGCGTAATAAATTATTAGAAATTGCTGTGTTTTTAATACTCCTTGATATACAAGTTTTACTCCCATCAGCTGTAGGCTATGTTAAAATGTTTTTAAATGGTTTGCTTACGTGGTGGTTTGCTAAAGCTTTCAATGATGCAGTCATAGGTTGGTGGCCTATTGCTGGAGTGGGTGGGTGAGGTCTTGAGGCCTGCATTTTGCAGGAGGTCAGACTAGATGATTGTACTGGTCCCTTCTGACCTTAAAGTCTATGAGTCTATGAAAACAGTAGTTTCCAAGCATTTGGAGTGAGGAAAATATAATGGGAAGATGAGATGGGAGGGGTCAGTCTATGGTATGTATATGAAATGTAAGGTATGAGATGTTTATGTTGCTTCCATGTCAAGGGAAAGGAATTTGTAGGAAAGTCTCCGATTATGGAGATTGCACATACATACATAGTGGGTAGTGAATGTGTGAGGTCAGAGGAGCTAATGTCGGCTGTGACAGTACACCAAGGTCAAACAGTTTACCCAGATGGTTTCAGCATGGCTTTTCAGTTGGAGTTCGTGCAGTCAAAGTTTGAGTTGCTTATCTCTTCTTTCCTCTTCTCTCCCACCCTCTAAAACAAGTGTTTCAAACAGTGAAATACACAAGATAATTTGAAAAATCAGATCGCACGAACAGTGTGTCCATTGCCCTCTAAGCATTATCGCTCTTGCTTCCAGGGGAAGTGCCACTCTTTAATGGACTCTGCTCCCAAATTCTCGCATGCATGGTCAGCTTCAGAAGCCAGCACAGAGGCAGAGCAGGACCATGAGACAGCACTTTCCCTCCAATAGCATCACTTTCCTGGAAGAGACCTTTCTTCTCAGGGAAGCATCATGACTGCATTTATGCCTCTGTCCTGTGGACAGGCCTCAAAGTGTGAGAAGGTTCCTTGTGCCCTCTCCATTCCTACAGGCTGAGCACAATCAAGCACTATGTGTTTTTTATCTGTATATGTGTTCCAGCTTTCTACATATTGCAGTTTTGCAATCTCCTGGCATTTTGTCAACTAATTGCTATTCTCTATCTAGTCCGTTCAGAAAGTTGGTTCTATTATTGAATGGAAGGAATGGGGATTGCACAGCATAAGTTCCCTGCTTTGGATGCAATACTGTTTGGTCTTGATTTAAACTGTATACCATGCACTCTGACTCTAGTGTGATGAGCTGCCTATAAATCTTCGTAATAAATAAATAATGATGAAATAAGTATGTCTTCATTTGTTAGTCTGATATCAGGGAGGAAGGGGGCATCCCTTGACTTCCACCACTGTCTCCATTCTTTACACTCCTATCATCCTAGCATAGGGTTCAACTGTCTGGTTTGATGGCCATTGGCCAGGAGCTGCATACAAGCTCTATTTTTTCACTCTGGTTTGTCTTTGACATTTTTTTTAAAATAGAAGTTTAAAAATATGCTTTTCTGACACTATCTTTTCCATATTATACATATGTGAATTCTCTATTGTTAATACCTTAAGGGTTATTAAATTGACCTGCAAAATTTTACTTCTGTTCCTCATGTGTTCTAAAATCTAACTTTTAGTTTAGTACTTGTTAGTTTTCAAATAACCATGTGTCTGAAAAAGGCTCCATGATAAATAACACATAATGCACTAATATAAGCTAAACATTGAAGGCAGAGCACACAGAAAATTATCTCCACTATAATGGAATAGCTGAGGCTAAAAGGCCTCCATAAGGGCCTAATTCAACTCCCATTGAAGCTCAGGGGATTTTTTTCAACTGGCTACAGTGGGATTTGAATCAAGCATGAGATCCTAAAACTCCCTGCTTTAGAATAGCTTCACACACTCTGGAAACTAGTAAGTAGCATTCAGTTCATTAAGGAAGTTCAGAGGATTCTAATTTTAAGGTGGTTTAGGTTGGATTGCTACTTCTTTCTCAACACCTGTGAGACAATCAGAAGTCAATGGAAGTCATTGACCTCATTGGGCTTTGGATCAGGCACTAAGACAAGGCATATGCAGGTGTTTGGGTATATGTATTGCTCTGAAATATTTTGTTATCTCTTATTCTGAAACTTCTGGGGAGAAAACAGATATTGTATTGTGTTGGCAATATTCACTTTCTGCTCCAGATGTCTATTTTTTGTGGGTTGAATAAAGAAGAATGCAAATTTCATCTTGCTATTTGCACACATTTCTAGTATTAAAGGCAGGTATTTCCTTTTATCCATTTCCATAGTGCACATTACATTAAACCCCATTTGCTTGTTAGCACATGTTTATATATATATATATATATATATATATATATATATATATATATATATATATAAACACAAGCTACATGTAATGTGCAGAGTTTCCACTGGAAATAGGAGATTTATTTATATACAATAAATACACAACTAAGAATGATAAGGAAATATTTTTAAAGTACTGCAGGGGTTTGTAAAGCCATCCAAGCCAGCCTTCTCTTTGTTGTGACAGTAGGACACACACTTTGAACACAATGAAAAGGTAATAACTGGTTGGGGTTTTTTTTTCCCTATTATTTATAAGGGCACTTGTGTGACTAATTCTCTGTACCTCACAGCAAAAATGTACCCCTATTTGTGTCTGCATCACAAGTGCAAGGATACAAATAATGAAGTTCCACGCACCTCAGTCCATTTTCCAGTCAAAGAGTTTGCTTGGGAATAAAAAACAACTTTTAATCAGCTCATTGGGGTCCAAATGCAGATAGACAAGCTCTGAACTACAGCTAATGGTTTTCTTCCAGGCACTGAATTTATAGGAGGTATGGACTCCAGCATGTGTTTACAGAAGTGTTCTGCCATAGGAAAGGAAATCACATCATGCCTCAAAAGGGTCCTGTATGCATACCCCTCTGTTGCCTGCTGTCACCTATGGAAAAATGGGGTGGAATTATGGCCCTTTCACTCTTTGTCTGTCCCTTCCACTTTGTGGACACTGGCACTGCTGGCCAACTAGCCCATGAAGGTCTTGTGCTCTATTGACTGTAAGGCCTGCAAATGTACCCAATCCCTATGTGGAGATACAAAGAGGTCAGGAAATGTTCCTTGGGACCTATCCTCTGTGCACCTGCGCTGGACCAGGGCACAATGTGGTGTGACCTGGTGTGATTTCAGAGTGAAAGCAGGGCAGGATGTAGTGAGGCTGTAGAGAGGGGACATACAACCCTGTAGGTCATGGTGTACTGTCCTGTGATAGTTCTCTCCATAGGTGAGTGGAGATGGAATTTGAGGACAGACTCGGGGACAAGCTAGTGGATCCTGCTGGTTTTTCACCAGTAAAAAGTCTCATATAGAGGGTGAATTGAAGAAACAGGTCTGAAAATAATAGGACTGTGTCACATGGAAGAGCATTGTTCTACTTAGCTTTCATACATACAACATTAAAGCAAGGTAACTTACGGAGCAGCAAAGCTCAACACAATTGAGAAAGTCCTTGTGATATCCAGCCTTCTCTTTCCCTGGTGGAGGCACTGGGCTTCTTCTAAGCATACTGCAGAGAGAGACTAGGATGCAGGAAGAGTTCCTCAATAAAAGACTGGAATCCTGGATCCAGGCCAGGACATTGCCCTCAAGCACTGGAGATAGGTGTGTGCCTTTGAGTTTTATTTTGTTTGGCAGTTTAAAGGTACGGATTGCCAAAGTTCAAGTTTGTTTTATTTATTGAGCTATATATAGATTGATGCCAAGCTTACAGCCACAACTGGTGGACTGAGACAAAGAGCATCTGCAGCACCATGCTTGGCCCTGCAAGGAGGTGCTGTGGCGCAACCCCACCTGCCACTGTCTTCTAGTTATGCTTGGAACTTTCTAATGATCTAATGATCCCCTGCTCGTCCATCCTTGTGTGAGAGAAGCTGAAGTTGAGCACATTGGGAAGGTTCAAATCCTTCTCTTTTACAGCCCTTGGCTATGTCTACACTAGAAAAAGTTAGGTCGACTTTGTTAAGTCGACTTAATAAGGTCGACTTTAAGTCGACTTAAAGTTGACCATATTAAAGTCGACTTAACAAAGTGGACTAAGTTGACTTTAACTTTAAGTCAACTTAGTCCACTTTGTTAAGTTGATCTAACCACCATTAAGTCGACTTAATAAAGCCAACTTAAGGGTTACTCTACGTCCACACCGTTCATAAGTTGACTTAAGGAGTCAACTTAAGGTTTAAGTTGACCTAATGAGTGGTAATTATAAAGTTGACTTAAGCTTTCATTAAGTCGACTTAAGGAATTTATTAAGTTGACTTAATGAAAGCCTAGTGTGGATGTGGCTTAATTTAAGTCGACTTAAGCCTCCTTAAGTCGACTTAAATCGACAGTGTAGACATAGCCCTTAACTGTAGTGTTTACTCTAAGGCACATTGCCAGTGACATCCATGGGAATGCTCACATGAGCAAGGGTTGAAGACTAGGGCCATTACTGCCTTCTTCCAAAAGAACTGGAAAGACACTGATGGGGTGGACTAGGCCCAGAGGCTCCTGCTGGAGACCTCAGAATCCCATCGCACTTCGTCCCAGAAAGGACCAACAGAATAGTCCTCCAGACTGCCTAGAGCAGCTGCAGGAGAAGCTGCCAATGAGAGAGGCTGCAGGGAGCAGCCAATTGGGGCCCAGGAGGGCCATATAAAAAGAGCTGCAGTGCTAGAAGTCAGTTGCTGCCTGGAATTGGAGAGTGAGGACTGTATTCCTGACGGGCTGAAGGAGCAGCAGGATCACTGATAGATTAGTTGCTAGCAAGGCCCGGCGGGAGCAAGGGAGAGCTCCTGGCTGTCTGACTGCTGAGGCTGAGTCTACGACAATTGCCGGCAGGGAGTGGGAGAGCAAGAGGGAGCTTCTGTTGACTGCGGAGACTGATTAAGGACTGAGCCTAGGGAGGGCTGCAGGAAGACAGTGTCTCTGGGGAGGAAGACCTAGGGGTACAGCCCCATACCAGGGCTGTGACTGTTTAAAGGCAGAGTTTAGAGAGACATTGGCAGAGTACTGGGTTAGATCATTGGTGGACTTTATATCCCAGAAGATGTCCATTCTATTTCACATACACATTGTGAGTATGACTCAGCCACAGGGCTGAGATGTTGAAAATCTCCTTGAGAAACCACTGACAGATGTCACCGCAAACTGAGAGTATGCAAGCACATGCACTCATTTAGGACCATTCATGAGCAGTGAGTATGACCCCTTCCAGATACAAAGAACATTGTCTTATAAAATAAGACCAATTACCAAATGTTTCTGTCTTCACTGACATAAAAAGCCCTAATTAACTCAATAGAACTCCTTCTCTGAGAAAGGAAAGAAGGATTTGGCCCCACAATTTTTTTTTTGTGGTGGTGGAAGCAAAATGAACCATTTTCCCATTTGCTGCCCCAGTAAAGCAGTTTTTTGCACACATACAAATAGTGCTGTGGCAAATTATAAGGAAGCACTATTTATCATTTAAAAATGAATACATAAAGATATGTGGGCCAGACCCTCAGCTGGCAGAATTTGGCATAGCTCCAGGGACTTGATGTTCATTAGAATCAGAGAATCATAGAATAATAGGGTTGGAAGGGACCTCACGAGGTCATCTAGTCCAACCCCCTGCTAAAAAGCAGGACCATTCCCCCTAAATCACCCCAGCCAGGGTTTTGTCTAACCGAGCCTTAAAAATCTCCAAAGATGGAGATTCTACCACCTCCCTAGATAGCCCATTCCAATGCTTCACCACCCTCCTAGTGAGAAAGTTTTTCCTAATATCCAACCTTGACCTCCCCAGCTGTAATTTGAAAACATTGCTCCTTGTTCTGTCCTCTGTTACCCTCGAGAACAGCCTAGCTCCCTCCTCTTTGGAGCAGCCCTTCAAGTAATTGAAGGTTGCTATCAAATCTCCCCTCAGTCTTCTCTTCTGTAGACTAAATAAGCCTAATTCCTTCAGTCTCTCCTCATAAGTCATGTGCCCCAGCCCCCTAATCATTTTTGTTGCCCTCCGCTGGATTCTTTCTAATTTGTCCACATCCTTTCTGTAGTGGGGAGCCCAAAACTGGACCCAGTATTCCAGATGTGGCCTGACCAATGTCGAATAGAGGGGAATTATCACATCCCTCGATCTGCTGGCAATACTCCTACTGATGCAGCCTAATATGCCATTGGCCTTTTTCACAACAAGGGAACACTGTTGGCTCATATTCATCTTCCCGTCCACCATAACCCCCAGGTCCTTTTCTACAGCGCTGCTACTTAGCCGATCGGTCCCCAGCCTGTGGCAGTGCATGGGATTTTTCCGTCCTAAGTGCAGGACTTTGCACTTGTCTTTGTTGAACCTCATGAGGTTTCTTTCGGCCCAGTGTTCCAATTTGTCCAAGTCTCCCTGGATCCTGTCCCTGCCCTCCAGAGTATCTACCATTCCCCCCAACTTGGTGTCATCTGCAAACTTACTAAGCATGCAGTCTATTCCATCATCAAGATCATTAATGAAGATGTTGAATAGAACCAGCCCCAGGACCGAGCCCTGGGGCACTCCACTCATTACCGGTTGCCAACCAGACATCGAGCCATTGATTCCTACCCGCTGAGCCCATTGATCTAACCAGTTTTCGATCCACCTTACTGTCCACTCGTCCAACCCATACTTCCTTAACTTGCCGATGAGAATGCTGTGGGAAACGGTATCAAAAGCCTTGCTAAAGTGAGGTATACCACGTCAACGGCTCTTCCTGCATCCACAAATCCAGTCATCTCATCATAGAAGGAAATCAGGTTGGTCAGGCACGATTTGCCCTTGGTGAATCCATGTTGACTGTTCCTGATCACTCTATTTTCCTCCAAGTGTTTCAGGATGGATTCCTTGAGGACCTGCTCCATGATTTTCCCAGGGATTGAGGTGAGGCTGACCGTTCTGTAGTTCCCCGGATCCTCCTTTTTCCCTTTCTTAAAGATAGGTACTATATTTGCCTTTTTCCAATCCTCCGGGACCACCCCCGTTCGCCACGAGTTCTCAAAGATAATGGCCAGAGGCTCTGCAATCACTTCCCCCAACTGCCTCAGCACCCTCGGATGTAGTTCATCTGGCCCCATGGACTTGTGCACATCCAATTTCATTAAGTGTTCCCTAACCTGACTTTCCATCACCGAGGGCCACTCTTCTCTCCATTCCGCATTACCCCATGTAGTAGCCTGCGAACTGGTCCTCCCTGTGATGACTGAAGTAAAAAAAGCATTGAGTACTTCAGCCTTTTCTGCATCATCCTTCACGAGGATGCCTGCCCCATTCAGTAAGGGACCTACACCACCTCTGATCCTTTTCTTGTTGCTGATATACTTATAGAACCCCTTTCTGTTATCCTTCACATCTCTTGCTAGCTGCAACTCCAATTGTCCTTTGGCCTTTCTGATTTTATCCCTGCAGTCCCGAGCAATATCTTTATACGCCTCCCTTGTCATCTGTCCAAGCTTCCACTTCTTGTAAGCTTCCCTTTTATGTTTCAGCTCCCCGCAGAGTTCCCTGCTAAGCCACACTGGTCGCTGTCCACATTTGCTGTTCTTTCTGCACATCGGAATGTTATCTTCCTGTGCCTTTAACAGGGTTTCTTTAAAATACAGCCAGCTGTCTTGGACACCTTTCCCCTTCAGATCAGCCTCCCATGGGACCCTGCCCATCAGCTCCCTAAGGGAGCCAAAATCTGCTTTTCTGAAGTCTAGGGTGTCTGTTCTGCTTCTTTCCTTCCTTCCATTGATCAGGATCCTGAACTCTACCATCTCATGTTCGCTGCTGCCCAGGTTGCCATTTACTTCTACTTCCCCGATCAATTCTTCTCTGTTTGTGAGCAATAGGTCTAGAGGTGCAAGGCCCCTGGTTGGTTCCTCCAGCATTTGTACTAGGAAGTTGTCCTCAAATAGTCTCCAAAAACTTCCTGGATTGCCTGTGCACTGCTGTATTATCTTCCCAGCAGACATCAGGATAATTGAAGTCCCCCATAAGAACCAGGGCCTGCGACGTTCTGGAAACTTCTGTTAGTTGTCCATAGAACGCCTCATCCACCTCCTCTTTCTGGTCTGGCGGTCTGTATCAGACACCCACCACAACATCCCCCTTGTTGCATTCTCCCCTAAACTTAACCCACAGACTTAAGTCCTTAAATCATGATTTAAGGAGGTAAATAACTCAGTCATAGGCTGGCGGCCTATTGCAGGAGTGGGTGGGTGAGGTCTTGAGGCCTTCATTTTGCAGGAGGTCAGACTAGATGATCGTACTGGTCCCTTCTGACCTTAAAGTCTATGAGTCTATGAGACTTTCAACCATCTTGTTTCCACTTTCATAGTGGAGCTCCGAGCAGTCATACAGCTCTTTTACATATAACGCTACTCCTCCCCCCCCCTTCTTCCCTGCCTGTCCTTCCTGAACAATTTATATCCATACATCCATTACACCAGCTGAATATTTGGCCCATAACATTTAATTAATCTGAGTAAATTCACTAGGTAAAAAGAAGGAGGATGTTGGCTAAAGATAACATTATTTAGGGATGGGTGTCCCTGAGTACATATTATAGTGTGAGGTTGGAGCCAGAAGGATCTGCCATGTGAACAAATTTGGTTGTGGGAAGCTGATGTTCCCTTGTAGTCAGAGGAGCACACCTAGTAAACTGAGGACTTAACTCGGTTGTTCCCCATAGTGGATTTCAATCTTCTTTAAGTAGAATCAGAATTTGACAGAAATTCTTGATTCGAATAAATGGAGCATTCTTATAAAATCCAGGCTACTAATGAATCTATGGGTAAGCTCTATTAATTTCAATACAGCCAAACTACAAATGTGTTAAAATGTTATGAAAGAGTTGGATATGTGCACTTATTAATATCTAAATGTTAATTTCTAACTGATTTTTAAGTTTTTCTTTCTTAGATGCTGTAAAAACTGAATCTAACTCATGCTTTCAAAAAATCAGCTGTTTCTGTTGTATAGAAGTGGGCAAAATTGATCTGAATTTTTTTTAATTACAGAATTTCTAATTAAAAAAATGGTTTGGTTTCATGTTTTCAGATTGTTTGCAAACATACTTCTTCTGGGGCTGAGACAATTTGCATCAATTTTTGGCTCAGAAAGAAATTTAATCATAACATTCCTGAAACAGAGGTTTATAATGGAAACAATCAAACCGCCTTAATATCAGTAGCACAGACATAATAGTATATTTCACACTCTTAATAATTTTTAATGCATTGTTTGCTGCTTATTTCTTCCCTTCAGACCAAATTGATGGGTGAGTCTAAGGGCCCATCTGCATATACATTACACAAATTTAAACTCACACCAACTTAGTGACATGTTCACTTCTGAATCTGCTCCAATGCAGTGTTTCAGGGAATGTAACTTACAGTATTGAGCAAAAACAACGAGAGTCCTGTGGTACCTTAAAGACTAACAAATTTCTTCAGAGATAAGCTTTCATGGGCTGCAATGCACTTTCTCAGGTGCCACAGGACTCTCATGGTTTTTGCTGTATACAGACTAACATTGCTATCCCTCTGTTACAATATTGAGTAGTCAGGAGACAGATGAGCCAAAAGAAGGGGATAAGATGCTTAAAATAGGCCAGCTCACCTTCTTCCAGCTCCTTTAAGATCAGTTAATCCTACTTGAAGATATTTAACTTCACTTACATGCATTTACTGAAATGTCATTCACACCACTTTGCACATATTTTCTCTGAATTTAGCCCTTCATCTTTTCACCTTGGTTCCTACCTAGACTTGCATCAGTATTTTCACTCCTCAGTAGCTATGTGGGATCCTGCTGCAGGCTTTCCAGCTGCAGAATACAAGTGATTGTCAATCTACTCCTCTTTTAATTTCTGCTGCTCAGTCTGACTCTCTTCAGGAGTTATCTGGTTTGCAAAGCAGTCTTCTCAACTGGCAAACCGAGGCCTAGAAAATCATTGTAGCACTGGGTGTGCTTGCTGATCTGCAAGAGATAAGATGCACTCACCCTCAGATGTCAGAGTTGATGGTTGTGTGTGAACATAAAATAAGAAAATCTGATTATTCTGGACTGGATGGCCAAAATGTATTATTTCAAGGTATACCAAAGAAACCGTTGAGGTTGATTGACTGCTAAATTCTAGCTCGATTAGCAGAAAGGATTTATTTAAATCAGAGTATTAATCATTGACACTCTGTGCAAATTTTCAACAAAAGGTGTAGTGAAGACAAGAATAGAATACTGAGGAAAGAGATTGTTAAGATTCCTAATCTATTGGGTCTGGTACCTATTTGTTGACATCCTGTTAATATTAAAATAAATAACACTTATAAACTAAGGAAGTTTTTGTGGTAGAAGCTGTAAGAAAAATAGATGGGAGCTTCTAAAATGTGTTTAAAACAAACTCCTCACTTGGGTGCCTGTTATATATGAATATCTTTGCTGAAAAGAAATTGCCAAAAATACAAATAAGAAAATGAAGCATCTTTTGAAATGATTGCATTTTTCAGTATCAACTATTAGCCATGAAATGATGAGTAGCCAGATTAGGTTGATGTTTCTTGAAATGCTGCATAGTATATAGTACATGCATTTGTTGTGCTCCCTGGCATTATGGAATAATATGCCTTTTACAGAAATATAATGATCAGTTCTGTTAAATCATGTTCAGTCAGCTTATATAATAACATCTATATTTTGTTATTCATTTCAGATTTCAGAGACCTATGCCTTCCTTCCGAGAGAAGCGGTGACACGATTTCTAATGAGCTGCTCAGAGTGCCAGAAAAGAATGCATTTAAACCCAGATGGAACGGATCATAAAGGTAGTTTTAGTGTCAAATGGTGGGATGTAAAGTAATTTTATTCCTAATACCCATTTATATTTTCCTAGTTTAAGTGAAGGATCATAAAAATTTGGTAGACTGGAACAGTTCACCAAGTCAGATCATCTCATTTACTTAAGTTAGAAAGTAGTGAATCTTCTGCATTCACTTAAGGGATGGAGTGAAATGCCATGTTCATCCTCAATAGACAGATGATTTTACCTGGAGGAATCATTTATTTTTCTGTGGAAATGTTTATACATCCATTTAAATATAGGGGATAGATGGGGTGCATGCACTGTAGCCATTTAGGATAGAAGAGCTCATAATTTTTCCTGGGTTTGTGCTTGATTCATATATTTTTTCATAGAAACTTGTATCTGTACTGCCAAAGAGCAATTGAAAATGCCAAAGTTGGAGCCAAATGGCTGAAACTGTCTGACACTTATCTGTAGATTAGCCAGAGGTGGCCTCCAATATATCATGTATAATAATATATTTATATTACAGATAATGGAAAACCTCCGACTTTGGTGACCAGCATGATTGATTACAATATGCCGATTACTATGGCTTACATGAAGCACATGAAACTGCAGCTGCTAAATTCACAACAAGACGAGGTAAAGATTTAAATATTCAAATTTGTTCACAGTTACTGTTATGGACCAGATTCTTCCCTAGTATAAATTCTCTGGAGTCAATAAGTTAAGCCAAGGATGGATTTACCCTATTTTTGTAATACAGTTTTAAATATAGCAAGATTTAAAAAAAAAAAAAAAAAAGACATATACAGGTACTCCAGAACATACCGGTGGTCTCCTCCAACCCAATGGCTTTGATGAAGCACTCTGTGCTGCTGTACTAGAGATATTAGTTTAAGTGCTAGACGTTGCCTTTCAAGGGATTGGACAGTGGCAGCTACAAAGACTATGGAGGCAGTATGTCTGGTCGTGAGCTAGTCCTGTGCTCAGCAGTGACCTCTCCCTCCCCTTTCAGAAGGAACATTATTATCAAGCCCTGAAGTGAATGCCATTCAGTTTTCAAGCCAAGATGCAACACATTTATAGGAATGCAAATGGAAGCAATAACAAAATTGGCTTGGTTCATTCGGATGAAGAATCTCACTAGTGAAGATAACAGGGAATTAATCCATCCTGCTTAGAACCTCTGACCCTAATTCACCAAAGCACTTATGTACGTGCTTAGAGTTAAGCATGTGCTTAAGTGCTTTACTGAATTGTGATTTCTATCAGAATGAATAAAAAGGGATCCAGGCTAAGAACTGGGCTTTGCCAAAGGAAATTGGGACTAAACTCCTTTTTTGATGATTGATTTGCTTTTCCGTGATTCATGCGGTGCTTTTTCAGATTTTGGAAAGTGTTTCATGAATTGGATGGGAGCTGGCAAATTATTTGCAATAAACTCACTGTGACAGAAATGTGTTCATTTACCATGTGAGCTGCCAAATAGTTAGGAGCCCGGCTCTATGCCAGCCAAAAAGAGTCTTGCCTGCTGTGTCCTTCTGCCTGCAAGAAATAATCTGAATGTGATTTTTTTTTTAAAGAAAAACCTTTAAAAACAACCATAACAGCTGGATTATGGCAAAGATCCTGATTGACTCTTGAATTCGGTAAAGCCAACCTGATTCCCTTTCATAAAAAATAGATACAGACTATTGATGGAAATTCATGAACTGTTCAATCCCCACAGGAACAGGGGATCATCAGTACTTCTCTAAAAATATCAGGGATCATTTCTCTTGTGGGGGTTTCTGCAGTTCCCTAGGAGAAATCCTCCAAACAGCTTTCTGATCTCCCCACAGCCAGGCTTCCCTGAGTTGGCTACCTCTGGTTGGGAAGGACCACCAACAGCAGTAGATTGGAGGCTTTATTGTTGCATGTTGCTTAAAGCGACATTATTCTTTTTTCATTTTTCCCCTTCCTCCCACTAAGAATCACTCTTGCCATACAGGGCACAGCTCTAATACTGAAGTAGGGTCATCTACTTCGGTATATTTCTCCTCTGTCACAGCCCAGGCATTTCAGTATTGTCCTTTCTGGCCTAATGGCAGAAATCAGTTTCCCTTCAGCATACCAGTTGCCCATCCAGATCAGCCACCAGGGAGCGATATAATGCTAGCAGGAGGCACTCCCTTCCTCCCACATTCCTGCTGAAGCTGACAGCATTGCCTCTTTGATCGTGCAAGCCCAATCTTGTTGTGTATGAAATCTTTGCCACAATGCCTGGTGTAATTTTTAATGTATTCCATTTGCACAAGGAGCATTTTGCTAATGAGCAGCACCATCACAAGTGAAGTTCTCACAATCGTTTTTAAACTTTTTTTTTCCTCAACTGATATATATAAATCGGGAGGAGTTGCAAGTGGAGGACAGGATTAAAATTCAAAATACCCTGGACAAACTGGAGAAATAGTCTGAAATGAATAGGATGAAATTCAAAAAGGACAAATACAAAAGTACACTACTTACCAAAGAACAATCAGTTGCACAAATACAAAATGGGAAATGACTCCCTAGGAAAGTGTACTAGAGAAAGAGATGTGAGGGTCATCACGGATCACAAACTGAATATAAGTCAACAGCATTAACACTATTGCAAAAAAAAGCAGACATCATTCTGGGAAGTATTAGACAGAGTGTTGGAAGCAAGACATAAGAAGTAATTCTTCTGCTTTACTCCATGCTGATTAGACCTCATCCAGAATACTGTGTCCAATTCTGAGTGCCACATTTCAGGAAAGATGTGGACAAGTTGGAGAAAGTCTAGAGAAGAGCAACAAAAATGATTAAAAGTCTAAAAAACATGACCTATGAAAGAAGATTAAAAATGGATTTTATTAGTCTGGAGAAAAAAAGAGTCAGAGGGGACATGATCAGTTTTCAAGGTTGTTACAAGGAAGAGGGAGAAAAATGGTTCTCTTTAATCTCTGAGGATAGGAAAAGAAGCAATGGGTTTAAATTGCAGCAAGGATGGTTTAGGTTTGGCATTAGGAAAAACTTCCTAACTGTCAGGGTAATTAAGCACTGAAATAAAATTACCCAGGGAGGTTGTGGAATCTCCATCATTGGAGATCTATAAGTATAGGTTAGACAAACACCTGTCAGGGATTGTCTGATAATACTTATTCCAGCCATAAGTGCAGAGGACTGACTAGATGACCTTTTGAGGTCCCTTCCAGTCTTACACATCTATGATTCTGATACGTTCAGTGCCTAGATATTGTATTCTGAAACCAGAACAAATGGCAGTGAAAATGTAGCAGTATGAAGTTGGAGCATTTCTGATACGTCTCCAAAGTATTGCATGTAATATGGTGCACTTTAAAAATCCATCCTTTGATTTACCCTAAGGTTCTGTTTCCATGGTTTCATCCCTTTGGAACATGATTTCACTAATCACCTTTGTATCACTGTGGGAAGGGAGAATCTGGGGCGAGAACTCACTTGTATACTACAGGTAACCAGCATAGCAGTCTGGTCCCTCACCAGTCCTTTTTTTTGTTTAAGAAAAAAACAAAGGTGCCAGTATTCGGCCATGGACAGAAGCCGGGGCTACATTGCTGTGAAATAATGGTGCCGGGACTCAGTGCCCCTGAGTACCATCACAAAAAAAAGCACTGTCCTTCACAAATAGTAATCTGTCACCCCAAATATATTGAGCTAAATTGTCGTTTTAAGAGACAGCCCTTGATAACAGTCGTGCAGAACCATTCTGGCCCAATAAGAACTCTGAGCAGCACTAGGAAATTTACCTCTGTCCATGCATAGCAGTTCATTAAAATATTTACATCTAATTCTAGCATTAGCTGAACTTTTCTAGATCACTCATGGTTACTAACAAAGAAAAAATTACAACAGTCCATTGCTTGCTAGTTAAAGTTCATTCTTTATGAAAGAATAAGTGAATATGCCTCATATTCTTAATAAAGCATTTAAAACTCTTCTTCATCGGATACAACGTCATCAATCTTATTGCTTTTTTGCATTTCTCTAAAACTCCCTTGTTAACAGACAAACCCTTGGAAAATGTTGTTAAACTTTTAAAAGTAACAGCAAAAATTTCATGGAAGCTTTCCATGTTTGTCCAGTTCAAGTTCCAACTCAACTACCAAATCCTGCAAACACTTATGAACTTGCTTAACTTTAAGCACATTGTAGAGCCAGTGATTTCATTGGGACTATTAATGTGAGAAGATTTAAGGGAGAAATGATATTAGCTGGACTGGGACTCCATCCTGTTCCCTCTACTGTAATCTGAAATTCAAGATGTCGTCTCTCACTCACACATCATCATTAATAATAAAGAATTTGTAATCAGAATTAATAGTTAAGAATTATATTGAAGATGTGTGAGCCAGAATAAAATCCAGCTCACTCTCCCACAATTATATTAGCTGGTTTTTGCCTTTGATTTCAGTGTGAGCAAGACTGGGCCTGGGGTAAGAAGTTTCCATTTTTGTAGTCACTTTTCTTACTGCAATTACAGCTTGAACATGAAGTCCTGCCTCTTTGAAGTCAAACAGTTTTGCTATTGACTTCAGTGGGGCCAGAATTTCACCATAAAAATCTCATATTGTCAATGGCACCACTCATTCAGGTAATGTGAGCAGTTCAAGCACCAAACATGGAGAACTCTCATTTTCCATGGAGATTTTATAGCAAAAAGCTATCTTGAGTTCTTGGACTAACACTTTGTTTGTACAAAATATTCTAGAAATCACTTACTAGTATCGTCTGGAGTATTATCATAGTTAATTAAACGTGAACTACACTTGTCAAACAAATGATCATAGGTTATTATGTGGTACATTATCCTTGATCTTATTATTGTTTGTTTCCTTACCTGCTAATTCACAAAAGTGCTCCAATCACTAGTATGAATTAACTTGCAAATATCATCTTGCTATCTTGACACTTTCTAGTGAACCTGAAACATGAAATTTTAAATTTGCAGGATGAAAGTTCCATAGAAAGCGATGAGTTTGATATGAGTGACTCCACCAGGATGTCAGCTGTGAACTCTGACCTCAGTTCTAATCTTGAAGAAAGAATGCAAAGTCCTCAGAATCTTCAGAGCCAACAAGATGGTAAGCCTTTTAACAACAACACAAGTAATAAGGTTGTCCATCTTTTATGCATTACCTTCATTCAGCAACCTGCCACGTTCTTTCCTTGAGAATCTATTTTAGTAAGCAACTTGAGACATAGGTTCATTTTGCCTTAACACATGGATGACAGGGCTGGTTTTTTGTAGACTAATTGTTGCTTATAGGTGAGGAATTACACCATTGCATTTTGGATTATTAAATACGTAGTGTGTCCACATGTCATCTAATCCTATGTCATACATACTCCTGCATTTAAATTCCTCCCATTCTGTAAGTTTCCCATCTTCAAAGCGTCTGACGAAGTGGGATTTTCTCCAACGAAAGCTCATGCGATAAATAAATCTGTTAGTCTTTAAAAGTGCCACAGGACTCTGTTGTCTTTCTACAATAGACTAACACGGCTACCCCTTTGGAATAGTTAGGGAAGATACTCTCTTGATATCCAGTCACAGATTATACCTTATTTCTTTGTTGCCTGTTTTCGTGCTTTTTCCCCACAAGACCACAACAAAATCCACTATGAAAATACAATTAATTCTCTAATACATAGAAAATCTAAACACAGATCTAAAAAATTAGTGTAAGTCAGACCAAGAGTATACACTGCAACAATTTATCTTTAGCTTTGCAGATCTATCTATCTAGCTATATCAGGGGTGTCACACACATTTGCTATGGCAGGCCAGATTTGACTTAAATGTACTTCAAGTGGGCCATACATATCATATGTTAAAATACTCTGGCACTCTTGCAGCATCGCAGAGTGCTGTGTATGTGAAACTGTGCTCCATGACACATCTCTCTCTCTCTCTGTGTTAGGGAGAGAGTGTGGTCTTGCAGAATACAGTCTCACATACCCGGCACTCTGTGATGTCGTGAGACATGATGCTCTCGCTGCATTGCGGAGCACTGGGTATGTGAGACCTCCCTCTCTCTCAGGGAGAGAGTGTGAGCGGGCTGGATGGAAGAGGTTCGTAGGCTGCATTCGGCCTGTTGGCAGCAAGTTTGACACCCCTAATCTATATGAAGTAAAATTGATGAAAGGGTTCAGATTTCAGGACTGCTGCTTAAAGAAATGATGTCAAGCATAGCGTATGGGCTGGATCTAGACCACTTAGTGCATTTATTTGGCCCAAGATAAGTAGTCACATGATCCAGAAATGAAGCTTTTGTTAAAAATAAAAAAAAATCAGTTTCTAGCCCTTGTGATTGTGCAGAAAATGTTCCATATGAGAAGAGAGTATAAATACAGCAGTATCTTTCTGGATTTGCAAACAGCTTCAGATAATGGCTCAGAGTGTGAACTCCCCTGTTCCTTATTTATCTCATTGGAGTGTTATCTCAAGCCCAGTGAAGACACATGGGTGGCAATATTAACTATTTAATCACTGATCATTTTAGTGGTTGGAATGGGGCTAGGGATGGGAAAGAAACACAATGGGTTGACAACTTCCAAAGGGGTAGCCAGGTTAGTCTATTTCAGCAAAACAAATAAGGAGTCTTGTGGCACTTGTAAAGACTAACAAAGGCAATGTCTACACTTGTTAATTTAAGTTGACTTAGCATGTCTACACTCAAAAATTAAGTCGACTTAAAGGCAGGGCCATCCCGTGGAGGGAGTGGGGCCCAGGGCCAACTGGCCTAGGTGGGACCCCGCCGAGCCCCCCTCCCCACCCACTAGAGGGGAGGTGGGCCGCTCCACCCCCCCCCCCCAGGGAGCCAGCCCGGGCGGGGAGGCTGAGGCCACCGGCGGGGAGCCGGTTCTGGCCCGGAAGCGGTGGCCGCTGGTGGGGGGAGCCGGCCGCAGCCGGGACCCCAGGTTGCTGCGGTCGGTGCCCCAGCCGGGGACCCGAGGCCGCCGGCGCCGGCGAGGGCTGGCCCGGGCTGCATGGAGCAGGCCGGCCAAGAGGTGGGCCCCGGCCACCTGCCCTGCCCCCAGGCCTGCCTGTTCTGTCCCGGGGGCGGGGAGGGCTAGCCCAGAGGCCGGGCTTAGTGCTCCCGGCCTGCCCCGCCCCACTGCCTTTGGCTCCCTGCCAAAGGCAGCGGGGAGCAGGGAAGAGTGTGGCTGTGGGGGGGCCGCGGTACAGGCCCCGCACTGCCCTGCTGGGAGCGGGACAGTGCGGGGCCCGCGTAACAGCAGGGCCCAGGGAGATCGCCCCGTTCGCCCACTCCAAGGACGGTGCGGCTTAAAGGGGACCCTGCCAAATCAACTTAGAGTGTCCACGCTGGACGCCTAAGTCCACTTGTAGGGGCTAGATGGACCTGGGACTGGTCCACAGTGGCAAGGGGGACAACCCTTACCAAGTGCCAGCGGGCTCAGCATTTGCCCCATTGTACCTGGGTACAATGGGGGCTGAGCTGGACAGGGACACTGGCAGGGCATAGAAGCAGGGTGGGTAGGGCTCTGTCCTGCCCTGTGGGGGGGGGGGCACACCAGGCTCTGCCTGTGCCAGCCACCCTGGCAGGGAGGGCAGTGGGGGAGCCCTGGAGCCCTTTAATAAAGTCGACTTAGCCAGTAAAGTTGACTTTATACTAGGTTTTATAAAGTCGACTTTAATTTTCCTTAAATCAACTTAAGCTGCTGCTTAAATTGATTTAAGGAAAATGTAGTGTAGATGCAGATTAAATTAAGTCGATTTAAGCAATCTTAAATCGACTTAATTTGTAAGTGTAGACGCACCCAAATTTATTAAAATATAAGCTTGCATGAATTACAACCACTGAAAAAGTGGGTTGTAACCCACAATGGGTTGAGATTTGGGAGTTTCTGCAGGGAAGGAAATGCAGAAGGAAGAATGGAGGAGACACACAAAGACAAGAAGGAGAGAAACAAAGAAAAGAGGATGATGAAGGAAGAAAAACAAATAAGAGTAGTGGTGGTGTAAAGGTGAATCTTTCGTCATTAAAATTCAGTTACAGCATAAAGCCAGAATTTTATCTTGGATCTCTGCACAAACCTGTCTTGACTACAATGGAAATTCTGTTTTGGATTGAGGGGGGAATGGATCAGAAATTTATACCCTGGCCGATTGATCATAATTAAAAGTTAGTTGGGGCAGTGTGGGAGTAGAAGAGTGTTTTGTGCTACCAGTGTCTCCTCTTTGAAAAGACTTTCTGGCATGGAGATCTCCTTGCAAACCTGTAATCATTAGGGTTAATCAAACCTGGGTCTACTGTGTGTGTACATCTGTGTAATCTCTTCTATTGATATACTTACACAGCCCCAAACTTGTGGAATCTGAGCATCCCGGGAGACAAGTTCTGATTCATCACTGTGTTAACTCCACTTGTATGCCCGTGTCATTCAATTTATATCATGGCATTACATCAGCGTACAACGGAGTGATGCAGTGGCGAAGCAGGGCCGAGCACTAAATGTGAAGCATGGGGTGAAAGACAATTGCTTTGTAAGTCCTACTAGCTTAGTGTATTAGACCATGGTTCCATGATTGTAAATATAATTCCACCTATGAAATTAAAATAGATGTACTATATATAAGTATAGTACATCTATTTATCTACCTAGCTATGTGTCTACAAGTCATATATGCTATATGTAAATAAAATTCCATCTATTCATTAACTCAGCATTCAGTTTTGGGCCCGATGTTCTCAGCTGCAGAAAGCATGATGGAATAATTGTGATTTAAGGGTGCCCATTACTTTATAGTGCATTTTCTGTACCTTCCAATATCAAGTTGTTTGAACTTAACTACAGCAGGGATGACTATCACCTGCATATACAAGATAAAAGTCATGCTATTTTGTTGGACCCAAGCACATTTAGAAGCTTCCTGGTAATTATGTACAGAGCAGGGAAGGGTATAGCATATCAGGTATATCCGGTAGCCTTTGAAAAAACACAAGAAATCCGTGCCAGTTCATAACACATTGGTGCTGAGGGAGGCTAGCACAAAGCGTCACAATACACACATACAAATAAACTTTCCCAGGAGGTCAGCTGCAAATTTTTTACCAAACAGATACACTGTGATTGTTTTCCAGTATAGTGCCTTGCCTAGTGGCTGAGGATAAAATTCCTTCCTCCCCCTGCATACTGTTCTCTGCGCAAAGTTCTTTTACTCAGAGAGGCTTTGTGGAGGAGATGGGGGGGAGGGGAAGAGATGAATACCATAAATACCTGATCCACAATGATCTCATTAAAGGCAGTTCTCACTGCAAAATAGACTTCATGCAATTTTAAACAATAGGGACTTGATTTACACCAGCTGGTGAGAGGCATGAACATAGCACCACAAATACCTGCACCTGCAACCTTTGGGGAGGAGCTGGGAGAGAACTGTTGTCCTACCCAGGGAGGGTTTTACAAGAAAAAGCAGCTATAGGTTGTAAGCAAATCATTCTTTAGCTGCCCTGGCTATATCCTTTTTAGAACAGCCTTTACTGGCTGGTTTTCCAGAGGAGCGGGGAAGTTTGTATAAGGCTATCACAACAGTGACTGATCGTAGTAGCTGACTGGATAACAGGATTGTAAACTCCCTAACTAATCTCTTCTTCTGTGAGTCTTGTACTATGTTTCTGTTCTCTTTTAAGCTTCCTAACCACTTGTTCTTAGCTAATTCTTTGTGAGAGACTTGCTTACCTGCAGATAGAACTCTAGCCAAACACCTGGCTTCTGTGTGGCTCCTGAGATGGCTCTGGGGACTCTGATATTATCAGGCCATTAGCCCTTGTCTTAAATTATAGATTGAAGGCATGGTTTGTAGATATTGTCAGCCTTTTAAAAACAGGTGTTTGTGTACTTTTAGTTGGGGTTACTAGCGCTACTGTGCCAAAACTTCTAAAGTGGGTTTTGTGGTTGAAAACTCTTTTTTAAAAGCCTCTGTAAGAGGGTAACAAGATCTACAGTGCTGCATGAGGAAATAGGGTTCTTCTGCTGACCTATTGTGGTAGCAGGAGATAGAAACTTTTGCAAAACTGCTGAATAAATTCTGCAAATTCTATGTAGCAATTTATCTCTTCTAGACTAAGATAAGTGGGTAAGCGTGTGGTTTAAAGAAAAGGGGCTTATAGGAATAGGTTCCTAGAAGCAGCCAGATTTGAGATGTATTTTATGCTGAGGCTTATGTTTTGTTACTATTGTTTAAGTTACCAATAAAGCCAATCATCAGGTGCAGGATAAAATGGATTTTTTTTTTTTTTTAAATTGGAATGGAGTAGAAGTTATGCCTACGGGCAGTACTGCTCACTATACTAAGGAGTATCAAAGTGAGTTGTCTTGTTTTGGTTTCTCTGTTTTACCTGCTTTGTCTGCATCTTTAACTTTTTTTAAAAAAATAGTAAGTTATATATTTATAGATATTTTAAAACTCCCCCTTATAGACACTCATTATTAATATTACATGAAACTTCTTGAGCTGTTTTACAGTTAAAATTAAAGGTATGTCAGGACATTTTTAAACTTTAGTCAGAAATTCTGTTAGACCCTTATTAATATCTTCATATGTAATACCTGAGTGTTTTATTTCTATTTCTGTATTAAAATATTTGTAGTGTACAGGAATTGGATAGTATTTCTTCAAAGAATTGGAGTGTCCCCTAGTAATGCTCATTTTGTTCGTTGTCTAGCAGCAAGTTGCTAAGCCTCACACATTGTGTATTTACTGACTGGCTATTTGCATCCCACCATTCCCCTGTGATTCCTTCACGTTTGTTATTTAGAGAGCAAAAGACACAATGGTCTTACTCCTGCATTTTGTTTCAAATGTTGTCACATCTACTCAACAGATTCTGTGAAACAAATAGTGTTAAAGTGTGTATCGTTACAAGTGTTATCTAACGGACACAGTCTGTTATACATATGCTTTCCTTTGTTTTATGCTCTGAAATTAGTCCAAGCCAAACTTCTAATCCATCTTCCCATGCAATAACAGGGACCTATAGTAATTCCTTGAGTTTATCTCTTTGTACTGATGAAGGCTGGAAGGCCTTTAATGTTTAAAAATCAGCTACAAAATTATATTTTTCTTTTCCCCCCTCTATCAGAGTAACTAAGCAAAATATGATTGTTGCAAATGCCAGGCAGAAGATGAGCTGATAAGCTGAGTATTACGGTATTTAAACAAATCTCCTAGGAAGACTTCAGTTAAACACAAGCAACAATTGCTTAGATAAGCCAGTGACAAATCCATTGGTATTGTTTACGAAGAAGTGCTGCTGGTCCTTTAAAGCCTCCTGCTCTTATGACCTACCCCACTAAACTAAGAGATGCCAGTGCAAGGAGGTATGACTGTGGTAAGAGCAGAGCACAGTACTGCTGATCCCACGCCCCTTTGCTCTGAGCTGCACCTGCTGAGAGCTAGGGATCAGGATGGTTTATAGAATAAAGGGGTGAATGGGTGTGCTACGGACCTCTTCTCATCAGAGTTGCATACATTACAGGCATGACTTTGACATTGCTGAGCACTGGGAGGTATGATGAAGCAAAAGCTCAGCACTAGACTTGTAATGAGCTTTTTGGTTTAGTGAACCAGCTCCATAACTGTCTGAGTTCCACATACAGAGCAGGTGAAGAATTATCTTGTAGTCATATGAACTGACAGCTTAGCTTAATTTTTAGTTTAGACACACTGTACAGAGCAGTATTATGATGAACAGGGGCTGAACATCTCTGGCCAGGAGGAAAAAGACTCTCATTGTCACCAGATTTCAGCAAGGTGCTCGGGGCCTTAAAGGTTTGGGCCCAAAGGCATTTTTAATGTGCAAGAAATACTAGGAATTTAGCAAGTCAAAGTTATAGTACACAAAAAAGAAAGTAACTTGTTAGCATGTCCCTTTTTTTGTCTTGTCAGTGGTTGTACTATAATTGCACTACAAAAAGCTTTTATTTATGTACTTTCCAAAATCCTATTTTTAGATTTGCGTTCAGATTTCTTACTACTTAGAATTATAGGGATGGAAGGGACCTCATGAGGTCATCTAGTCCAACCCCTGCTAAAAGCAGGACTACTCCCACTAAATCACCCCAGCCAGGGTTTTGTCTAATGGAGCCTTAAAAATCTCCAAAGATGGAGATTCTACCACCTCCCTAGGTAACCCATTCCAATGCTTTACCACCCTCCTAGTGAGAAAGTTTTTCCTAATATCCACTTGATTAGTTCTATTTTGAAATCTGTATATTACAGTGAGTACAGCTGTAGGTATGTGAATGTCCTTTATGCCTAGCATATCTGATATTTGAAAACAAATGTTTTGGGCCAATTTGTCTCAGCTTCTGCTTACTGTAGGGAGTCTTGACTGAATAAGGACTGGCCCTACAGATGGAGAAAGAACGGGTACACAAAATACACCATTCTACATTTCATGGAGACTACTGCAATCTATAAACTGTAATGTAGATTATTAACTAGGAGGTTGACTCCTGTAATGTGCTGAATCCCTTAACTCTCTCTGGAGTCAATGGGACTAGAGGTGCTTCAGAGTAGATTCTCAAAGGCCATGTCTACACTTAGAAAGTTATGTTGACCTTAAAGTCAACTTAACTTTCTAAAGTGTAACTTTTTAAGTCGACTTAGAGAGTCTACACTAGCCAAGCTGCCAGTGGCTCATCCCATGTATGACTTGCTGTCCTGGGTCGAGTCGCTGGTGGCTTCCCTGTCTCGGGGAGAGCCAGCCGTGAGTGACTGGCTCTCTCTGGAATGAGCCTCTGGCGGCTTCCTTGTCCAAGGGGAGAGCCAGCCATGTGCAACTGGCTGGCCCCGGGACAAGCTGTTTGTGGCTTCCCTGTCCCCGGGACAAACTGCTTGCGGCTTCCCTGTCCCTGGGGGGAGCCCCTTGTCCCTGGTGGAGCTGCGTCTCCCTACTATCAGGAAGAAGGGCTCCACGTAGCCCTAGGATGACCTAGGGCACTTAGGTCGACTTAGGGCTACTCCTCATCTACACTGGTGTAAGTTGACTTAATAAGGGATTTTCTCCCACGAAAGCTCATGTGATAGATAAATCTGTTAGTCTTTAAAAGTGCCACAGGACTCTGTTGTTTTTCTGCAATAGACTAACATGGCTACCCCTCTGGAACTAAAAGGATGTTAAGTCGACTTAAGCTTTCCTTAAGTTGATTTAAGGAACCGCTTAAGTCAACTTAATAAAAGCCCAGTGTGGACAGGGAGTAGTTTAGATTGAGTTAAGCCTCCTTAAGTTGACCTAACTTGTAAGTGTAGACGCACCCAAAGATTTCTAGTATGATAAATGCCAGTCTTTCTAGTTGAGGTCTAATCTGACATTTCTTCATTTCATGGAAGAGCCCCCGCCCCCCCCAGCAATAACATAAGAATATTGAGTTTTTAGTAATCTTAGTCCAGTTCCTGTTAACACCTGGCACATCACAGAAAGCCACCTTCAATATGGCATTAATTGGCTTCTTTTAGAAGTCTCAGAGGGAGTAGGGTCTGAACAGTCATGGAAACCCAAAGGACCTTTGTCTGAATGATTATCCCAAAGATGAAGAATGAGGCAAATAGGCAGCGCATCGTGAGGAAGCCCTGCTTCTGCTGTGTGGTATCTGTTCTGGGTCAAAACAGAGGTTTCTTATCTCACTCTGCCACTTCTTGCAACCACTAAATTCACTTTTGAATAAAGAGAAGGAATAGAATATACACTTGTATATGGTTCTGAAGAAGCCGTAGGCTAAATTGATGAGAAACTGATATGTGTAAGATAACATTTTAACATCACTAAAGTTTATTCAGCCAAGAAGCAAGGTTATTATATATTGCTGCACCTGAAAAAAAATTAATACCTTGTTCATCTAAGCAGAGCTTAACTGAACTTGAGAACTAAGTATTGTAATACTATTATTTCACTTCAGTGGAGTTACTCTGGGATGAATTTGGCCCATTGGGTAGGATTGGTGTACTGTAGTTTAGTTTTCACAAATAAATATATTAACTGCAAAAATACACTAAAATAATCATTAATACCAATACAATTGTAGAAATTGAGTTCCACTGACATTTCGATGACTTCTTCGAAGCTGATGTGTTACTAGTGCAAGTGCATAAGATGTTGCCAATAGCATCCAATGATTACTGACAGTGTCAGTAATGTACTGTACGGAGAGTGTGTAATAGCTCTAAATTTTAATGTAGCTGTATATCACTATGGATTCTTGAGAGGGCTGAGTGGAATTTTCAATGTCAAATATTTTAAAATGCCATTTTTCTCCCATATTAATGTCATTAAGTGCTACCATATCCCAGAGATCACAACTCCACCATCTGAACACAAAACATCCTCTTCTCATCTGTGTGATGCAGGTTTGTAAGCACCTTATGGGTGGGTTGGGCTAAAGAATGTATTTGCTATCTTTTCTGTTTTAATTACTAGCTACATAAGTTCTCTAATCCTTTTTCTCTTTTAAAAAGTGCCTTCATTTACACTGTACTTTGCTTTAGAGACTAAAAAAATTACTAAACATGAATGATGCATTTAGCAGATTCTATGCTGCATTAAGGCTGGTTCATTGAGACCAGGGAACAATTGTATTTTCCACACTACCCTCCCAGCTGCACAACTGTCACTTTCTATTACTTTTGCCTTGAACAATTGAGGATGGTTTGTAATGACAATAATTGCCTCAAAGTTGTTTGTGTTTGACTTGTTAGCAACCAACTACTAAATGCTGGTTACAATCAAGTTCTTGGCTGCTATTGCATAATTACATGAGAATACTTTCAGCCAATAATGGCTCAGACATGAAAATGATCTTTACACAAAAAACTAAAGTACTTGCTGACACTCCATTCTACTTACATGCATCTTTTTTGTGTGTGAGCGCCGTGGTCCCAAGAGTGAAATTTATCCCTATGTAGAAGGCTAACACTAGGACTCTATATCCACTTAAGCCCTATTTTGAGGATTTAAGTGGTGCACTGGTTTGTGCTTTCCCCTCTGCTGACAGATGAATTTAAGCCAGTGGAAATAACTAATAACTGTCCAAGGGAAGGAATGTTTCCTCTCTTCCCTACTCAGTTATTCAACTGAGCCAATTTCCTGTTGATTTTAGAAGAGCAAGTCCTAAAGCATTTACTCCACCTTTTTTTAGAAAGTTGTGCATCAATTCTAGGTTTGTGTGTGTGTGTGTGTGTGTGTGTGTGTGTGGTTTTTTGTTTTGTTTTGTTTTGTTTTGGTCTCAACATTGAGGTGTGTTTTGTCTTGGACATAGCTTTACTTTCCAGTAGATTGATGTTCCTCATTTTGTCTCTTGAATATGCACTGGTAGACTTTAGAGGGAGCTCTACATAGTTAATGATTAAATGTGATTTCCTTGACGAGTACAGATGCACAGTTTAGATTGCTGTCTCACATAACTGGTGTTAAAACATAGTCTAACATAGACTATCATTTTACATGAATGTGAAATGTAGCAGATTAATTTAGTGAAAACATCTAAACTCATTTTTACTTCAATAAAAGTGATATAAAACAATATGCCTAATAGAAAACTAAATTTAGCATGTCTTTGCTGTTCTGGCTTTTAATGAAGGAAGCTATTAAAACATTTTATTTTTCTGAACAAAGAATTCCCTAGAGACACCAGGCTGTCTTATGAAAGACTTTGGTTTGTTTGTTATGGTTGTTTAAAGCATTTTCATTTGATAGAATATTCTAAGATGCTGAATAGTTTAAAATGTAGTGTTATTTGCTAACCAAAAGCAAGTACTTTGCTTATAAAAAGAACCGTGATTCTTTGAGCATTCAAGTGTTTTGTAATATTTGGACATTGGAACATATCTGGTTGGTGGTGGGTTTTTTTTTAACCTGAGATGCAAGAAGCAATATTTTTCAAACAGAACTTACTTAACTTTCTTGATATTGGAAAAATGGCAATTGCTGTACTCATTATTCTGTGCTAAGGCAGCAAAAGCTGACCATTCTCTTTTAGAAAGACTCCTCCTCTCCATAGAAGTTGATCTATAAATAATAATTTGCGGAACTAGCAGGCACCTTGTAAGTAAAGGAAAGAAGGTTCTTATGAAATGCAGGGAATTCTAATTGTTGGGTTTTCTTAGTATTCTGACTTTAAGGAGAAATTCAGTAAAAACACGATCGAAGGCCCACTGAAGTCAGCAGGAGTCTTTCCACTGACTGCAAGGGCCTCTGGATCTGTCATTAAGGGTATGTCTGTGTGGAAAATGAGTGTGTTTGCAGCACCGGTAGGCAGACCCATGCTAGCTTTAATCTAGGTAGTGTGGCTAACGATAGCAATAGAGGCATGGCAGCATGGCCCAGAAACCCAAATGTGTACCTAGTGTCCCCAGCAGACTGTACGGGAGTGGCTACCCCATCCCACCATATACTTACTATGACTCTTATGTGCCAACTAGATTAAAGCTAGTGCACATATGCCTGCCTGCATTGCAATCACATCTTCATTTGGGATGAAGACGCATCCTAAGAGCCTCCTGATTTTGTCTCATTGTATTCGATGGGAATTTTACCAGAGATTTCAGTGGGGCCAGGACTGGACTATTTCCCTAATTCTAATATCATAAAAAGAACCATTCAAATAAATTGTGATCCACGCAGATACAATTTTAAGTACACAGAGGGCTGGTCAGGCACATGTTTTCTTGATATTTTGACCATGCGAGAGAGAATATGATCTGTTCTTTGGAGGTGCAACAATTGTGCTTACACACCAGTATTTCCAAATTAGGCAATTGTTCATATAGTAAAGGGAATACAAAGGTGAACTGCAAATCAAGAAAGGCAAGCTGGCGTAGCTTTCTGTGCTCAGTCCATTCACTATTAATGTTGTGGGGGAAATACATCAAAGACATAAGAAACATTCTAGGAGTTTTGTCTGGTTAAGGACAACAAGTGACAAAGTCCCATTATATTAAGAAAAAAAAAACC
>ML685766.1:8895195-8918518 GCA_007922175.1 Pelusios castaneus
CCATTTCAAATCTCTATATAAAAAAAAAAAAAAAACCCCCCCCCCCCCCCCCCCCCCCCCCAAAAAAAAAAAACGACTTAGATGGCACAGGTGTGATTGAAAATTTTATGGAGCATCACCAGATCTAAAATTCTCTGGGTGAAATTTCAACCCTATTGTAGTCAATGGCAAAAGCCCCACTGATTTCAATGGAGCCAGGACCTCACTGTTCACAGTTTCAGGGCAGGTGATGCGTGATTTGAATTGATTCTTGGGGACTATAATTTTGTTTACTCAATTATTAAACAGTGGAGTTTATTTAGAGAGAATTTTAACTCAGTGCCTTAGCACATGTCTGGCTATGTTCCTGTACTCCCTTACTCCATATTTCTTTCCGCTACATTTCCCCAGTTCTCTACCAGATCTTAAGCTGTGTGTGCTTTCCATGAATGTTGCAGATATTTAGACTTCTGGTGGAGAGTTTAATCCCTGACCCTTCTTGTTCCTTAAACACAGATTTGAAATGGCAAATATTGTTGCTTTCTTTGCAGATTTGCCCCATTTAATTGAAAATGGGGACATTATGAAGTCTGTTAACAAGGAGAGAGACTATTTTTTTGCTTTCTGGATCCAGCTGCTAGGTGGCATCCTTTCCTTCTATCCCTGTAAGCATATGCCTAATAGTCTCATTTGGATAGTGAAATGGGGAAATGGTGGCAGCAAGCATATATGTTGAAAAGAGGTGTATTGTTGGTATGAGTCTACAACTAAAGATCCCAGCTTTGTCATGTACTTCTCTGAGAAAGCAGGGTTCCAAGTTCAGTCTTGAGCCTAAATCTCCTACTTGGCATCTGAGAACACTGGTTTCCTGAGGGCTAGCTTTCACTGTTGAAGGCAAATTTGCTGCTGCCAGATCAACCTTCCTGCTCAGTTAGTCAATCAGTTGCTGAAGATCACCCTGTCAACTGGAGTAGCACTGAGTCGAAGACAGGGCCCTCCCTCCCTCCCTTTGACTCAGTGCATTGGATTTACCTGAAAAGGGGAGGCACAAAGTGATTTCTTTCCAAGGAGGGGTTAATTACTACCCGATAAACTGAGTGCACACCTGGTTACATGGCTAAGTCACTTAATTTACAAGTGTAGACGCACCCTAAGTCAACTTAAGCCTGCTTAAGTCGACTTAATTTACTTTGCGTCTACACTATAATTTCCTTAAGTCAACTTAAGCTGCTGCTTAAATTGACTTAAGGAAATTTTAAATCGACTTTATTAAACCTAGTATAAAGTCGACTTTATTAAGTTGACTTAGCCAGTGTAGATGCGGATTAGCCCTAAATTGACTTTGTTGATTTAAAGAGCTCCCAGGGCTCCCCCACTGACCTCCCTGTCAGGGTGGCTGGCACACCCAGAGCCTGGCATGCCCACCCACAGGGCAGGACACAGCCCTGTCCACCCCACCTCTATACGCTGCCTGTATCCCTGTCTGACCGAGCCCCCTGGCACTTTGAAAGGGGTGCCCCCCTCCCATCATGGACCACTCCCAGGTCCACCTAGCCCCTAGAAGTCTACTTAGGCGTCCAGTGTGGATGCTCTAAGTCGATTTGGCAAGGTCTAATTTAAGTCAACCTAATTTTATAGTGTGGACATGCAAAGTCAACTTAATAAAGTCGACAAAGTCGAATTATTTGGCCAAGTGTAGATATAGCCTTAGAGATGTCTTCCCTAACTCCTGTGCAACTGCCCTGCTTGTTCTCTGCTCCTATTTTCTTCCCAGTTCATGGTCTGGCAAATCAGTAGTGGATAGAGGGCTGAAGATGCTTAGCTGAATAGGATGTAGGAATCGCTGCAGTATGTTCTGTGTCCAGTGCACATGGCCGGACAGGCTGTACTTCTGAATGCCTTTTCCTTCTGTACCCTGCTTGTGTGTGCTTTGACATGTATAGGTGTAATGCTGACAGACCCTAGTCATCGGCAGGTGGGATCAACCCTGGGACCAGAGGCGACGCTGCCATTGGGCATATGGGACATGGGCCCCAAATGTGCCAGTGAGTGCCCCAACCCATGGCTGGGAGCTGGGCCAGTGAGGCCATTTTAAACCTCCTGCCCTGCTGCACTCCCCAGCATGTGGCCTAGGGCAGAGCAGGATGGGAAATGTAAAGGTCTAATTGATGTCTGCTCCCCCTGCCCCAGTAAAGTAAGTGCTCAGTACAGGGAGCCTCAGGAGCTGGGCACAGGGTGGGCTGGGGCTAGGGTGGGGGGGTGGGAGGGACAGGGAAAGGTGCATGGGGGGGCCAGGCGAGGGTCTCCAGGAACAGCGCCGAGAGTGGCCCTGGGCCAGGCGGGGAGCCGTCGGGAAGTGGCATGTGGTTGTACAAGGAGGCCCTCTGGGAGTGATGCAGAGCTGAGTAGGGGGCTTGTGCACGAAATCTTTTTTTTTTTTTTTTTTTTTTTTTTTTTTTTTTTTTTTGGGGAACAGCGCTCCTGCCAGGGACCTCTCAAGCTTAGTGTACGAGTCTCTACTGCATTAGCAAAGAGTCATGCTAGGTGACCCTAGAGCAGCGATTCCCAACCTTTTTGAGCAACAGTCCCCATAGTTAGCACAGGTAAAACACATGCCTCTCAAGTCCACCTTCTCACTGGACATAAATACATATATACCTGTATAAACACATAATAATACTAAATTACATAATAAATTACTCTTACCTGAGTAAGAAACTATGCTTTCCCTGATGCAGCTGCTACCACATGCATCACATGGCCCCTCCTCTTTCTAACCATTGTGGTCTGAGGGTAATGGAGGCAGGCCTGGGTTGGCCCAGGCACCCCACCCATGCTGTGCTCCTCCCCCCTAGCTGGGCACCTGGCCATGCAGGAGTGGGGCTGCTTCTCTGCTCCAGCAGGCATAGAGCTTGAGGCTGCTGAGCCCGGTGTGGAGCTCAGGGGGCTAAATGACCTCAATATTACTGAAGCTTCATGGGCCCCTGGAATCTTTGGTGCCCTATAATGGGGCTTGCCCCCCAGGTTGGGAACTAATGCATTAGAGGGGGAACAGAGCACCACACCAAATGGCATTGGGTTACATAGGATCAAGTTTTAGTTGCCAAATCACCATCCTCCATTAAGTAATACAAATGGAAAGGAGACAACAATGTTTGGCGTTTCAGCTGTGGAACATAAAATCCTGGCCCTCCAAAGTAAATTCTTTTGAATCAAGGTATGTTCCTTAAACATTCTCCTCCTTTAGGTGGGAATGGTTCTTGGTCAAGCACTGTCTCTTGGTCCTTCAAGAACACTGAAATTATCCTGCACCCGTTGAATCTAAATGAAAAAGAAGGAATGGCCTACAGTCCTGACCTCCCCTTCACCATTTCTCCCAAACTAAAGAATATGCCTTCATAAATGCTTTAATACAGGGTATCCTTTGCTGTCTTCATTTTTCTAAATAAAAATGTACTGGGCATCTTGCCATTTCCTTCACCTTGGCTATTCAGCAGGACACATCACCCTATTGCTTTATTTTCTGCATCAGCTCTTGTACTATTCAAAGAATGAAATCCTGGCCCATTGAAGTCTGTGGGGCCAGGATTTCACTCAGGGTGTCTGTTCTTTATCCACCCCCCCTTGCCCTCCCTTTTTTTTTTTTAATGTTTAGAGAGATTGGGAGGGTGGGAAGTATCTTTTTTTAGGATCAATTTCTGTTGGTGTGAGAGAGAAGCTTTTGCGCTTACAGAGAACTCTTCTTCAGGTCTGCGAAATGTTCTCAGAGCATGTCTACTCAGCAGAGACCCGCATTTGGCCTGTGTACCTCAATCTGGGCTTGTGGGGCTCAGGTTGGGGGCCAATTGATAGCTATATAGACTTTCAGGTTCAGGCTGGAGCCTGAGCTCTGGGACCCTCCCAGCCTGTGGGGTCATAAAGCCTGGTCACTAGCCTCATTCCTGTCTTTTTTTTTTTTTTTTTTTTTTTTTTTTTTTTTTTTTGCTGTGTAGACATACCATCTGTCACAGCTAAATACAAGGAGGAAGAGACAGTTCATCATAAATAGTTAACGCATTTCGAGGAACCATTCAAGGTGAAGTGGCCTGTTACCACCTTTCCAGTCATGGAGGGGGAGGGGGAAGGCTTGGGTCGAGGGTGTCTAGGGGGAATCTAGATTGTTGTAATAAACCATAAATCAAGTGTCTATTCAGTCCATAACTTCTAAGTCACTAAAAATAATGAACTTAAGCTCCTTTGAGGATGAGGAGTGAGAGGTCAGAGTGGTCATTTTGTGAAAAGAGCTCACCCACAGGTACGATGGTGTTTTTGTCCCTTTACAATTTTTCTGTCTGAGCTCATTTGAGAGCTTAGTGCTCTTATTTCATGTTTCGTTTCTGGGCGCTTAAATTCATAACTTTTCAAGATACTAAAAATCGTGGACTGAATAGTGACATAGGCTTTATTGCTTATTACAACAATCTATAAACCACTAACTCTCTTTCCCTGCCCAGCGTTTTTTCCCCTCTATTTCTGGAGTGCTCTTAATGGGTCACTTCACTTTGAGGGGCCCTTGAAATATGGCTTAACTGCTTATCTTAAACATTCTGTTCCCCCTTGTGTTTACACCCCGAATGTTTCCAGGAGCTGAAGATGAGCTCGGTGTAAGCTTGAAGTCTTGTCTTGCTCATTAACAGAAGTTGCTGCTAAACAACACTATACACAACATTGTAAGTTTTTATAGGGCCTGTATAACTGCAGTAAACGAATGTCAAGTATTCAAAGCCCTCCATGGGACTGCCTTACCCAAGAGCACTTTCTCTGTGGTTGTGACATCAGCGGATATTTACGTTCTCCTGAAATGATAAAACTTCCAACCAATAGTAGAAAGCATGTATGTTTGAGAAAGAAATCTTTCATAAGAGCTGGAGCTCATTTCTGCAAATGATAAATGACAATGGCCCTTACCACTCACAGAATTAAATACAAAACTGGGTGCTTTGACTGGATTTTTCTCTTAATTTCTTCACACACTCACCTGTTCCAGGCTGGGAAGGAAGACAGACCTTGTTACTATTTTTAAATATGGCAGAGGCACTCAAAATTGTAGTGGTGAGTACCATAAGTAAATTTACAGATAATATAAAATTCTCTAGCCAATTAAAATCACTCAGGGGACTTTCCCCCAGTGCAGGGCCAGCCCAACCCTATAGATGAAGTAGGTGGTTGCCTAGAGTGCTAGGCTTTAAGGGGTGCTAAATTAAATTGAAGTAATTTTTTTTCTCTATTTAAAAATATATTAATATGTTATCTCTTATAATATGGGGGGTGGGCACCCAAGTCATAGTTCGCCTAGGGTGCTGAAAATCCTTGTGCCGGCCCTACCTTGCTCTGCCCCAGTGAGAACCCCTACCCCCAGCTGCCACATGGGGAACTTTCATCCTGCAGGGAGCAGGACCCTTCCCTGATCACTGCAGGCTCATATGTTCTGGTTGGTCAGTTTAACAAGGAAACTGATATACCAGCAGCTTTTGCTGTAAGTTAGGTGCCCCCGCATTCAGTCTCTCTCCAAAATCCATACTGCTTTAGATAAAACAAACACTAGTTTATTGATTTAAAATATGATTTTAAGTGAGTATATAGCAAATCAATACACAATCAATTAATCAGTCAAAGAGTTTATTACTACCAAATAAAAAAATAACACTCATTCTAACCTAACATTCGTTGTTGTGGTCCATTTCTAGCTTACTCACAAGCCTGTCTGCTGCTGGTTTTGCAGCCTAGTCCTTCTGGCCATGTGAATAGGACACAGTTCTTTTGGAGTAGCATCAAGAGGGAGTTTCTCTGGCAAAAAGTTTGAGACCATTTTAAGTGTGACTTTTTCTCTCTTCAAATTCCACTTAGCTCCCCCCCTTCCTCTGATGGTTATTCTTTTTCCCCCTTGAGCCAGGGAGCTTAATTTGAATCATCTTTGTTCTACACTTCTTCACTGTGTACGTGAGGAAAGACAGCTCTGTTTGTCTGCTCCCGCCTGAAATATGGGCACGTTTCACATCTGTATACATGTATGATGCTGCAGGAAACATGGTACCATAACAATGTAAAGCTTGCTATGAGCACTCAAATACCTTGCATGGCATAGTTTGCATTAAACCATACAATTACGTTGCAAAGCTGAATAGGAAAGTTACACAGATCACATTACAGGGGAGTGGGGGGGTGCACCTATCATACTAATATTGAATGATTAACAGTGGAAGTAAAGTGCAGATGACTTAGATTTCAGGCAAACCTTGTCTCTTTTTAAGATATTTAATAAATTAAAACGGGCTGAGTTACATGGCTATCTATGCTAAAATGGAACAAAGCTGATAATATGGAACATGCACAAAGATATTCAAACATAAAAAGTAACATGCAAAGAGGGGAAAAAACCCCTAGTGAATAAAGCACCTAAAAATGTTCCAAAATATCAAGAAATAAAGAAAAATGAGACAATTTCTGAAAAGATGTATACAATTAACATGTGCTACTTGAATTCATGCATCAGCAAGCAATGTTTCTTAATAAAAAATACAGACATTTCAAGAATGCCCTGATATAGAATGGGCCTGAGTTTTTAGGCTCATAAGACTTAGCACTGGTCCAAATCCCTTAAAAAAAATACAATCTGATGGCATTTTATAAACAAGTTCTAAGGCCTAAAAAGAGGACATGATCTAAAGTTTTAAGGTTGGTGGGGAAATTTCAGACTATTTCAATAAAATGAATTTCCTGCTCGCAGAGAAGGCAATGGAGAGGAGCCATCTCACAAGCCTCTTGCTGCATCCCTCAGCAGGAGCAGCTATGGGTAAGGCCAGATATAAATATTAGTAGTGCCTGTAATAAAATCACACATTTGTATTTGAGGGAGACTGTAATAAAAAACCTGCAGCAGTTTCAGAGCTTCTCCAGTTTCAGAGCCTGGGGCAACGGCCTGTGGCCTGTGTGACAGAGCTAGAATGGTGGTGTAGCAACGTGGGCTTAGGCTGGAACCTGAGCTCTGAGACCCTCCCCTGTCACTGGGTTTCTGAGTCTGGGTTCCAGCCTGAGCTCAAATGTTTGCACTGCTATTAGTTTTGTAGTGTGAGCCCAAGTCAGTTGACCTGGGTTCTGAGACTTGCTGCCACAGCTTTTTTTATTGCAGCATAAGCACACCCTGAAAGCCAACAGTAGTCTTACTAGGCCTTACACAAGGAAATAGCAACCCTTCCTCACCTTTCCACATGGGACAGGTAGAGAGAGGGATGGAGACATCCCCAACGTAATTTTTTTTTTAAATGCTGAGGTTTTTGATAGGGGTTTAGGTTTTGGAGAATTACTCATATTGTATTTCTTGGCATTGGGTGGATATCGAAATATACTTGATTTGACAGAAACACACTTCTGCCATATCGATAATTATTCTGTCAGGGCTTGCCAAGACTGGGTACCTTTTTCTGATACATAAAGCATTTGTGACTGTTATTCTATGACCCTCTGTGCTGGGCTCCACTTCCACTTTTCTGTGCATGCTCTTATTTGAAAAGGAGTTTGGACAGCTCCAGGTCTCAGGCTCATGAAAAAGCAGTTTAGAGCAGTTAAAGCTCCACTGAAATTTACAGCATGTACAATCAGTTTGATGGCAATGACTATTGGCTGGTACAGCTGATATTTGAATCTGGTAAACTGGCCCACTTTCCATAAAAGCTGGGAACTTTTCTGTCTCTCAGCTATATCACTCTCCCACAACTTTCCCAACTAGTCCTACCAGTTATAGAAAGAGCATCCAGAACTGTGTAAGGAACCAAGAATACAGAGTTCATCATGAATAAGATGATGATAGCTGAGTACCACAAATCATTTTGTCAGTCTCATTTTTGGTTTGTCATTTCTATGGTCAATAACAATATCATATTTGAGCAACTATTTAAAACTAGAAATTTCTCACATAGTCCTTTCCCAGCCTGTGGGAGAAACAAAACAATTACTTTATAGTTTTTAGAGAGAGACTTCATTAAGGGAAATTATGTCAAAGCATGTTCGGTCTCTGAGTGAGTTTTGTAATCTAGATCTAGCTCCTTCCATGCTTGCAAGTATCCTCATGCTGGTCATTATTTCATTGTTCAATGGGATGCAGCTGTTGGGGGAGGTGGTGGTTACAAAGGGAGAGGCATTCTCTTGAGTAACTGGAGTCAGTCTCATGGAGGGCTTTCGATGCAGGACAGAATTAGCGTAGAAAACACTTGGATGATGTGGTCATGGCAACCTGTATTGCTAAGCAAATGAGCTGCTGTATTTTGTGTTAAAGCTTTTTCAGGGAATGTGGCTTCATTGTTGAATGTAACAATTGCACTAATCAAACCTGGAGGCCAAAAAAACATAGATCGCCATGACTAGGTCTGCACCACAGAGGAAGAGATACAATCTTCTGGCAGCTTGCAGGTGTAAGAGTGAGTGGTTTCTTTTTGCTACCATGGCTATAGGGACTACTAGTAATGCTGTGTCACAAAAGGTCCTAAAAATTCCTGATTCATTGAATAATCTGAAGCCCGAAGTTCTTAATAGTGGGAAAGGGTATGGAGGAGGCAAGTTCTTCAAATCATTTTTCTCTTCCTATCTGCATCACCTTGGTCTTGCCCACTATCAGCATTAGATGGCATGGCTGCTTTTTCTCCAGATGTTGCTTTTGTATCACCATTGAGAAATCTTGGAGATAATGTTTTTTTACATATGATGTAAAGGAGATTTAGAGCTGGCTCTCGTAAGAGCTTCATATAGCTACTGTGTGGAGAGGATTGATGATTGAGAGGGTCTCTGATGATGAGGGCTTTGGAAGTGAAGAAACAATTGCCAGTAATAATACTGAGACTTTGGTCTGAGGTGAATGATGTGAACCATTTCAGGGTATTTCTGTTCACTACTGCCTGGGTTTGGGGGGCAAGGAGGAGGGCAGGGATATTTGGCAATTAACACAGTCAAATGCCAGAGTGATGTAGTTGGCTGAGTTTGGTGGTATGTTCCTTGTGTCTGGAAAATAAGACAATCTCCACTGGACTAGACAGTGACTAGAGCAACCATACGGAGAAAGTAAAAAGACTGGGACTCTTCAGTTTGGAAAAGAGATAACTGAAGGGGGTTATGATAGAGGTGTATAAAATCATGACTGGTGTGGAGAAAGTGAATAGAGAAAGTGGTGTTTACCCCTTTGTGTAACACATGAAACAGGGGTCGATTGAAATTAATAGGCTGCAGGCTTAAAACAGATGTAAGGAAGTATTGCACACAGTCAATTTGTGGAACTCATTGCCAGAGGATATTGTGATATCACCAGGTTAGCAACTAGTCAAAAGTATGAATGGGTTAAAAAAAGAATTAGATAAGTTCCTCGAGGCTAGGTCCATCAGTGGCTACTAGCAAAGAAGACCAGGTGGGTGACCCTAAATCTCTGACTGCTAGAAGCTGGGACTGGACAACAGTGGATGGATCACTTGATAATTGCCCTGTTCTGTTCTTTTCCTGTGGAGCATCTGGCACTAGCAGATGTTGGGCTAGATGGATTGGTGTTCTGATCCAACATGGGCATTCTTATGTTCTAACAAGTGGTGTCTTTGTACTGTGATCTGGCCTGGAGCCTGACTAAGAGGGTTCCAGCGTACTAGGGACTGACAGGTGGCTTGCGAATCTAACTAAAAACCAGTTTCCAAACAGTTGCCTTAGAAACAAGAGACTAGACGCTAGTGGGGAGATTTTCAATGGCACAAATGGCAGATAGGGAACCTAACTGCTACTGGTTGCCTATGAAAATCTCCCTACTAGGAAGAGTTTCTTAAGTTTACACAAGGTCTCCTAAACTCATGCCAGGAAAAAGATGTTTTAAGAGGTTTTTTTTGCTTGCCAGTGTACGATAGAAGAATGTCAGAGTGGCTAAAACTAGACAGCATGGGCTTGATTTTTACTGGACCTATGCTGATTTACATACCAATTGAAGACCTGACCCTGTTTTTCAAAAAATAAATCTTCCTTCTCCTCCTCCCCTCCACACACTACAAACTTGATTTAGATGATAGCTGATAAGAAATCATGGTGCCATCAAATAAGGATGAAAGGTTACTCTTATTCCTAATCCATTTGTGAGCACTCTTACAAGTGTGTTACAAAACCAGTAAATAACCAACTCCTTGTATAGTCCATTTGTAATCCATTCCAATCTCTATCTAGTAACTGATCCAATGTATGCTTGCACTAAACCCAGGCTTGATTTCACTACAGCAAAATCTGTTCTGGTCATTGATAAATGAGGTGCTGTATGATGTTGTCTAGAACACCTGTTCTACCACCTTGCTCCTATGGAAGGCCTACTCTTTTCAAGGCAATGTGGTTGCCTGTGCATTTAAACCAAAGGCCCGATTCAGTAGTTTTATCTTTAAACAGTAATGCTAACGGAAGCATTTTCAATAGGAGGAGCTAGGGGACTAATCCAATCTTTGTCAAATGAGCCGATCCATATAACAAGAGTGACAGCAATTTTCAGTGAGTCAAAGCGTTACTAATCTATAATGTTCCCTACTAATGGCAAATCTTGGAAAGGTTACTTTCATATCTTCCTAGTTAAATTAGAAGGCCAATGGGATTGGCAAAATCAGGCAAGGAGGAGTCTTTGACAGAAGGAAAAATTTCCAGGTCTCAACAGTTTTGGCTTATTCAGAGCCATGAAATTCCAGAATTTTCCAGTAACATGAGAGTCAGAATAGAGGTTGTAGGCTGTGAAATAAAGAAATCATAATCCACAGGAGATGGCTTTAAGAACTGAATTATCTGTTTGAAGACATTGGAGTTTACTGAGCTCTGAGTAGCATAGCCAGGGACTCTTCTGAGAGGATAAAAAACAAAAAGGAGAGGGTACATTATTATTGTGTTTTCCTCTCTTGATAGTGAAAGGAGGTGATAGATGTTTACTGGCTATCACAAGTATAGGTGGGGAACTGTAGAGTCAGTGGATAAAATTTTACCCTAAGGTAAATCTGTTGAACACTAATGTGACCAGCATGTACAAAGGAAAGGCTATTTCTTGACCCTGAAACACTGGATTTGATTTGGAGTTGCTCTTTCTGGCAGCCCACACTAATTCAGCACCTATTGCGTATTAGACGTGGGTTTCTTCTTCTTTACAAAGCTAGTCTGCTGCTTCTGATATTAAAGGGAACTGGTCTTCAAAATTTGCCATAATTCTGGGTAACATTTTAATATTCACTTTTATCAGAGAAATTGTCTTTACCATTATGAATGAGAGTGCTGACAATCAGAGAATTTTTTAAAAAAGATTCTCTGGACATACCCAGTAAGATAAAAGTCAATTCACATGATTATAATACTGTGCCCCAAAGCCATCAGAGATTGGGGGCCTACTGACTGTTATGTTCCGACAGTGAAGAAAGTGGCTATAAAAACACATCAGGAACTTTTTACTGACTTTGTTGTCACTTGCTATGTGGCATTAGTATACAAAGAGATGTTGGATCTGTAAAGCATTGATGATGTGTCCTTAGGGTCAGTAACTTGCTTGGTTTTTCTGATTTTTAGTTAATGATTTTGAGCCTTGTTTGGAATAAGACGTGTTTTTCAGCCATGGAGCCTATGCTGGGATTTTGCAGCCATTAGTACAAATACTACCTTCCATAGCTTTTTTTAAACTCCACTTACACTGAACTTTTTAAAAGTCTTTGCTAATAACTAGTGGCCTTGATGTTTTAGAAATGCTTGCACTTCAAGAGCCTACATTTTATCCCAGAATTCTAATGAAACTAGGTCTATTTATGTACAAACTGATTCATTTTCCTTTGTACATATATTATTACCAGTAATGATAAATTCATAACAGTAGATTCTTTCTCCATGTGACATTTACCTCTTTGGAGTGTTTCTAACTTTTAGGAGCAAGTAGATAGGCTGTATATAAAAATTAGTCATATTTATTCATTGATTAAAAAGTTTCCACCTTGGTATTATATATGCCATGTGGAACTATCAATTGTACTCTCAATTTGCATATGTTTAGCCATCACTGGAGTGTAATGTTTAGAGGAGGAGTCAGGTTGGTTGGAGAGAAAGCTGCTCAAATAGTTACTATAAAAGCCCTGAAACAACTGAGAGAGAGACTACACAGGCTTACAGAAAACATAGTTCGTAATGAAAAAACTAGGAGCCTTAATTCAAATATTAACACAGTTACTCTGATACCTGCATCGTGCCATCCCATTAGAAGTCATTCCCATACTTTTAACATAATAATTATTCTTATAAAGACATGATTCTTCTTGAATTCCAAAGAAAAAGTATTGCAGCATCTTCTCATGCATAAGCCACTTGTAATCTTATTTGTTGATTGTAAATTTGAACAGGGCAAATCAAGAGTTATTTAAGTCAACTGATCCTGTTTCTACTCTCCGAGCAACTTGCATATTTGAAACAGGATAATAAATGAATGAGGGGTAATAAATAATGTAGTTCCAGTAGGAATTTTCAGATGCTAAAATTAATGGAATATTGGATTCACATACTCTTTTAAAAATGCCAAATCCAGTGGCTGTTTGACTATTCACAAAAAATGAAAAATATAACCTGACAAAGAAGTGAACCAAGTTTTCTACCTTTATGCACAGAAATATTCATACATTTCTAGTATCAGTCACCCGGCTGCAGTCACAAATAAAAAGACTTGCAGCACCAGTGTGGCACTGCTGTCATACAACAAGAAGTTTCTGCAGAGTTGATATTACTTCTAATGTTATACAGCCTGTCCAGCCAAACTTATCATTGGTAATGCCCTTCCAGCAGGAGGTTTGTATTTATTTTTATGTATACATATGAGACTATGCTCAGACTGTACTCTTTGGGTTTAAAATAGGTTGTAGGTAGACTCAGGTACCACATTATCTTCTCCGTTTTTACAGGGTGAAATTCATGACTGTGCGGAGGTCTAACAAAAAGTCTGTGTGCTAGTTAAGCCCTATTTTGAAAGCTGAACTGGGGTTTAATACAGCATAGACCCTCTGTATGGAGTAAATTTCACCCATATAGTACATGCAATTGGCCCTCAAATATAATTGGCTTTTTCAACAAAATTTGACAAATTATTTTTTCAGTATGTGAAGGGTACACCAAATGTTCAAAGGGATCAATTGAGCACATTTTTACTTTAGGTACAGTGTTTTTGAAGTGGTCATTTACAGTAGATGTGATGCTGTGTGGTATTAATAAAATGGTAATTCTTAACTAGTGGACGAAACTTTGAATCTGTGAATTTATTCATAAACACCTAGTGGATGGGTCAAGTGGTACAAAATAAGACAAACCGAGCATATTAAAGGAAAGATGGGAGGAACATGACCGACGAACTTGTTAGTTTTCACTGTGTTGTGCAGCTGGTCCTGCAAAGTGCTGAGTGCATCTTTTGAGGGCTCTGAGTACTCTGGACTCCCATTGGTTTGCATTTGAGGTAAAGATACTGAGCTCTTTGCAAATCAGTACTTGGTGTTCATGTTAACACTCAAGCACCACATGCGTCATTTAACCATGAATAAGTCTTCAGCCACGTGCTCTATGGTAAGCTATTCTTTTCTTGGGTAAGCCATTCTATATGTTATGGTTGCTAAATAAATCCCTCTCCTTTTAGGAAGCTGGTGGGTGTGTGTATGGGGGGGCAGGAGGAGGAATAGGAGGAGGGAGGGAGAGCGAGAGGAGAGGTAAAATATTCAAAAGCCCACACAAATCCAGTAACTATTAATCAGTCACTTACATTATTATGACTAATGTCACAAATGCAAAATAGCCATCCCACCATAATCCACACAATATAATACTCTGAATTACAACCATTGTAACCCTGGGAAAGAGCCATTTGATCAATACATTGGGTGTTTTTGCTAACTAAGATATCTTTTTATTTTATATGTTCATGAAGTGTACTGCCTTTATATAGTGCTCAAAGTGTGCTAGATGGCCATTAGACATTTTAGGCCTCTTTTGAGTCCTTTAACATGATCTGTGTAGGTTTTGAAAAGAAATGGTGTAAAATTGGCATCCAGGATGGCAAATTATGAAAACAGAAAAAGCATTTGTTTTGTAAAATGTCTTTACATTCACACCTCTCCTGAGCTTTATTTGCATTGCATACATTAAATATAACCTCTACTGAACTACCACATAGTCTCTGTGACTATAACAGGAGGACTTTGTAAAATACATATTCTTTCAAGCCAAATGACAGCACAGCTGGCAGAATATGTAAACAGTGATCCCTGGAGAGAGCCACAAGAAAAACAATGGCATAGAGTATACATACCTATAGGCTCAAATTTCCAGACTCTAGTTGCCTAGTTATCAGTGGCATACTGATGGGAAGGTGGGGCAGGGGGAGGGACCAGGCCCCCAGGCGCTGGGGGCATTCCAGCCTGGCCCTTCACAAGGCACAGGAGGAGGGATGCAAGAGACAGGCGGGTGAGGCCGCCCTTAGTTGGAGCCAGTGCCAGGCTGGAGCAGTATGGGGCGGGGGGCATGCTGGGCTGGCCCTTCACTGGCGGCAGGGGATGCAGGAGGCACAGAGAGGGACCCCTCAGTACCCCCTGTGTTATGATGTTCCCCTCCCCTCCTCAGGGGGTGGAGGGGTAAGGTTGCACCTGGCTGAAACAGCGGAGGGTAAGTGCTGGGAGGGGGGCTGGGCCGGCCCTTCATGGGGGCAGGGAAAGCAAGAGATGTAGAATGGGACCCCTCAGCACCCCCCATCCCTGCTAGTGGTAAAGGGCTGACCCAGCTCCACCCCTCCCTCCCCTTCCCAGGCGGGGTGTGTGTGAGGATGCCCTGTCCCAAAAAAGAGTACAAAAAAGAACTAGATAAGTTAATGGAAGATAATTGGTTTGTCAGTGATGGGCAAGGATCTAATACCGTGCTCTGAGGCGTCCCTAGCATCTGTCTGCCAGAACTGGGAATGGGTGAAAGGGGATGGATCACTTCATGATTACCTGTTTTGTTCATTCCCTCTGAAGCACCTGGCATTGGCCATTGTAAGAAGCCATGATACTGGGCTAGCTGGATCATTGATCTGACCCAGTATGGGCCACAAAACGTGCATTATTCACTTTCAGTGAGTTGAGGACTGTTTTGTATAGACTAATATAGTAACTGCTTCTGGACGAGTCAAAATTTAGTGTGAAAATATGCGTTTGTACTGTATTTAAATGCACACTGATATATTTTATAAAAAGCAGCTATGGAGTATATTCTGTGGTGTATAAGAGTTGCTTTGTTGAAACAAACTCTTTGTCCATTTAGTTCCATATCCTGTATTCTGCAGGGCTGAAGGACTGATGCGTAAGGGGTAGATGTAGTCCTCATAGTGAAACTGGCAAATGGGGCAGTGCTAGAAATTGGGAAGTATTTCTCGCTGAGATTTTGGGCTCTTTAAAGTGGGCTTTGTAACAGGAATGCTGACGGAGTCTTAGCCACAGTGGCAGCGGTGACACTGATGTAATAATGCTATTAGACGTGACAGATATAACTTTTTTCATAAACTATCCTCCTTTATATTGTCCATATGGAGACTTGGATGGCATGGCCAATACTGACAGACTGTGTTTTGACCACTGGTCTATGGGATCCACATTCATTACATTTCCGACTTCACTAGATCTAAAGTGAGATGTGATGTTATTTTTATCGCTTTCTGTCAGGAAACATACTTCCCCACTGTACATTCTTGAAGTTTGATATTGTTTACCATCAGATTTTATTTTACTTCTCAGGACCAAACCTTAATTTCTAGCACATACTAATGTATAATTTGATTAACTTAAATCCCTGGATATTGAATATCCTTTTTGTAAGAATTAGTTTTTCATTTGATTGTAGACTCTCTTTGTCAAGAACTACTTTCTTCCTTATTGTATGCCAGTGTGAAAAATATTCATCCCAATAAAACGGGAAAATATGTTTTAAATAGATTCATTTATTACAGAGCATTCAAAAGCAAATATTAAAAGCTGCAGCATAATCTCAGGGTTCAGAGGTGTACCTTACCACTAATCATATGGCAGTTTTGTTCATAAACAGTATTTTTCATTTCTAGAGGGAAAAAGATAAAGAAAAGTAATGTAATCATCAATATCTGTAGTAGCCACTAGAGGTCTACTGATATCAAAATTCTGCCACCATCAATTATTTCTGCAAGTATTAAAAGTATACTCTTTGTCCAAAATGAAGTGCCTTTCATTAAACATTACTTGCTTGCTTTGTGGTATGTGTCTTTTTAGTTCTGAATTTTTTAAAACTTGTTAATGTTTTTAATTAAATATTGTACGAATGAAGTACAGAAGAAATGCAACACAAAAATTATAGTTGAATGGAAAAGTGACAAAAGATTCTCATGTACATCCAACTAAGAGCTACATCATAATGTCATTCAAAGACTGTATCTTTCCTTTTAGCAGTTAACCATGTAGCAAATTCTCTCTTTAAAATGCTTTAATAATTTTTATTATATTTAATCTTTTCTGTGTTTGAGGCTTACTTTTATTTTCCAAGTACTTTTAGAAACAGAATTTTGAAGGTTTTTTTAAATGTTGATTTTTTTTTTCAACAAAAAATTGTTTGCTTTGTGGTATGTGTCTTTTTAGTTCTATTTCTTTAACTTGTTAATGTTTTTAATTTTAATAATGCTGTTAAATTTCCAAGGAAAATTTGTGAATGAGATGATTGTATTTGTTGTAGGCATAGTTAGTTCTTCATCATGGTAGTAAGAATGTATTCATTAGTGGAAAACATTCCATTTGAAATCAGTGACTTTCCTTTGTGGCTTACCCGGCAATTAAAATAACAGCATTGCTACTGACCTTAAAACATTAAATTACTGCAGGAGTTACACATTTGAATAGAGACTTTTCAGTGTTCCCTCAGAGAGTTTACAGGTGTGCACATGCATTTTAGCAAGTCCCATGTGACTTTTGAGTGTTCCCTCAGAGAGTTTACAGCTGTGCACGTGCATTTTAGCAAGTCCCATGTAAAGACTGGCAATCACAGTTGAACGTGAATTGGTCCATTCTTGTTCAGTAAAATGTTATGTACGATTTTTTCCATCGCCCTAGACCAACTACAAAATGGTAGCACAGAAGCATGTTCTTCAATTGTCACACAATGAAACACTTTTCAATTGTCCTTTATAAGGTATTTTCAATTTCGTATCTGCAGACTGGATTAATCCTTGATTTTTGGAGTAGTGGAGAAGAAAATAGTTTTTTTTGAGAGGAAAAAGAAAAAAATAATGTTTTGTTTTAAAAAGCAACACCAAAAGAAGAATAGATTTGAATGTTGTTTTTTAAAATCTAGTAAGTTTTGGGAAAATATAGATCTCTAAAATCTATAACTCAGTCAATTTTCTGTGCATTTATGACTAAATTACTAAAATTTTGGAAGTCACCTCTGTCAATCTCAGTACTATAAAACATCCCCTGCATGCCCTCTGCAATATCAGTTGGAGTGTTTTCCTGTTGTCAGCACAGAGCTTGGTGCACCAGAGAGTAGCATCATTAGCATGGTACTAGAAGAAGTTCAGGTAAATCTTTTCATTAAATAATTTGATAGAATCTTGTGTGTAAATGTCCAAAGTGTACATTAATGGTGCCCAAGGCACATCTAACTAATTGGCCTTTCTGGAAAGGTTCAGTTTTTTCCTTTTAAACAGAAATTATCACATGGAGCTGGCACCATGTTTTTCTCCTCTCAAAACCACCCACCTAATCAGTATTCTCCCACGAAAGCTCATGCGATAAATAAATCTGTTAGTCTTTAAAAGTGCCACAGGACTCTGTTGTCTTTCTATAATAGACTAACACGGCTACCCCTTTTGGAAGTATTTTTAATGACATTCTCATTCCCACCTTAGTCCTTGTGCGAAAAGGCAAATGTCTAGATTCATTCAAGCTGGTGCTGTGAGGTGTATTTATATATCCATGAATGCAAGCAGGTGGTTATAGCCACTACTTGCATTCCTGCAGAGTTTTTGCTGGGGAAAGATAACTTTAAGTTGCAGTGAATGCTCCACAGGAGTCTTGCCCCATGAAAATGCTTAGGGGATGTATTGAATTAGTGCATCCTCTAGCCACAGTGCCTACGTCAATTCTATCCAGGTTTTGATAATACCCTTATCACTCTGTTATAGAAACATCTCCTTGGATAGCACCCCACCAACTTTCTAATCCATGCTGGCTCACTGTTGGGATCCTTGGAAAAGGGGAGGTACTTATTTTTCAATATCACAACCTCCCTCTCATACCCCCCAGCAGACCTTCTGCCACCTGGGACCTCTGCCAGTATCTATAGTGGTAAACGCCAGTGTCTACCCTTCAGGTGATCTGTGCTTGGGTGGGTGTAGGGTGAGACGCAAAATAATGGAACTGACTGACTTTCAGAGCATTTTGTTACTGAGCATGAGTGAAGTCTAAAAGTGACTGGTGGAATAAACACGCAAGATAGATTAGTATAAGAGCTGCTATGTTTTTTATATTTAAGTAAAAGCAGATGTAAGCTGTGTGAGGCTAATGGAATATCTCTTTAGAGAGATGCCATTTGGCAAAACTAATGAAAGCATTATATTTTAACTCTAAAATAGTGTTTAAAAGGAACTACGTGGAAGCAGGTATGGAGCCAGCTTAATTTTTTTCCCCAGATATTGCACTCCTTCTTACCCTTGCCTCTCAACTTGTCATTTCCCTTTTCAGTGGTTCATTCCCTACATTCAAACATATATCTCCATAGTATCTGAGCACCTCACAGATATATAACAAGATATGCTCTCAGTGCAGTGTCCTAAGAGAAATCTTCATAGGCATTTTTGTCAGTATATTCTGTTCTTTTCCCCTCTTCAGATTTGGTTTGGAGGAATGAGAAAGTTGCTTCTGGAGCAGGGAAGCCCAGCTTATTATTCTCTTTTTCCTCCCGGCAGAGTGTGGGAAAGTTGAGCAACAGAATGTATTGCTCCCTGCCTTACCCATTTCTTGGGCAAAGGGTGAGAAGTCAAGAGCTTGTATCTACTCCCACCTTTTTCCAGGAACCTCGGGAGGAAAGGCATTGAGAGTCAATGAGAGGAAAGGTGATCATTGTAAGTCTCCAATTCCAGTCTTGTACCTGCTCATACATCCATCATAGTAGCAAAGGTTAACATTTGGAAACTTATCTTTGGAATGACAAGAGCCAACTTAAGGTTAAATTGTCTAGAAATTGTTGGGGTCATAAAAGGGGTTGGTTTGGGGAAAAGCTGTGAGCTGAAAGGTTTAAGCCCTAATGGCCCCAAGCAAAGTCTGAACAATCCTGCCCCTCAGTCCTCCAAATCTCTGTCTGATTAGACAAAATCAATATGTCAAACTACTTGCAGTGCAAAGAGAATTTAGAGAATTTGGGAATTTAGGTTCCTATTCTGGGGTAGTTCCTGTGCATATGAAATCCACTTCTTATATTGCTTGTCACTTAATGTATAAGACCAAGAAACCATGGCTATTTAGATATTGTATTTATAATAAAAGCATTAATAAATATCATGGACTTAGTGAACTGAACACTGATAAAATTCTGGAGAAAGAAAACTTTGGTGTTGGTTTTATTTACTGAATAAATGTACTGTACAGTTTACTTAAGGCTAGGGTATCTATAAATAATATACCCTCAAACCTTTGTGGCTTATAGACTAGCTCCTGGTTTGTGTGTGTCAGTTGAGTGAAATGAGGCTTTGTAAAAGATTCCCTCTGGTACTGAGTAATAGACATTTGTATATGTGCACAGAGAATTATGTGATATGTACTGTAACCTCAGTATTGGGCATATTAACATCCCTGAATTAATATGTATACTTACCATGACAACCTAATGAGACACTCAATGGCGTTGTTGGCTATTCTAGACTGTGTGCACTGTGTTGTATTGTTTGTGTTAAGCTGAAGTAAAATTATCTGACTGCTGTCTTGGTGGAAAATTCAGGAAGATGAGATACTGAATGTCTTATAAGGTTGTCCCAGAGAGAAATATCTTACACGAATAAATGCATTGTCATGAGGATCCTTAGGTCAATTGTCATTACATTATTTGCCATATATTTTCATACTAGAGCGTTTCAGTTAAGATCCATCCCCATGGCTGAAATCAACTGACATGATTTGCTGACAGTTCTTGGGTGTTCATGCTTGGAGACTAGATGTGGAGGATGTTTTCAGTGGAAAGCTCTGAAATTTGCTCCCACTGGCATACTGCCAAAGCCAGAACTTACAGACCTTCAGGGCATGATGCAAAAGATGTTTTGTTCAAGTATCTGCTGGGCAATGGACTATGATTGAATTGTTGGTATGGTAAGATGAGTGACCTGCTTGTTATGGGTTTCGCTGAATGCTTGAGATGTTTAAATTGTCATGCACTCAGAAGCCATAGCACTGGGTACATATATGAAAAGAATTAACCAATCAAAAAATATGTGTAAGCATGATACATTAAAATCAGCATCGTGATTTGGATGAACATAAAAATCTAACTCTGATATTACACAATATCTTCTTGGCCTTTTAGGAATACATGTGTTTGGCCTGTCCTCAGACTAAACTGAACTGTTAGCTAAAATGAGGAGCTGCTTATTAAATTCATATACGAGTTGTTTATACACTGTAAAAATTTTCATTACATGCAATCTATGTAATAATTTTTCTTAACTTCACCTAGGATGGATAAATATGGTTACCTCAGCGTGTGCACTATTTCTTGCGCTTCTCTGTACTTACTATAGGAAATCCTATATCTAGGATATTGAGGTTAGGTAACAGCAAAGATTTATTTAGCTATCTAAGCACTACCACAATGTTGCAAGGTATGTTCATTCTCTTTGACATGTACTGCACAATACAAACAAATAAAATCTCTCATCCAGATAGAAATGTTTACTAGATTCACTTACCATGATACAGTACCTAAGAGGCAGCCTGTAATGATTCAGATAAAAAGGAGTAATAGAATTGTGTGCTGTTTCTTCAGCATGCTGTTTGAACTTGCATATATGGCATGCTAATTATCATTATGCACCATCATAATGGCTAACTGCTACCCATATTTTTGTCGTATTTCCCCCAGTGGTCTCATATACACAGTGAACAGCAGGCTGGACAGAATTTTTCACTTTCAAGTATCTGATAGATTTATATAAAAGTGCTTGACACATCTATACTTAGCAGTTTTTTTTACTATATTATGTTTACTACTGATAATTATTCCTTATTTCCTTGATCTTTTAAAAATTAATTTTAATGGGTCCATCAACTCATTGCGCACACAACTAAATGAGTTTTTCCTGAAAAAAAAGGATTCCAAATTTTTGCCTGGAAAATTTTTTGAGTGGGGTGCAGAAGGTGAATCAACATAAAGGGTAGAAAGAGAGTGGCTATTGTGCAGGTTCTCTTGCCACAGGAAAGAAGATGGTTTTATGGTGAGGGCATAGCACTCGCATTAAGGAGATCTGGATCCAGTTCCTGGCTCTGTTACAGACGTCCTTTGTGTGACCCTGGACAAGTCAATCAATCTTTTCTTAATCTCAATTTCTAATCTGTAGTGTGGGAATAGTAATATTTCCTTTATTGCACTCTCTTGTATATTAGACTGTGAGTATAGCCACACTACAGTTAGGAAATGTGATTGCACCACCTGTTGTGGTGGTGGTGTCATAGAATCATAGGGTTGAAAGGGACCTCACGAGGTCATCTAGTCCAACCCCCTGCTAAAAAGCAGGACCACTCCCCCTAAATCACCCCAGCCAGGGTTTTGTCTAACCGAGCCTTAAAAATCTCCAAGGATGGAGATTCTACCACCTCCCTAGATAGCCCATTCCAATGCTTCACCACCCTCCTAGTGAGAAAGTTTTTCCTAATATCCAACCTTGACCTCCCCAGCTGTAATTTGAAACCATTGCTCCTTGTTCTGTCCTCTGTTACCCTCGAGAACAGCCTAGCTCCCTCCTCTTTGGAGCAGCCCTTCAAGTAGTTGAAGGTTGTTATCAAATCTCCCCTCAGTCTTCTCTTCTGTAGACTAAATAAGCCTAATTCCTTCAGTCTCTCCTCATAAGTCATGTGCCCCAGCCCCCTAATCATTTTTGTTGCCCTCTGCTGGACTCTTTCTAATTTGTCCACATCCTTTCTGTAGTGGGGAGCCCAAAACTGGACACAGTATTCCAGATGTGGCCTGACCAGTGTCGAATAGAGGGGCATTATCACATCCCTCGATCTGCTGGCAATACTCCTACTGATGCAGCCTAATATGCCATTGGCCTTTTTGACAACAAGGGCGCACTGTTGGCTTATATTCATCTTCCCGTCCACCATAACCCCCAGGTCCTTTTCTACAGCGCTGCTACTTAGCCGATCGGTCCCCAGCCTGTGGCAGTGCATGGGATTTTTCCGTCCTAAGTGCAGGACTTTGCATTTGTCTTTGTTGAACCTCATGAGGTTTCTTTTGGCCCAGTGTTCCAATTTGTCCAGGTCTCCCTGGATCCTGTCCCTGCCCTCCAGAGTATCTACCATTCCCCCCAACTTGGTGTCATCTGCAAACTTACTAAGCACGCAGTCTATTTCATCATCAAGATCATTAATGAAGATGTTGAATAGAACCGGCCCCAAGACCGACCCCTGGGGCACTCCACTCGTTACCGGTTGCCAACCAGACATCGAGCCATTGATTCCTACCCGCTGAGCCTGTTGATCTAACCAGTTTTCGATCCACCTTACGGTCCACTCGTCCAACCCATACTTCCTTAACTTGCCGATGAGAATGCTGGGAGAAACCACATCAAAAGCCTTGCTAAAGTCAAGGTATACCACGTCAATGGCTCTTCCCGCATCCACAAATCCAGTCATCTCATCATAGAAGGAAATCAGGTTGGTCAGGCACAATTTGCCCTTGGTGTATCCATGTAGACTGTTCCTGATCACTCTATTTTCCTCCAAGTGTTTCAGGATGGATTCCTTGAGGACCTGCTCCATGATTTTCCCAGGGATTGAGGTGAGGCTGACCGGTCTGTAGTTCCCCGGATCCTCCTTTTTCCCTTTCTTAAAGATAGGTACTATATTTGCTTTTTTCCAATCCTCCGGTACCACCCCCGTTCGCCACGAGTTCTCAAAGATAATGGCCAGCGGCTCTGCAATCACTTCCCCCCCCACTCCCTCAGCACCCTCGGATGCAGTTCATCCGGCCCCATGGACTTGTGCACATCCAATTTCATTAAGTGTTCCCTAACCTGACTTTCCATCACCGAGGGCCACTCTTCTCTCCA
>ML685766.1:8923518-8949512 GCA_007922175.1 Pelusios castaneus
CCCATGGTCGAGGAAGCCAAAGCCCTCCCGGTAACACCATCTCTGCAGCCAGGCATTCACCTCCAGGATGCATCTGTCTCTGCTCGGGCCCCTACCCTTGACCGGAAGGATCGAAGAGAACACCACCTGTGCACCGAATTCCTTCACCCGTGCTCCCAGAGCCCTGTAGTCACCTTTGATCTGCAGAGTGTCACCTCTCGCAGTATCATTGGTTCCCACATGGATGAGCAGAATGGGGTAGTAGTCAGAGGGACGGATGATTCTTGACAATCCCTCCGTAACGTCTCAGATACGGGCCCCTGGCAGGCAGCATACCTCCCGAGAGGCCTTATCCGTCCCCCTCAGAAGAGAGTCCCCAACCACCAAAACCTGACGTTTTCTCCTGGGTGTGATGGTTGTGATCCTCCCAACATCGGGGGTGCATGGCTTCTCCTCTTCCACCTCATCTCCCGTCTGTAGTGCTGCAAAGCAGTTCTTTACCACAACGGAGGGTGGGATGGGAGCAGGGGTGGAGCACTGTCTGCTGCCAGTGTCCACCCTCTGCTTGAGCCATCTCATCCTTCTCCGAGGGTGTGGCAGCAGTCCTTTGCCTCTGGATAGTTTCTTCATCCTTGCATGTTTCCTCATGGATGCTATCCAGGAACTTCTCCAGGGCATGGATACTCCTGAGCCTGGCCACCTCCTCCTGTAACTCCCCCACCTGCTTCCTGAGAGATTCGACCAGGAGACACCTGTCACATTGAATGATCTCCCTAGCCTGACCGTCTGAGAGTGGGAAATGCAGGCCACAGTCCTTGCAAGTCCACGCCAGGATCTGGGTAGAGATATCCATGGTCAGTATGTCTGTCTGGATACAGGTGCAGGTGGAGGAGACAGAAGCAGTGCACTCTCTTGTATATTAGACTGTGAGTATAGCCACACTACAGTTAGGAAATGTGATTGCACCACCTGTTGTGGTGGTGGTGTCCTATCCCTTTAAAGGTTTGAGTACTCTCCCCTGCCCTGTGCAAAGCCTCCATTCCTGTTAGTTTCAGTTTTGCAGTTAGAACAATTAAAGCAAGTACAGCAGACAGCTGTGTTTCAGTCTGCTCCCTCTGTGCCTATTTCCTTCTCTGCTGGGTCCAGAAATACAACACTGGCAACATATACTTTCTGTCCCATGCATTTCCGATGCTCCCATGCCTAAGCAAGCTATAATCTACCTACATGGAAGCTATCTTGAGTCACAATAGAAGTGACTTGCTTCCTCAGGTATGAAGGCTGCAGGTCTTTCAAGACACTGAAACAGACTTATGTATAGTGTTGGGGAGGAGCCAGTGGTCATGGTACATGTAGGTTCCAATGACGTAAAGAAGAGAAGGACAGAAGTCCTGGTGGTCAAATTTAGAGTGCTAGGTAAGAGCTTGATGTCCAGGATCTACATGAAATGGACCAGTTAGACAGGCAGAACTGCAGGGTCTCCATGTGTGGATGAGATGATGGTATGAGAAAGAGGGGTTTGGATTTATTAGAAACTGGGGAACTATTTTGGAAAGGGGAGTCTATACAGAGAGGATGTGTTCCACCTAAACCAAAATTAAACCAGATGAATGGCATGAAAAATTAACAAGGTTGTAGGGCAGTTTAACTCAGGGCAATGGGAAAGCCAACACATGTGGAGGAACATATGTTTTGGACTGAGGCATCTCTTAGGAGAGGATCTATTAATGGAGATTCTCTATATCCTAGTAAGGAGGAGAGGATAAAATATGGGTAGGATCTAATGAGAAACAGTCAAGTGAAAAAGAGCTCCATTCAATTCTATCACATAGTGGCAGGCTAAAAAGAGACAATTTTAAAAAGTGCTTGTCTACAAATGCTAGAAATCTAAATAATAAGATGGGGGCTATTGATATAATAGGTATCACAGAAATTTGGTGGAAAAATCTTAGATGAACCAAACCGTACCATAAGATCAAGTGAACCAGACCGTATCATAGAATCTCTATAGATAGTAATTCCATGCTTGAATACTAAGAATATAGCAGCAGAGAGAGACTACCAACCACCTGACCCAAGATGGTGATAGTGACTCTGAAATGCTCAGGGAGATTAGAGAGAATGTAAAAATATAAAAACCCAAATTCTAACCATGAGGGACTTCAGCTATCCCCATATTGACTAGATACATGTCACCTCAGGACAAGATGCAGAGATAAAATTTCTGGACATCTTACATGAGTGCTTCTTGCAGCAGCTAATCCTGGAACCCCCAAGAGGAGAGACAATTCTTAATTTAGTCCTAAAAAGAGCACAGGATCTGACTATAACCTAACTGCTTGGTTATAGAGACCATAACATAATAAAATTTAATATCGGGAGGGAGGGGGCAGGAGACACCATAGCAGTCCACCCCTGTTGCATTTAATTTCAGAAAGGAGAATTGCACAAAAATAAAGCAGTTGGTTAAATGGGAATTAAAAAGTACAATGCCAAAAGTGAAATCCCTGCAAGCTGGATGGAAACTTTTGAAAGACACCATAATAGAGACTCAATTTAAACGTATACTGCAAATTTAAAAAAAAATTGAGGACCAAAAAAGTGCAATAATGGTTAAACAACGAAGTAAAAGAAGCAGTTAGAGGAACAAATTGGTAAATTAAAGAGTAGTAAGACACTAGGACCAGATGGCATTCACCCAAGAGCTCTGAAGGAACTCATGTGAAAGTGCAGAACTACTAACTACCATATGTAACCTATCATTTAAATCAGCTTCTGTACCAGATGACTGGAGGATAAGTAATGTGATGCCAATTTTTTTAAAAGGCTGCAGAGGGGATCCTGGCAATTACAGGCTGGTAAGCCTAACTTCAGTTCCAGGCAGATAGGTTGAAACTATAGTAAAAACAGAATTAATAGGCACACCGATGAACATAGGTTGTTGGGGAATAGTCAATATGTTTTTTGTAAAGGGAAATCATGCCTCACCAATCTATTTGAATTTTATGAGGGAGTCAACAAGCATGTGGACAGGAGTGATCCTGTGGATATAGTGTATTTAGATTTTCAAAAAGCTTTTGACAAGGTCCATCACCAAAGGCTCTGAGGCAAAGTAATCTGTCATGGGATAAGAGGGAAGGTCCTCTTGTGGTTCAGTAAATGGCTAAAAGATAGGAAACAAAGGACAGGAATAAATGGTCAATTTTCAGAATGGAGAGAGGTAAATAGTGGTATCCACTATGGCTCTGTACTGGGAACACTACTGTTCAACACATTCTTAAATGATCTGGAAAACAGAGTAAACAGTGAGGTGGCAAAATTTGCAGATGACACAAAGCTACTCAAGGTGGTGAAATCCAAAGCAGACTGTGAAGAGCTACAAAGGAATCTCATAAAACTGAGTGACTGGACAACAAAATGTCAGATTAACTTCAATATTGATAAATGCACAGTAATATTCATTGGAAAACATAATCCCAACTATACATATAAAACGATGGAGTCTAAATTAGCTGTTGCCACTCAAGAAAGAGATCTTGGAGTCATTGTGGATTCAATGTGCAATGGCAGTCAAAAAAGCTAAACAAATGTAGGGAATTATTAGAAAAGGGATAGATAAGACAGAAAATATCACATTGCCTTTTTACAAAGCCATGGTATGTCCTCATTTTGAATACTTTGTGACCTGGTTGCCCCATCTCAAAAAAAGATATATCCAGAATTGGAAAAGATATAGAAAAAAGCACAAAAATGAGAGGTATAGAAAAGCTTTCATTTGAGAATGGATTAACAAGACTACGGCTTTTCAGTTTGAAAATGGGATGGGTGAAGGGAGCATATGATAGAGGTTTATAAAATCATGACAGGTGTAGAGAAAGTGTTTACTTCTCATAGCCCAAGAACTAAGGGTCACCCCAAATGAAATTAATAGGCAACAGGTTTAAAATGAACAAAAGGAAGTATTCACAGATCACACAGTCAACCTGTGGAACTCCTTGCTAGAGGATATTGTGAGGCCAAGACTATAGCATGGTTTAAAAAAGAACTAGACACATTCATGGAGTAGAGGTCCATCAATGGCTATTAGCTAGGATAGGCAGGAATTGCTGTTTGCCAGAAGCTGGGAATAGGCAATAGGATGGATCACTTGATGATAACCTATTCTGTTCATTGCTTATGAAGCATTCCTTCTGGTATTGGCCACTGTTAGAAGACAGGATACTGAGCTAGATGAACCATTGTTCTGACCCAGTATGCTGTTCTTATGATGTAGCAGTATCATGGACAGAACGTGCTCATGCATATGCATAGGGTCCTGGACAGGTGGGGCTAGCCTGTGCCACAGCCTGTATTGCTATGTCTTCACTGCTATTGTTGTTGTTTGAGATAGCTTTGATGTAATTGGATCAAAGCTAGATTGTGTGTATCTGCATTTGCTGCTGTCACACTTCCTGATAGCGGTGTGGACATACCCCCTAAGTTCTTCAGTGCAGGGATTTTCAATGAATGTGCCTATGTACAGTGCCTAGCAAAGTGTGGCCTTGCACTAAATTGAAATATCTAGGTGCTACTATATATATATATATATATATATATATATATATATAAAAAAATCTGGACCCATAGGATATTTAGAGTCTCGGTTTCCTTACTCTGTCCAAAGGTTTTCTTCTTCCTCTCTTTTATTCATCCTGTCTTTCTATTTCTTTCTCTCTCTCTCTGTCCTTCCCCACTGGCACTCCAAACCTTGTCTGTTTCTTTCCTGAATCTTCATCAAACAGCAAGAAAATTATTTTTAAAACAATAAGAAAATGCTTGGCTTCCAATGACAGAACTTTTTGCGAGGGAGGGAAAAAAAAGCCAGCTTTATTTGAAATACTGCATACGCTGCAGTGACGCTCACCTGCCTCCCCTGAATACTTACTCACTTTGTACTTCAGAATGCTGCTTAACGTTTCTTTGGTGCCGAAGCTGGACACACCAGTGCTGCTACTTGTGATAACCTTTTCTCTCTGAAAAAAGTCCCTCACGTATCCCACAGGAAAGATGATAGAAATGCAGTTTTCATAGGCAGCACCGCAAGAGGTGCCTAACGTCAACAATGGAGAAGCATTACAGAAAAAGAAAATGCATCTTCCTCACTGGGGAACTGATGGCTTCTACAGGTATGTCTACACTGCATTTAGATGATCGCAGCTGGCCTGGGCCAGCTGACTTGGGCTAATGGCTTGTTTAATTGTGTTATAGAGAGTAGAGCTTAGACTGGGGGGTGGGTTTTGTGGGCATCAAATTGCAGTGTAGACATTCTCTAACCCACATTAGTGCTTTATCACTCCCTGCCTGCTCAGCGATTTTGGTCTGGGGAATTAGATAATGGAAAAGGTTTAGGAACATTCCAGCTTTAAACATGAGATTAATATGTATGTAGAAAAAATTATTTCAACATGCTCATTTTGATTTTGGGCTGTAAGTCTATTGTATCTAAACTGTGTCTGATATAGTGACACTTATTCTGCCTTTTAAAAATTGTAACATTGATGACATATTCATTGTCTGGACCCATGGAAAGGATGCTCTTGAAGATTTCCACACTTTCCACCCCACGATGAACCTTAGCCTGGAACATTCCACACAGGCAAGCCACTTTCTGGACACTAGTGCAAATTAGAGATGGACACATAAACACTATTCTATACCGAAAGCCTACTGACCACTATAGTTACCTACATCCCTTGAGCTTTCATCTAGGATACACCACACGATCCATTGTCTACAACCAAACCCTAAGATATAACCGCATTTGCTCCGATCCCTCAGGAAGAGACAGATATCTTCCGGATCTCTATCAAGAATTCTTAAAACTACAATACCCACCTGTGGAAGTGAAGAAACAGATTGGCAGAGCCAGATGGGTACCTAGAAGTCAACTACTACAGGAGAAGCCCAAGAAAATAGACCGCAGAATGCCACTGGTCATCACCTACAAACCCCAAGTCGAACTTCTACAGCACGTCATCAAAGATCTACAGTGTATTCTACAAAGTGATCCCTTACTCTCTCTCAAGCCTTGGGAGGCAGACCTCTCCTTGTTTACAGACAGCCCCCCAACCTTAAGCAGATACTCACCAGCAACTACAGACCAAACAACAGAAACATTAAAGCAGGCACATATCCCTGCAACAAACCATGTTGCCAACTTTGCCCACCTATCTGCACAAAAGACACCATCACAGGACTTGATCAAACCAGCTACTCCATCAAGGGCTCATTCATTTGCTCATCCACCAATGTGATTTATGCCATCCTGTGCAATCAATGCCCCTCTGCTTTATACACTGGACAAACAGGACAATCTCTGTGCAAAAGAATAAGTGGACACAAATATGACATCAGAAATCACAACATTCAAAAACCAATAGGGGAACCCTTCAGTCTTCCTTCTCACTCCATTGATGATTTGTTAACAGCAGTACTTAAACAAATGGATTACAAATCAAAGCTTCAAAGAGAAACTGAAGAATTGGAATTGATATGCAGATTTGACACCATTGTTGACTTAGGAATAAATAAGGACCTCAGGGTTTTTTCTTATCTGATTTGACCTCACCTCCCTCTATATGCTGTTCTCCAATGTTTGAATCCAAACAGCTACTTTGATTTGCTGTAATAGTCTGACCTGATACTATGACTTACACTTGCCCGCATTTATTTTTCTCCCATTCTATAAGTTCCCCAACTTCAAGCATCTGACAAAGTGGGATTTTCTCCCACAAAAGCTCATACAATAAATAAATTTGTTAGTCTTTAAAAGTGCCACAGGACTCCTTGTTTGTTTGGCTGAACTAGACTAACATGGCTACCCTTTTGAAACTTGTGGCACCAAAGTTACAAGTTGGAAAGACATAGTTAGATCCTGCAAGATCAACATGAACCTTTTCTACTGACTGGGATTCCAAGCCTTTGTTCCATACATATGCTTCTTATTCAAATCTCAGTTTTGCACCAATGAAGTTAAGAACATAAGAACATAAGAAAGGCCGTACTGGGTCAGACCAGAGGTCCATCTAGCCCAGTATCTGTCTACCGACAGTGGCCAGTGCCCAGGTGCCCCAGAGGGAGTGAACCTAACAGGCAATGATCAAGTGATCACTCTCCTGCCATCCGTCTCCATCCTCTGATAAACAGAGGCTAGGGACACCATTCTTAACCCCTTTCTGGCTAATAGCCATTTATGGACTTAGCCACCATGAACTTATCCAGTTCCCTTTTAAATATTGTTATAGTCCCAGCCTTCACAACCTCCTCAGGTAAGGAGTTCCACAAGTTGACTGTGCGTTGTGTGAAGAAGAACTTCCTTTTATTTGTTTTGAACCTGCTACCTATCAGTTTCATTTGGTGACCCCTGGTTCTTGTATTATGGGAGTATTTAAACAACTTTTCCTTGTCCACTTTTTCCACATCAGTCATAATTTTATATACTTCTATAATGTCCCCCCTCAGTCTCCTCTTTTCCAAGCTGAAGAGGCCCAGCCTTTTCAATCGTTCCTCATACGAGGCACTCTCCAAACCCCTAATCATTTTAGTTGCCCTTTTCTGAACCTTTTCTAGTGCTAGAATATCTTTTTTGAGATGAGGAGACCACATCTGTACACAGTATTCGAGATGTGGGCGTACCATGGATTTATATAAGGGCAATAATACATTTGCAGTCTTATTTTCAATCCCCTTTTTAATGATCCCTAACATCCTGTTTGCTTTTTTGACCGCCTCCGCACACTGTACGGACATCTTCAGAGAACTATCCACAATGACTCCAAGATCTTTTTCTTGACTCGTTGTAGCCAAATTAGCCCCCGTCATATTATAGGTATAGTTGGGGTTATTTTTTCCAATGTGCATTACTTTACACTTATCCACATTAAATTTCATTTGCCATTTGGATGCCCAATCACTTAGTTTTGTGAGATCTTTTTGAAGTTCTTCACAATCTGCTTTGGTCTTGACTATCTTGAGTAGTTTAGTATCGTCTGCAAACTTAGCTACCTCACTATTTACCCCTTTCTCCAGATCATTTATGAATAAATTGAATAGGACTGGTCCTAGGACCGACCCTTGGGGAACACCACTAGCTACCCTTTTCCAATCTGAGAATTTACCATTTACTCCTACCCTTTGTTCCCTGTCTTTTAACCAGTTCTCAATCCATGAAAGGACCTTCCCTTTTATCCCATGACAACTTAACTTACATAACAGCCTTTGGTGAGGGACCTTGTCAAATGCTTTCTGGAAATCTAAGTACACTATGTCCACTGGATCCCCCCTGTCCACATGTTTGTTAACCCCTTCAAAGAACTCTAATAGATTAGTAAGACACGATTTCCCCTTACAGAAACCATGTTGGCTATTTCTCAACAGTTTATGTTTTTCTATGTGACTGACAATTTTATTCTTAACTATTGTTTCAACTAATTTGCCCGGTACCGACGTTAGACTTACCGGTCTGTAATTGCTGGGATCCCCTCTAGGGCCCTTTTTAAATATTGGCGTTACATTAGCCGACTTCCAGTCTTTGGGTACCGAAGCCATTTTAAGGGACAGGTTACAAATCTTAGTTAACAGTTCCGCGACTTCACATTTGAGTTCTTTCAGAACTCTTGGGTGAATGCCATCTGGTCCCGGTGACTTGTTAATGTTGAGTTTATCAATTAATTCCAAAACTTCCTCTAGTGACACTTCAATCTGTGACAGTTCCTCAGATCTGTCACCTACAAAAGCCGGCTCAGGTTTGGGAATCTCACTAACATCTTCAGCCGTAAAAACCGAAGCAAAGAATCCATTTAGTTTCTCTGCAATGACTCTATCATCTTTAAGCGCTCCTTTTGTATTATCATCATCAAGGGGCCCGACTGGTTGTTTGGCAGGCTTCCTGCTTCTGATATACTTAAAAAACAATTTGTTATTACCTTTGGAGTTTTTGGCTAGCCGTTCTTCAAACTCCTCTTTGGCTCTTCTTATTACACTCTTGCACTTAAGCTGGCACTGTTTGTACACTTTTCTGTTTGCCTCACTAGGATTTGACTTCCACTTTTTAAAGGAAGTCTTTTTACCTCTCAGTGCTTCTTTTACATGGTTGGTGAGCCATGGTGGCTCTTTTTTGGTTTTTTTACAGTGTTTCTTAATTTGGGGTATACAGTGAAGTTGGGCCTCTATTATGGTGTCTTTAAAAAGCGCCCATGCAGTTTTCAGAGATTTCACTTTAGTCACTCTACCTTTTAGCTTTTGTTTAACTATCCCCCTCATTTTTGTATAGTTCCCCCTTTTGAAATTAAATGCCACAGTGTTGGGCTGTTGAGGTGTTCTTTCCCCCACAGGGATGGTGAATGCTATTGTATTATGGTCACTAGTTCCAAGCGGTCCTGCTACAGTTACCTCTCGGACCAGCTCCTGCGCTCCACTCAGGATTAAATCTAGAGTTGCCTCTCCCCTTGTGGGTTCCCATACCAGCTGCTCCATGAAGCAGTCATTCAAAGTATCGAGAAATTTTATCTCTGCAATATGTCCTGAAATGAAATGTTCCCAGTCAATATGGGGATAGTTGAAATCCCCCACCATTATTGGGTTTTTAAATTTGATAACCTGCCTAATTTCCCTTAGCATTTCATCATCGCTCTTACTATCCTGGTCAGGTGGCCGATAGTAGATCCCTAATGTTATATTGTCATGGAAGCATGAGATTTCTATCCATAGCGATTCTATGGAACAAGTGGATTCGCTTATGATTTTTACTTCATTTGAATCTACATTTTCTTTCACGTATAGTGCCACTCCTCCTCCCGTACGACCTGTTCTGTCCTTCCGATATATTTTGTACCCCGGAATGATTGTGTCCCACTGATTGCTCTCTGTCCACCAGGTTTCTGTGATGCCTATTATATCAATATTCTCCTTTACCACTAGGCACTCTAGTTCACCCATTTTATTATGTAGACTTCTAGCATTTGTGTATAAGCACTTTAAAAACTTGTCCCTGTTTATTTGTCTGCCCTTTTTTAATGTGCCAGATTCTTGGTCATGTGGCTGTTTATCATCGGATCCGGCCCCCTCACCATCCTTTTCTGTCCTCTGTGCCTGACTATAACTATAACTATAACCTGGAGATTCCCTCTCGTCAGACTCTCCCTTAAGAGAAGTCTGTGTCCGATCCAGCTGCTCCTCTGCAGCAGTCGGCTTTCCCCCATCCTCTAGTTTAAAAACTGCTCTACAACCTTTTTAATGTTTAGCGCCAGCAGTCTGGTTCCCTTTTGGTTTAGGTGGAGCCCATCCCTCCTGTATAGGCTCCCCCCATCCCAAAAGTTACCCCAGTTCCTAATGAACGTAAACCCCTCCTCTCTACACCATCGTCTCATCCACGCATTGAGACTCTGAATCTCTGCCTGCCTACCTGGCCCTGCGCGTGGAACTGGGAGCATTTCTGAGAATGCCACCATAGAGGTCCTGGATCTCAATCTCTTTCCTAGTAGCCTAAATTTTGCTTCCAGGACATCTCTCCTACCCTTCCCTAAGTCATTGGTACCTACATGTACCACGACCACCGGCTCCTCCCCAGCACTACACTAGACAGACTACATAAGTCTGTCTAGATGCCTCGAGAGGTCCGCAACCTTCGCACCAGGCAGGCAAGTCACCATACGGTTCTCCCGGTCATCACAAACCCAGCTATCTATGTTTCTAATGATCGAATCTCCCATTACTAACACCTGCCTTTTCCTAGCAACTGGAGTTCCCTCCCCCGGAGAGGCAACCTCCGTGCGAGAGGCAGCCTCAGCATCATCTGGAAGGAGGGTCCCAACTATGGGAAGGTTCCCCTCTGCTCCCGCTGACTGCTCTGCTTCCCTTGGGCATTCTTCCTCCTCAACAGCACAGAGGCTGTCTGAGCGGAGGTGGGACAATTCTACAGTGTCCCTGAAAGCCTCGTTGACAAACCTCTCTGCCTCTCTCAGCTCCTCCAGTTCCGCCACCCTGGCCTCCAAAGCCCGCACGCGGTCTCTGAGGGCCAGGAGCTCCTTGCACCGAATGCAGACATACGACACCCGCCCACAAGGCAGGTACTCATACATTCCACACCCGGCGCAATAAACTGGATAGCCCCCACTCTGCTGCTGGGCTTCTGCCTGCATTGTCTCCCAGTTAATGAAAGGGTGGTTGAAAGAAAGGGGTTTTAGAGTATGGTTTTGAAGTATAGGTTATATGGGGACAGGGGACCAAGGAGGACCTATGGGGCCCCGCCCTCCCTTGAAACTCCCTTCTAAGCTCCCTTGCAAAACTCCCTGTTAGCAGCCCCTGTTCGCAAGCTCCCTGGTCGCTTATGTGTGGCTTTATAAAGCCCTGGCCTGGGTTAATGCCCCACCCACTGATTTAGGCTGATTAAGCTCAGCCAATCACCAGAGGTTTTGTCACTTACCAATGATGTTTTGCTCAATCCCATTGTGGTGTGTAGTTAAATCTCCAAATCAAGTTTAAAAATCTCAACCTAAACGTCTCTTACAACAGATACCAAGTAAATGACTAACCCTCTTCCTACAGTGGTAGGCTGGTATCTTTTGAAGCACTTGTGTCCTGACACAAAACCCACTAAAATCTTTTTCCATTGACTTCAATGGGCATTGGACCAGGCCATCAATAGGCAATGATGTGAATCAAGTTGTTCTGGGAACACTACATCTTCCATGTATAATGTGCAATTAAAAAGTTTTCTTTTATGTTTATATTGGTAGGTCAGATGTCACCAGTTTTAGCAGCAGACCTGATCAAAGCCTACTAAGGTCCATCCAAATACTCCAGTTATCCTCAACTGGTTTTAGATCAGACCATGTAAATGTAATGAATGCCCGCTCAAATTGGTAATATTTTGCTATCTGGTCTAGAAGTAAAATTTATTTCCATAGAAAATGTTTTCATTTAAGCTAGGAATAAGAATCTTATTCCCTTTCTTGTTTGATATTTCAATTATGCCTTGGCTTCAATTATGATTGAAATGATCTTCCAAGATAGTTCATTGGCTGCTGTAGCTATTCTATGTAATTCAAGAAATAACAAATTGGTTTCATTCATCCACTCCTGACTTCCCTCCCTTGCCAACAGGCCTTTTTGTTAATTGCTTCTTAGATGGAAAGGGGAAACATCTAGCTGATGTATCTATCTCATTTCTAACCTTTCAATTGTGTGTGTGTCTTCCTGGTTTCCTAGTATGCCCTTAGTCTTCTTCACAAATAGTTACCTCTTGAATTCTGTACTGCAGCCACTAATGGATGTATTCAGGTACATAACAGTCTGTGATACTTCTATTTTTGTCAATTCTAAACAAACTTTGTTTCAAATATATAAATAATTGTGCTGTCTCCCCCACTTTTAGAATAGTCTTCCCTTTCTGTCGACCAAAGAGTTCAATTACAGTGATACAATATATTACACTAATGGTTTGTGCTTAAAAAAAATGCAGAGAGGGATTTGTCTTTACTATTTATATTTTTTATCAAAACTACTTATGTTATAGCAAGTCTGGAGACTGTCTTCTGGTTCAGACTGGTATATGGAAGACCGAAATCCATCCCATTGAGTGCCCTATGTTAACTTCTTGAGCTATTTCAGAGCTTCTCTTCTAATGTGCTTTATTGACCAACCTACTATATTGTTTGTCTACACCATATTTTTAAAGTTACTGAGGTAACCAGGAGCAAGAGAGAAATTTGTTGATTGCTGGGATTTTTAGACTATTGATGATGATGTATGAAAGACTTCAGTGATTGACTGGCCATTGAATAAGCTGCTGCCAGTGCAGTGAAACTAGATATGCCACCTGCTGCCTTATCTTGATTTATTTGGCTTGGGAGGCCAATATTCATCTAGTCTGCTAGTACCCATGTAGTTCACTTTCAGCGTTGTGATATCAGGTGTTTATGATATTCTTTGCCTCATGCTGCTCCTTTACAATAACTGGATGACTATCTTAATTCTGTCCTTATGAGAAGTCCCACTACTGGAGCATTGTCTCTGTGAGAAATGAAGACAGATGGAGTATGTCATCATGGCTATCATGCCGTAATACCTTGGTGTCCTGATTGTTATCTGCAGTACAGAATGGATTACCTCCAAGGAGTTTTCCTAGGAACATTTTCCTCACGTAATCCTCTGGCTCTGATGCTTGTTGAGGCCCCTGCTACAGGAAGGATGTGGATAACTTGAAGAGAGTCCAGTGAAGGGCAACAAAAATAATTAAGGAACTGGAGCACATGACATATGAGGAGGGGCTTAGGGAACTGGGCTTGTTTAGTCTGCAGAAGAGAAAAGAGAAGGGAGATTCGATAGTGGCCTTTCCCTACCTGAAAGGGGTTTTCAGGGAGAATGGAGCAATGCTGTTCTCAGTGGTGGTAGATGACAAAAGAAACAATAATGCTCTCAGTTGCAGTGGGTGTGGTCTAGTCAGGGCCATCCCGTGGGGGGAGCGGGGCCCAGGGCCAATCAGCCAAGATGGGGCCCCTGTTCCCCCCGCCCCCATGCTGGAGGGGACCGTGGTGGGCTGGCCCGCTCCACCCCCCGGGGACCCCTGTCACCCTCCGGGGACTGGGAGCTGGCCCTGGCTGGGAATCCGAGGCCGCCTGCCGGCGGACATGAGGCAACTCACTGGCAGGAGCCAGCCCTGGCCGAGGCCACACTGGTGGCAGGGGCTGGCCCCGCCCCGGCCGTAGCCGGGAACCATGTGTGGGGCTGAGGTAGGCCAGGCCAGCCCAGAGCAGGCCTGCGGTGTGCCGGCCGCCGCCTGGCCCGGCCCGGGCTGCATACCCACTTGCCCCGCCCCTGGACCGGCCTGTTGTTCCGCCCTGGGCACGGGGAGCGCTGGCCCAGGGTCCGAGCAAAGCACTCTCGCCCCACCCCGCTGCCATCAGCCTGCTGCTGAAGGAAGTGGGGACTGGGGTGAAATGTGGCCATGGGGCCATGGGAGTGGGACAGCGCGGGGCCCATGTAACCGTGGGGCCCGGGGCGATCGCCCCGTTCACCCTCCCTCCCCCCCAAGGATGGCTCTGGGTCTAGTTTGGATTTTAGGAAAACCTTTCTCACTCAGAGGGTGGTGAAGAACAGGAATGGGTTACCTCAGGAGGTGGTGGAATCTCCATTCTGAGAGGCTTTTAAGGAGGGGCTTGACAAAGCCCTGGCTGGGATGATTTAGTTGAGGTTGATCCTGCTTTGAGCAGTGGGTTTGACTAGATGATCTCCTAAGGTCCCTTCCATCCCTAATGTTCTATGATTCTATGACCATGTATCAGTCAGCTGCACTCTCTTCTGGTCAGTATTTATTAGTAAAATTAAAATCAAACAGTTCTACAATCAATGTAGTTGCATGATAGTCAGTTTAGCAGTTGTTGGGACATAGGTCAAAGTGTTCTTCTCTATGTACACTGTGAAACTTGAAACCAGTTGCAAGCTGCCTACTTCCCTTTGAGGAATTCATGTTTTTCTGATTTTTCTGTTTTAAAGAATTCATGCCCAGTTACTACGAGTTTTCCTTGCCAGTGCTAGACTGGCACCTCTCCCCTCTAGAGATGCATCTGCATATGATGCTAATGGTTGGCGTGGTCCAAGCATAACTGGATGATAGCTTGTACTTTCTTCTATTGTACTTCATTCCTTTTCCTAGGATTTTTCACATTTTCCTGCTTTCTCACTAAAAGGGCCTTTCAAAATAAATAGAAATTCATTGCAAAGCTTCTTGCTTACCCTTTAACAGGACAGAAATCTGAGTATTGAGTAATTTTCTTCTTCTATGCTGAGTGCCTTTAGTTTCTGCAGATTTGCTCAGTCAGGTTTACCTGATGCTGTCTCTTATTACTCTCTTAAAAAAAATAGCTGATTTGGCTTTGCTGTAATTCCACCCTGTTGATCCTATAAAAATACTTGCATCTTTCACCAAATATTCATCCAAATTAGTTTTAAAGGTTCACATAGCATGGTTATATGTATTCTGCCACTTTGCTGAACTATTAGCACAGATACAGTTCACATGTCTTCCCATGGCCTAGATTTAGATGCTAAGTCTATCCTAAAATGGTAGCTGGTGAAGAAACAGTGTCAACCAATACAGGGTTCCCTGTCTTTCTCGCCCCTCTACATCCTTTCCTTCAGCTCAGCAGTCATAGAGTGCCATGGAGCAAAAGGACTTCAAATTATCATTCCATATTGACTGAAAAGATGTGCTTTTGGTTGAATTTGGTTAACCTTTCAGAGCTGCAGAAATCTTGTAATAAGGTCATCCTTGCACTATGGGGGTCTGTCTTAGAGGGTGAAACCCATTTCTAATTCCTTTTAATATAAACACTTTTCTATCAAATACTGTATTTGAAAAGGAGATGTCTTTAAGTTAATTGAGTGATTGGGGTAAGGTGTTGAAGAGAGAGCCTTGAAGTTCTCTAGTTTATCCACAGCACATTCAGGATGGGCAGTAGTAATGCAGGCTTCCATATTAGCCTTTAGCAGGGTATATAGAAAAAAGTGACTTGACCAGCAAATCTTTTGCACTCATTGCTGACTATTATTTGTCAGTTGCTTAACCCTGGGGAATAACATCTCCCATAAAGAACGAGAGACTGTGTAGGCTGAAACAGCTGCTTGCCTCTCTCTCTCTCTCTCTTTTTAAAAAAATCAGTCTGATCAGTGGAGCTTAAAACCTACAATTGCCTTCAAGAATTCCAGTGCCAATGAGGATTCATGTTTAATTCACAAAAGGGAAATAATTTCACATTATAAATTCTTATTCAGTCCTTTGCCTGTGGAGTATTTTAACAGATGGAATCAGAGCTGCTTAAATATTTTGAGTCTTTTACACGTTCCTGATTGGATTATGAAGGGCCCTATAACACTAACATTAGTGACAGTGGATAGATATACTCTTGAGTTGCTGTGGTGGAGGGTTTTCACTGGGAGCAGAAGATTATAAGGTTTCTCTGAGTACCATATCTTGTAACAGTCCATTACTGCATGGACTTGCATATACACATGGTCACATACGGATCAGGGGGGATTAGAATTTACAGACTTCGTTGCAACATTTGGGCAGTTGCATTCTGTTCAACAGAGGTAGAGTTTCTTACACAAATTAGCCAGTATATTACAGACTGTAGACCAGAGTCTAGTTTCAGGACAAAGTGGAGAGACTTCAGAGGAGGCCTCTGGATTTACACAGTGTAACTAAGAGCATAATCTGGCTGTGTACCTAGGTATAGGTGGAGCAAGAACAAGAAGTTGTTTGGCTTTTGGGATAAGAGTTTGGAGTCAGATTTGGGAGTTCTGGGTTTGGTTCCCAGTTGTGCTATAGACTTCCTATATGACATTGGCCCAGTCACTTAAGATGAACCTGAGCTATCCCTTTGTAAAGTGAGGTTAATAACATTTCCCTTCTCCCATCTTCTTCCTGTTTTGCCTGTTTAGATTTTAAGTTCTTTGAAGGCAGCAACTGTCTCTCTGTATTTGTACAATACCAATACCTAATGCAACGATCCACTAATTTTCATTGAGACCTCAAGGAACTACCATAACACAAGCAATTAATAGTACCATAATAATACAATTAATTAGTTAATATAGTCACTGATAATCAAACCCAGGAAAATACTTGCTCATTGCAAAACTCTCACATTCTTCAAACTTTTGCCTCATTCATGTACCCCCAAACACCTAGTTGTGACACAATAATGCCATATGTGGCAGATTTATGGTGGAAGCACTGTAGTGGTTCCATTGATGAGTGAGTTTTGGACTTAAAAAGTAGCTTGAATCTCTGCCCTATGTATAAAAAACACAGTGTATTCTCTCCAAAATTATAGCACTTGATCATGGAGTACAGAATGTATGTACTGATAATGTATAAGTTAATTAGTATGAGTTAAAATAATTAAAAATGGGGCTGTTAAGTAATTTAAGGCTCACATCTGATTCTTTCTCTAGAATGATCTTAATAGACTAACAAGGACATTCCAAACTTCCTCTGAAATTTTGTGCAAAGGATATTTGAAAACTTTAAAAATATTGGTAGTAATTTTCCCCAATATTGTGCATAAGTACAAATTTCTTTAGCAGAGACTGACAAAGTTCTGTTAAAGAGAATTCCACATACAACTGCCCTCTTTTAAAATGGCTGCCATCTCCCATTGTATTCATTAGGATTGAGACCACAGGCTGTGCTTAACTAAGATGGCTTCTGGCTTCACTGTCACTGGAAACACTGGGAAGCAGGGGTCATTTTTAAAGGATATTTTAATGAAAGGCTGGTATAGCCTTGGTTCTGTTGAGTACAATGGGAGATGCAGTCATTTTGAAAGACCATTGGTTTCTCTGAAGAAGAAGATCTTTAATCCACCATCATCTGCTGGCAAATTTAGTTATTAAAATTAAGGCAAAAATACCATAATTTAAATATTTTTCTGAAAAGCTATTGGTTGCCTTAAATCTATTCGACTAGAGGGTAAGAGGGAACAATTTGGAGTATGGGAGGAGGCAAGGAGAATATTTTACAGAGGAGGACAGAGCCATGAATAAACTGGCCATCTTTTTGTCTCAATTGCCCTTTAGTCTATCTAACTAGACTTGTCACTATTTAGATATATTCTAGACAAAGACCTGTGTTTTCTTTAGACACAATGCATATGAGTAAAACAAAATAGAAATCAATGAGGTGGTTTAATGGATAACTGTTAACTGACCTTGTAAGTTAGAGAACCTGCAATGAAATATTTTTAAACAATTTTCTGTATAACAGTATAGTTGTCATCAGAAGTGAACCTGGAAAAAATACTTTTGGAAACCAACTCTATTCTGGAGTTTGGCTAATTTAAAAACCTTTAATAAGAGAAACACATCTGTACTAGGAAAAATTCTTTTCAGATGTCCTAATTAAAATGTGTTTCTTAGCAAAAAATTCAAACTCTATTTTTGTATGATAAATAAGATAACTAATTTTATTTAATTTCTATGCTTCAGATTTTCCAAATTGGGTACTTAAATGGCCTGATTTTGAGAGACGGTTAGCACACACGTATTCCATTGTCGTAAATGAAAGTTGTGGGTTCTGGGCACCTTGGAAAATGAAAGTACTTTTATTTAGATGCCTAATATGACCTAAGATGTCTAACTTCTGGTACCTGAGCTGGAAACTTTAGGCTGTGCTTAGAGGCTAAGGCAGAATTTTTTTTTTTTTTTTTACCTTATGTTGCTGTTATTTTCAACAAATCCTATTTGAATAAGCATGTCTATCAAATAAGTATACAGTATCATTTTTTTTGTCAGTCTTACTTATCGTAGACTGCACTGACACAGAGTAGCCTGATGTAATGACCTGCTTTAAACAGTGATGAAATTCAGTTTTTTGGAGATGTGTAAATAACACACATTAACAAGAGCATTTTCATCATTGCTGTGCCTCTCAACCAAATCCAAGAAGACAAACCAATCTTCCAGATCTGGGAAATATAACATTCTGTTGTATCTTAGTTTTTGACCTAGACTTGCACTGATGGTTTTCATGCAGAAATGATTGTTTAATATTGAAAAGCTTGTGCCTTACTCTGATAGTTTGTTTATTCTGCAAGTAACTATTCACGCCTCTGCGTTTACCAGTACAAATCCAAAATACAAACCACTTACGTGGGAAGACAAACTGATATTAATACTATATAGGTGCAGACCTTTCTAGTATTCATGTATAAAAATATTTAGTCTATGAGAATGAATTTGCATTAATTTGTATCCTTTTTTTAAAAAAATCATGTAATCTCATCTTTTCATAAGGGATGATCCATCTCTTCTGATTCAGAAACCATGAAGGCCTGATTCTGCTATCTCTTAATCTGGTGTAAATCTGAATTAACTCTGCTGACTTTACAAGTTGAGAAATCCAGGGGAATGGAAATCAGAATCAGATCCTGATTCTTTAAATGACGCAGAGGAGGAACTTGCAGGATGAAAAAAGTTTAACAAAATTACCCATTTCCATAGGTAAAATAAGGCAGTGCTTTGTCTGCGACAGGTTCTTGCATTGCAATTCACTGCAAATCCAGAGATTTCCATTTACTTGTTAAATTTATTTGCTATATTAACCTCAGAATCTTCAATTCTTGTGTTTTAAATGTTTAAACTGAGGATTTGATCCTGGAAGGTGCTGAACACTCTTAGCTATTATTGCCTTCACATTGATTTTTTTTTTTAAACCACCAAAGTTGCTAAAGACACTCAGCACTTCATGTGAGGCACTCATACCTGACAGAATGAGATCCTGAATTAACAAGGAGTATGAATAAACTGGGAGAGGTGTTAAAAATATGGAGCAAGAGTGTGATTCTGCATAAAGTATTAGGCACTGTGGCCCTGATTCAACAAGGTTTTTGTGTGCTTAATGTTTTTGTTGAGTGCTGAACACTGTGCAGCATCTATGAATAATTCAAACAAAAAGATCTACACTTGCAACACATGGTGACTTTCATGTAAAGATCCCAAATTACTGTACATATACAGAGAGATAACAAATAAGGAGCCTAATGGCACTTTTAAAGGCTAACAAATTGATTTATCGCATGAGGTTTCATGGGAGAAAAATCCTACTTCATCAGGTGCTCCATCTTCAAGCGTCTGACAAAGTGGGATTTTTCTCCCATGAAAGCTCGTGCAATAAATAAATTTGTTAGTCTTTAAAGTGCCACAGGACTCCTTGTTTGTTTTACTAAACTAGACTAACAGGGCTACCCTTTTGGAACTTGTCATACAGAGAGATGACATGTACAAGATAATGTTAATTCAATCTTAAAGTTTCACAGTTAAAAATAAAAAATGTCAGGGAATGCAAGACAAAATCTTTGTGCCCAAATTAACTTGTCTATGTTGGATCCACATAGTATATTTTGGTTTTGTTTTTATTTTGTTCCTCATACTGGGCCAATCTTTAGCTACTTATTTATGGCCAGATTATAGTCCGGGCTTTTTAGCTGCCAACAAACAGAAGCCAAGCACCTGTGTAGTCTTCCTGGACCTTAGGTCTGTGTGGATGTGGAAAGCTGATGCTGGACAAGATTTGGATTCTAGCCCTGGATGCCAGCTACCCCAACCAACCTGACAAAAGGGATGAAGGATAACAAATAATAGGATTCCAGTAAGGAGCAAAGGCAGAATGAGATTTATGTTTCTCTGCACTGATCTTTGGGTGGATTGTGGTACAACTATGTTTTGCCACTTACTCAATGCAGATTGTATTCGGCCCTTAGTTTTAGCTCATTCCTTGCTCAGGCAAACTCCGATTGAATTTAGTAGAAGGAGCTGCCTTTCCATGGGGTCTTTAGATTCCAGTGTGCAGTGGGGCTGGATCTGGCCTTGTGAGTATGTCAGTAGTTCTGTGAGCTTTGGAAACTGAAACTCCTAGTTCTGCTGGGATGAGTAGAGGGTGGGGGCAAGTCTCTTGAAACAATGGCCAGGCAGAACTATTGACTACCAAGTCAAGAAGTTTCCAGCTCTGTGGGAATAACGCTGTGGAAGACTCGTATCCATGCTGTTAACTAAATGATGTTCGCCTAGGGTGCTGGAGAAAACAAAAAAGCCACAGTATATTTAATGACTAAAAGTACTCAGGATCTATTTTCAAAAAAGATAAAATATGGCATCTCCAGCAATAGTGTCCTTTATATGGCAAAGTCCGGCCAGATGGCTTTAGAAGGGTAATTGAAGGCAGGTTTGTCAGCCCTAGAATGCTGAAAGCACTGTTCAAAGCAGGCAAAGGAGAAACAGCTGCGGGGCAATTAGGGACACCTGGGCCCTGTTAAGGGCTGTTCTTGGCCCAATAAAAAGCCCCACCTCCGCCAGCTCAGGTGTGGGAGTTTAGAGGGGGCTGGAGGAGAGGAGAGGAGAGGAGAGAAAGCGAAGCAGAGCAGAGCAGAGCAGAGCAGAACAGAACAAAACAAGTGCAACATCAGAAAGGGTTAGTGGAAGGGGAGGAGACTAGGCAAGGCCTGCGAGGCTTGCCTCGTCCGCTGCAGCAGGGGCAGCAGAAAAAAAACTTCCCTTCTACAAGGACTGAGTCCAGGGCAGTGAAGCCACAGCCCTGACAGGGAAAAGTGGGTTCCAGGGAGACTGACTTACCATAGGCCCTACTACGCCAGGGGATTGGACATTAGGCGGCACGAGTTGGAGAGTACTCTGCCACACGTGGTGTCAGAGGGGGGATTTGTCTCTCACATCAGCGTCAAGAACCACCAGCGGGCGAGGTAAGTCAGCTAGAAATGGAGGACCTGGTAAAAGCCCTGGTGCAAGCCACGGCAGCCCAGCAGGAAGCCCTGCGGGTCCAGATGGCTACCCAACAGGAAGCAGTACGGGTGCAACAGGAAACCAACCAGTTGTTGGCTAGCCAGGCAGCTGAAGACAGAGCCACTTTGCAGGAGATTGTGAGCCAGGTAAAATCACTGACCACCGAGACCCGGGGTCCGGAGGGAGGACGCCCCCTACGAGCCAACTATTACCTTCAGAAGCTGACAGCAGAAGATGAGATAGAGGCGTACCTGCTCACCTACGAAAGAACAGTCCTGTGGGAGGCCTGGCCTCAAGAGCACTGGGCCAGTATACTCGCTCCGTTCTTATCCGGAGAGGCCCAAAAAGCTTACTATGACTTGGCACCTGAAGCGGCCGCTGATTATCCACAGTTGAAGGATGAAATACTGGCCAGGTTTGGGGTGACGGCAGGTACGAGGGCCCAAAGATTCCACGAGTGGAAGTATCGGGAGGGCCAAGCACCAAGGTCCCAACTTTTCAACCTCGCCCACCTGACCCGGAAATGGTTGCGGCCAGACCTCCATAGTGCCGAGAGGCTAATCGAGATCCTCGTACTGGACAGATTCACAAGGGGGCTGCCGCCAAAACTACGTAGATGGGTTAGTAGGCAAGACCCCGCCACATACGATAACCTAGTGGACCTGGTCAAGTGGTATGTGATGGCCAGGGAGATGGTCCAGACACCTGGGGAAGATGGGCACTGAGATAAAAGGCCAAACTCGGGGGCCAGGGCTCAGACTCCCAAGGAAGTAGGCCGACCCGTGCTGGGGAGAAGAGAGACTGGAGAGCGCCCCAGGTCTGTTAAAGAGGCTGAGGAAGCCCGACAAGAGGACGACAGACAGAGACCCCGCAGCCCAAAGAACAAGGGGCTGACGAGGTCAGGCTATAGGTGCTATGCATGTGGGGAGCAAGGACACATTGCAGCCCAGTGCCCAAATGCTGAGGAGCCCATGCAGTGTGGCATCGGACAACTCGACCACCCTTGTAACCTCATCTGTGTCGTAGGAGTAGCAAAGACCCCACACCGATATACTCGGCCGGTGACAATGAATGGCATCAAAACCCAGGCATTAGTGGATTCTGGGAGTGCGGTAACGTTAGTCTCGGGGAAATTGGTGGGTTATGACCAGTTAACCCGCGCCAAACACACAGGTGTAGCCTGCGTACATGGCACGGTCAAGTACTACCCGACCATCCGCGTCAAGATAGAAGTACAGGGAAATACTTCTAGGGTAGCAGCCAGTGTAGTTCCTAAGTTGCCCTACCCGGTCCTCATAGGTCGGGACTTCCCTGGATTTAGGCACCTGCTCCCCACGGAGGAACCCACAGCTAGCTGTAGCTCCACCTGCAATGCGGAGAGCTCGGCCGCTGATCCACTGATTCCCTTCTCAGAATTCGACCAGGACCTATTTCCTGTTACTGAAAGGCAGGGGAAAACCCGTCGAGAAAGGAGGGCTGCCAAAAGGTTAGGAACCCGGATACTAGCCCAGAACCAGCAGGCTGCCCTCGTGGGGAGACGATTGTGCCCCGCTGGTAGGCAGGCAGAGCAGGCTGTAGAGGAACCGGGCACCAGCCATAACGCTAATGGAGCTACCCCGAGCAGCGGAGATGAGGCAACCCCTCTCGAGGTTGAGGACATAGGGCCCGCCCTTGGGAATTTTGCCCAAGACCAGGCCAACGACCCGATATATGATAACGTCAGGAAAGAGGTAGTAGAAGTAAATGGGACCCCGGTGGAGGGGAAATCCAAAGGGCCAGGTCCCTATTTTATGGTTTGGGGGGACTTGTTATATAGAGTTGCCCACACCCAGGGGGAAGTGGTAGAACAACTACTGGTGCCCTGGTGTCATTGGCGGATGGTGTTAAACCTCGCACATAGCCATCTGTTTGGGGAGCATTCGGGTGTGGACAAGACCATTGATCGAGTATTGAGGAGGTTCTTCTGGCCACGGGTGTATAAGGAGGTCCAACAATATTGTGCCTCGTGCCCTGAATGCCAGCTCCACAGCCCCCGGCCACAGTTACGGGCCCCACTGGTCCCCTTGCCGATTATCGAGGTTCCCTTTGAGAGGATAGCCATGGACTTGATAGGCCCCCTCAAGAAGTCAGCTCGAGGCCACCAGTATGTGTTAGTCGTGCTAGATTATGCCACAAGATATCTGGAAGCCGTTCCGCTGCGCAATATGCTATCAAAAACAATAGCTAAAGAGTTAGTCCACATCTTCTCACGAGTAGGAATACCCAAGGAAATCCTCACAGACCAAGGAACCACATTTGTCTCCAAGTTGATGAAAGACCTATGCATGATGCTCCACATCCAAGCATTACGAACCTCTGTCTATCACCCCCAGACCGACGGCCTCGTTGAACGGTTCAACCGGACCCTAAAGGCCGTGGTGAAAAAGGTGGTAAGCCGTGATGGGAAAGATTGGGACAATTTACTGCCCTACCTGATGTTTGCCATTAGAGAGGTGCCCCAGGCATCTACGGGTTTTTCCCCTTTTGAGTTGTTATATGGCCCCAGGGCATCCTGGATATTGCTAGAGAAATCTGGGAGGAGCAGCCCAATCAGGGGAGAAACATAATCGAGCATGTAAGCCAAATGCGGGACAGGATTGCCCGCGTCACCCCAATAGTGCGGGAGCACCTGGAAAAGGCCCAAGGAGCCCAGCAGACCTACTACAATCGCCATGCCAGAGCACGGAGATTCCAGGCTGGTGACAGAGTGATGGTGTTGGTGCCCACAGCGGAGAGCAAGCTCCTAGCAAAGTGGCAGGGGCCGTACGAGGTTATAAAGGCGGTTGGAGAAGTTAATTATAAGGTCTGGCAACCGGGCCATCGGAAACCAGAGCAGATCTATCATGTCAATCTGCTAAAGCCCTGGAAAGACAGGAGTGCTTATATGGTAGCCATAGAACCCCTACCTTAAGAAGATGGGGCACAGGGGCAAATGAAAATATCCCCAGATTTGACCCCCGTGCAACGGACGGAGGTTATAGAAATGATCGACCGGAACCATGATGTATTCTCGGAAGTACCTGGGAGAACCAATGGAGCCCTCCACCATATAGTCACTGAGCTGGGGGTGAAGGTAAACGTCAAGCCGTATAGAATCCCAGAGGCGAAGAGACAAGAAATAAAGGCAGAAATAAAAAGGATGCTAGAATTAGGGGTCATCGAAGAATCGCATAGTCAATGGTCCAGCCCCATCGTTCTGGTCCCTAAACCAGACGGCAGCATGCAGTTCTGCAATGACTTCCGGAAGCTCAACGAGGTATCCCACTTCGATGCCTACCCTATACCCAGGTTAGACGAACTAATAGACCAGTTGGGGAAAGCACGATTTTTGTCCACCCTTGACCTCACCAAAGGCTATTGGCAGATTCCTCTGGCTGAGGAAGCCAAAGAAAAAACTGCCTTTGCTACGCCCGAGGGGCTGTACCAATACACTGTTCTCCCCTTTGGACTCCATGGAGCTCCGGCGACCTTCCAACGTCTCATGGACAAGCTTCTGCGACCCCACACAGAGTATGCTGCTGCTTACCTCGACGACATTGTGATACATAGCCGAGATTGGGATACCCACCTAGAGAAGGTGGAGGCAGTCTTGAATACCCTTAGGGCTGCGGGCCTTACCGCCAATCCCATCAAATGCACAATAGGACTCGCAGAGGCCAAGTACCTCGGATATATCGTAGGGAGGGGAGTGGTTAAACCACTGCTTGACAAATTAGGGGCCATACAGGACTGGCCTTGACCCATTCGGAAGAAAGAGGTATGGGCGTTCCTGGGGATTGTTGGTTATTATAGACGGTTCATCCCCCACTTCACCACACGGGCCTACCCACTGACAGATTTGATAAAATCCCGGGGGCCAGACATAGTGAAGTGGTCGGATACTGCCGAAGAAGCCTTTGTGGATTTAAAGTCTGCCCCTTGCCATGACCCAATATTGGTAGCTCCGGACTTTGAAAAGGAGTTTATCCTACAGACGGATGCCTCCGAAGTCAGACTAGGGGCGGTGCTCTCCCAAATAATAGAAGGAGAAGAACATCCAGTATTGTTCCTTAGCCGGAAACTCCTGCCCCGAGAGCAAAAATATGCTGTAGTAGAGAGAGAATGCCTTGCTATAAAATGGGCAATGGAGACCCTACAGTACTATCTCTTGGGGCGGAAGTTTACCCTCGTCACGGACCATGCCCCCTTGAAGTGGATGCACCGAAACAAGGACCGTAACGCTAGAGTAACCTGGTGGTTCCTGTCACTACAGCCGTACCACTTCCAGGTGCAACACAGACCGGGGTCCAAACACGCCAATGCAGACGGCCTCTCGAGGATGCATTGTTGCGCGACCCAGGTAGCCAACCCCGTGGTGTTGAGCCGAGGGGGGGGGGCGGGAAATGTGGCAAAGTCAGGCCAGATGGCTTTAGAAGGGTAATTGAAGGCAGGTTTGTCAGCCCTAGAATGCTGAAAGCACTGTTCCCAGCAGGCAAAGGAGAAACAGCTGCAGGGCAATTAGGGACACCTGGGCCCTGTTAAGGGCTGTTCTTGGCCCAATAAAAAGCCCCACCTCCACCAGCTCAGGTGTGGGAGTTTAGAGGAGGCTGGAGGAGTGGAGTGGAGTGGAGTGGAGTGGAGTGGAGTGGAGTGGAGTGGAGTGG
>ML685766.1:8949522-8988315 GCA_007922175.1 Pelusios castaneus
GGAGTGGAGTGGAGTGGAGTGGAGTGGAGTGGAGTGGAGTGGAGTGGAGTGGAGAGGAGAGGAGAGGAGAGGAGAGGAGAGGAGAGAAAGCAGAGCAGAGCAGAGCAGAACAAAACAAAACAAGAGCAACATCAGAAAGGGTTAGTGGAAGGGGAGGAGACTAGGCAAGGCCTGCGAGGCTTGCCTCGTCCGCTGCAGCAGGGGCAGCAGAAAAAAACTTCCCTTCTACAAGGACTGAGTCCAGGGCAGTGAAGCCACGGCCCTGACAGGGAAAAGTGGGTTGCCAGGGAGACTGACTTACCATAGGCCCCACTACGCCAGGGGATTGGACATTAGGCGGCCCGAGTTGGAGAGTACTCTGCCACATTTAATACCATGCTGTATTATCAAGTGGAAGTCCTATTCACAATCTATAATGGAGTGGACCAAACTTGCTCACCTGCTAAGACCTTCCCTCTCTGCTGGGCAGAATTCTCTAGCCCCACTACCCTGCCACAGAGCAGAAGCTCTGAGCTCCCCACCCCAGTCTGATGGATGGAGAATGGGGGAGGAGGGAAGCACAGCAGACTGCACAAGCCAAACTTTAGCTGTGAAAGAGCCTCATGCGGCTCATGAGCTACCATTTGGCCACCCCTGATATGTTTATGTCCTGTATGCACATCTGTAAGAAAGATATGACAGGAGAAATCTGTAACATCATCCAACATCTGCTTATATATCCTTTCCCTAAAACCAATTTGCATGCTTACAAATATCAGAATTTCCCAGTGGAATACAAGTGTAAAATATTTACCTGTTGAGTTGAAAATTATTTAACCAAGGGATTCTTCAATGTTCAAGATTTCTGGTTGTTTCGTTTTAAAAGCAAAATCATATATTGTTTACCTGACTTAGCCTTTTGTCCCATTTTATAGAATGTGAGTAGGCAAATGCAAAACAAAAACCTCTCACTAATTAGATAATGAATACAGGTGCCATAACTCTTTAGTGGATTACACTAACTAAAATGTCTTCATAGCAAGCTGTGGGAATAGTCAGGGCCAATAGGATATTTTTTGTTTGTTTTTTGGGGTTTTTTTAGTATTGTATACATGTGTACTGCAGAGGCACACTGAGACTCAAATTAAGGGAAATCTAAATGGGTTGTATAATTCTACAATGGCTATGTCAAGGTGACAGAGGGCCAACAAATGCAGTATTATGTGGCCTTGGAACAAATATACTGCACGTAATTTCTTGTTTGTGAGTTTCTTAATGTAAATTCATTTAGAGCAGTATTGTGATGCAAGGTAGTTTGATACATTATAAATCATCTATAACTTGGTATAAAGGGAAGGTGATTATACAGGTAGGCCCAATAGGAGACTAGGATCAAAATTAACCTCTGGATTTTTGCATCTCTGAATGACAAGAACTTTGAAGAGTAGGTTTTTCCCCCTTCAATTTCCACTAAGTATAAGATGGCTTAGGATGATGTAAACTAAATTCTTCTGCAGCTTCCTGAGTACTTAGTTACAGATAGTCAGTGCAGACTCTGAGGGGATGTGGCAGATCATAGCTGACGCTGCAACACACATGTTGTAGTGCACATGACACATAGCAGAGGGGAATGAACATGATGATGGAAACCTAAAGGAGAAGTGAAATCAGTTCCATATAAATAGACAGGTGAAAAATCCATTCATTGTGGTACAATATCCTAAATTACTGAGTTTTGGAGGTGAAAGTTTGTTGGCATATGACCTTGGTTGAGATAACAGAAGAAGACAGGATCATGCTTAGGTTGCCTGGGGCTATACAATAATAAAATGCTAGGATTTCTTTTTATGAAGGCAATTATATTAAATTAAAAGCTTTGCATAAAAATTTGATTGAATGTTTAAAAATGTGTAAATAAAAATACACATTCTGAAATCTTCTTTGTGTTTTCATTGAGGAGAGAGTGTGTAAAATGTAGTCAGACTGTTTGCAGCAGTAAATATCTGATACTTACAAAATGGATTAGTCAATTTCCTCTTTCCTTGATGAACAGAGCTTCCTAAGCTTATGTGGTTGTTCTCTGATTTATATCAGAAATGTGGCTGCTGGGATTTGCTTTTGTCAGCATCCCCTCCCCCACTTCCAGAAACCTTAGAGCCCCCGCTTCCCTGAGAGAGAGAGAGAGAGAGAGAGAGAGAGAGAGAGAGAGAGTCTAACCTTAAAAGAAACAGCGTGTGAATAATAAATAGGAAAACAAAAGTTGAAGGACTAGGCTATGGATTGTGACTTTATTTTTCTTTGTTAAAGCGAGATGTTAATGCCGGCAAAGTGTAGGCTAACATTTATGAACATGTAGTGGTTTAAAAGCAGCTACATTGTATTTAAAATCAGCAATTTAACATAACCAGGAATGGCACCTTCATTAAATAATGCCGTGATCTTCCAACCATGTTCTTAACTAGTAATCGCCCTGTAGCAAAATACATAGATAATCAACATCCCAGCCTGTCAGTAAACTTGTTGGGGAATTAAATCCTAGAGGAAGAAGCCCATAGCCCTGGAGGAAGGCTGAGTGCATGTTTCACTGTCGTCTTTTCGGCTCATCTCAGTAGTCCCACTGCTAGAATGTGCTCAGTTGTCATAGCAACACCATCTCCTGCTTCATACAGGAAAGATTAGCTCTTACTGTGCAGTGGAAAGAATTTAGGGGAAGTCAAGCTAATCCCTGGGTGCACTGTGAGAGAAAGGTTGGACCTCGCCTGAGGGATGCTGTATCTGCAATGATAGAATTGGCCTGCCACAGACACTGGTATTTAAGTTGAAGAGCAGAATTCACAGTAAGTGTCAGCTCCTCCAGAGTGGAATATTGAATGAGGTTTTCTAAGTCTTGTTGAAGACTGTCCCATGCCAACAGTGGAATGACAGCAGGAGGCTGTGTCTGGAATACCAATGTGTTTTGCTAATTGAGGTGGTTATTTCAAATACTGATGCAAAGCTTTAGTTCTTTAGAAAACTACGGGGTAATTTTTAAAATCTCACTTTGAGATTCACACCTAAAAATCTTGAAGTATGTCTCGTTTGGTCCACAAAGCTGGAGAAGTGAAGATGAGCATGCCGTATAAATTTTGGCGAGCATGCAGTTGTGTATGCATTATACTGCACTCTTAAGAATTCCTGTGTGCTGAAAAATAAGTGGAAAAGTGTAAGGAACCTATCTGTGTTGCTACAGTCCTCAACTGCAAAAATGTTAAACTATGTATTTTAAGCATGAAAATGTAGAAATAATGTTTCAACAGTGATTTTAAACTCTCTGTGCAAATGTAAAACTAGCACAGAGAAAATGAAAGTTTGTTAAATGGATAATTGCATTGTAATGCTAGCTTTACTTTGAGGAAGAGTTCAAACTAATTTTTTTATTTAGTTTTACTTATGTGATGCTGTTATGACGACATGGTATAGCATGGGAAATGTGACTGTTTCTATATTTTGATGCATAGAAAGTGTATTTTAGGTATTCCATAATCTAATATTTTGTGTTCTAGCTTTTCTTTCATATGGTCCTGCTTCCACTTTTAGCATATGTTCAAGTCTTCTAGTTTTTAAGTTATGAAGATTACAATAATTTCTGAAATGTCTGGTGTTTACATTTATTTTTGCTGTCAATTTTCTCTAGAAGTTGATTTTTTTGTGGGCAGAATTCATGAGCAAATATACAAAATTGAATGTGCCAAAATTTCAAAATATATATTGTTCACATTGTTTCTATGTAATAAAATTTCATGTTGACTTTTGACTTGAAAAGTTCTTATTTGACATATACATAATCTTTTTAAAATTCAAAATGAATACATACACTATTTTCCCATCATTTGTCTTCTTGTCTTATTAATGAGGACTTCATAGTAATTAACAATAGTAATATAGCACAGTTTTGAGAAATTGTCTTTACATTTATCTACTCTGTGACATGGAAGGACTGTTTTCTGCTCTCTAAAAAGCAAAAGTATTTACATATACGCAAGTAATTTTTTCCTCAAAAATAGTTTACTTAATCAAACAGCCTGTTTCTCACGTCTTATCATGTAAAAAATGTAGATGTTGGTGTGTTGCGATGTGGAGGATGTGAAGAGGCTTTAGAAATTGTATACCCTCTGCTATTGGTGCTCAGAAGGTGCCAATAATTGAACTCTGATTTGATTAGTGAAACAGCTTTTTGTCTCTAGAAACACTTTCTGTGAACTATTTTACAGAACTGTAATAATATTGCTATTTCAGGAGGACATTTGTCATCTTTTCAGATAAGGGCAGCAATGATATATATCTACTACAAAGAGAGGAATTTAGGAATAAACAAGGAAAAGTACTAAAATGTTAGGCCACTATCCTGGCTGGCCTTTGAGTCAGAGCCAGACATGGTCAAGGGGAACCCACACAAATGCCAGGCAGAGTAGGGATATTGAAGGAGAAGATTACAGGAAGTCTAATACACAAGTTTTAATTAGAAAAAGATCACAGAAATTGCTGCTAATTCAATTCAGTTTAAAATGGAGGGGTTTATTTCTTAATTTTGTAGGCTTTCTGAAAAATACAGGAAGTATTTATCAGAGAGCTTACTGCATGCTTTTAGTCCTCTCCATTAAACTGTGTATTGATATACTAAGAAAAACAAAGCAGGTGTGGTAATGTCTTTCATTGAACCAACTTCAATTTGTGGAAGGTGGTACAAGCTTTCAACCTATACAGAGCTCTTCTTTGGACCTGAAGCTCTACAAAAAGTTTAACAAAAGTTCTGTGTAGCTCAAAAGCTTGCATCTTCCACCAACAGAAGTTGGTCCAATAATAAAAGATATTATTTCACCTATCTTGTCTTTCTCATATCCTGGGATCAACATGGGTACAACATCGTTGTAAACAATGTACTGAAATATTAACATAGCTGTTTGTAGATTTATAAAAATTATAGATAATTAATGGTCTGAATTTGGCAGAATTGTGTACCTCTCTGGAGCATGGCTGAGTGAATTTTTGCTGGATTGGTATTTCAGAGAGCCTTTGAAGACAACTGTTTTTGGTTTTTCATGAAAGATGAACTTTATATTGACTCAAGGTCTTTTGGTTTTCTCTGTATCCATGTTAGAAAGATCGCCTTAATATTTTTCAGAATTGATATCCTGGGTGCTGAATTTGTCTGATATTCTTACAGTTGCACTAGGGGAGTTGGGCTTCTAACTTATATTTCTACATACACTTTAATAACTGCATGAATGGAGCTACTGGCATGAGTAAGGTACTAGTTAAAAATAAATACAGGTGGCCAAATAAGATCCAAAGTGAGTCTCCAAAACTGATACAGATATTCTACACATGTAAGTGAATTTTCACACAGATATCTTCTCCCAAAGCATATCCCAGGGTTTTTAACATAAGCAGATGATCTGGCTTTTGCTTAGGGAAGCACATTCTCACATATATATAATGTTTTAGAAATTTTGAATTGAGAAAGTTGTTTTCCAGTTTGCCCTGAGAAGATGGAAAAGAAGAAATGTAGGTTGTACTGTGAATTGAACTGGTTGGGAATTTCTCATCAGTGGTTTTTTCAAGGGAAAATGTTTCTTCCACAAAAATGATCTTTTCTCATGACAAATTTTTAACTATTCCTGAAATTTTTCAAATTTCTGTCGGGAAAATAAAAATGAAGTATTTCATTTTTTGGTCTGGTTGAACCGTACCAAAATGTTGCAGGTCAGTTAGACTTTAATCTCTACTTGCTTGAGTTGTTGCTCTACCTCATGAGAGCTGTACAGTCAAGAGATTATAGAATTAATTATTAGCAATTATTGTTAGTGTTCCTCTGCATGGATTTTTTTATCTACTTTATTTTAAAACCTCACACAGCACAGCCTGTACTTTCATCCTATTCCTGCTCTCATTGAAATCAATGGATGCTTTGCCCCAATGTCTTATACGGACCTCTGGCAGGAAAACATATGTAAGATGTTTTGCACCTCCAGAACTGACACAGGCAGAGAAGAAAGGTGGTAATTGTACCAGAGATCAGAGCTCAGCCACCAACCCAAAATGTTGTCTGTATAAATAAAGCGAAATGAGAGGGGGAGGAACATGATGTTCTGTGGCCCCAATTTTCTCTCAACAGGCCAGTGCATCTCCCAGTTGGTGCTCTGCACCTCATGTGATTTTTGTCATATTTATGGATTCTAAGATGATCAATCATAAATTTTGCTGTGTCCTATCAGGAATCTCATTATAGTGATAGCACAAGTCACAGAATATCACAGTTCATAGCTTTTAATATCCTTGTGCCATATTGCAGCTGGTTCTCTTAATCAGACATTTATCATTTGCATGTACTTAATAAGGAATTACCCCAACATTAGTGGGGATCTTGTTTCACAGTTGTGAGGCACTATATCTCTTAATGTTTGTACATTTCTTGAAATCTTCTAAAATGTCTTCAAGCAACATATATTCAAAGGAACCTGAGATGGGTAGAGTTGAGGAAAGAGTTCACAAGTAAAAAGGGCCCACGATCTAAGAATTTGTGTATTTTACAGCTGAAGCAGAGTTGTGCTTTATTAGTTTTAGAGACATAAACTAACAGTCTCTTTAATAATGTCCCTGTTGTTCTTGTCCTTTAAACATGTGAATGTATAATTTTAAAGAATATTATTTTCCCAAGATTTTAGGTTCAGAATTTTATATAATTTTTAAATGATAGTGATAGTCAAATGGAGAAAATTCTGATTATCATTTACTCTTTGAAATCTGCTTATCTATTGTTCTTTCCCCATCCTGCCAAAAAAATTCCCATAAAGTTCAACACTCTAATTTTGTGTGCAGTATATGAAAGATACTAGGCAAAAATCTTTCTCCAGCAGCCTGAATGTGGCTCCCATTGTTTGCAGTGAGATTATGAAAAAGTTTTTAAGGACATATTTTGGTCCCATGTTTTCTTCTGACTGGCTTTGCAGCTGTTAATTAAAAAACACTATTCTCAGAGCAGAATTGCTGACCTCATGTTTTTGTGTAATGCATTTCTATATGAAGAGCATTGTTATGGTTAAACAAAACAGTTGTGTTAATTTTCAGCACCGTAAAAGTCGCACAAGGAAGGAAATTTGAGAGGGCTTTGCTGGGCGCATATTTGGATCTCCATTTCAAAAGGCATTGAAGATACCAAGCTCTTTCTCTTGCCTAGCAGGCCTACCAGAAAACGGTTAGGATTGTTCCTCTGCCTTGTAGCTACATTATTTGTAAGACTTTTGTGTTATGGTGCTTTAGGGAACTGAAGCATTTCAACCTTCTGAGACTATTTTGGGGGCCATAAAAGACTATTAGCTGCAATGAAGAAAGAGTGCTGATTCTTTGCTTGCAATAATAAGCTTTTCATTTCTACTCATTCATCACAATCAAAGGTTTGCCCTTGGTAGGAAGGAGTCCACTTGGAGTATGGTGGTTCCTCCTCCCCCTTCCCAAAAGAGTCCAAACTGGGCTTAACATGTGTCAGGAGAAGAAATGTAGGTTCATCATTTTGAGCCAGTAATCACTATTTCCATGCACAGGGTTTTAATTACTTACTGAATTCTTTTTCCCATGCAGCACGTTAGCATCTGGTCACAGTTAGATGATCTGTCCTCTAATGCATACCTAGTAGTTGTCTAATTTGTTGTTTATCTAGTCATTGTGGGTTAATGTCTACTGTGTCATCTGCATGCGATGTGGATAAAAGGTAGCAATGGCATTTTATGTAAATGGTCTGTTTTCTTACTAGAAGGTTGCACATACATTGATATGTTGGCTGACCTGCAGGTTATCCAATTCTTCAAGTGAAAATAGCTTTTTCAGGTTTAAAAAACCTCCAAATACAAACATACATACTGTGGAATTTTATGCATAGATTAACTTTTAGCAATTTTGCAGGATAGTGCTATTACATCTAAATTTGATTGTCATCTAAGCTACTTCTTTTCTTCACTTTGTTGTATTATCGGTTTCATTTTTTAAAATGTTTTGTATCCATTAGTAATCGAAGCTAGGGTTCCGTATAACTGCCAGAAACATTTGACACTTGAATGACCATACATGTCCAACTGACTGCAAGTTTGTCCTGGCAAACCTTTTCAACAACTTTTGATAATTTTGAGATGCTGTAACTTACAAATAATCACAGCCTGAGCCAAAGTCAAAGGAAGTTGGCCTGTAAAGGAAGTTACATTTCTGGACTTCCAATACCTGGCAATTGGTGGCATGAGTACTATATTTTGTAAAGGCAGTCCTGTGTACTTATCAAATGCTACACAAACCACTGTGGGAATGTCTTCTCATGGCTAGAGCTCCGAATGGATATTTAAAAAAAATGTGGATCTTCAGCCAATCCACATCAGTAAGAATCAATTTACATCTGACCCACCATCTACAGTTTCTCTCTTCTATGGTATCTGCACCTGCAGTTGTGGGGTCCCCCAATCAGCTGTTTGGAGGCCAGCCTTACTGTAGTTGCCACCGCTGATCCACTATTCGGGGGCCAGCCCTTCCAGGCACCTGCTGAACAGCTGATTGGAGGGGCCCCATGGAACAGCGGATTGGAAGCTGGCATATCGTGCCCTGCCAAACAGCTGATTGGCATCCTGTGGTGATGGGAGGGAGCACTGAATAGCCGATGGGTAGCCAGTCCTCACTCCTGGATCTCAAAGGCAGGGAAGCAGCTTCAAAAGCTATTAGCTGCAGACAGCTACTTCCCCGCTTTTGAGATCTGCATCTGGTTGACCATCCACAAAAAGTGGTCTGAGGATTTGCAGTGCTCTGCTCATGGCTTGCACCCCAGATTGTACACTGGGTAACTGTACCAAGAGCACCACTGACCAGTTCTTTTTTCTATCCACGAATGTTTTTTCTGCATAACTCTGCTAACAATACCAAGATCTTGCTTAGCTTTCAGTCCTTGTGTGGCATCATAGTCTCCTGTAGCAGCAGCTGCATTATTGTATTTTTCAGGTATTCCAGAAACCAAAGCCTCCAGAAACTGAAGTATTTCAAGATTAAAATCAGAAATTAATCTATTTGGAGAAATAGTTTATTTGCATTTTAAAAAAATCTGGTGATTTCTACAGAAAGAACAGACTTCCCCCACTGCATTAGTTTTGACAAGTTTTCTATTGTGCTTTTACCCAAGTTCAAACTATCCAAGATTGTTCTAAGTACTTATTCTAAGTTCTAAGTACATATCTTGTTATTGAAGAAAGAAAGAAAGAAAGAAAGAAAAAAACATTTTTAAAATTTTCTAAATAGTAGGTGGATCCTTGATCCTGCAAAGTGTGTCTGAGGGTATCCCTACAGAATGGACAATCAGGAAACAGTGGCAACTGTTTAAAATCTCCAAGCAAATAAAAAAACATTTCTCTAAATGGTTGGTTGATATTTGTGACATTGCTTGTCTGCCTCTCTCATCATTTTTTTCTGTAATCAGCTGCCTACCAGACTCATTTCATCAAAAATAATAAAATTATAATTTTCCAAATTGCTTTATAACTTTTGAGTTGATTCACTGTCTAGTTCTTAAATTTTAATCAATGCCAGTGTGCAGAACAGAATGGATGGTGGCCCCATCAACATTTACCATTGCAGTACCAGTAGATACAATCAGTAAACATCTTTCAGACTCAAATCCACTGTTCAAAGTGCAAGTAACAGACATGATCAGAGTGCTTTTACTGCAACCAGCTTTCCCTTGGATAATGAGATATTTTATATATATATATGTCTCATTGGTTGTGTTATGTTCTCTGACGGCAGCTATTTACTACTGTTGTAAATCCAAAATCTGCTTTTGTTTTGCAGAAAAGATCAAATCTAACATTTCATATTGTTGAGTATTATCATTCACTATAGATGTAAAAGATCAAAGGTCACCTGCATTATTGCAGTTATTGTAAGTAGTGCTTCAGTCATAACGGAGATATATATAGCATTGTAAGGGTTCTCTGCTGCTGCCACTCAGCTTTGGCCTCCTTCTTGGTCACAGAGGACTCCAAGTCCCTCTGGTTTAGCAGTCCAGTGTAATTTATTTACAGTGTGTGCTCCCACCACTTTCTTACAACATACAGCTTGGCTAGCTTCCTCAGGAGCTTCTGCAACAAGGTGCTCAAAGCCTCTAATCTCCTTCCACTTCCTGGCTGCTTCTTCCCTCTAGTTCCTTCATCTGGGTTTGGAGCTCACATGACAGACGACTACCTAAGGGGTTGCTGCACAGCACTCTGTCACAAGCACATATTTTAGTTTCAACATGCCAAGCTATTTTCATTTGATCCCATATCAGGAACAACCATCCATTTATGAAGAAAAGGATATTCCTCAATGCCAGCTTCATACTCATCCATGACTGCTAGAATTTCTAACTACTGGAGCTTTTGTTAAATATTTTTCTTGTTTGCCATCTTCTCCAAGTTTCACCACAGTACCTTCAAAATGACTATCATGGCTACCCCTTTGGAACTTGTCAAAATGACTTGTTGCCAATAATAGTTATTCTGTGTTTGCTCTTGGTTTAAAGCACAAAAAGACTAATATCTTCAGGCGTTCCTTCATTCGACCCAATTTTGTCCTTTTAAAGAATATTTTGAGAACAATTTTCTGGCATTTTATTGGATTATTTTCCAAATATTTTGGATTTTGCAAGTAAATTTCTAGTAAATAAGTAAGAACAATATGATCATCTTCTCTGCTTTCAGTGCACATTGCAAGTCACTGTTCTGATTGAACGTCAACTGATTCAGATATCCTGCTGTAATGATATAATGGCCATCTCGTCCAAATGTGCAGTGTTTCTCAGGCTAGGGAGTCTTGTTCCTAGGAAGCTTTTAGGGGGAAAAAATGTAGTGCAGTTTTTACATCATTACTTAAAATATTTCCAGACAATTACTTCAGAACTCTTGACCTTGGCTCCTCTTTTACTCATTTTGCTATGTCATTAAACACAGCATCAATGGATAGGATGCAGTGTGTATCAGCGTTGGTCCCTAATGGTAGTATACAAATCTATTGTGTCAGTTCATCAAAGAATCATTTCTTTCAGTTTTACATTACCACTTGCCTTCAGTCTTAACTAGCAACAAGGTATCTTGTAGGTGAAAGGGGAACTTAAAGTAGAACTCTTCATTACTGGTTCTCTTGTGGGGTGTTTTTCCTTATAGATGGGCGTGTGGCAAAAATTATTAACTGTATGTATTCTTCATGTGAGTGTATTTTTGAATAGTATCACCTTGCATGCATGTTGACAACTGTTGGAATGTCAACAGGAGGATTCATTGTCATCACAGTATTGCTGAAATATTCTACTACCATTGAGCACTGTTCCTAGTCAGCATTATCAAGCATAGAAACAGAATGCTTCATTGAATTACAAAATGCCTAAGATATTTGCACTTCTACAGTCTTGAAAGTTGATGTGATACCAGGCCTCTTAACATTGGAATGCAGCCAAATTACTTTCATTGTAAAGAAATGAGTTCTCTTGGGAGAATTATGAAATAATTAATGGATATTTTAAGGAGTTTTGCGGTCCTTCTGTCTGATACATTGCTCTGCTAAGTAATCTATTTCTGGATTTACCAGTAAATATTGCTCAAATGTCCTAAAAACTGCACCATGTGTAAGAGCTCACTGCAAAATGCGTTACCAATAGGTGTTAGTACCTCCTAGAGAGCAATTTTAAACCATTTTTTTTTCCACCTGTGGGTTTCACTTTCATTCTGTTCTTTAGTTTATGTATGTTGTGGCCAGGCTCCCGCTCAGACTCATAGGGTGCATCTACACTAACAACTTAGGTCGACTTAAGGACACTTAAGTTGACCTACACAAAGCCGCGTCCATACTGGGCCTGATCCACACACAGCCGCGTCCCTTCATTAAGTCGACTTAATAACACCACCTTTGAAGATCGACTTAAGCCTTAAGTCGACTTCTTAAGTCAACTTAAAGCCAGTGTGGACAGGGAATAGTGCTAAGTCAACCTTATTAAGTTGATTTAAAACCAGCGTGGATGGCTATGTCTACTGTTAAGTTGACTTAACAAGGTCGACTTAAGTTGACTTAAAATGTAACCACTCTGTTAAGTCGACTTAACTTTATAAGTGTAGACATAGCCATAGACTCTAAGGTCAGAAGGAACCAGGACGATCATCTAGTCTGACCTCCTGCACAATGCAGGCCTCAAAACCTCACCCACCCACTCCTGCAATAAACCTCTAACCTATGACTGAGTTATTAAAGTCCTCAAACCATGATTCAAAAACTTTAAGATACAGAGAATCCACTAGCAGGCGAGCTGTGCCCATGCTACAGAGGAAGGCTAGGTTACAGTTACCTCCTCTGGAAGAAAGATGCCTGGAGTAAATCAACCCCACCCAGAGCAAGTCTTTTCGTTTCTCTCCTGAACACTTCTGGCTTAAAGCATTTGGAGTGAGCTCTGGTTCAGGCCCAAGGAATGCTCCTCCAACATACGTGTGCGAGGGAAATAAATCTATGCCTCAGACCCAGGAGGAATGTCTTTCCTGGCGCCTCAGTAGGGCTACAGTCATGGCAGTGTGGCTCGGGGAAGGGGTGGCAATCCTTCCCCCAGGCTGATGCTCAGTTTTGCATGTTCCCCCTCTGGGAGAAGCACAGTCTCCTGGGTTAGGGAGGTCTGCCTGCCTGCTGTCACAAACCTTCTCCAATCGCTTGTCTCTTCCCATAGGCCTGGGGCTGACGTTGATTGGGCTTCGGTGCATCTAATTGCCCTGAAGTAATCTCCCACTTGTAGGAAAAAAGGACATTAGCATTCTGGGGCTCACATACTGGCCTTCTAGCACCTGCTTGTAGCCATTTAGCCTGACATTTTCACAATGCTTACACCATTTAATTCATTCCTTTTTACTCACACTGTTTCTTGCTGAAGTATGGTCCATCTTTCTAAAACAGATTCTCTTAATTCTGGGTTAGCATCAATAATTTGGTAGGAAATAGCATGAGAAGTATCCAGTGATCTTAAACTCAGTGATGGGCTCTATGGAAGCTTCTTGCCATGGTACCTGCTCATTATTTATTTCTTCTATTTACCAGTAGAGCATCCAATCTAATTGCTCCTCTGTGCTTCTATTTCTGATCCATACAGCTAGGTAAGCGAATAAATGCATTACTGTCTTCTGGGAGTTCCAATAAACTATCCTCTTTGGGTTCTATATCTCTCTGTATTTAGAGAAATAATGAGGGTTTTTTTTTAAATTTTTTTTACTTTTTGCTTTTTTTTACTTTTTTAAAATGTGGAAATCAGTGATCTAAACTGGCTCTGATTGCAATCTTTCCTGTAGAAACTCCATAGCTTGAAAATGGGACCAGGAATCCCCACCCGCTCTGGATGCAAGCACTTTTAATTCCAACCCTATCCTTAATAACTGTACACCAATACTACTGGATGTACCCTGGCAATCAGCAGTTCTTGAACCAAAGTTGGATGACTTTGTTCAGGAAGCTGTTGTCTGGGATCCATGTTACTTTCAGTAAGAAAAATATATCTCTTGCAACAGTTGAAATATTTGTTCCATGTTAGAGCTTTTTGGTCTCTCTGATCAGCATCAGTCAATAGTGTCATCAACTTTGTGATTATGTCTATGATGCTGTCTGTCTGCTTGCAGTTGTAATCAATACACCGATGAGGTGTCCATGGTGCAATCATTTAACTAATATGCTTTCTGTGATTGCAGTTTATTTTCATGACGTAACTTTTGTAGATGTGTACTAATTTGTTTGTTTTTGGCATGATATAGTTACTGTACAGGAAAATTAAAAAACATAACTGATGCAATAAATTATCTTGTTACAAATTGCAGCCACACAAATAACTAAATGGCATTTCTTTGGACATAGGGTCTTGCTTTCCCTGGACATGAAGTAACTCCTTTCAGTGTTTACCTCAGTTGAGTACAGAGATACATTAATACACATATTACCACAGATATTCACAAGCATTTAACAGAACAATTAAAATAAAAAGCTAACTTCAGCAGCATTGTGTGATTTGGACCTTTTTAATATTTATTTTTATGGATATGCGCATTAACTCCATAAAAGTGCCCCCCATTCCAGGCTTAGAGCATTTTGGGCAAACTTTTAAAAATATAATGTATCCATAGTGGTCTCCTAAAAATTGACCTAAACAAACAAGACCTGTCCTGTGTGTAACATGAATTATGTAATAGTGTAACAATAAATCCCCCACAAATCTAAAACTGGCATTCCAAATTTGGATTCTTATTCTCCAGCTCTCCCATCAGTAGAGTGGATATAATTAGAAGTTAGAGAACCTAAATTAGTGTGGCTGACACACTGAGGAATAGGGTGCCAGGAACACTATTATAAAGAAGCCTCTCTATGGGTACACACTGGAGCCTTAGGCCGACTTAAGGAAGGTAAAATCGACCTACAGACTCCTGCATCCACATTGGGCTTTTATTAAGTTGACTTAAGCGCTTCCTTTAGATGATTTAATAACACCACCTCTTAAGGTCGACTTAATGCTTAAGTCAACCTTATTAAGTCGACTTAAGCCAGTGTAGACGGGCAAAGCCCTTAAGTCAACCTAATTGGCCACCTTGCCCCCTCCCAAGGCTACCCACAATGCCCCACTCCTCCATCGACCTTAGTACCTGCCAGTGTGGATGCAGGCAGTCAACAGTTGAATCTCTAAGTCGACTTAACAGAGCCTCCGGTGTAGACATACCCTATGTTAGGGTTTGATCCTGCAAACCTCTACAAACATCAGCTATTCTTCTTATCAGAGAAATCTTAATGGAACCATATTTTGTTAAAATTAAAACACTAAGCTAATCAGACAAATTTAACTGGAATTTCATTTTCAGGGGGAAGTGTTCTGATGTTAAAACATTGCATTTCAACATTCTTGGAACAAAATTACTCAATTTTTAAATTTTGAAATGACTTTTAGGTTTGAATTTTTATAATGTACAAAATGAAACAAAAAATGAAATATTCTGATTGACTTAAAAGAAATTCCTCTCCTCTAGATTTTCCTTCACAGAGGATTTCAGCATTTTCAGTTTTTGTTATAATTTGGAACAAGGCCAAATCTTGAAATCCTTTACAAAACGGAACCACTTTGGGCACAGCTCTAATGACTAATCCTGTCTGAAGTCACAGGGTGCTCACATGAATAAAACTGTTCAGATTTTCCAGGACTGACCTCTTCGTATTCGGTGTGCTTTCAAAAATCAGTGACAGTGTTATAATGAAAAATTATACTATGAACTATTTAAAAAGATATTGTCAAGATGGAGATGCTGGAAAAGTGGCCTTGATCCCTCAAAGACTTACACCCACACTTTGCTTTATGCACATAAAATAACAACCTAGATGTCATTGGGACCACTTATGAGCGTTAAGTTAAATGTGTGAAAGCTTTTGCCAGGATCGGTTTTCAATTTTTTTCTCAGAACCCAGTTGAAAAAAATAATTTATGCCTGTGACACAACAATTACATCTTTGAGCAATGAATTCCAGTCTTTTGGTAGCGGCAGCAGGGGGCTTGACCCAGTACCTGCGGGTCTGTGACCCAATACTGGTCCAGACCCATAGTTTGAAAGCCACTGCTCTAGAATTCTAGAAAAATTACCTGTTCCCCTAAATTAGGGCATTCAGAAAGCTAATTTTTCTGGTCAACCTGTTACCAGCAAAACTTTGGATTTCTTTGCGATCAGAGAGATAGGAAGCTCTTCCTCATTTCCCCTTGTCTGGTTCCTTTTAGTGAGCAGGCAGAGTACTCTAATATGTAAGAATCCTGCTTTCTGTTAAGATAACTCTTCTGATCCAGTTTCTTTCCTGCTTACAGGAATGGAGAGGACTGGTAGAACGAGGGTATTGTAAACTTTGGGGCCTCACGCAAGAACTTGTGATGAAAGTTGCTTAGGATATGTGGGGCCCAAAGCAGTAACTTCTTGTTGTTTTTGTTCTTAAGGCCTTCCCCTCCAATTATACTGCTGGAGTTGAGATTGTGGGGAAAGAATATCATGATGCAGCCTTTTTCTTCCTCAAATCCTTCTCCTCTAAACAAGGAACAGGCTATGGGCTGATGAGGGTATGCAGGCTCCCAAGGTGTCATTTGTCTTTCTCGATTGTAAGAGTTGCCTTGAGAAGAATCACAGAGAAGTTTATTTGTGGGCACTTAAAAACCATAACAAAACTGGTAGCTCTAATTTTAGGTCGTGACACTGACTTTAAAAGTACACTATTAGACATATCAGTGTTTAAAGCTTCTTCTCTGTAGACTATTTCCTCTACTGACTCAAGAGCTATATACTTGATCTTTTCTCTCCCCCTTTGTCTCCTGGTAGGTCTTCGCTTTGTCTTGGCCCAGAAATGGATTATGACAGTATAAATGTAAGCCAGCTTGTACAGTGGGGAAAATAGGCAAATGAGTGTCGCAAACCCTTGACCCTACTCAAACATCCTAGGTTCAAAATTAGGCCTCTTGTTTCCATTCTGTTTTGAGCTGGCAACTTGCCAGTTCCTTGCTGCTGCTGAAAGTGGTAGATGTTATTCTTCAGCACTATTCTTCAAAGTCGAGCCTTGCTAGCAGATGATATGTTTTTACAATCCTGGGAAAGGAAGAGGAAAAAGAGTTCAATCAATGGAGCTGTGGCATGCTGAGTACTCTGGAAAATCTTGTCACTTATTTAGGTCCCTAACTATGTGGGGTACCTAACTCTGAACTCTTGCTTTTTAACAGATTGTTATTCTCTCTTTGTGCATGTTTCATTACTGTTGATTACTTTATTTTAATTGAGCTTCTTCAGTAAAAAGCTGTTGTCTCCGGTACTCTATCCTATTTGAATCCTATCTTTCATATTACCTTTTGTATGTCTGGAATGGGTGTCAGACCTTCTCCCTGTCCCTTTCTGAAGTGCTTCCATCTGAACTTCTCTCTTTTCCAAATGCCTTCCCCCTTTGGTTCATATCTCATTTACATTGGCAGCTTTGGCCACCGCATCTATGCATATAAACCCAACTTTACATCTGACTGGATTGCCTTTTTCTCCCCAATAATTCCGTCACTCATTTTACATGTGCAGTTATAGTAATTGTGCATGTAAAGTCCTTTTCCTGGGCAACTGCTTGCACTATGACTGATGTGGCTGCCTTAGTTGAGTAGAGGACATGTACAATGTATATTCAGAAACATACCCACACTATTCAGGTGTGGTTTTATTCTGTTTGCCTAATCCAGGGGTCGGCAATCCAAACCTGGCACGCGGGCTGAGCCTGAATGGCATGTGGCGCTGCTCTGGCTCCCCAGCTGGCCCCGCCCCCCAGCGCAGGCAGCAGCTGTGGTGTGCGGCTGATGGCCCCTGTTGGCCCCACCTCCTGCTGGGCAGAGCTACTGGAAGGGAGGGAAGCGGAGCAGGGCGGGTTGGCATGGCTGGTTCCCGGCCCCAGCTCCTGTCGGCAGCGGCGGCTCTGGGCGGGCCGAGCCGACCCGCCCTCTTGCCAGCTATGGCTGGGGCCGGCTCTGTCCTGCCGGCAGCAGCGTGGCTCTGGGCAAGTGGACCCGCCCCTTTTGGCCCCACCCCTGGCATGTGCTGAGGGTGCAGTGGGCGGGGCTGGCACGGGGGCTGGCAAAGGTTGCCGACCCCTGGCCTAATCCATACCTCACTGACTACACTATTTATACCCATGCTAAGAGGCTATGCAGGTATATACTCTGTGCCACTGAAAGAAGCATGCAGTGTAGCTGTACACTTAAAGTTGTATCCTTAACCTGTGCATAATACATATTTTGTGATCAACTGGAAACATACCTAACTACATGATTTTTGACAAATTCATATTAAAAGGTGACTGTCAAAGTGGTCGGCGTGCAATTTCACCTAGTCTTTTTATTACATCTCTTAGCAAAGTCCACGTCCCCATATTCAGCATGCTGCACTACTTTGTCACCATACTCCTCTTCCAAAGCCTCACATTCAGTTGCTTGCAGTACAATAGTCTTTTTAATCATCAGGTTTATTAGGGCTGGCTATAACCCCTTAGATTTATAGAATCCAGGAAGTTATAGTATTTCTGACAAGAATTTAACTAGCAATTTAAAGTTAAAATATTTATTCACATAACATGGCTTTCATTAAAAATGTTTAAACAGAAAATGCAAAACAGGCAATAGAAGGTAAAGAGTACAATATATATTTGCAATATACAGGCAATAGATGGTAAAGAACATCAAATAACTCAGGGCCAGACTATGCTACATTTACTCACTTAGAGTACTGTACACAACTGAAATTGGTAAGACAACTCATGTTATAACATACTACTCAGCAAGAGTACGGGGTGGTCAAGATTTAAAGCACTCTTTCTCGTATAGGATGTTTGTCCACAATTGAAAAGAGTAGGTTTTATGGCAGACAGCCCTGCATTTACACAGATAGCAGCTTCAATCTCTCAGATTTCACTCTTCCTGCTCTGCTTATGACCAGCTTCCTACTTTTCAGAAAGAATGGTTACTTACATTACAACAAATATGTTTTTCTAGTGTGTTTTTCTGCAGGGATCCCATCCTTGGTGCTATTGTAATAACTGGACCTACACATTTTACTTTGAGCTTAACTGTAAAAGTATGTGAAAGTTCATAAGATGTAACAATGACAAATATTGATGGGAAAAGGTAACAAATGGAATTATTCTACATGAAAAGGCCTACTAATAAAGACTGTATTAAAATGCTTACTAAAAACAGAAGATGTAGAATTATAAATTAATAAATCAAAATTGGTGTAGAATATTAGGACTAAGTGTTGGACAAAAATAATGATGTATTGGACTAATTCCGCCATCATTCCCTCTGTGGGACCTTAATAAAAAAATAGATATTGAGGGGGGGTAGCATAAGGAAGAACAGATGTAGGTTACTGGAGCAAGCTTAAATGTTAGCAGCTGACATCCCCCATCACTCTTGAGATCCTAGACAATTGTTCTAATTTTAAGAAATGTCTTGCTCAGACCAGACCAGAGAGAGGTGTGCAAATAACATTGTCCCTTCTGCCAACTCCAGAAGAATCCCAAACGCCACCTGGAATAAAATGGGATCAGACTTTAACAGTAACGGCACCAACAGCACTACCTCCTTTCAATTAATGTCTTCTCTTTTACCCAAAAGGACAGTTATTTAATCCATGATACCACCTAAGAGACTGTCAAATCCAGTGGCTTTACCTTCTAAAACTCTTTCCAGCTAAAGGGAAAGCAAGCGAAGTGTGCTTTTAAAATAGGTCTTATTTAATACTTTCAAATGCTTTAACTGCTTTTCCTTCCTTTCTTTGTCTTTTTAGTAAAGCTTAAAAGGATTTTTAATGGTGGTTTTTACCATGGTATTAAGTGGGCTAAGGTCTTTGTATATGAAATCCTAGGCTTTGTTTAACACTGTTTAATGTTGGCCAGTGACCGGGTGATGTTAACACTTTTGGTCCGTGTGTTCCATCTAATTTGTTGTTTCTTGAGGTCCCGAATAAGATGCCAATCTCCCTTTTTCTTTGGAATCAAGAAATATGGAGAATAGAATTCTTTGCCCCAAAAGGTGGTAGGCACTCACTTTATCATATATAGCTGAAGTAAAATCCACTTTTTGAAGACTCTTGGGTAATGGTCCCTGATAAAGCATGGAAGGAGGACAGGATGGAGGCAGGGATTGAAATAAATTGACACAGCCTTCTCAGATGACTTCCAGGACCCATCAGTCAGCTGTAATTTCAATCCATGTATCCTTGGGAAAAGAAAGGTGGTGGTTCCAAGTGCTGGAAAGGGTAGGAGGGAGCAGTAAAGATCTTTACAGATTACCCAGTACTCCTGACCAGAAAGCCAGACTTGCTGCTCTGGGTTTGGTCCAGGATGGGATGGCACCAGTGAAGAAGCAGAACCTTTCCTCTTTTATCTCTCCCTAAAGGATTCAGCCAATCTCTGATGAGAGAAGTAGGAAGAAGATTATTTCTGCCTTGAGGTGACCTGCAATTTGAATTTTTCTCCTATATGCTGGGATATAAAGGCTTGGAGATAAGAGGGTTGCTCTTGAATTCTTTAATATGTAATTCTTCATCAGTTGTTGAATTAACTATGTCATATCCTTCGAAAGGTAGGTCTGTTGTTGATTTGAACCTCAGCTAGTTCAAACCAAATGCAGTCAACCAAGATGTTGTTCTCATTATAATCCACAAAGCCACAGACCTTGCAGTTGCAAGCTGTATCTGTTGCATGAAGTGACACTTTTAGTTCAGTCTTTGAGACTTAAGTTCCTCTTTAGATTCTAAAAACTGTGAAAATCATCTCAGTAGAGATAGTCTGTTGGTTGGGAAAGCCTGTTAATTGGCAATTCTCACCTGTAAAGTAGCTGAAGAATATATTTTTCTCCCAGAGAGATCCAATCTTTTCTGTTCTTTGTCCTTTGGTGTCTATTTTGGTGGAGCAAGTAATCAGGACTTTCATTTACTGCCAATACAACTCAAGAGCTTGAAGATGGATGAGTTTAAAAATAGTCAAAATGCCTAGAAGGATTTTAGTACCTTTCAGTCTCTTAACTTAGATGTTGCAGCAATGGAAGCTGGAGTCTGCCAAGTGCCTTGATGAGGTCTAGAACAGAGGCTCTCACCTCCTCAAGCAGATTCTGCGGGAGCTGGTGGGTCATTTAAAATCTCCTGCCCTGCTCAGCCCAGCCAGCAGCCATGTGGGCTGTGCAGGGCGGGAAAAGGCTGCAGAGGATGCAGTTTGGTCCTGCCAGTAAGGTAAGAGTGGATTGGGGAAGGGGGGAGTGAATGCAGCCCTAGCCGGGGGATCCTCAGAGCTGCCAGCTGTGGTAGCAGCCCGATCCCACCTGGGCTGGTTGGATCCCCGGACCCACGAGCTGTGGCGGCAGTCCAATCCCAGGGATCCTGGGAGCTGCCGGCAGTGGCCCAGTGTGGCCCCAGCCAGGTGGTAGCCCCGGGCAACTGATGGCGGCGGGATCCATCCCTGGCTGGGGTTCCAGAGCTGCCAGTAGTGGCTGGATCTGGATCTGGCCCCAGTGGCTGGAGCTGGATCAGGCAGGGTGGATTTTTGTAGCTGCCTCCCACAGGGGCAGCTTAAAAAAAATCCACCCATGGCTTGGGGGGTTGATGGGAGGCCCATAGTGGGGTGGGTAGGATTGGAAGCAGGGAGGGAGCCTCCATGGAGTGAGGGTCCGCCATGGGTTTCAGGGAGCTGCAGGGGGGAAAGGAGGTGCTGCGCCATGCTCCCCTGCCCTGCCATCCCACTCCCCCAGTTCCCCCTGCCACCTGCATAGCCACTCCTGTGCTTCCTTCCCCTCTCCTCTGCTGTCACTCTTGCGCTGCTCCCCAGATGGCTACCCTTGCCCTCTTTTGCCACCCCTGCCCAGCTCTGCTCCCCACACTCTCTCCTGCCACTCTAGATAACGACTCCTGACCTCCCCTCCCTTCTTTTGCCACTCCTCCCCTGCTACCCCTACCACCCCACGTAGCAGCATTTTCCAACCAGTGTGCCATGGTTCATGAATATTCATAAATTAAATTGTGGTAATTTAAATATCCATGAGTTTTTTAATAGTGGTGTCCCCCAAAAATTTGAAGGTATCAAGGTGTGCCACGGCAGATAAACGGTTGGGAACCACTGGTCTAGAATACCCTTCATTAATGAACATTATATTATCTTTCTTTTTACCACCTATAGTGGAATCTCAGGGTATTGACAATTCTCTTTAGAAGATCTTGGAAAACTTTGAAGTTGTCATCACAGATGGATTTGATGGAACAACAGCTTTCTCTGATAATGAAGACAAGGCCATATGTGTCATTGGATCGTCTTGTTCAAAATAACATGTTCTCACGCTGCATTTCATCATCCGCTGTGCAAACAACTTCAGGTTGTAACAGCTGAATTGTTTGTGTGAAATTCCATTTATACAAAAGATTTACTACTAAAAAGACCCATACCATATCAAGCTGATAAATGAGAATGAGATGTCCAAGTCAATCAGTATGGTCAGAATGACATCCTGTATTAAGAAAAGTGGTCCCATGGAGGGTTTGAGATCTATCTGACTTGTGTTGCATGATGAGTTGACTCAGGTGATAAAGTAACAGTTCCTGGAGAAAGATTTATGTTAGACACACATGATGATCATGACAATGAAGAGTAAAACTCCTTTATAGGAGGTGTTTGTCACCATGGAGTGGTATAAGGTTAGGATGACTCAAAAGAACTCAATGAGAAGAATTTTGTACCAATGAAGAGTGGTGTGATGACATCAGCTATGATGATATCCTAAGTGCTAGTATTGTACTGGATGTAGAAACTGCAGAAAGTGATGAAATCTCCAGTAAAGGAAACTTTGGCTCAGGGGAGATCTTCCAATGAGGTTAAAGGTAATGGGACTGATTGAATCACAGGGTGTAAATCAGCAGCTGATAACTGGTGCAAAATCCTTACTGAGGGAGAAGCAGCATGGGGTGTTAGTCGCAGTAAGCATGTCAGTATCCAAAGCTTTAAGAGTTAATAACTTGTTCTTTGACAATGCCCTGAAGAAAGACAGGTACTGAGCTCTAGACTTTGATTGGTGCTATTTCCTCATATGGACAGCAGAGGTTGCTGATTGATCCAAGGGAATCTGCACCATGGTTTTAGAGTCCATTTTCTGTAGTATTGTTGGCCCCAAGGGACCTGGGGTAGGTAACCTTTCTAGTAGCTGGGGCACCTGCCAAATGTTTTTTCAAAGAGTGAGTTGTAGACTCAGAAGCAGGAAGAGTCTGAGTCAGATTGATGCTCTCTTCCTAAACTTCTCCATAAAAATTATTGTAAACATGTCTCTGGAATTTTTTGGGAAAAGACACTGGGAAAAGATTTGAAAACTGTGCATTTCTTGGGGAAATGTCCTTCCCTTAAACAAAACAAATAAGCAGAGTCTTTTGATGCAGCTGTGCCGCTGAATGATGGCTACATCACTTGACAGGCAGGTTACCTCAGGGCTTCAAGTCAGCCATTCAGGCAGTGGTTTGATACTGGACCACCCAGAAATTAAATGAATTACGCTCCTGGTGTGTGTATTGTGTTCTTTTTGTCAACTACAACTAACAAAGTTAAAAACTAAGTAACAATGATACAAGAAGTAACTTAGAGGGATACTGAAGTTTTCATCTCATTGTCAGAAGGAATGCAGTTGCTTCGTGGCCATTCCACCTCGTATGCTGTCGGGTAGAGAAGTGAAGACCTACAGGGTGCATTCATTGCCCCAATGGATAAAAACAGCTAAAGATTCCAGTCTCTCACAGATGGATGCACATGTGCACCAAGAGTAAGCTCCATATGGAGAGTTACTCAAAGAAGAAGTTATAACCAATCACAGCACAAAACAAAAATCCAACTGCCATCCTGATGTCATCAGATTCCACACACTGCTCTCAACATATTCTGAGTTGCTGTGTGCTCTCTTTCTCTCTTTCTCTCTCTCTCTGTTGCTACAACAACCCACATTCTCTCTGTTGCCAAAGGCCCTGGATGATCATATTTTTTTCCTGCTTGCTCCCCCAAGAAATACTTGAATGGTGTACTTTTTTTCTAAAAATAAACCAATGTAAGCTGTACAATAGGAACATGCACAGGTTAGATTGACAAAGTGTTTGAGACCTAATTGTCCATTCATGCAAGATATATTGTACCCACACACGTGACTCTTAGGACCTAGCATATATCCTGAATCTGCCAGCAACTCTCCAGGTACAAACCAGTGACTGTCGCTGCCTGATGGAGAAAAAGATATTTGGTAAGGAGACAGATTTTCAGCTTCAACAATTTATTGTGGTTATTTTATGATAAACATTAGAAAAATATGCTAACATGACAAAAATACCTTGTCTGTAATTTATATGGAAGCAACAGTGTGCTGGATGCTTCATAGGTAAGACTGAAAGATAAATCCTCAGATCTGGAGAATCTATAACTGGCTATAATCTGTATCTATGCTTCAGTAATGCACGAGGTAGTGGGAGGATGCAAGAAGTCAGCCCTCTTTCACCAGGTATAACCATAATCACTAGGGACCCTGAATGCAGGGACTGCACAAGACTCAGCAAAGTAGATGGAAGGGGGATGGGAAGTTGCTATCCTTTCCACCACAGCAGAGCTGACCAGATACATGGGGTGGGTGGAAAAAGTATGCTTCACCTTTTGTGTCAAACTCACTGACCCTCCCTTGAAGTCAATAGGACTATTTGTATAAGTTATTCTTTTCACGTGTTAGGGTCTAGAGAATCAGTCTCTTGATCTCAGTCAAGAACAGCTGCTGTTGTAATGTTAGTGTATTATTTGCAAAAATAGCTCAACTGCCCAGGAATGAAATGTGCTAAACTGTGTAATTTAGTTACCTTGGTAACATCTGTAAGAAGCTATTAGTGCTAACATGTGGAGTGGGGTGGGTTTTTTTTTTTGGCCTTGGTTCTTTTATGATAATATATATTTAAATTTACATGGCAAAAGTGTGTTTATAGCCGTACCTCTGAACATAGTCTTCCTAGACACAGATTTTTATTCCTAATGAGAGGTCAAAAGTGTATATTATTTACTGTAGGTGTTAGATTTTATACTAGACAAAAGGGTTTACTATCCAGTTATTGAGTTATTTTTAGGTGCTACCAAAGTTATGTTGATAATACTTGTATCATTGTTTTAACATTAGAATGTTTTGTGTACAGCTGTTTACATTTAATATATCATTCTGTCCTCTGTTATCAGTTATGCTAACATACATGTGTTGACTGAGGAGTTTCTTAATCTTATTTTGTTTGGATTTTCCATAGATAAAGTTACAATTCTGTATTTCTGTCTTACTTTTGAGCATAAGACCATGTGAGAAGAACTGTAAAAAATTTCCTTTACTTAAAATAATGTGTATGTTGGAATAGGCCCTGTACTATAAGAGACATGGATTCCTTTTCCAACACTGTGATAAAACAGCTTGTCTGCTTCTATGGTTGCATATAGAGTTTTCAACATTTTATTTTAGAATGCACAGTAGTGATGTGTCTAGTGCAAAGGCTATCATATATAGTACGTTCCTTTTATAGGTTTAGACCTTTATTAGCAATCAGCTCCTCTTTGACTTACTTATTCCTTGGATTTGGCCCAGGTATTCATTTAGAGGTAGTTAAAGTATACATATGTTGAATTGAGTTGTTGTGATATGTCCATTTAACTGTTTTGGACTTGTGGCTTTTATATTTCCCATGTTTATTTATAAAACAAACACCCGGAATTTGTAAATTTGTAAATTTCCTATTGCAGCTGTTGCTTGTAAAGTATTCTGTTATGTGGGAAGATGTTTCCTTAAACTAAAATACTATCACTATTGTATGTTTTCATTACATTACATTTTTTCAGGTGTTACAAAACAAATTTTCATATGTAATATATGGGCCAAATCCTTCTTGCTTTACTCAAGCAAGACCTTTCATTGAATGAGTACAGCAAGCTGGATGTGGTCATATTATGGGCTCACAACTATGATTAGAAAAGATTTTTTAGTATTATTTGCAGTTTATTAACTTACTAAATTGCATCTGATTATTATTCTTTAGCCAATTTTTTTCCTCTGTTCTGCAGTTAGTGGGAATTGGATATCTATTGTGTCCATGATAAAGAAACACAGTCAAATTTGGGTTTTGTACTAATAAACCAATAAACAATAAATCCATTGTACTATTATATATTCTGTCTCTCTCTGCTCCCCTGTTGATGTTTAGGAAGGTGTGAGAGTAATTATGTGAAACACACTCAGGTCCATTCCAGTTCAAACCTCCAGTATACCTCTCTGTACATACTTTTGGCTGGTACCTCACTTTCAGCATTAGTGTGCTGTTATTGATAAACAGTCTTGTGGAGCCTAGGAAGAGAGTGCACCATTAGCAAAACAGAAGAAGTGGCTATACAAAATTGCTGTTGAATGCATCCAGTAAGCAAATTAAGGCCACTTTCTCCTGCGTTGCATAGTATATCACTGGTCAAGGAACCCTGTTGATTTTCATTGGGATTGTTCATAGAATAAAGCATGGATCCTTGAGAGCAGGGGGTGATGGAATTGGACCCTTGAAAAGTTTGGGAGAAAAATATTTTTATTTTCAGTTATAGCAATCTTAGGCATTACTTGTAACAAAATCATACAGCCATTTCAGATGAAAATCTGACTTTCTTTTATTAATCGGGAATTTTTGTTATTTCAGTAATGATTTTGATATAGAGTTTGAGAATAACTGAGATACAGTCTTTGTATCAGGAGTTAAATTTCCCAGCATAATGTCCAATGCCAGCAGTGAATGCAACAGAGCAACTGAAGCCAAGGAACTAAGGAAATTTTCCATCACACTACTTAGGACAGAATTCTTTTTAATGGCCACTTATGCTCCTTTTTAAACATCGAGTCTGTAGTACAATATTTTCCAACAACTTCAAAACAGAGACCCAGATTTTTTCCCTGTATACCACCCACAACTACATTGACTTAAAATGTGATGCTACAATGATGGACTTAGTAATGAGAGTCTAAGGGGATGAATAGCTGGGTGAGAGCAGAACTTGCTCCAAAAAAAAAAAAAAAGCCAGTGTGACACTAGTTTTTATGTGTACACTTGCATTAGAGTGTCTCCTCAGTTCTTTCCCCTTAACGTTGACTATCATTCCTTGGACTTATTTCACAAACTTAATTTTACTTGAAAACTATTGTTTGTTGCAAAAATGTATTAGGTGCGAATCATCATTCAAACAGTTTTAATTTCGCCATGCAAAACAAAGTGAAGCTGTAGATTCTGTTTGGTCTGATACAGAGATGACAATGGTGGCATGTTACTGAAAATATATATTTTTTAATAGATGATTCAGCTGCAGAGAGTTTTAATGGCAATGAGACCGTGGGACACAGTTCCAATGCTTCAGGTGGAATACACTGCAGGGAAATGGCAGAAACCAACAGTAATGGCAAAACAAATCTGGAGCAGGATGAGCAGCCTCTGAACCTGAGTGACAGTCCCCTCTCTGCTCAGCTGACTTCAGAATACAGACTAGATGATCACAACAGTAATGGAAAGAACAAATACAAGAACCTCCTAATTTCTGATCTCAAGATGGAAAGAGAGGCAAGAGAAAATGGAAGCAAGGTAAGATGCTTCCACATTCTCCAGATATAAAATGTATAGCTTAGAGAAGGAAAAGATTTACAAGACAGACCCAAAGTTTATTGCCAGTTGAGCAACTGATGAAATTTGTGCAGTATGTGTCACATTGTTACCTAGATATTCTATACAAACTTGCATGTATTAGAGTATATACATATGTCATATTTATACACTGACAAAGGTTCCCTTTCAAGCACAGATGTCATAAAATGTTTTTATAAACTGTCTGAGCTATCCATTTAAAGTATTTTAGAAGGCTGTCCTATCGCATGTATTGTATGTCCATAGAATGAATCAGTTTAAATGCACAGTGTATATGCCCCTATGTATTATCACATGGAAGTCATCAACATTTGAAAAGAACTGGATTTTGTTCCTTCTTGATTGTTTATGCATTATGCAGCCACACAACTCGAAGTAAAACTGACAAATTTGCTCTATGAAGCTGGAATTCCCTGCAATCTTTCCTCTGAGGTCTCAATTTGTGGGCAGGGGGAATATAAGGTGGGTACATTGTGTGTAAAGCCAGATCCCAGAGGTTAGATAGCTACCTTTATAGGAAGGCATTTAATTATGAATATGCATGCTAAGGAAGATGAAGAGATGATCAATTTAATATAAATGTTCCATTGACTTGTTCTGAGCACAAGTCCTGCTTTTTATCTGACATCCTCAATTGGATGGCCACCTTTACAGTAGCAGTAATTGAATTTTAGTACTGGATCCAAATGCTATTAATGCTGCACACTAGCTTTCCATAAAATGCTATATATTAGCCTCGCAACATAGGTATACTTTGAACTCCTCTATATTTTCTTGTAGGGCTTTGTAATGTCATAGTGTGGAAAAATCTTTTTCTAGGTGTATTCAGAGGTGGGCCATAGTTTGCGCTGTCCAGAGGACAACAATTCCGTTTCACTGTAACTTTGAGGTTTTGAAATCTGTTGTTCTGCACTGGAATGAAAACAGCCTTGTGAATGCTTCATGAAAACCAAATTGTGATGGAATTGGAATCAATGCTTTTTTATTCTGGAATGACGCAGGGAGAGAGAGAGATACCCAGTGTGATCTATTGTACTATTGATTAGGGCTTTGGCTTGTGATGTGGACCATCCAGGGTCGAATCCTGGGTCTGCCTGATTCAGAGTGATCTGGATTGAAAAAATTCTGTTGTGAATCAGGCAGAGGAGCAGTTATTTGAATCTGGGTTTCCCACATCTCAGGGCAGCATCAAAAGCACAGGCAGATACTAAGTGTTTCTGATCACTTTTACAAACCAGTGAGCCCTGGACCTAAAAAAAACAAAACAAAAAAACTTCCTGATGAGAACTTAGTAGAAATTGATGTCCCTGCAAAATATTTCCACTTCAGAGAATTTTATTTTATCAAAAATCTTGTGACTAACTTTGTTTTAGTGTTATATATATTCGAGAGCTGCATTTACTCAAGACTTCTACCAATGCACACTGAATCCTAAATTGACTAAATGTAAGCAATGTCTCCACTTGCTCCAGGGCATATTGTTCCAATGATCCCTTTACAAGGCAGTCACCCAGATATTGATAGACACATTGGCTCTTTTGCCTGAGGTACAGTGCTGCAGCAGCCAGTACTTTTGCAAATACACAAATAAGCTTGCTGAAGGAGGGAGTGAGGGAGGAAGGTCTTTAAAGTGGAACTAATTTACAGCTATGACAGGAAGATGGCTCGGCTTTTTGTCCCTAAATGCAATCAAAGCCATAGCATTATAATATATTTCTGGACCAAAAAGGTTGCTAAAAAGGGTTAATATTGTATGTTTATGTCAATGAATTCCCACTAACATCCAAACCAGCATTATACTTTAATGCAGTTCTACACCTAAAACATGTTAGGTTTTAAAACATGTAGATTCATTCAGTTGCCTACAGACATGTTCTCTTTCATATCACTCCCTATCATCCTATCCCATTTCCCAATATAAATTGCGCCCCCCCCCGTTTTGTCTTGGAATGGAAAAAATTAGATGTTCACCGTTAATTCATATATATTGTTTGTTACATGTTTAGTGCAGATTTCAAAAGGAATATAGTTCCAGGGTAGACCCCCATTCATTTGTAGCTCTTCAAGCATCTGACGAAGTGGGATTTTCCCCCACGAAAGCTCATGTGATTAAATAAATGTGTTAGTCTTTAAAAGTGCTACTAAACTCCTTGTTAGTTTTCCCATAGTTTGGTATGTTGGTGGTGGAGTAGAAGAGTATCTTTATGAATGAATATTAATCTTAATTATTTTGAAAAACTAAATGTATTTAAAAAACACATTTAGAAGCAATAATAAACTTAAGGTCCTATAGGGCAATTGTACTGCTGTAATACTTGGCATCCATTATTAACACTCTCACACATGCACATATATGAATAATTAATAGTATTTTACCTTTAAATGGCACCTCTTATGCTGAAGAAAGTCAAAATATTTTGCATTGATCAAAAGGGCTCTGAACAATCAACTCCCAATGAGAACTGAGGATGCTCAGCACCTCCCAGTATTCTGCTCCAAAAGAAGATTCCACACATTGCTGAGCAGTTTAAAGTTGGTGAATATGTAAAGTCAGATTGTCAGCTGCACAATGGCTAAATCCATTGAGAGAGGTAGCTCCTTGATTCTGCAGTCAGTTCTTCCTGGCCCTGGTATTGTTCGCAGCATAAGAACATAAGAATGTCCATACTGGAACAAACCAATGGTCCATCTAGCCCAGTATCCTTTCTTCCACCAGTGGCCGGAGCCAGACGCTTCAGAGGGAATGAATAGAACAGGGCAATTATTGAGTGACATATCCCCTGTGATCCTATCCCAGCTTCTGTTAGTCAGAGGTTTAGGCACACACAGAGCATGGGATTGAATCCCTGATCATTTTGGGGGTGGACTAGATGAGGGGGTTGGACTAGGTGACCTCGTGAGGTCCCTTCCAACCCTATTATTCTATGATTAATAGCCACTCATATATCCTCCAGGAACCTATCTAATTTTTTTTTAACCCAGTTATAGTTTTGGCCTTCACAACATCCCCTGGCAATGATTTCCATAGGTTGTGTGTATTATGTGAAGAAGTACTTCATATGTCTGTTTTAAATCTGTTCCCTAAGAACTTCAGAGGTGATACCTAGTTCTTGCAGTATGTGAAGGAATAAAGAGCACTTCCTTACTCACTTTTCTCTCATGATTTTATTGACCTATATCATGTTCTCCATTAGTAGTCTGTTTTTTAAGCTGAACAGTCCCAATCTTTTACTCTTTTAGCATGGAAGCCATTGTATATACTTAATTATTTTTGTTTCTCTTCTTTGTACTTTTTCCAATTCTAATATATCTTTTCTAAGACAGGGTGACCAGACTGTATGTAGTATTAAAAGTGTGGGCATACTATGGTTTTATAAAATGGAATTATGATATTTTCTGTCTGATTAACTATCCTTTTCTTAATGGTATCTAAACATTCTGTTAGCTTTTTGATTGCCATTGCACATTGAAAGAGAACTGTCCATGATGACTCAAAGATCTCATTCTTGAATGGCAACAGATAGTTTAGACTCCATCATATTATATGTTAGTTGGGATTATGTTTTTGCAGTATTCATTGCTTTACACTTATCAACATTGAATTTCATCTGCCATTTTGTAGTCCAGTCACCCAGTTTTGTGAAATCCCTTGGTAACTATTCACAATCAGCTATGGTGTTAACTATCTTGAATAATTTTGTATTCTGTGCATATTTTTCCATATCACTGTTAATCCCCTTTCCAGGTCACTCAAGAATGTGTTGAACATCAGTGGTCCCCATATGGAAGCTTGTTGTTAACCCCCAAACTAGACCCAAGACACCCCTACAATGATCTGCTAATATCAGTAACTCAACAGCCAATTGGTCTATTTTTATCAGTGAAAGGCAGTGGTCTGCTGTAAGGAAATTTCCAGGTTTTTACCAGAGGTTTCTCTCAGGCCTTTGGAAACTCCCTAGAGCAGAATGCTGCTATCGCTTTTTTGCTCTTCTTCTTGATGGACTCTGCTTCTTCTAATGTGTCGCCTCTCATCAGTACCTTCCACTTCCAACCTCTCAGCTATCTTCCTTATATACTGTTTTTGATCTTTTCTGATTGATGACTTTTTCAATCGGAACCATTGGCATGTCCATCTACCAATCAGCTTCAAGCCTTTCTCATTGGTCCCTTTTTTATGGACCAATCACAGCTGCTAGACTGACTTGTCAATTAATCTGGACCTGTTTGAGAACCTGTACTGTGTGCCCAACTGATCTTTCCCTTCACATTTTGGAGTGACTTTTATTTCACCCTAGCCTGCCTGCTCATTTTTGCTCAAATTGTTCTAAGGCCTCCATTTTATTTTTCTCATCTGTAATTCTCCGCAGCCACCAACTTGTTTTTCCTAATAATAGCCACTTAAGTCTATCTCTTAAAACTATTATTAAAATGCTTAAATGGTAAATAATTACATATTTATGTATACTTTAAAATTATGATACACTATTACCACTTTAAACTTGCCAATTGAAACAAGTTAAATGTTTGATCTTTTCTACTGCTTCAGCTAATAGTGACAGGGTGCTGTCCTTGGTGCTGCATTCCTTACGCAGAATAGGCCAGCTGAAAAAATCTCATATCAGGTGGAGCCTGCTATTTACCTCTCTCCAGTGTGAAAACTGACCATTTATTCCTACCCCATATTTCCTGTATTTTAACCAGTTACTGATCCATGAGACAACCTTCCCTTTTATCCCATGGCTTTTAGGAGCCTTTGGTGAGGACTTAGTCAAAGGCTTTCTGAAAGTACACTCTATCACCTTTGTCCATATGTTTGCTGACACCCTCAAAGAATTCTAATAAATTGGTGTGGTATGATTTCTCCATAAAAAACCCATGTTTACTCTTCCCCAATATATTGTGTTCATCTATTTGTCTGACAGTTCTATTATTTACTCTAGCTTCAACCAATTTGCCAGGATACTGAAGTTAGGCTTTTACTGGTCCATAATTGTCTTTTTTTAAAGAATCGGCATTACATTAACTAGCTTCCTGTTTCCTGGTACAGAGGCTGATTTACGTGTTAGGTGCATACAATAGATAATAATATCATATACAAGTCCCTTCAAAACTCTTGTGTGAATACTATCCAGTCCTGGTGACTTATTACTGTTTAATTTATCAACTTGCTTCAAAGCCTTCTCTATTGACACCTTAGTCTGGTATAGTTCCTCAGATTTGTCACCTAAAAAGAATAGCTAAGGTGTAGGAATCTACCTGATGTCCTCTGCAGGGAAAACCAATGCAAATAATTCATTTAGCTTCTCCGCAATGTCTTTTTCTTCCTTGGAAGAGTGCTCTAATCTCCATGACTGGCTATCCCACCACAGGGACTATCTACTGACAAAAAAGAACCAGAGTGAAGTAATGCCCTGGCCATCCTCCTAGTGCCAAAATGTGTACTGCATGTGGAGATGGAATAGAAGTCATCTGGGGATTTCTTCATGCTTGTGCAATCCACATGAATGAAGAAAGGCACAAAATAAGAAGATTTCAGACAAGACTTCACCTAGCCCTTCCCAACTTATAAAAATATCAGCTTTAATCAGACATGAGAACTGGCATCATTTACTGCTATGATTGTGTGACAAAACCTGATTCTGTTCAGAATCCCCCAACTGTTTCCTAGTTATATATGAGAAAAATCAGATATAATGCTCACCCAGCATCAAATTTGTATACATTTCTTATCCATTTTAATAATTTTCCCTTAATTCATTTTAAGAGTCATTTGGGAGATGAGAGTTGAAATGGGAAAATACTTGGTTTCAAACTTAGAAAATAGTGATGGGAACATAGTTGAAGTTACAGGGCCCGCTGTTTTAGGAAACAGTAAATGAACACCTCTCTGCACTAGTTAATCACACTTCCCTCCTCATGGCCAGGAGGATTCACCTTGTAGGAGGCACAATTTGGTATGATCAAGATTCTAGAGCAGCTCAACTGGCAAATATTATTTAGGGAATCAGCTGACTGTGGCACACTCTTGGCTGCTTGTCTTCATCATCTTCCTGGCCACTCCATCCATTTTTTTGGCTGCAAACTCTTTTGTTGGTTAACTTGCATCCACTGAGATTTGTGCCTAGGTTTAACAGTGAGTTTAACTGACATACATTGGAGTTGAATCTGCTCCAATATGTTTAAAAATTCTTTGGAATGATAAGTAGATGAATGCCAAAGGGTTTTTTTTATGGGAAGTTATCAACAGCTGTTGCATCCCATAACTATTAAGCTTTTTAATATCTGTAGATACCAGCTTTTCCTGCAAGTGAGCAGTTTTTACATAAACCCTGTTTCGAATATTTAGGTGTTTCAACCTTATCCCATTTTGAAAAATGAATGTATTTTATAATGTGCCATCAACTTTAAAATCACATTTCTACTTGATACTTGTGTACCTGCTACGATTAAAGAAAAATATTTTTCTGTGTTTTCTTTTCATTTTGTATACTTTGTGCATTTGACTGCCCTTGAGCCAAGACTTCCAAAAGCAGCTAGTGACTTGTTGGGCTTTGATTTTTGGTATGATGTAACTGAAAAACCTTTAAAGGGCCTTGATTTTCAAAGACTTTGCCCAGCACTTTCTGAAAATCAGATACCTTTAAAGTGTCTCAAGTTGGGCACTGTAAATTACTAGTCACTTTCGGAAATCTTACCTTTTTGTTTTTACCCTTTATGTTACCCTGGCTGACAAGACCTTTTATGAACAACGACAGGGGAGTAGATAAAACTTTATAAACAAAATTAGAAATAATTTTTCAAAAAAATGTCAGGATATACTATTTAAAGGATTCTTTTGAAAACAGTCTATTTAAAAACAAACATGTTGACTGTGTTCCTCAAAGAGTTGGTTTCAGATATTGGCACAAGTCGTATACCCCAGTTTTGTGCACACACCCCCTGAGTGCATTTATAATTTGGAAATTACACATCTATGGTAACCATCTGTTCTTATGAAACATTTACCTTGTGGAAATGCAAGGGTTTGCCAATTTAATGGGTGCATGTGCCTTTTGTGGGTGCCATGAATTGTAATTAGCTGTGAAAATTTGGCCCAAATTCTTCCACTAGTCAAAGAAAAAGGGGATGAAAGAAAAAGGGATTTTTCATGTTTGAGAATTTTTTCCCTGACATTTTCAAAAGTGTTAGAAGTATTAAGGCCTGATCCTGCAAAGAGAATAACAGATGTGGGCTCCTGGCTCCCCAATTCCACACAGCTTCACAGAGGTCAATGGGGGCTCTATATGGGCACAGGAATCTGCTTATGTGGTTACTTTGGCAGGACAAAGGCATTGGACCCCAAACCCGCAAAGATTTACACAAATTCCTTACTTGATATGCTGTGTATAGCCAGCTGAATTAAAACATTTGAATGGGTGCATAAGATAGTTATGCAGTTAAAGCCATGTGTAAATCCTTGCAGAATTGAGGTTTTATTCTGGAGCATCTAGATTTCTGATTCATCATGATGAATGTTGTGTCATTGTCTTCTGTTAGATTGTAAGCTCCATTTTGGAAGACTTTTTGGTTTGTACAAATCTTTATCTCTACCATGTCATTTATTGAGATATAGTAAACTATTTCTTTATTATTATTATTATTATTATTATTATTATTATTATTATTTATTATTATTATTGTCTTCTCCCATCTGTACTATGATGATGAGATTAGATTGCCACTATATGGAAAAATATTTCTTTGATTTAGAATATCAGAAACCACAGTTATATAGTTTGCCATCTTAGCTAAAGGAGTTAAAGATGATTGATTATATTTATCATCAATTAGATCATCTGACCGACATTGTGGACAAGTACATGAGCTATTTACCCTTACAGAAAACTGTACTGCTTCACATTTTTAGGGGCCAGAGCAATAGATAAGGAACACTACATCTTACGACTTTTCATTTTAATTTCTTTCTAATGTGCTCATCATTGTTTCTGCTTGCACTACAAAATATGGATCTTTATTGTAATGTCTCGAAAAGGAAGAACTAGTCCTCAATTATAGTCTTTAAAACTGCTGTTTTGTAGCGGTCATATCTTGGCAGCTGGCTTTCTGGTATCCAATGAAAGGATGATTCATGGCATTATTAATTAAGACCTGCTTGGTGAATAAATGGGTGCTGCATCATGCTCAGGGCTCTATGCCCACTGAAGTTAGTGGAAGGGCTCCCACTGACTCCTTTGGGTGCTGGATCAGGCCTTACACATGTTAAGGCTTATGCTCAACTTGATTTACAATTGGTAGCTGGTTCTACAGTCATGGGCCCTCTAATAGGATTGTCTTATGCTGGCCATCTCAGGTTTGGACTTGGATTCTGTTGGCATTAGCATCTCCACCAAGCATAGCTGTCACGGTGGGGTATGGAAAAAGTGGCAGTTATTAAGCTGTATAGATCTTACTCTATGTAGGGTTCAAAGAATAGGATTGGGATCTTGAGCTAGGGTCTGCAGTTATATGGAGAGCTAGATTAGTAGGCAGATTGTGGTGTGAACTATTCACATTGCTCTTCACTAAAGAGGTGAGCTTCTGTGTGCTACTCCAGTTAAAACTTCGAGATGGCCTTCATGGTTAGTCTCACATGGTTAGTTAAAGTATGTTGCAAAAGGTGGGATTGCTGAAGCTAGGGCTATGTACAAGAGGAATGGGCACACCCATTCAGGCAGCCCAAAGTGAAAGAATTAATATCTTAGCTAGTCTTGAAATATAATGGTTCATTCCCTAACAGCACACACCTCAATCACAGACATTCTCAGTAACAGGAGAGGTTACTGTAAAACGGCCTGGTTTTTTGAAGTTAGAATAACATCCTAGCTCAATATCAAAGGTCAGGCTTTATGTCTGATAGGAACCTCTTCACAATGGTTCTTATGTCTCTGAGGTATGTGGAGTCACTATTTAACTTGTTACCTCCATCTGTATTTTTTTATGTTTATGCTTGCTTGGTGAAATGTTGGGAAGGAGGGGCTTATGGCCTTCTCCAGAGCAAATGGTCTCCTTAGGAGATGGTAGTAGTCCTTATATATTGGCTACAGTCCTTCATGGAGTTTAAAAGGCAACTGTTTCAAGAAAAGTGGGAGACATGGATGTGATGATCTGGTATCTTCCTGTTTAGGAAGTAAACTGTGTAAGTGAGGTAGATCTGAGGGTGAATCAGTGTGAATATATTTCTCTCTTTTGATGAGCTGCTGAAAGATTATTTTTCTTTTTCTGTTTCCTTTCCTTTTCTTCAGCATCATCTATTGTTTGATTACAGTAGTACACATGGGTGCCAGCTAAGACTGGGGCACCATTGTATGGGAAAGGGTAGTATCAAAGGCTCCTGCTTCTTTCAGAAGACCATTAGAACTTGTATTCGGTTGGCTGTTTTTTGCAAAGAAAGTACTTTTCTGTGTTTTGTTTGTTTCTTTGTGCATGACCCTAACCAGATAAAGATGTGCCAAAGAATGAATTGTGAATTTGCTTTTAGGAGCCCAAACTTTTCAGACATGAGTTTTGTTTTGGGTCCCTCTTCTGGAAAAAATCTTACTCTATGTATGGAGCTCACTATCTAGATAGGGCATGACAGGAAGCTGGGGGATTTTTTACCCTGAAGTATTACTTTGACCTTAGCTCTGCAGGCTGTTAAGGAAGGCCTGATAGAATTATGGTCATGTCTGTTGAATGTTGTTTTTATCAATACAGTTGAAAATATCTCAAGAGCATGTGGGCTTGAGGGGTTGACATCCCCGTTTTGTCATTTAATTATAAGGCTAGTAAGATGTTCAGAATGATATTCTGCTGGGTTTAAACTACTAGGAAAAAAGAGAAGTATGGTAAAAGGTAATGTTCAGTGTGACGTTGTACTTTTGAACATGCAAAAAGGTTATGGAGAGGCATGGTGCGGTCCCAGCATGACATGTACCTTCTAATGCCATAGACATTAGAGAACTGCACCACCTTGATCTTCTGAATGGTGCAGCCTGCTCCAGCCAGCACAGAGGGAAGTATGATGAATTCCTTCAGATGCCCAATAATTGCAGATTAATTCCACACATGTTTTCTTTCCTTAAATGAATAGATGTATTTTGTACTGAGGTTCTAAGATAATGAATATTAGAATAAGTGATGTAAAGGTGAAGTTCATTCCTTGGAGCAGAATGCATACATTGCACACAGCTGGGGCGGGAGAAGCAGCCCTATGTGATGGGTAGCACCCCTTGATCTTTGGGATGTGGGGGTGGGGAGTATAAAAGCTTAAACATGTCTTTGGGTGGTGTATCCTGTCGTCCCTTGTATCCCTGGTCAGGCTGGCAATCTGGGAAGGCTTTTTTGAGGGTCTGTGACTGGCATACTTTGTTTCAGGGGCTGCCTGGAACTAAATGGCTGGGTATTACTAAAAAATTAAATCTTCAAACCATGATTTGAGCACTTTTATAACTCAAGCCTAGTCTACACTTAGGGGGACAAATTCACTGTTGTCAGTTCAATCTTTCCAATTCAATTGAGTAGTCAATGAAGACCCACTCAGTTGATCCAGAAGTCAATGCGTTAAGTTCACCACCCTCAAGACGAGTAGCGCTGATCAAAGGAGTGGCATTTCCCTTAAACTCAGTGCAGTGGAGACCCCATGGTAAGTAGGTATTAGGGAGTTGGAGGGAGATACACAAGTTATTTAATGTAGCTTGCGTATTTTCCTTTGACTGCAGCCAAAATCTGCAGGCACTGTAAACTTGGTCTCAGTCTTAGGCTAGGAGTCTATTACAGGAGTGTGTGGGTGACATTCTGTGGCCTGCATTGTGAAGGAGGTCAGATTAGATGAACCTATTGTTCCCTTTTGACCTTAAGAGTCTATGATCCAACTATTTGTTCTATGAATTTATTCGCATTTACCTTGAGTCACTACTCCATTATGAAGAAGCATAAACAATGGTAACTGCAGGGGATGCCTGGGCTCTAACTACATCTGGATTTAGCAGCTGGGCATCAGCTTGGACAAGGGTGAAAGATACTGAAGGCACCAGCAGCAACAGAGGTAAGGAAATCCTGAAACTCCAAGCTGATAATATCTGTATAGTCCATAGTTTCATTAAGCTGTGCATGCTGCAGAACCAAGTCTGCAGCCTCCAGACAGTTCCCATTGAGTCCAATGGTGGTTGTTTCCAGTGCTTTTTTTCTGCCGGAACGCACCGGAACGGCGTTCCGGCACCTTTTTTTCCCCGCCGGTGCTGTGCAGGCTGGGCCGGGCGGGGGAGATTTAAATCTCCCGCCCTGAGCATGCGCAGTTACAGCGTGCTCAGGGCGGGAGCGGACTGGCCGGCAGCAGCTCTGCCGGCCGTCCCTGCAGTTCCCAGCCTCCGGCCAGGTAAGGGGGCTGGAGGGAGGCTTGGAGAGGGGTAGGGGTGGGGACAAGGAGAGTGGCCGGGTTGTTGGGTGCGGGGGACAAGGAGACGGGCCGGGTTGTGGGGTGCGGGGGACAAGGAGA
>ML685766.1:8992112-9112608 GCA_007922175.1 Pelusios castaneus
CACACACACACACACACACACACACACACACACACACACACACACACTGTGTTTGTTTGTGTGTGTGCGCGCGTGTGCGCGTGCGTGTGTGTGTGTGTAAAAACTGTCATCCATGACACTATCTGGATTATGGGGATCTTTTAGAATATGATTTAATATTAATATTGCAAATTGAAATAGTTTGTATAGGAAATGCCATGTCAGGTATTGTTGGAAAGGTTATTTGATAAGTACAAGACATATATATATATCAGTGTAATAAAATAAGTTCTAAATACGTATGACACATTGGTATTTCATCTTGTGCTGTATTTCTGGGTGACACCACAGACACAATGGCAGCACCAATAAGCCTGCTTAATGGCCCACTTTGGGAACTTGCAGGTACAGGGAGCCCAGGGAGAGAAGCCAGAGCTACATCTTTGAGTCACCAGGACTTGCCTGGGTAACCTGGACTCCAACATATTACTATAAATTTCCATAAGCAGCATGACAAAGGGACATAAAAGGTAGCTGCACCACATCCATATTGTCTTCAGTCTTCATTACTGCTTTCTACCTCTGGATCAAATCATCTGCATCTGAAGCTGTGAAGCAAATGATTGTGATCCACCCAGGAAGTAGATGTACACCAGAGGAACTCTTCAACCTGGCAAACAGCACAGTTCTACAGAAAATATGATATAAATGGATTTTCCAATCATTTGTATGTATCTCTTTCCTTTAATGGATAACACCTTTCACTTTGTTTCTTTTCTTTTGTAATAAACTTTTAGTTTTAGTTACTAAAGGATTGGCTGTCGTGGTATTTTGGGTAAGATCCAAACTCCTATTGATCTGATAATGTGGCTGACCTGTTGGGGTCAGGAGAACATTTTGGTAAAGGGCATAGAGTTATAAATAACTTATCTCTTTACTGGACCTAGTGATTGGTGGCCAGAGACCGAAATGTAGTAGTTAGGGCTATGTATTTTTTGTTTTAGCTCCTTGGTAACCAGTGGGGAATCAGAAGCATGTTTTATGAGCGGTTGGTGACTCTAACTGCAGTGTTAGCCACCAGTTTGGGAGAATCTGTTCTCTTTTTGCAGCCTGCCCTGACCTTTGCATTTTCAGGTGGCTGTCCTAGGCACCGAGGGGTCATATCATTCATGTCCACAAATATCTAGTTCATGTTAAATGGTGCTTTAAGCTCAGCTTAGCTAGCTGTTTGCAGTGGGGTTAGCATTAGCTCTAGAGCTCCTGAAGCTTGATCTAGTAATGCAGTGGGAGTGAAGCATCATGAATTGCAATTTTTCATCAGCTGCTAATCCAAATATCCTGTATAGCTCCAGTGTTGTGCAGTCTGATAGTCACTTTTACTCCAGCTAGCTTGGGTGGAGCAACTAGAGAGTACTAACCTGTGATAACTGTTGCAGTGAAGTAAAGCCTTTTGTTTGTACAGTTTATTTGCTTTTTTAAAACTTGTTTTACACATGGAACTCCATGGGATTGCACTTTTCCCAAAGCCCGTATTAAACAATCAAACCCTTGGTCAACACCTACCAGGAAATTTGGTGGCAGTCAACAGGAGCTATGTAGAGTAGTTTGCGTAACTCCCATCAACTTCATAACTCTTCTTCTACACAGCATCTTCACTGTGCTGCACCGACAGGAAATCAGTTCCCATTGATGCAGTGCTATGCCACTTGAGCGGGTGGTTTTAACACGTTGACCCGCAGATCAATTGAGCAGGTCTACACTGACCACTCAATCGATCCAGAAATATCAGTCTGATGGCAGTGAATTTGCTGCCATCACTGAAGATGTGCCCCAAATTAAGTTCTTAAAGCTTTCCTGTGTCTTGTGCAGCTTCTTGAGCTGGGTGGGGTTTTGGGAAGAAGTGAGTTGGGACCATATCTGTGCTTTTCAGACACTAAGAATTGAGGGTGACAGCAGGGCTGTGGATGACAGATAGAGAGGTTCTCACATTCTCCTTCTGAGTTAGCCATGACTCAAGTATGACTTAAGCGTGTGTATAAGTGTCAGCAGTACCATTGCTTTGTCAGTTTCGCTTGTTGTTTTTGAGTTTTTAATGGTTGCAGAGAAAAAAGAAACATTTTTATAAGTCAAAAAACATGCTTATAAAGTCACAAAAATTGGCAGGGAAACTCGGGAGAAGGCATAATATTTAAAATTATTTTGAACTACTCTTTAATTTGTTACTATTATTATAATATTTTATTTGTAGTCCAGTAATAATTTATTAGATTTCAAGATGACTATATTTCTTTTAACTTAGAGAAGAAACAGGCTTGTATGAATAAAGGGAACTAATATATGTCTTAGTTCTTAAGCATTATACTGACGAGTAAAAAAACTGAACAAGAAAGTAATAAAATCAGAATTACAAATTGTATAAAAGCTCTGATTTCTGTGGTAAGGGAGGTCTCATTTCTGATTGATATGTGTTTATTTCCCATAAATGTTTACAGGAGATATCCATGGATTGATGGCAGATTTCACTTCTAAAACTCTGTTAAATGTTTTTTGTTGCAGCTTATACAAGCAGATAAACCAGTGTGAGGAATTTTGCTACCAAACCACTATAAATTTTACAAGAATTATTTCCTTATTTTTGCTTGCATGTATATTAAGAGGGTAAATACACAAGAAATAACTGACTGATATGATTGCTTTGAGTCATAAATATGTTATATGCATCTCTATTAACAGCTGTTTCTAGCATGGTTTGGACTTGGGTAGCAATCTGATTGGTTGAAAGACATTCCAAATTGTACAGGCCATAATTTTGAAAAAAACAATACTGAGGAAAGCAAAACACTGTGTAAAGTGGTATGAATTAGACTGCCTTCCATTAATGTGGACTCCTTTACATTATATTAGTCTTTAAGGCCAGTTTACAAACACTTAAGTTGTAAGGCTATTGGATGTGCATGCCCAGAAACTGGAAGGTATAAATTAAAATTTGTGAGGGCTAATTTAATTTATACGTACCCGATATCTGCTTTCCTTGCTACACTCATCTCTTCTGGCCCCCATGTCATATGAGTTACACCAATTCATTCAGTTAAACTCAGTGGTGCAAATTTCAAGATGATGTGTCAGTGGAGAGATATAAATGGTAAATTATCAAGTGAGTTCACAGGGAGTGTGAACAAAGGAGGTCGAGTGAGCCTTTAGGGCTGTGGAGGAGTCCTGGGGGAGTTGTAGTGCTTGTTATTTGTATTTTTGTTTGTTTTCTTTTTTTGTTGTTCAGTTTGCAGAGGCTGAGTGGTGGAGAGAGATCAGGTGACCCCAGTTAGGGGTGGGACTTCCCTGCTGATGGAGCTATAAAGGCAGCCACTCCAGCAGGCAGCGGCACACAGGGGCAGTCAACATGGCTGTGAATAGGGGAGTTTGGAGGGGGAGTTTTGGGGAAGGGTGGGTTTCTTGTATTGCTTTTCTTGCAGTGTTGGGGTTTATTTTGTGCAGACTGGGAATAGGAGAAGCGCTATGGCAGATACACAGGCAACCATAGTAGACACTCAAGCCGGGGAAGCAACAGCACAGATGACAGGATGTGGAAGCTGCGGGATGTACTTGATCTTGGAGGAATTGCCTCCAAGGATGTATACATGTATGAAGTGCTGCCTCATAGGGTTGATGGAGGAGAAAATTCGGGGGTTAGAGGTGCAGGTGGAAACTCTCATTGAGCTTAGAAGGGGTTTTGAACAACTGATGGAGCAGACAGGTGAGGAGGTTTTAAGAGACGCCAGACCTCCAGATGGAAACAGGACCATCAGACTGTGAGGGCAGAATACTAGGAGATGAAAGTGGCCAGTGAAAGCATGTGACTGAGAAGGCGGCAGAGGAAAAGATGGGCTAGCAAAGGAGAAATAGAGCTCAGAAACAGGTTTGCTGGGTTAGCAAATGAAGGAGCAGAGCATGTAGTGACTGATGTTGGGAGTGCAAGGAAAAAGAGAAGATCAGCTCGTTCTATCCAAAGAGGGGATGAGCCAATGGAGATTCCTCCCAGTAAGAGCCCTAGAAGGACTCGGGAGCGGATGCAAATGATTGCAGAGAAAAACAGGAGGACTGAGGACTTGCGACCGGAACAAAGTGGAGATAGGCTAGTGAATAGCACTGGTGCCAAGAAAAAGCAAGTGTATGTGATTGGGGACTCCCTGTTGAGAAGGACAGACAGGCCTATAACCAGAGCTGATCCTGAGAACAGAAGGGTATGCTGTTTGCGGGGTGCGAAGATACGGGACATCAATCTGAGGCTGAAGAGGATCTTAATGGGAGCTGGAAAGAATCCTCTGATTGTCCTTCATGTGGGCACAAATGATGTAGGTAGATTCTCACTGGAATGTATCAAAGGTGATTATGCCAGGCTGGGGAGGACTCTCAAGGAAATAGAAGCTCAGGTGATCTTTAGTGGGATTCTGCCTGTCCCTAGAGGAGTACAACAAAGGTGTGAGAAGACCCTGATGATAAACAGATGGCTCAGGCAGTGGTGCTATAAGGAGGGCTTTGGCATGTATGGTCACTGGGAGGCATTCATGGACAGAAGACTGTTTTCTTGGGATGGACTGCACCTGAGTAGGGAGGGAAACAGACTTCTGGGAGGGAGATTAGCACAACTGATCAAGAGAGCTTTAAACTAGGGAGTCGGGGGAGATGGTTGGGAGATGCCCGAATAATCTCTGTGCCGGATATTAATGTTGAGAAGGAGGAAAATGAAATAAGAAAGGACACAGAAATAGGGAGTGGCATGAGGGTTACAAGAAGGAGTAGTGTAAATGTCAGTCTAGCGAGTGATACTGTCTGTGGAATGACTGTGCCGAAACAGGCAAAGATCGTGAGTGAGGCCAAGCAGCATAAACTAAAATGTTTATATACTAATGCGAGAAGCCTGGGTAACAAAATGGAGGAACTGGAGCTACTGGTAGAGGAAATGAGACCAGATATTATAGGGATAACTGAAACATGGTGGAATAGTAGTCATGACTGGTGTACCGATATTGAAGGCTATGTGCTCTTTAGGAAAGACAGATATAAAAGCAAAGGTGAGGGGGTGGCATTGTATGTCAATGAGGAGGTAGACTGTAGGGAAATTCAAAGTGATGGAATTAACAAGACAGAATCAATCTGGGTAAAAAGCATGTTAGGCGAAAAATGATACTAAAGTTTCTCCTCGAATGGTGCTTGGAATGTGTTACAGACCGCCGGGATCTGATCTAGACATGGATAGGGACCTCTTTAAGACCTTTAAGGAAGTTAATACTACTGGGAACTGTGTGATTATGGGAGACTTTAACTTCCCAGATATAGACTGGAGGACGTGTGCTAGTAGTAATAAGAGGGCCCGTTTTTTCCTGGATGTGATAGCTTATGAATTCCTTCTCCAAAAGGTTACCAAACCAATGAGAGAGGATGCCATCTTAGATTTAGTATTGGTGAGTAGCAAGGACCTCAGAGATGAACTGGTCATAGGGGACAACTTAGATTCAAGTGACCATGAGCTAATTCAGTTCAAACTAATTGGAAGGATAAACAAAAATAAATCAGCAACCAGGATCTTTGACTTTAAAAACTTTGACTTTCTAACTTTAGAAAATTAAGGGAATTAGTTGGGAAAGTGGACTGGACAAAAAAACTCAGGAATGTAAAGGTAGAAGAGGCTTGGAATCACTTCAAATCAAAGCTGCAAGAACTATCTGAAGCCTACATTCCCAGGAAGGGGAAAAAAATCATAGGCAAGAGCTGTGGACCAAGCTGGATCTGTAAGCATCTCAGAAAGGCGATTAGGAGGAAGCACAGAGCGTACAAGGAGTGGAAAAGGGGAGAGATCAGCAAGGAAAGCTACCTATTGGAGGTCAGAACATGTAGAGAGAGAGTGAGAGGCAAAAAGTCAAGCTGAGCTGGACCTTGCGAAGGGAATTAAAACCAATAATAAAAGGTTCTTTAGCCATATAAATAGGAAGAAAACAAAGAAAGAAGAAGTGGGACCGTTAAAAACTGAAGATGAGGTGGAGGTCAAGGATAATCTAGGCATGGCTGAATGTCTAAATAAGTACTTTGCATCTGTTTTCAATGAGAGTGAAGTTGAGCTGGGGGATAGAGGTAGGGAAGCTAATGGGAACGAGGTCATGAAAGTGGAAATTACCATACCTGAGGTAGAAGCCAAACTAGAGCTGCTAGATGCAACTAAATTGGGGGGCCCAGACAATCTCCATCCTTAGGATACTAAAGGAACTGGCTCATGAAATTGCCAGCCCTTTAATGAGGATTTTTAATGAATCTGTAAACTCGGGGGTTGTACCGTATGACTGGAGAATTGCTAATATAGTTCCTATTTTCAAGAAAGGGAATAAAAATGATCCGGGTAACTACAGGCCTGTTAGTTTGACCTCGGTAGTATGCAAGGTCTTGGAGAAAATTTTGAAGGAGAAAGTACTTAAGGCTATAGAGGATAACGGTAACTGTGATAAAATACAACATGGCTTTACAAAAGGGAGATCGTGCCAGACCAACTTGATCTCCTTTTTTGAAAGGATAACAGATTTTTTAGATAAAGGGAATGCGGTGGACCTAATTTACTTAGATTTCAGCAAGGCATTTTATACAGTTCCACATAGGGAGTTATTAGTTAAGTTACAGAAGATGGGGATTAATATGAATATAGTAAGGTGGATAAGGAACTGGTTAAAAGGGAGACTACAGCAGGTCATACTGAAGGGTGAACTGTCAAGCTAGAGGGAGGTTACCAGTGGAGTCCCTCAGGGATCTGTCTTGGGACCGATCTTGTTCAACCTTTTTGTTACTGACCTTGGTACAAAAAGCGGGAATGTGCTAATAAAGTTTGCGGATGACACCAAGTTCGGAGGTATTGTCAATAAAGAGAAGGATTGGTATACCATACAGAAAGATCTGGATGACCTTGTAAACTGGAGTATCAGGAATAGGATGAAATTTAATAATGGGAAGTGCAAGGTCATGCATTTAGGGACAAATAACAAGCATTTTTCCTTTAAGTTGGTGATGCATCAGTTGGAACGGACTGAGGAGGAGAAGCATCTGGGAGTACTGGTTGATCATAGGATGACTATGAGCCACCAAAGTGATGTGGCCATGAAAAAAGCTAATGCGGTTCTAGGATGTATCAGGAGAGGTATTTCAAGTAGAGACAGGGAGGTGTTAGTGCCGCTGTACAAGGCACTGGTGAGATTCCATCTGGAATATTGTGTGCAGTTCTGGTCCCCCATGTTTAAAAAGGATGAATTCAAATTGGAACAGGTGCAGAGAAGGGCTACAAGGATGTTCTGCGGAGTGGAAAACCTGCCCTATGAGTGGAGACTCAAGAAGCTTGGCTTGTTTAGCCTAACCAAAAGAAGGTTGAGGGGGGATATGATTGCTCTCTATAAATACATGAGAGGGATTAATATCGGGGAGGGAGAGGAATTCTTTGAGTACCACACCGATGTGGACTCCAGAACAAATGGTTATAAACTGTCCAAGAAATTTAGGCTTGAAATTAGACGCAGGTTTCTAACCATTAGAGGAGTAAAGTTCTGGGATAGCCTTCCAAGGGGAGTTGTGGGGGCAAAAACCATAACTGCTTTCAAAACTGAGCTTGATAAATTTATGGAGGGGATGGTATGATTAGCCTGTTTTGGAAATTGACTGATATTTGGCTAAGTGTGGTGGATATACAAGTGGCCCAAGAGGGGAGAGTACATGAGGTGGGTTCTGAGTTATTACAGAGAATTGTTTCTTGGGTAACTGGCTGGTGAGACTAGCCCACTTGCTCAGGGTTTAACTGATTGCCATATTTGGGGTTGGGAAGGAATCTTCTCCCAGGGCTGATAGGCCTGGGCTTTGGGGGTTTTTTACCTTCCTCTGTAGCACAGGGCATGGCTCACCTACCGGTGAATTTTCTGTATCTTAAAGTCCTTAAATCATGATTTAAGGAAGTAAATAACTCAGTCATAGGTTGGTGGCCTATTGCTGGAGTGAGTGGGTGAGGTCTTGAGGCCTGCATTTTGCAGGAGGTCAGACTAGATGATCGTACTGGTCCCTTCTGACCTTAAAGTCTATGAGTATGAAATGAAACAATTTAAAAAGTCTGTAGTGAATCTAAATTGGTGTAGTACAGTGGTTCCCAACCTCTGGTCCATGGACCACAGGTGGTCAGCGATGGTACTGCAGGTGGTCCATGGGAGTGAGGGGAGATAATTGTAGATAAATGTACTGTGATGAGTGCAATATGCTTGTGAGTGAGCATAATAAATTATTAGAAATTGCTGTGTTTTTAATACTCCTTGATATACAAGTTTTACTCCCATCAGCCACAGGCTATGTTAAAATCTTTTTAAATGGCTTGCTTACGTGGTGGTTTGCAAAAGCTTTCAATGACGATGCAGTGGTCTGCATAAAGGAAAAGGTTGGGAACCTCTGGTGTAGTAGACCCTCTGAGTGGGTCATAAGTACACCAGTATAAAACTGAAGTTAGTTCCCTGTCCATTCGTGTATGTACATCTCCATGCATTAGAGATCAAAATCTGGCCTTTAGATTTAGGCCTACCTTTGAATTTGGCCGTAATCTATAGAAATATTTTGAGTTACAGAGGTTGTACTGCTGATCCCATTGATAGGGCTAATAAGAGTAATCCATGAGTACATAGCCAAAAATATAGAGATACCTGTTGAAGATACTGCAGAAATGTCTACATTTCTTTGCTATTCCAGTATTGGTTTGATTTTATCATAGAATTCTTTATATAATATAATTGTTTGAAGCTATTCAGTACTGTGATTTGATGGGATACTGTTCTGTTTAATTAAGCAAAATCTTTTCAAAGTGAAGTATGATAGTCCAAAAATTCCGTGAGCAATCATATGGCATACGAACAAACTCTAGAATGCTTTGAGATGAAGGCCTTGAGTTTCTGGTGTCCTTCTAAAAATAATTTCTTGCTATGAGCTCTTAAGAGAATGTTTATACTTTTTTTACCTTGTTACTCCATAACTCAGTGGCCCTTCTAACAAAAGAAGATATCACAATGGTAGAAAATGTGTAGAAATTCAAAATTGGTGAGGGTCATAAAAAATAAATGTTTGGGGAGCCACATAACCCTGTGGCCATACATTTAAGGTCACTGCTTTAGCTGAAAGAATGTATCACAAGTTTAGTACAGCACAGCCATCTCAGAGCAGAGAAGAATGTATGAAAATGAGGAAGGTGTAGTTTAGTAAATCATAATCTCCATAAATGTCAGCTAAAGCCAATGGGGCTTCTCTTGCTCTCACTGAAGTCCATGAGGAAAAATTGCCATGGATTTCATTGAATTCAGGACTGGGTCAAGTTTTATGATGAAGGAGCTATTAGCTTGAGGAGCTATTAGGAGATTTTAGCTTTAGGAGCTATTCCCTAAAATATAGGAGCAAGTAAGGGAATGGTCCTATATATAATAATTCACACGTTTACGAAAGTCAAGGAAAATCCAGGGGGAGGGGAAGGGGAGTGATTCTTCATATAGAATTTCAAAGTTTGCAATGGATATGAAGGCTCGAGGTTTCAGTTAATGCCAGGAAAGCGTAACTTTGAGTTTACTACCATCAATATTAAGATAACGGACCAAATACAGCCCCTAATAAAATCTAGCAGGAGTGGGGCTCACATTAATTTTGTAAAAAGGAGAATTTCCAGGTGACTGTATTGAGATTAGAGCTAGCTCCCTCACCCAGGCTGATGTTTGCATAGCTTCTAGCAGGAATTTGTGAAAGACACATGGCGTAGCCAGGTAAGGGGTCTAATTGCTGAAGTGCATGGATTACACCATTGATCCACTCAAGGGCCTTTACTTCAAAAAAAAATGTGGTCTTAACTCTAGTTAGGTAACTTTAGTTAACATCCTAGTTAAGAAAGATGGTTTGTTTTCACATCAGTGAACAGGTGGAGTTAAAGACTGAGGAGGCTAAGAACACATCTTTCTCGTGCAGTGTAGACAAGATCTAGATTGTCTTTCTACAGTTCCGGCTCTTTAGAATTTGTAAATTGTGAACCCTGAAAAGTGGTAGTGAGCAGGGCACAAAAGTTTAGCTCCATGTTTCCTCTGCCAGCTGCAGGTTTCAGGAATGGGCCAATTCAGAGTCCATGTCCTGAATATGCATATGGTGATCAGTTACTTATGCTACATGTTTCAGAATGAAAGATTATTGAAGATTTTCAGCATTATTCAATGCCAATTGATACTGTCTGATTTATTTACATAAATTCAGAGAACAAAATTCATGAGGCAGAAAATGCCTCCAAAGTTTTGTGTGTCCACAAATTGCATCTTGGAATATTAACGTTTACAATAGTAAAGATCACTATCCATTTGGCCAATCAAATAGTAGTAGTATTCCTTCTTCGCAAGGTTATTTTTTGCCGTTAGTGACGAGTTTTAGATAGTATGTGAGACTATTCTTTAAATTTATCCTTCCTGATTTTTCCTCGATGCAGAAAAGCAATAATTTATTCATGTAGGCTATTAACACATTCTTTAAGATATAGAAGTAAAAACTTGGTGCTTAATTTGAAGAGAAGACAAACTTGCCTCTAATTTATATATGTGATCTGGTTGCACAGGAACAAAAAGGAGTGGAAGTGGTTCTGGGGTGCAGGCTAAGAAAGGAGCTGTCCCAAGTTCTAGCAATTCTGGAGTAGTGTGGTCTTGAATTATAGTTTCCTCAGTAAGGTAAAGTTTAAATAGCTGGCCAATTTTTGGAGACCAACTTGTGGCAAGGCATGGTGGGAAAACATGGTTGAAAGTTTAACATAAAGCAGCTGGAGTACCAGAGGGAAAATTTGTAGAGAGAATCTATCTGGAGTAGTAATGGATGGAAAGAGAGTGTGGGGAGCTCACTCAAACCCACAGTTACAGGCTTTTTCCATTTGTAACTCTATTTCATAAATATTTCTGAGCATGCATGTATGTGCACACATGCTTTTAAGCCTGCTTGCTCAGTTCTGGTTTTAGTATATAAACCAGGATTTTATTGTTTTCAGGGACACAGTAGGGTCACCCTAGGATCATGGGGAACTCTGGTTAAGCTTAGCGCGCACACACAATTTGTCTGCAGTTAAAAACTACTTGAAAATTAATTTATGACAGAGAATGTCCTAAGATTGGGTCCTACGGAGGTAATATGTTGATGGAAATACAGTCCTTTGCAGGCCTATTGCTTTATATCAGTTAACCTACCATACATTTGTTAAAGTGGCTCTTAGGCAAGTAGAATCTTATTTTTTTTAAATGTATACTATCAGACCATTTTAATGAAAGAGTTATCTCAGGCCATCAACAGATTTTCTACAACCATTGCTTTGCATCTTGGTCAAAAGCCAGAAAACCTAAAGTGAAATTATATTAAATAAATATAGAAAAATGACCTCGCAGCCCCACTCTATATTCTGTTCTGCATAATATTCCATGGCAAAAATTCAGACCTTAACACATTTCAAGAAAATAAGGGGTACATTTTCAAAGCAATATAGAGGTGATTAATAAGTACATGATTCTTCTCTACATGAGTACCTTCTACACAATGCTTTGAAATTCACCCCATGTAGAGCAAGTATTTGCAAGGCATGTGCTAGATCTTTTCAATGCATGACTTTCTGTAAAAAAAAAAAAACCAAAAACAAAAACAAACAAGCAAACTTTAGATCTCCTCTAGAGAGTTTTGCTACAGGTTGGGGCCTGGAGAAGTGGGTGGGGCTGGGTAGTTGGACTTGTGGCAGCCAGTGAGACAGAGTGGGTCATCCTGGACTAGACTGTACCTCGGAAGGGGGGAATTGAGTTTTGATGCATACTCTAGTGGCATGGGGTATATAGACCCCACACTGAGCAATAGATGGTTAATGAATGTGTGTTCAGGTGCCCTCACCCCCCTGTGGGAGATGTCAGAACTGGAGAGAGAAGCTTAAAAGGGAGAAACCAAGATCTGCTAAAGGCAAACCAGCAAGGACAGGCAATCTCCACTCCTTAGCTTATAGAACAATGCCTAACTAAAGGCAAGGATTCCTCAGCCAATTGCTACTGTGCAACCCATTCCTGAGGAAAGGCAGGACGTGTTGTGAAGCCACTTATGATGGGACTGTCCTTGGAGACTAGTTTGTGATCCCCCCACTTTACAGAAGCTCTCTGAGAGAAGAGGACTTGCCCCTGCATGGGATGTTTCATTTATGGTTACTTCATTTACATTTGCTGACAAACCCTGGATCGGGAGAGCTATCCAGGGACCAGACAGAGGACTTTTAGCTGCTTAAGACTAGATTGATGCACGGAAACAGCTGACATTGCAGAGCAGATTCCTGGGTGAGTGCAGGGGCATGGCCTAGGTCCTCGGAGGCCTCTGCCATAGGAACCCCAGAAACATTTAGGTTTGAAATGTGTTTTGAAATCTTGGACATGTGCATTTTGTTAGAGTTGCTCCTACTGAAGAGCATATAACAGAAATACAGCTTTGCTGGCAACACTTTACTCTTCATTCTGTCATCAGTAAAAGAACGGTGATATATTAGTCTGGCTACAACATTAGATATTTCTGCATGGGAAACAGTAAATGGATGCAAAGGTTAATCCTGTAGAGCAGAGTTTTTCAAGTCCATGGGTTGGGACTCAGAATTGGGTTGCTAGAATGTTTCAGGGATCATATGGCAGCTTCGATTCCTGACCTATGGATTCAGCTGGGCTCACCTATCTGCACCAGGCACTGCAACCGCTTGGATCCCAGCTACACTTCAGTTTGGCCCAACTGTCATGGTGACAGGAGTGGGGTACTATAGCAGGGTGGTTTTCCCCACTCTGGTAGCAAAGGAATTAAAAGCCCTGCAGAAGGTGCACAGCTACTGGGAGCAGTTGGCTTCAGGGCAAATCAGGGTCCAGGAGCCTGGTATAAAAGGAAGGCTGTAGCACCTGCTCTGGGCAGTTTTACCCTGGCCTGCAGGGAGGAAAGAGGCTGTCAGCTGGTCTACAAGGGAGGGCAGCACCAGGGACATCTCACTGTGGATTGCCTGAAGCCCAGACCTTATATAAGGGTGAAAGGTAGCAGGGGGAGGCATGGACATGGCCCAGGAGACCTGATGAACTGTGTGGAAGTGATTTGGAGTTGAGGCAGTGCCCAGTCAGGGCACATAGGGTCCCTGGGTTGGGGCCTGGAGAAGTGGGTGGGGCTGGGTAGTTGGACTTGTGGCAGCCAGTGAGACAGAGTGGGTCATCCTGGACTAGACTGTACCTCGGAAGGGAGGAATTGAAAAGGACTCAGCCAGAGAGCTGCAATATGGACTAGAGACCAAAAAAAGGAGCACATGCACTGAATGGAGGTGCCGCTTGAGCAATTCCCCAGTTCTATCATCAGGAGGCACCCGTGTGGTGGGTCACATGCTGCCACCCATCTACAGGGATTAAATCTCAGGGAGTAGCCCTAGAACCCCATGAGCCGGGTCACAACTCCACTCAGGCCCAGCCACCGCTATGACAGAATCCAACCAAAATCATTCCAGGTCTTCCAACCCCAGACTATTTACTTGGTCATGATAGGCCATAAACATTTACGGATGGGTCCTGAGCCCAAAAAGGTTGAGAACCATGGCTGTAGGGGACCCAGAGAAGTCAGTTATATTTATCTTACAGATCATAGATGTTCTAGCAGATGGTCCACATTCAACAAGATTGAGTTGCATGTTTTGTTTACCTTTTTACTCTGATGAATAAATTTATGATATAGAAAACCTGATTAACTCAGGTTCTTGATATTTTGCTGAATGGATTATTCTTAGGGAAAAAAATGATATGTGAGACTTTCTGAACAGCGATTAAAATCATATTTGCCAGAAAATAAAAATCCTTCAGTCTCCTAATCCTTCTCAGAATGCTGATAGTGTCCATATCCCAGAAATGACTATGGAAAATAAAACCATTTTATAAACTTAAGGGCCTTGTGCTGCTTTGTGATAAAACATAAGAATGGCCACACTGGGTGGGACCAATGATCCGTCTAACTCAGTATCCTGTTTGCCAACAATTGCCAAGGCCACATGCTTCAGAGAGAATGAACAGAACAGGTAATCATCAAGTGATCCATCCCCTGTCACCCATTCCCAGCATCTGGCAAACAGACTAGAGACACTTCAGAGCATGGTTTTGCATTCTTGTCCATTCTGGCTGGTAGCCATTCATGGACCTATCCTCCATGGCTATGTCTACGCTGGCAAGTTAGTTGGAATTAAGGAAACTTAATTCGAACTAACTAAAGCCATGGCTACACTAGGCTTTAATTAGTTCGAATTAAGGGCTTCCTTAATTCAAACTAATAAATTTGAATATACTATTCGAACTAAGGGTTAATTCGAACTACTTAGTTCGAATTAACCAGTGTGGCCATGCTAGTTCGAACTAATTGCTTAGTTTGAACTAACCGGCCCATTGAACTCAATGCAATTTGCTAATTCGGACTAAGCAAGTGCCATGAATGGCATTTGCTTAGTTCGAACTAAATTTTTCTAGTTCGAATTAAGTTAATTCGAACTAACTGAAATTGGTTCGAATTAGTTAGTTCGAATTAACTAATTCATAAGAACATAAGAAAGGCCGTACTGGGTTAGACCAGAGGTCCATCCAGCCCAGTATCTGTCTACCGACAGTGGCCAGTGCCAGGTGCCCCAGAGGGAGTGAACCTAACAGTCAATGATCAAGTGATCACTCTCCTGCCATCCGTCTCCATCCTGTGATAAACAGAGGCTCGGGACACCATTCTTAACCCCTTTCTGGCTAATAGCCATTTATGGACTTAGCCACCATGAACTTATCCAGTTCCCTTTTAAATATTATTATAGTCCCAGCCTTCACAACCTCCTCAGGTAAGGAGTTCCACAAGTTGACTGTGCGTTGTGTGAAGAAGAACTTCCTTTTATTTGTTTTGAACCTGCTACCTATCAGTTTCATTTGGTGACCCCTGGTTCTTGTATTTTGGGAGTAAGTAAACAACTTTTCCTTGTCCACATCAGTCATAATTTTATATACTTCTATCATGTCCCCCCTCAGTCTCCTCTTTTCCAAGCTGAAGAGGCCTAGCCTTTTTAATCGTTCCTCGTACGAGACACTCTCCAAACCCCTAATCATTTTAGTTGCCCTTTTCTGAACCTTTTCTAGTGCTAGAATATCTTTTTTGAGATGAGGAGACCACATCTGTACACAGTATTCGAGATGTGGGCGTACCATGGATTTATATAAGGGCAATAATACATTTGCAGTCTTATTTTCTATCCCCTTTTTAATGATTCCTAACATCCTGTTTGCTTTTTTTGACCGCCTCCGCACACTGTATGGACATCTTCAGAGAACTATCCACAATGACTCCAAGATCTTTTTCTTGACTCGTTGTAGCCAAATTAGCCCCCATCATATTATAGGTATAGCTGGGGTTATTTTTTCCAATGTGCATTACTTTACACTTATCCACATTAAATTTCATTTGCCATTTGGTTGCCCAATCACTTAGTTTTGTGAGATCTTTTTGAAGTTCTTCACAATCTGCTTTGGTCTTGACTATCTTGAGTAGTTTAGTATCATCTGCAAACTTAGCCACCTCACTGTTTATCCCTTTCTCCAGATCATTTATGAATAAATTGAATAGGACTGGTCCTAGGACCGACCCTTGGGGAACACCACTAGCTACCCTTTTCCAATCTGAGAATTTACCATTTATTCCTACCCTTTGTTCCCTGTCTTTTAACCAGTTCTCAATCCATGAAAGGACCTTCCCTTTTATCCCATGACAACTTAACTTACGTAACAGCCTTTGGTGAGGGACCTTGTCAAAGGCTTTCTGGAAATCTAAGTACACTATGTCCACTGGATCCCCCCTGTCCACATGTTTGTTGACCCCTTCAAAGAACTCTAATAGATTAGTAAGACATGATTTCCCCTTACAGAAACCATGTTGGCTATTGCTCAACAGTTTATGTTTTTCTATGTGACTGACAATTTTATTCTTAACTATTGTTTCAACTAATTTGCCCAGTACCGACGTTAGACTTACCGGTCTGTAATTGCCGGGATCCCCTCTAGGGCCCTTTTTAAATATTGGCGTTACATTAGCTAACTTCCAGTCTTTGGGTACCAAAGCCATTTTAAGGGACAGGTTACAAATCTTAGTTAATAGTTCCGCGACTTCACATTTGAGTTCTTTCAGAACTCTTGGGTGAATGCCATCTGGTCCCGGTGACTTGTTAATGTTGAGTTTATCAATTAATTCCAAAACTTCCTCTAGTGACACTTCAATCTGTGACAGTTCCTCAGATCTGTCACCTACAAAAGCTGGCTCAGGTTTGGGAATCTCACTAACATCTTCAGCCGTAAAAACCGAAGCAAAGAATCCATTTAGTTTCTCCGCAATGACTCTATCATCTTTAAGCGCTCCTTTTGTATTATCATCATCAAGGGGCCCCACTGGTTGTTTGGCAGGCTTCCTGCTTCTGATATACTTAAAAAACATTTTGTTATTACCTTTGGAGTTTTTGGCTAGCCGTTCTTCAAACTCCTCTTTGGCTTTTCTTATTACACTCTTGCACTTAAGCTGGCACTGTTTGTGCACCTTTCTATTTGCTATTCGAACTAACTTTAGTAAGTATAGACATAGCCCATGAAATTACCTAGTTCTTTTTTGAACCCTGTTATAGTCTTGGTCTTCACAACATCCTATGATAGTGAGTTCCGCAGGTTGACGATACATTGTATGAAGTAACACTGCCTTTTGTTCATTTAAAACTGCTGCCTATTCATTTCGTTTTGTGACCCCCTAGTTCTTGTGTTATGAGGAGTAAATAACATTCCCTTATTACTTTTTCCACAACAGTCATGATTTTATAGACCTCTATCACATCCCCTCTTAGTTTTCTCTTTTCCCATCTGAAAATTCCCAGTTTTATTAATCTCTCCTCACATAGAAATTGTTCTATACTTCTAATAATTTTTGTTGCTCTTTTCTATACCTTGTCCATTTCCAATGTATATTTTTTTGAGATGGGGCCACCAGATCTGATCACAGTATTAAAGATGTGAGTATACTATGCATCAATAAAGAGGCAATATATTTTCTGTCTTATCTATCCCTTTTCTTATGATTTCCAACGTTCTGCTGGCTTTTTTTTTTGACTGCCACTGCAGATTGAGTAGATGTTCTCAGAGAACTATCCACAATGATTTACTGTATTTTAAAGTCTTTAAATCATGATTTGAGGACTTTAATAACTCAGTCATAGATTAGAGGCATATTGCAGGAGTGGGTGGGTGAGTGGTAAGTTAATTTAGACCCCATTATTTTATAAGTCTAGTTGGGATTGTTTTCCAGTGTGCATTACTTTGCACTGATCAACATTGAATTGCATCTGCCGCTATGTTGCTCAGTCCTCCACCACACATATTGTATGCAGATAGTTCCCTATGTCCGTGCAGAGCCCCTTTGAAGGGCTCTGACTGCATATAACAAGTTGCAGGAGCATAGCCTAAACCTATAATTTTAATTCTTAATATTCTTTGTTAAATAGAAATTAGGAGAGATTAACAGGATTAGAACATATAACATAAGGTAAAGAGTAATATTGTTACTGTTACTCTGCAGACAACTAAATATGATTGCTTTAGAAATTCTAGTTTGGCAAAGCTTGACGGACTACGTTAATGAAGTTTGCACTGGTGCAGAAATGTCTGAGAGATACCTGCTACCTGGGGAACACTTAGTGTGATTTATCTGATTAATGTTGTAAATAATACTGTTTGTGTTTTTATAATTTCCTAACCACAAATGTAGAGTGCAATCATTTAAATCCTTTTCAAATTACTTGTGATCTGTTGAATCACAGTCTAGCTGAGGACTCTTAAATTTTGGAAGCCTTAGTCCTAATGTCTAGGTTCCAATTTAACAAGTACCTGAGATGCATTCTAATCTCAGCTGCAGTGCAGGGGAATCTCAGAAAATCTGTTGCTATGTGTTCAAGAGTCAGCAAAGCACAGAAATACTTTTTAAAATATGCAGCATTTCGAGTCACAGAACTTGGGTTACGATCTAGCACTTAGTGTGAATGCTATTGGTACAATATATTAAGGAGCCAGAGAAGTGTAGGGTATCAAGGCTTTATTGCGTGTATCTGACTGCACATCTTCATGGAGCTCTTGCAATCTTGTATCAATTCATACATAGAAGTTTCTTAGCTTGTGGATCAACAATACAATAAGCCAGACCCATTACTTCCTGTAAACGAAAGTGATTTGAATGTGCATTAAGGTGCCTAGCGTAGTCATGAAATGGATGTCTCTTTCTCAAACAAGAAGCTTTTAGGCCATTCTTCTATCTCCTTTACTCCCATCTCCGTGTTTTTAAAAATTCATGCCTTGAAGTTAAAGACAAGGGGCTTTCATACAATGACCAGATAATGCAAAATTGCAATATCGGACAGGAACTAGACAGGCTTGGATACAAACAGCCTCAAAAGTTTGCTCACGTTCAGTTTCTGTTCTGGATCCAGATCTGAACTTTCCAGTTAATCCTCTTTCCATAATAGACTGACACTTGAGCCCTGGGTCAAACTTTGAGAAACTTCCAGATTCAGATATAAGGCTCAGTTCTTCCCAGTTTCTAAGCTCTGCTTGGCATAAGGTGTTTAGATGTCTTCAGGGAGCCACATGCAGGTCCCTAATTCTGCACTAACTCAGTCCTGGCATTAAATAGAGCAGTCCAGGGGTTGTTCTGACTTATGCCACTTGCCTGTGTAACCCAAATGCCTGAAAAGGCTATCTCTGAGAGACCTGCTGAGGGTGGGTTACTGTTGCTGGGCAGATTAGCAACCCACAACTGGAAACTTCCAGAAGCAGGGAGTGGTAGCAATTTGAGCATGCTCCACAGTGTACCCTGCTGGTGTAATGTGATGTTGTCAGTCAGATGACTGGAGAGCAGCAGCCTGAGCAGACAGCAGGCAGGAGCTGCCTTGAGGGAGACCATGTGCTCAGTGTTCTGGAGAGGAGCTGAGCCAGGAATGAACAAGATGTTTTCTCCATGTAAAGGAGTCATTTGCAACAGACCTTGCAGACATGCATATGGGACTGAGGACTGGTTGCAGAGGAGAAGAGAAAGCCTGCATGTAATGCTACAGAGGATCCCAGAAAAGAAAGAAGAGGACAGCTATTTCTTGCCACTCAAGCTTCCACACTGGAACAGAGACTGTAGCTGAGAGTTGGGTGAACTCCACACAGACTTTGGGACTCTTGGGTATCTTTCATGCAAGGGATTGTTCTTGGTTAATTGTAGTTTATTTTCTTAGGATAAGGTTCATTTAGTTAGTAGTTAATAAAGTTCATTGTTATGTTTGTTTTTAGTAGTATTTTAATGTGTGAGTGTAGCTCTGAGCAAGCTTCACCGTGAGTTCTGTACAGACTGGATCCTGGGTCTCCAGCTCCTTTCCCCACAGGGGTTGGGATTGATTTCTGTGGGACACTGAAGAAGGGCAATTAAATGAATTTAGCCCACCCAAAGGTTACACCTGCACCCCACTCTTGAAATATCATCTTTCCTACAGTTCTTTCCCTACAATTAGGTGAGATCAGGTGGCTGGTCTGGAGCTGGCTTTATGCCAACAAGGCGTTCCCTCTCCATTAAAGGATTTCTTCATTGGCAAGGTGCAGCCATATTCCACCACTTTCCACTGACTGAGTAGCACAAAAAAGCCAGTGTTTAAGACAGAATCTTATCCACAGACATCCCAACTTGAGCCAGTCTCTAATAACAGTAAAGAAAATAGCTTTATCCTAAGCAGTACTGCAATATAAACATGGTTTCTACATAATATGAATGGTAGATGATCTTGAAAACTTTTGTGCTTCTCAATAGTTGAGGAATTTTCTAATTGAGCTAAAAAGTAGACTGTGACAAAAACCAAACAAATCCTCTAACAGCAAAGCTAAGCTAACTAGGAGGAAGCACAGAGAAAACGGCAGTCAAAATGTCAGATTTTGAGGTGATTTCTACAGCTGTGCCAGGCAAGAAATAAACACAACTTACCTTCTGAGGTGGCAGACCCATGTGCTCTGCTGCCAGGCAACCAAGAGGAAGTGGAGGGATCCACCAGCACTGAGGGTAAGAGGTTGTGTGTAAAATCATGATGATGTCTCTTGACAGTGCCAACCAACAGCTGGGGAGGTCGAGGTTGGATATTAGGGAAAACTTTCTCACTAGGAGGGTGGTGAAGCATTGGAATGGGCTATCTAGGGAGGTGGTGGAATCTCCATCTTTGGAAACATTTAAGGCCTGGTTAGACAAAACCCTGGCTGGGGTGATTTAGTGGGAGTGGTCCTGCTTTTTAGCAGGGGGTTGAACTAGATGACCTCGTGAGGTCCCTTCCATCCCTATTATTCTATGATTCTGTAAAAGATCTGAGTCATGTTTATATTCAGAACCTTGCCACTCTATATTTGTTAAAAATGCAGAGGCGATCCTGCTGTCCCGATGCATGCAAAATGATGGGCTTCTGTAAGACTTTCTTTTATTATCAGGACCATGTCATAAGAAGCACAATGAGTAATGTGGAAGATGGATTTCATGTTATATTTTCCCCCTACATCTCAGGTAATATCTGGTAAATGCATGACTCCTATGGCTCTTCTTGCACTGGAGAGAACATGATTGGTTGCTGGCAGGGCTATAATACTCTTTCTTGGAAAGAGTCGCTTGCCAGCATATCTTCTGATGACTCGCACCAATTTGTAAAATGACTGTTCAGTTCTGAACAGATAATTATGGATAATGTAGGTGTCATTAGCTAATTGGCTTTCGTTTTGAGTGAGTCTGATGTCTCAATATACTACCATAGCTGTCTTTTTCTCCTCCAATCTATATTTCTTGATGTAAATGATCTGTCAGATTCTAACAGGTTCAGAAGACCAGGAGTGATAGTACTGTCTCCTATCACCTGTTCTGACATACGACTCTAATGACTGAGCAAAATTTACTAGAAATCTTAAATTTGTCTCAAAGGATGGAGATAGGGAAGCAGCAGAGGCGAGAACTCCAAATAACCTATGTTGCTGCACTTTTTTACTCCGACAGTGCAGAAATGAGAAGGAGAAAGGGAGAGAACTTTTCTAATGGTGTTTTGTAGGCATGAATTGGGAAGGAGAGCAGGACATTGTAGATAAATGATAAATTAGGAAGAAGCACACCTAGAAAGATCTTCTTGGAACCCTAGACAAGTTGTTCTTTTCAATCTTCTTACCAAAATTTGAAAGCTCCTTATATTTCATGCTTTGATGCTCTGCACCATGTGCCTCTTGCTCATGTCAATCACTAAGAATAAAAATGAATTCAGGAATACCAGTGCTCCTCCCTTTTCAGGAAAGAAAATGTAATGGCTTAGCTCCTGCTTACTTCCAGTATTATACTCTCTTGGTACTGATACTAAACAGGATCTTCAGGGGCTGTAGCCTGCCTGCCTAGGAAATGTATTAGTCACATGAGAGAACTGACCAAATTCTGGACCTACCATAACCAACCAATAGCTGTTACGCTGAATACATTCATCATTCATCCAGTTATGTGGTGTGAGGCAGGCTTTTAAACAGGGAGCAGCTATGTTCTTCTCCAGACTGAGATTGGAGTCCTTGTGCCATACAAGCCAGCTTGTGAAGGACAGGCCTTGGAAGAAGGACAGGATCTTATTGTTTTGTTACTTTCTATAGAAGAAAAAGGTGCTTCACTCTCACACTGCTGTGATTCTTGAGGCCCAGGAACACTGCGTATGCTATCCGCAGTACAGCCACCACGCATCTGTCTCTGAGCTTCTCGTGTTGAGAAGGTCTCATCTTGTGATTATCTATAGCCCTACTGTTTGAAGGCACTTCAAATGCAGTCATCTTGGGATACACAAAGACTGTCAAAGCCACCAAAGTAGGACAAAAATGAGCAGCTAAAGCCAAAACAACTCACTTTCAGAGTTACTGAGAGAGCCTGAGCTATTTACCTGGTAACAAGTCTGTTCATCAGCAGCATTACACTACAGACACGAAAAGCCTGCATGTTCCAGACCAGTTATTGTGGGCAAGGGACTTGGAACAGAAAAGAATGGGGGGAAAGGACAGGCAAGAGAATAGGACCGAAGTCATCCTGTTTCTCTAGGACATGTAGTCCTTAAACCAGGGCTAATGCATTCCTGACTAACTCAGTGGATGGGCCTCACAAATAAACACCTGATTTCCCAAAGTAGATTCTTGGTTCAATACTATGGGAGTACAAATGCTACTAAGCCTGACGTTCCACATTTGGAATCTAAGGAGAAAATTAGTTGAACAGTCTGAATCACTCAGTAAATGAACGGGACGGGAGTGGAGAGAAAACAAAGGAAAGACGAAGGAAACAATATGGGTGGTGAGAAGAGAAAAAGTAAAGGTAAAAATGGAGGAAACAAGGACAAAGGGTGTGAATTAGGTCAAAGAGAAGAGGTTTAAAGAAAGAGCAAAACTAAATTAAACAACTGGAACAAAGGTCACAAACAAAAGTAAAAATGGAGAGGAAAAGAACAACAAAGGGACAGAGCATCTTTCTACTTTATTTTAAGTTTTCCACACAAGTTTTTCACAAGCTCTGTGTGATTTATAATAGTGAATTAAGAGCCATTTGTAATCCGTAACATTTGAGGCATACCATGTAGGACAAGCTGTGCCTTCAAGACGGGAATGGAGCAGAGCTGCCCTGCTCATCAGAAAGAAAATGCCAGATTATTCCCATCTTGCCAAACAGTAATGTTCTTCTCTATTTATTATCACTCTTCATTGCCCTGCATGCAGTTATTTATCATTATTGGGCAAACTAAAAGGTAGGATCAAGACAATTAAGGTACCTTTTTAAAAGTGACTTTCCTCCTGTACACCAGCTTCTACCCTGTGTCCAACACCAGTCGGTTCAAACTAAACAGAGACTGTATTAACAGCAATGTTAGGAGCGCCTCCTAGCAGTGAACAAGGTTAAGGTGTTCATGCTGAGTTTTTGGTTTGTTTAAAAAAAAAAAAAGAGAGATCAGCAGCTTTAGATAACATTGACTGTGAGATAGAATATTGATCTGTTTGTGAGATTTTGCAGAGTGGATAGTGGCTCTTCAGTTGTTTTGCTGCTATGCTAGTTCCTATCAGAGAGGTAAAAGAGTCTAGTGCTGGGCAATTCCATTTACTTCCCAAAGGCATGTGTCCTGCGGGCTTGTATCTTGTTGGTCTTCCTATGTATTGGCCACAAGAGGCTAGAAAGACAAAGTGAAAGACTGGGGGCTACTTAGTCCTAATGCTTAGTTCTATGTCTGTTTTCTCTAACCTAATTATTCTCCTGAGTGTGTTTGACAAGGGTAGAGTGCTGGATAAAAGCAAATGGTCGAGCTCAATCCCAATAAGACAGAAGGGTTGCTTGCTGGAAGAAAGAAGCACATGGATGAATATCCAGAGCCCTTCTCTTGAAGCATTTGCAGCCTGGATTAAGAAGTTCCAGCAGAGGTTGTCAAGTATGTTTTATCGTCTTCAGCTGGCAAAGAGGTTGCTACTAGCCTTCCAAAATGTGGAACTCATTTTGGTCATCCAGATAGAACTGGTCTGAAAATGAGTTTTTTCCTATGGAAAATTTTGACTTTTTGTTGAAAAATAAAACTTTTCACCCGAGAAATGAAAATTTTTGTGTTTGGACAGAAACAGGAAAGTTTGTTTTCTGATGAAAGGTCTAAGTTTGTTACAGAAAGCAGATACACTTTTGCAAAAAGAAGAAAAAAAACCCCCTAAAACCTCAATTTTTCATAAAAAAACAATTTTGACAGAAAATGTTGACCAGCAGTACACGTAGGCCTTTAGCAGCCTAAAGCTAGACTTTTCAATACAGTCTTAAGACTCCCTTTGAAGCCAACTCAATGGTGCAGAGTGCAGCAGTCTCCTTTCTGAGAAGGGCCATCCATTGTGAGCATACATCTTCAGTCAAATCTTCTGGTTTGATTCTGAGTGAAGTAAAAAATATTGGTGATAAATATTTAAATACTTAAATGGAGATCTGTTATCAGAAAGACTACCTCTAACTTTAGATCTTCTTGTGGTAGATAAGATTAGGTAGCATTTTCTGTCACTTCCTGGGATAAAGATATCTGAGACAAGTGATAGAACTTTCTCAGTTGAGTGACCCTGCCTCAGAAATTTCAGTTCCCTTGTGCGTCTGCCAGTGCCTGCTAAAGTCTCCTGAACTTCAGAGCACAATGCAAGAAATTAATTCAGTTTAACTTCTTGGTTTTTGTGGTTTGGCTTTGGCCAAAGTCCCAGAAATGATAATATTTTTACTTAAAATTTCTGTAGGTAGCAATATTGATTTTTGCAATGGGATCAGTTACTGGTAGTTTATAAGTGCATCTGCATCAATGACAAGAGCTCTATATATCATCAATAAAATAAATTAAAAAACTGTAGGGAGTATGCAGGCTCCCTGTATTAACCTGCTCTGCTATGGTATTCACTCAAATCTGGACTTGCTTTCGCTGCTCATCAGTCAAAGAGTCCTACTCTGGCAGAATGATGGGGGTGGTAAAGGATTGGTAAGTGTGATGAGCAGGCCTTCCTCAATGTGGCAAGACAGGTAAGTGGGTTTGGGTGAATTTATAATTAAAAAGAGGTCAGTTTATTGTTTCTAACTCCAGTTCGCACCTTCTATCTGAACTGGGATTTTCAGTTGCCTCTGTCTCTTGACACTATATCCAGGTTAATTTCTGAGATTATTTCTATCAGGTCAAAGGGATATGCCTCAGTACTGTGGGTCAATATCAGGGGGAATAGATGGAGCATGTGGTATCTTTTACCTAAGAGGAGAAGCATACCAAAAGAAAAGCTTACTTCAGTGGGTCTTTGAATGACTTTTTTTTATTTTTCAGTCATCAAGACTTCTATCTATCCAGATGAAACTTGCGGGAGTGGAAGTGCCCAGGTAACTGAGAGACAAGGTGAGGTGAGGTGATATTTCCCTGGACCAATAAAAGATATTACCTCACCCACCTTGTCTTTAGTATTCTGGGACTGACACAGCTCCAACTATACTGGGTAAATGAGAGGTTACTAGTTTCAGAGGGGTAGCCGTCTTAGTCTGTGTACAGCAAAAACAATGAGAGTTCTGTGGCACCTTAAAGATTAACAAATTTCTTCAGGAATAAGCTTTCTTGGGCTCCAATTCACTTCATCAGATGCATGATGCATCTGACGAAGTGTGTTGGAGCCCACGAAAGCTTATTCCTGAAGAAATTTGTTAATCTTTAAGGTGCCACAGAACTCTTATTGTTTTTGAGAGTTTACTGTATTTGCTGTTAATAAATGTGCTGCTTATACCAGAAAACATCCAGACTATAGGATATCTGGTTGTCTGTGAAAAGTAACTTACTTAGAGATAGTGAATGGGTGATCTTTGGTAGAGGACAAGTCATTACTTTCTGAGTGACTATTGCAGACATTGGGGATGCAGGAAGGGCATGTCTGAGAAGGTTCCAAAATGTATCCTTTTATTTACTAATCACTGTTGTTGATAACTGAGCAGTTCACTTCCTGGAGCAGTTCTCTTCTCTTGTTCATGGAGGATATAAAAGTTCCTTTCATGTTACAATACAGTGAAACTGATTGATTGCCATTTTTGGGCTTGGGGAGGAATTTTCCCTCAGGGCAGATTTGCAAAGTCTATGGGGTTCTTTTTGCCTTCCTCTGTAGAATGAGGCATGACTCGGTGGTGGAGTCTCTGTACCTGAAAGGCTTTAAGCCATGATATGAGGATCCGAATAACTCAGCCATAGGTTAGAAGTTTATTACAGGAGTGGGTGGGTGAGGTTCTGTGGCCTGCATGGTGCAAGAGATCAGACTATATGATCATATTGGTCCCTTCTGACCTTAAGAGTTTGAGTCTAAAATAAAATACAACATGGTTTCATTTATCGTTTTTCATATGAATGGTATCACAAAACACTTTCTGTATTAGATAATACATGTAGAATTAAATCTGCATAATACAGTGCTATGTTTGTGACTCTCGACCCTTTCACAAAGAGTAACATTCCTCCAGTTATTTCAAATAGCAAGAGTTATAGGGGAGATGGATTTTTATCAGCACTGATAGTGTATGAAGGAGCCAAAGAGACTGTTGATCTAGTGCAGGGGTCGGCAACCCCTGGCACGCGTGCCAAGCCTGCGCGGCACACGGCACCGCTCAGGATCCCCTGCTGGCACCGCCCCCCAGCATGGCCTGGGGCCACAAGAACCACATGCCGTGGGTCGAGGCCCCCGCCCACCATGCTTCCCCACTGGGGAGCGTGGCCAGGAGGGAAAAAGAAGCTGCGGCTCAGAGCTCCTGGCCCCTGGTAGCCCCACCCCCTGCTAGGCAGGGCTTCTGGAGGGGAGCGGGGTGTGTTCACCAGCGGGTGCTGGCCCCGGCCTGGCCAGGAACCAGAGGCTACCCACTGGCGGGAGCCGACCCTGGCCAGAAACCCGAGGTCTGGCTCCGCTCCCTTTTGGCCCCACCCCCAGCACCTGCTGAGGGTGCGCTGCTGGGCGGGGCTGGCACGGGGGCCAGCAAAGGTTGCCAACCCCTGGTCTAGTGGAAGGATTAAGATGGGTCACTAGTGAGACACACAGTTCTGAGATAATCTGTGCAATTGTATGATGGATTTAAAAGCAAGGAGGACAGTTTGTGAGCTGGATCCTCAAATGAATGAAGAGCCACTGGAGCTGTTTGAAAATAAGATGTCATGTTTTTATGTGTAGTGAGATTGTTGATTGCCCCTGCCTGTCTTCAGGCGTCCACCTGCAACAAGATGATGGACAGCCAGGTTTGGTATTGCTGTGTTCTGAAGAACTTGGAGAGGCCATGTAGACAGGAGTTACAATAGTCAAGTTTGGAGGAGATGAAGTCATAGAGGATTTCAGCTTAAAAGGAGTCAGGGAGCTGATTTAGGCAGGTAATGTCATGGAAATTAAAATATGGAGATTTCTTTATGTATGTCTTGTCCAGGGCACAGGCAGTCTTACCTGGTGGTCAGAGCAGGAGTCTAGAGCCTGGCCAGGTCATATTCTAGGAGGTCAGAGTCTGAGGTATCCTAGAGTCAGGAGTTTAGGAGCAGGTAATGCAATGAAAACAGTGCGGAGTAGGGGAACCCCAGGTGCATGGGGTTCCACTTCCTGTTCCTATACTTGGTTTAACAGAAGTAGGGAACAGTCAAGAGTTCCAGAGTTCCAGCAATCCAATCCCATGCTGCAGAGTCAACACAAGTGAGTGAGAATGAGCTGCATTTTATCCTGGTTTAAGTGTCATTAACAGCATTGTTAACATGGTGATAAAAACCCCTCTTAATTAAACTGTGGAACCCATTTACTGGGTGCATTTACAGGCCCTGCAGTTACAACCAGAGCTATATGGAAAATAATGAGATACAAATATGGAATCCCACAGTGACACTCTCATATTTCTCAGGGTATGGTACGTAGCTCCATTTAAAGATCAGAAATTAAAATTTTTCCTGACATCAATATTGGAAGTGGGGGAACAACAGTGACAGGCTAAGTTACCTGCTTTTTAAAACAAAATAATATTGCCATTTTTAAAGAGAACACTGTCAATTAGGCAGTTCTGAAAGCAAATCTTTGTCCTGGAGCCTGACTTTTTACTTTATTGCCCACCACAAACATACACACGATTGTTATATCTTGTCTAAAACCAAGCTGCAATCTTGCAAACAATTACACACATGATTATTTTTATGCATATGAGTAGGCCTTAATGAGTTCAGCGAGAAGTTAAATGTGTATGAGCTTTTGCAGAACTTGGGCTTTAGATGGTAAATTCTGTATGACAAGAACTGCCTCTTACTAATCATTTGTACAGTGTCTAGCACAGTGGAGCCCTAAACATGATTAGAGTCTGATATGAAAAGGAGGAGCTCTGGGACATCAACTTTCAATCTGGATCTGAGCTGCAGCAGTTTGTTACTCTGAAACTCATTAAAGTGATGGTAAAATTGTAGCGCTAAAAAGATGAATGTATACCATAGAACTGCTTCAAACAGAAATTTCTATATGGAATATTCATTGATAAAAATGCCATGCTCATTCATTCAGTTGTAACTCCATATTGTAACCAAAATGCCATTTTGAATTGTTTTCTTCATTTTGTATTGTTCAGCCTAAGTTTTGCTGAAAGTTTGTTAAGATGTGTCAACTTAGTTTGGATGTGTGAATGAAGGGGGTGTGCATGATGGGATCAGTCTCCAACTCCAGCTGGTCCGGATGACAAACTACCAGCACCACCTTAATGGCTGAAGAACAATGCAATCAAGCCCTGCAAAAGCAAGAAGAATCCACCCTAGAAAAAAAGGGACAAAAAGCCCCAACAAGAACAAGATCAAAGTCACATCTGCCATTAACTGATGACTCATGGTCATACAGAACTCTGAGGCAGTGTGACACAGCAAGATCCATGGATAAAAGATGGGTGAGAATGCATAGCTTTGGGTAATGTCCTGCACACCATCCAAGAGCGTTGGTGCACAGCAGCGTGCCCAACAGAGACCCCGCTCTTCCTCATGCCCAGCTTCCCTGGCCAGGTTGCTGCCATGAGCTGTGAACACCAACCATGAACTCAAGCTACAATCATAAGCAACTATCAGGAGGACTGGTAACTATACATGATCAACAGCAGAACAGCGGGAGGTGGGGTGTGAATGTGTGTGTGTACTAGATAGTAGCTATTAACATTATTGTGTTTTCCTCACAATAAGCATTGCCTTGTCCCCCTTGTTGATGCCCCTGGCTGCATCTGGGGTTGCGCACTGGGTAACACGAAGGGGTGGAAGGCCATAGCACCGATGAAGCTCCTTTGCTCCAGACTCAGTGGCAGCCGGGACACAATAACACCAACCATATAAGGATGTTCCCCCAATTTCAGGAAGCAGATAACATAACATAGCCTTGAAAGCTTGCTTCTAACCCAGAGAAAGAGGAGGAGGGTGGGATATTTTCACGCACAGCAAGGGAAAAGTACTGAAGTAAGCTATATAAGAGTCACTGCAACCGAGTGCGGGTGCGCATGATTTGAGGCGTGCCTGTCTCCGTGTGCCTGCTTGAGATCTCAAATAAATCTTAGTGTGCTTCTCTGCCCTGGTGTGGTTATTGGTGCTGCGCACTCCGGGCAACGAACCCACTGTTGCTTGCCCCTGCCTGTCTTCAGGAGTCCACCTGCAACACCCTGAATAAGATCCTGCTAACTTTTCCTTTTCTAGTCCAACAAAATCCCATATTGGGCCAGTTTCTGTGCCCAGCTCACAATCCAAAGCTCCATTCTACAGATCTCTTCAGGACCAAGAGAAAGGAATCCTCTCCCTGGGCTGTCCAGGAGCCACTACTGGCCTCAAAGCTGAAGTTGTCCTTGAGCTTCCTGTGCCCTTTTCCTGATTGAGGCCTGGTCTATAGTATGGGGCTAAGTTGGTGGGAGATACACAATCTGCGTGCTGCAGAATGCATATCTCCCGTTGACTTAGTTACTCCTGTTTACCATGCTGTCTTCACTCAGCTGCGTCGACTTGAAGTGCTCTCCAGTCGATGCAGCCTTATTCCACTTGGAGGAGTGGAGTTACTGAGTCAACAAGAGAGCGCTTCCGGGATTGATCGAGTGGGTCTACACTGGTCGCTCAATTGATCCGACTGTGTCAATCCATGAGGATGGATGGACTTTTTTCAGTATACACAAAGCCTGAGGTAGGAATGCTTGGTGAGCTGCATGGTGCCAGGTGAAACCTGTCCGCCGCAGTGTTATCCCAAAGCCTAAAATCCTTCAGCATGGCAGGCACTGGGAGCCTCCGGGTTCAGGGATTGCCAACTCCGTGTACATGCAGGGGTGTAGAAGTTTGGCTCTGAAAAAGGAAGCAGCATGGATATGTGCTGCAGTTGGTAGTCTTTGGGAAAGAGACTGTGGAAAGAGAAGAGTTTTTCCCCACTGTGAGGAGATCTGGTGGTAATTCCATGAATGAGCCTTTAAAGAAGATTGCTGAAAGGACATCTCAATTCATGTTCAGCACAGCATAACCTACCAGCTCATAGCCATGTGAGTTAAATGCTAGTGCTTCAGCATGCTACCATCTTGTGTGGCTCAGCCTCAGCAAGAACATCTCTCACAGGACCTGATTCTGTAGTGAGTATAGCCTGCCTGCAGGCAGGGGTCCATTGAGCATGTAGGTCAACATCTGGCATCTTGCCTGCCTATTCTGTAAACAAAGGATTGCAATGCTCCAGCAATGTAGCCAATCCTCCTCCCCTTTGCTGGCTCCCTCAGGCCTTTCTCTTGTGAGGCCTCTCTGCCTCAGCCACCCTGACTCCTGGAGGTATTGACAAACTTTCCATCCCTCCTCTCCGGGCTGTGCACACAGAGTGAACAGTGAGCTGTGGGGAGTGGCGATGAAACCAAGAGGAGAAAGCATGTGGGGCACTTGGAGATGACCATGAAGGTCCCAGAAATGGGATATTATGTGGCTAAAAGAGGGTTTTATTGTGTGGCTCTGAATCCCAGAGTGGGAGAAATAAAAGAAAGTGTGTGGGGGCTGAAGGCTGAATCAATGTGTGAAAGAAGTAGGTGGGAAATCTAGGGAAGGAGGGAGACAGTAGTAGTAGTAAAAATAATGTGAAGGGGGAAATGGAGAGGAGGGGAAAAGAATGAAATGAAGATGAAAGGGAGAGTAAAGAGAATAAAGAAATGGACGGGAAAGAGAAAAGGTGAAAATGAGAATAAATGTAAATATGCTATTTTAGTGCATCATGTCTGACTTTTCCTTTTCTATCCCAAAGCCCAGCTGAGCAATGCCACTGTTCCTTTGCTCCTTCCTGAAAGGGGCTGAAGGTCCTCTCTGGATTCTTATCTGTGGGTTCTCAACACTTGTCAGAATTGAAGCATTGACATAGGACTATAAATAAATAAAACCTTATAACTTTAGGCATCCATGTTTGATAATTATGGTCCATTTTGTTCTGGGCTTTGTGCTCCTGTATTTTGTACAGCACATAGATATCACTATGTCGGGAGCTGTATAAAAACTTGAGATATAAATAGAGTGAGATTCATCAAATAGGGCTTGATTGTAAGTCCTCTTAAAATTAATTGACTCCAACGTGCTTTGGATGAGTTATTTGTTCATCTAAAGTGGTAATAACTTCAGTGGAGCTAGTCTGCCGAGAGAAGAATTTGGCCCTATACCTTGGTGTTCTGATGGAGTTTTTTCTACTGTATTTGCTCGTTGTAACTTACAGTGTGAAGTATATGCAAAAAACAACTAACTAAAATATGCTTCTGTTAGGGGAAACCTACAGTATTTGATTCTCTTGGTCGCTGCCATGTTTTTAACATTATGAGTGGATAATTTTTTTAGTGAAAAAGTCATCTGTTATATATCCAAAAAGCCACTAATTCTGTTCAGGAGGAAATTCTGAATACTGATATGGGTAAAGAAGGGCTTCCAGGAGAAAATTTTGTGTTACCATTATTAATGCTTCTGTGAGAACTATAACAGCTTTACTATTTAAAATCTGCTTGAATTTTGGAAAGAGGTACAGTAAGGCATTATTATTTCTATATTTGTGAATGATTTATTATTGCTTTCAATAATGATTCCTACCAATGAATGACCATCGTCTCTTCTCCCTTTATTTAGCTTTGCCTTGAAATTTGTCATTTTCGTTCCATGGAGTTTTGTATAAATGTGTAGCAATTTAATGGAAGACACTTTGTTAATGTATCCAGGAAGAAACTTGAGAGCAAAAGAAGTCTTTGTGAAAACATCTCATCCAGAATTTAATTATCACAGAGCAGTCATTTATAGATGGACTTTTCCTCAGTTTGTTGCTTTAATGTACTTCAGTAGGCAACATGATGGGGAAAAGATCTTTGTTACAGTGATTGTGAGGGTTTGTGTTGGGACTGGGGAAGGTAATTAGTGTATATAAAAGAAAAAAATTATTTAAACATCCTCTGTGCTAGATAAAAAAAACAGTTTATTTGAGGAGGACGAGGAGGAGGAGTAAATCTATTACCTGGTGCATTTCTTTTTAATTTTTTTCTTTATTCTCAGTCCCCTGCACATAGCTACTCCAGCTATGACTCTGGTAAGAACGAAAGCATAGGAAGAGGCGCTGAAGATCTGTCTCTGAACCGAGGAGATGAGGATGAGGATGACCACGACGAACACGAAGATGCTGAGAAGGTGAATGAATCTGATGGTGTAGAAGCTGAGCGACTGAAGGCTTTTAATGTAAGTCCCACAGCATTAACTGCATTGCTTAACTTCACTAGTTTCCTTTTGTGTGGTTATTTATGGGTAAGTTTGTCAATATTAGAGGCATGTTAATTTACAAAAGGATCCTTTTTTAAAGCACATTAAACTCTTGCCAGCAGACATCAGATTTACTGTGTTTTATTTAGAATTTTAAGGCAAAGGGCCATCTTTATCAGTGAGGAAAGCTAAGTTGTGTTTTGTGTGTATGTGCATGTTCACCTAGTGGATAGAGGGGGGGCTGCAGCTAGTTTATTGGAACAGCATTCCAGTGGTCAACTATTTTTGGTTGCTTTCCCACTATATGTAATTATGCATGATAACCACAAGCAATTGTTCAAACTAGGAGAATAGTAAATATGCAGTTCAATAAAATCAGGGAGTAATCATAACTTATTGTTAATAACAAAAGTTTAAGTGCTGCTTATTTTCACAGTCCATTGTGATTTATCTCACAATTGCTATACACTACAGACTATTCTTTTCTTTTCTTTTTTGTCAGCCCTTAAAAAAAAGTCCTTTTAAAGAGTTGTTTGCTTAACATTTCTGGCTTCCCATTACATAGCTCTTCAGTGCACAGAAAAAGTATCTTCCTATCAGTAATCAAGACTAGGAAGAGAAAGAGAGAAGCCCTCCAAACCCTTTTCCTCTGTCTCCCTCTTGCCAACAGATGTTTGTCAGGCTGTTTGTAGATGAAAACTTGGACCGAATGGTCCCAATCTCTAAGCAGCCCAAAGAAAAGATCCAGGCTATCATTGACTCATGCAGGCGACAATTCCCTGAGTATCAAGAGCGTGCCAGAAAACGCATACGTACTTACCTCAAGTCCTGCAGGCGGATGAAAAGAAGTGGTTTTGAGATGGTGAGTTCTGATTTAAAACCCAGCCCTAGTTTCCATCAAAACCCCATATGTAAATCCATGGCACTATTTTGTTTTCATCTTAGTGTCTTTTTATTTGGTAATGTCAGGTCAGAGGTTTTTTCCCCCCTTCCCCTTTTCATCTTTCCTGAATTTATTCCCTTTGTTCACTGATTTAAAAAACACCTTGGGAGGATATAGTTCACAGGTCTGTATGAATCCATAGAAAGTGAGGACACAAGCAAAATGTGAGGAGAGAAACAAATGGGCAGAGTATCTCACTTATCTATTTTTTCCTTTCTGACACCCTTAGAAAGGCTATCAAGTTAGTGAATTCTTGTATTAATGTGGAATTTCTTTGGCATTCTTCTGCTAATTGGTTTTCTGGGAGATCCATGAAATCAGAAAATAGGAACCACCAGAGCACTACAGTACAGACCAAGAAAACAGAGACACAGGAAAGATGAAAGAATTTTTAAAAATCTTCAGTAAAATACAGATTTTTATGACAAATGCATTGGCAATGGCTTCAAGTTTTAGATGATTTCTTTTTACTTTTGGATTTACTTAGCAGTCAGTGAAAGTAGACCCTTTACTATCTTCTTTGAGTTGACATTCAGGTGTACAGATGGCATTCAATATTATTAAAACATCCCTGGCAGATTTTACAGTTCTTTCATTTATTTCCAGTGGTTTATACCTCACTGTTTATTCACAGACTACAAATACTATGGTAGGGTATAACTGATCCTTGACCTCTTGTTCTGCACAAAAATGGTAAGGAAAGTTCTCCTCACAACTTATCAGTTTGTCAACTTCAGAATCATCAGAGAACTTGAATATTTTCACAACCCAGAAGAGACACAAGGAAATGAAATCATAATACATTACATTTGATTTATTTCTCTCTCTCTCTCCTTTAGATAAGAAAGTCACTTCTTCATTACCAACATCATTTCTCAATTTAGTGTATCATTTTAAAAACCCATCCATATATTTAAAAACTGGGTACAGCTTTAATTTTATTTCTCTCTTTCTTTTCATAGCAGCCTGAATATAGTACTTGTGACGTTCATATAATGGTTTTAAAATGCAAGTTGACATGTTTAAAAACAAAGTACCCCATTTGATTTTGTGGGGGCAAGACCAGTATAGTACGAGACATAAAATGAAGAAGCAGAACTTTTACTCCTTTGTAAACTTTTCATGATTCTAATTTACCATACAGCGTTATTGTTTAAGACACTGGGTTAATGTGGCTTTCAATCAATGGAAACTTAGAAGGAAAGAGACAGATAAAATAAAGAACATCTGTGCAAGTATAAGTACTGAAGACTGACAGTGTGTCAGGTTGTATAGCCATCCAGAATAGGAGATGGACAAAAAAATATATTTTCTTATAATACAGTAAGTAGCATCTTTTCACATTCATTTTCTTTGGCTGAATATAGCTCAATCTCTCACTCCTAAATTATCACTGTGTTGAATATTATTACTTGGTTACAATAGCACCAAAGTACTTGTTATACGGCCAGATTGTGAATCCTTTACTCACATTGGTGAGCAGTAACTCACATGAGTAGGGTTCTGTTTAAGTCACTGGAGAGACTTGTGTGAGTCACTTCTCACTACTGTGGGCAAGGGGTTTACAGTCTGGCCTATAACAATTAGTTTGATCTGATTAGTCAGAACTTGTAGTGGTTTCAGTTGCTTCTGCAAAGATGGGCTAATCACACAACCATAGGGCATTACTGCTTGTGCCAGCAATATGTCAGCACTTCCCCTTCCTTAACTCTCTCAAATTGAAGTGTAAACCAAAAACTATTAGAAAGTGGAAAGTCTCCCATTGATTTCTGTAGACCAGTGTTTCCGAAACTGTGTGTTCCATGTGATGTGAATAGGTGTTCGGTGAAAAAAATTCAATGCAAGTGATATTTTTCCTTCTAAAATATTTCCTTCATTCTTCCCTCTTTATTATTTTTTGTTCTTTGTAATATAAAAGACACCACAAAAAAAACTAACTCTTTTAAATCAACTTTTGAGCAATATGTGCAACAATTTTTTTGTATGAACCCCTCCCCTCCCTCAACCAGCATGTATGTGTTCCATCAATGTATTCCAAGCCCAAAAAAGTGTTCTGCGGCCAAATTAATTTGGGAAACGCTGCTGTAGACAATAGATCTGGTCTTTGGAGCACTAGTGCCATGTGGCCTTCATGGCTTGGTTTCAGGTCGTTATGAAAGGCACTGCCTATTTTAAAGAAGTTATTAAAAACATTCACATTTTAAAATTAGCTTGTCTGTCTGTAACTTGTATCAGAAAGCAATTTTTAAAATACTACATTGGACAGAGACACTTGACTAGTTAATTATTTTAAATTTACTTATCATTTCACCAGAAAAAAGAATAATTTTGTCTGGGTAACATTTGTGCAAGACTATCATGAAAATGACATGTAGGTGCTGATTTGAATCAGGTGTTATGATGAAATACAGCAAAACAGGATAATGACATCCTCTGGAGCGATAGCACCACCGTCGTTGTTTTAAATAGGATGTCAGATAATGATCTCCACAGGAGGTGCCTTTTTACCCTAGGATGTATTTAATATAATGTCTTTCATTTTGTTTAGGGCATAAGCATGGAGTTTCAAGAGGAAACAATAATTTGGTGATGTGTGTGGCATGTGACAGCTCAGGGATACTTGTGGAATAGCACAGCTATCTATAGCTTAGTGCTATAGTGTTTAAGAGAAAATGTAAACACCATATTTAATTAGTGGAAGACTCTGGGTGGTAAAGAAGATAAAACATGCTTGAAGCTTACTTCTGTCACTTATTTGCCATCTGTAACCCAAAACGACACCTCTTTCTGCATAACAAGCCAGTTGCAGCTCTGAGGCATTAGGAAAAGTTTAGTCTCAAGAGTGCTCATGTTGCTAGCTAATGTTCTTCTCAGTGTAATTACTGTATTTTTAAAGAATTGCTTACAGTTTCCCTATTTTTACTTACGGCCGCTGACCATTGCATGGACCCAAATCAGTTTGTTTAGTTTCTTGTTAATAATATTCAGCTGAAAGAGAGCTTTTCATCTCTGGAATCTTTTAATCCTTTAATTATTTAGCTCTTAAACATGCACCATCTTTTTTGTTCTGACATAAACATACTGTTAAAAGGATATTGTCAAAATATTTTCTGTCAATTGTAAAATAATGTTTCTCCTGTCATTCTTTGTGATTTATAATAATCCATTGGAAAATTAAAACTCTTACTGTTGAATGAAGAAGGGAGTTGTTTAGTGGGAATGAAAATTGGGAGATATAGGCTGTAGTCTGTAAAATGGGGCTAATCATACCTATCTACTTCACAGGGCTGATGTAAGGCTTAGGTCTTTACATATATGTAAAGTTGCTTGAGGGCCTCAGGTGGAAAATGCTTTTTAAGTGGAATGGCCTCTCTGAACTGATCCATTTGGCTATTACACTCTTCCCCTTCAAATCCTTTCTCAATACTCACCTCTGCCTGTATGTGGGAAATTGAATCCTGAGAAAGGCTGGATTGAAAATCAATGTTGCTATATATATTATATTGTCTGCTTATATTCCTGAAAAGAAACAAATTTGCAGATAATCTGAAACAACAACAAATTATGCTCCTACTAGGCTAAGTAGCCATGTTGTTTTATTACTGTTACCCTTCTCCTTCCTCCACTTTTCACCTATTATTACACTCACATGCTGCATCTAGTCTTAACTTGCAGCCTGGTTCTGCAATGTGATATCAACCTTTCCACCCACATCCATCACAGGGCAAGGTCAAGGCTCCAATTTGTGGTGGGTGTTGTGATACACAGACAGGAAAAAACCCAGCTCTCAGCCCAATGAGGCCCTGATCCTGACTGAGGCCAAAAAAATAATATCAAAAGGTGCAACATTATTATATATTTATTAGAAACTGGCAAGTACAGGCTAATTGCAAATAGCTTTCCCTCTCTGAGCTCAAGAATGTGTTTGATAGCAGGGATGAGGAAGAAAGGGGAGATGCAGTGCTTGAACACATTCTCCCAGTTAGGACATTAACAACAACTCCATCCCGCAGCAAACCCCATACCAGCACAACAACAAAAATGGGCAGCTTCCATTTTTTTTCACCAGTTCCATCTTTTTCACTACTCCCATTTTAGTGGCTCTTGTCTGCTGTTTGGGCATAGACATGATTGGGAAGGGAATTGAAGGCAGTGAAAAATGAGGATTTGCAGCTGCCGAGATAACATGTGGTCAAGGATTTTCAAAAGTAGCTAGTAATTTGGAGCATCTTGGTTTTTTGTTTTTGTTTTGGTGCCCAACTTGAGATACTATAAAGGGGTGTGATTTTTCCACAAGATTTTTCTGAAAGTCAGGCCCTTTAATAGTCTCAAGTTGGGCACCTAAAATGATTAGTAACTTCAGAGTTTGGGTTTTGGAGGGAAGAGGAGGAGCTTTCACCAATTTATTGATCTCAGTGCTGAGTAGGTCAGTTACTCTTGCAGTTGCTGGGATTCACAACCTGCCTGTAGAGGTCATTGGTATTTTCAGTCAGATTAGAGCCTGACTTGTATAGCTAATCCTAATAAATAAAATGGGAAACATGTAGAAAATTAACAAATATACAGTTACATACAAATCTCTTACGAATGGCTTTAGACTTCCTGATCCATCTCATACTCCTTTTTTTACCTAATGCTTATATCATTTGCCTTTTCAAAAGCAATTTTTAAAGAACTATATCTTTTCAATGGCAAAAGAGACAATTCTTGTCTCAATGAATAAGAAGACTAACAAAATACAAGAAGACAATACATAATACATGTAACATAATACATAGTCCAAATGAGCCTGTTAAATACAACTGGTCAGAAAATGGGACAAGAGTTTTCTAGGGGGGAAAAAAGACATTTTGAAAATTTTTTCCAGGATTTCTTTCTTCCCATGGTGAAATAAAGCTGTGGATGATATGGTAATCAAACTTAAAAAAAATTTTTTTTTCTTATTTTCCTTTTTCTACTTTTAACCTTTCAAAACTTCTCCAACTTTTGAAAAGCTAATGAGTGACAGAGTTAGTTTTATTTTTACTCAACAACCCTGCAAAAGTTGAACAAGTTTTGAGAAATTAGAATCACACATGGAAAATTAATAAGAAGAAAGTGAAAAATCCCAGTGCCTAGACAGCATTTGTTCTATTGTATTCGGTAGTAGAAAGGAGGCAGAAAATTCAAAATGTGGAAATTGTCAATTTCAATGAAGATCTAGATTTTATTTTTTAAAGCAAAAAATCAAAAGTTTTTTTGCAATAGGGTTTTGGAAAAGGCCATTTTTCATAAGTAAAAAGTTGGAATTAAAAAGTTTTGATGAGCTGTACTGGAAAACTCAAAATGACTTCATATATAAATATTTCCAGTTTTCCCGAGATTGTTATTCTGGGTTTATATCAGGCACTTGCTAAAATAATATTTTATTAGCTGCAGGGCTTTTTTTGTGATGGCACTCGGGTACTGAGTACCGCCTCCATCAGCAGCCCCAAGTCCCTGGCCAAATACCAGCACCATTTTTTTTTCTTATTTTTGTTTTAAGGCATGTCTTTATGAACGTGGAGTGCACTTTGCTTCCTTTTTGTTCTGGAAGAATTGCTTATCTCAGCAACTCCTAGGGATCTGTAGCACATACTGCTGCAAATTGGTACCAAACTGGGTTCCGAGTGGCAAAGAGTAGATAGTGAGTCTTTTTCTTGTACATATTGCAAGTATAATGTACAGACAGGAATATGGCATGGTAGTGTATTCACAGTCATAATTAAATTGCAATATATGTTTCAGTTAAACATACTTCTGAAAATCGAAAAATAACCTAACCTCTACAAAGCATGCAAAAAGGTCCTCGGTTTTTATTTTATTCCAGTTGCTTCTAGTTGTCTTCTATTTCATTAATAGATGTTGGAATTTGATATTTATCAGAGCTTCTACATAAACTGAAAGAATAAGCAAATATGTCATAACTCAAGGAAAAATACAGTGCTGCAAGCATGAAAATGACCATCAAATTCTTTATATTTTACAAACTAGTGGGTGTGCTAAATAAAAATTGTACCAATACATCCAATAGAGTGCAGTACTGTACTTCAGTCCGTAAACAGTATAAAGCTCAAACAAGCCTATTGTATTAGATTTGAATTGCATACTTCCAAGTGCATTAGAGTGCTTCGGAAAAAAACCAAACACATTTCTCAAGATTCCTTTGCAATCCTAATTTGTTAACAAGATGTCGGTGAGTATAAGTTATGTGGTACTTCTGCATTTGAGATTTTTCTATTTAATTGACATCACTGTATTGTGTAGGCTGAAAAAAGTGAGAGATGAGACCAAATGTAAATATAGCTCAGTTCTGTAGTAGACAAACATAATAGTTCCAAATCTGTAATTTGAAGATGATCGTTATTACTCTGTCTTGTAAATCACTTCAGAGTTGTCAGAGGAAAAGTGTTGTATAAGTGCTACCTCTTAATATAAATATGTAGAGGATTTTGTATATTACAGTTAAAAAGTTGTAACATAATAAAATGTGTATTAATATTAAACCAGTCTTAAAATGTGGATTACAAGCGCTGAAGTACAATTAGTGCACTATGGGCCACATTTTCAAAGCTATTTCGGTGCCTAAAGATGCCGACAGGCACCTAGTGGGAAATCAGTGGGAGTTAAGCATCTAGGTCCTTCTGAAAATCCCACTAGCTACCTTTTTGCATGTTTAGGCACCCACAGACCTTTAAAATATTAGCCCATATGCTTTTTGTATTAAGATAATGATTAAAGTTCATTCCTGTTCATTCATTTGTGCTGGTGTCTGTAAGCAAGGGAAAAAGTATTGTGTCTGTGTTTGCAAGAAATGTCACCTGATATTTAGAGATTCTAGTTTTCAACCTTAATTGGCCTAATATTGCGGGGTATTTCTGTACAAATATCCTGACATAGACCTCAGATTTTCAGCAGCAAGTGTGTGGGGTAGGGAGTATGTATGCATGCATCATGCTTTTTATGAATTGGCTCAGACCTGTGTGAAACATACATTTTGGAGTTCTTCAACCAAATTTCTGTATGAAAATTTAGGCCTATATTTGTGCTCTAAATCAAGATTAGCCCTCATGAAATGTGGGAAAATAGTAATCCTACAGATCGCAGCTCTGTCTAGAGTATGTGCAGTAGTGTTGCACGCTTTTCCACACTGAATATTTGAACCTTTTCAGTTTAAACAAATGTCTTCCAGTAAATTATCATCTAAGTTTTGTCAGACTTCCACCAATAAATATGCCTAACCATAAAACCTGACAGCCAATTCATATTTCATATAGAAATATGGGGTTTGTATTTATATGATGAAAAGGATACTTATGTTTTCCATGAAGATACTGTTTATGTACATCTCCTTAAACTGAGACTATGGCTATATCATATTTGGGTGACTTGCACAATAGATTTATATTATATGCCGGATATGAAATATGATGATCTCTGTTATATTAAGCAAGCAGATAACATACACAGGTAAGCTTGGGGTTTTTTTGTTTGTTTTTTGGTGATTCAAGACCAAGCTATTCAAGTTTTAATTTATTAAAAGAATCAGCCACCATGCGCTACTTCTCCCCGGTAAATTACACCTCATTAATTAAATATGCTGTTGCTTATTGATTTACCATCTTTGAATGCCTGATCCAAATCCTATTATAGTCAAGGCAGATATTCCACTGACTTCAAATTGTTTTAAATCAGGCCCATATTTTTTTTGACCTTTCATGTTACAGAGCAATTCCATCAGCTAATTTAATTTTGTACAATGAAATCTGCAAACATAGCTTCCAGTAGTTTGTACGCTTTCTGCAAAGAGAAGGGGAGGGAGGTATGCATGAGTAGGAGTGGATAGAGACTGAGCATCTTCATGCTAGTGCCAACCTCTATTTTTTAATGGAACAAAAGAACCATCCTTTTAAACCAAATATAAAGGCATGCTGAATAGAATAGTTTTGTGTTCCCATAATGAATCATCATATCTTTAAATACAGGTAATTGCCTACACAGAAGCAGTATTGAAGCCACTTCTAACTATCCCAAGGTGTGGCCTGAAAATGGCACAATATCACTGCAATTTAATTTGTCAGAAGTAGGGAGCATTTTTCTGCAACCCTTACAACAGAAATGAGAGACAACAGAGTCCTGTGGCACTTTTAAAGACTAACAGATTTATTTATCGCATGAGCTTTCGTGGGAGAAAATCCCACTTCGTCAGACGCTTTGAAGATGGGAAAGTTACAGACTGGGAGGAAATTAAATGCAGGGAAGTGTATGACATAGGATCAGGTCAGACTGTAACAGCAAATCAAAATAGGTGTTAGGATTCAAACACTGGAGAACAGCACATAGAGGAAGGTGAGGTCAAATCACCTGTTGTAATGAGAGAAAAATCCATAGTTCCTGTTTAACCCCAAAACAACTAAGTCAAATTTGCATATAAGTTCGAGTTCTGCAGTTTCTCTTTGAAGCTGTGATTTGTTATTCATCTGTTTCAACACAGCTATTAACAAGTCGTCAAGGCAGTGAGCAGGGAGATTGAAGTGTTCCCCTATTGGTTTTGTAGTGTTGCAATTTCTGATGTCAGATTTATGTCCATTTATTCTTTGGCGCAGAGACTGTCCTGTTTGTCCAATATATAAGGCAGACGGGCATTTCCGGCACATGATGGCATAAATCACATTGGTGGATGAGCAGGTAAATGAGCCCTTGATGGAGTAGGTGGCTTGATTAGGCCCTGTGATGGTGTCATCAGTGTAGATATGAGGGCAAAGTTGGCAGCGTGGTCTGTTGCAGGGATATGTTCCTGCTTTAGTGTTTCTGTTGTATGATCTGTAGTTGTTGGTAAGTATCCTTTTAAGGTTAGGGGGCTGTCTGAAAGCAAGGAGAGGTCTGTCTCCTAAGGCTTGAGAGAGTGAGAGATCATCTTGTAAAATAGGCTGTAGATCTTTGATGATGTGTTGAAGAGGTCTGGCTTGGGGGTTGTAGGTGGTGACCGGTGGCATTCTGTTGTTGTTTTTCATGGGCTTCTCCTGCAGTAGTTGACTTCTGGGTACCCATCTGGCTCTGTCAATTTGTTTCTTCACTTCTGCGGGTGGGTACTGTAGTTTTAAGAATGCGTGGTAAAGATCCTGAAGGTGTCTGTCTCTGTCTAAAGGGTCAGAGCAAATGCGGTTATATCTTAGGGCTTGACTGTACACAATGGATCGTGTGGTGTGTTGAGGATGAAAGCTCGAGGGATGTAGGTAACTATACCGATCAGTAGGTTTGCGGTATAGAGAGGTCTTTATGTGCCCATCGCTAATTTGCACTGTAGTGTCCAGAAAGTGGATCTCTTGTGTGGAGTGTTCCAGGCTAAGTTTGATTGTGTTGTGCAAATTGTTGAAATCTCTATGGAAATCTTCAAGGGCATTTACCATGGGTCCAGATGATGAAGATGTCATCAATATAGCGTAGGTAAAGTAGAGGTGCTTTGGGATGAGATGTGAGGAAACGTTGTTCTAAATCGGCCATAAAGATGTTGACTTTTTGATTGACATGGCAGAATGTATATTTGATTATAGGATCACAAGACCTAATTTGTCTCTTATTTATACTTGCTTTACACCAGAGGATCACCACTTATTTCAATGGATTTTACTCTTGATGTATGTTGGTGAAAGAATGAAGCCTGTTATATTTGGAGATGGAAAAGAGCTATATGTTCACTCATTCCATCTTTCTGCAAAGATAGGATATATTCCACCCATTGGGGTAGGACAGTGTCAGATATTCAACTTGTAACACATGTTAAAGTACAATTGGCCAAGTTTGAGAGAGATGTGTGGTAATTTATTGGTTAAAAATGAAATATTTGTAACATGTTCCAAAGGAGTAGCCATGTTAATCTAGTTCAGCAAAACAAAAAAGGAGTCTTGTGGCACTTAAAGACTAACAAATCTATTTTTCTCATGAGCTTTCATGAGCGAAGTCCAACTTCAGTATCTGATGAAGTGGGACTTTGCCCACAAAAGCTCATGTGAAAAATAAATTGGTTAGTCTCTAAGTGCCATAAGACTCCTTTTTTTCTTTTATTGGTAACATGTTGCTCATAATTTGGGTATATTTCTCAAAATGTAAAATCACATGTGCCCATTCAAAGAAACTGTTCTGAGTTTGTTTAGAAAATGCATGAAAGCACTTTAACATTTATGATTTTTGATTCACAGTGACATGCCATGACATGAATATACTTATTCTCTTGACTGAAATATGATAAAATTTTGTAGTGAATAAATGATGGACCATTTACTCATTTTAACTCCATTTCCTGCTAACTTATGCATGCTGAGGATCTTGTCCAATACATTTTAGCCCCCTAAAATATCCATAACAATGTGTATGGTAATATCCTCATTTGTCTTATTTTCTTGATATTTCTGATCTATTTTTGTATGCATCTTATTAAAGAGAACAGGTTGAGATATTCATTATGAGCTTCATTTTTCAGTGAAATGATTTTTGCATATAATTACAGCAAAAAGAATGTAAATAGTCTATGATTGTTCTTTTTTAATTGTTACAGAAAGTCATACTGCATTCACAGTCAACCAGAGAGCTAATAAAACTTCAGGATTCACTTGATTTATATGGCTTATATGTTATTTAGACCTAATATATGTAAATGATGTAAACCTAGTAGCATGAGTTTTTTCAGAATTTAGCTGGAACCTTGAAAGCTACCTAATTTTATAGAGGCCTGACATATGTTACTGTGTCAAAATACACATAGTTAGTTTTAAAAATCTTTTTAATAACATCAATCATATTGCAGAAAGAAATGTAAATGTTCATGACATTACATATGGACTCTGAAATGTTCTGACAATCTGTTACATTTGAATGATGTTTCAGCTCTGTCATTTGGTCTTTTTGTGTGCATTTTTTTTTAACGAGTCTAAAAACACGGCTCATCTCTGTCATATGCTGTAAAGGATAAAAGGCTTTTTGGTTCTCTTAGCAAGACTCAGACAACCAGGGTACTGCTGGAACACAGAGAATATGCCGCTGTCTGTTCAAAAGGCAGCCTAATGAGTCTGACTATATACAATGGACAATAGAGCTGTGGGGTGGAAAAAGAGCTTTTGATGGATCTGTGGATAAACTGCCGTTTTAACCTCTAACTAGTTTTCATTTTTCATCTTTACGATTTCCATTTCCCCTTTTTGTTGGTAGAAATTACATTTCAATGAATGGACCCTCCTGCCTATGTGACTGTTCTGTGTGATCCGATAAGGAAACAGCAGGTCTGGTTATTATCCTAGTAATAATATTTTTGTGTTTTTTTTTCTCTTTCTTAGTCACGACCTATTCCCTCACACCTTACTTCAGCAGTAGCAGAGAGTATCCTGGCTTCAGCCTGTGAGAGTGAAAGCAGAAATGCTGCAAAAAGAATGCGGTTGGATAGACAGCAGGTACTGTGTTATGTGGGGTCTACCACATCCATACTTATAATTAATGGAGTGAGGGTATCACACAAAGGGGTAGTACTTCTTTTGTATGTTTACTGTTAGCAAAAAATAATTAGAAGCCTATGGATTTTGTTTTAAATAAGTACATGAAAATGCCTTGTAACTATATTGTGTAAGCATGTAGAAATGTCTTGAGTCTATTTAGTGTGAATGGATGGATAAAGAGGTTATTGTACATTTGTGTGTAATAGTTATGTACTTTATATATAGCCTGTATGTTTTACATATAACTGTATATACACACATAATGTACAGTGCATGTTAAATGTACATCAAATATACTTTATAGCTGTATAATCATCCTCTGCGTGTGAATTTATAAGTACAATATAGGGTAAAATACCTATTTGTTTTCACTAGAAAGGTTACCTGGCTATTTCCCAAACTACAGTTCTCTTGTAAATCGTTCTTTTAAAGTTCTTATCAATAATTATTTTATTTTATTCTTACATTATTCTTACCTAGCCAAATGTATGTTACAGTTTTAATTATTTGCATTTTATTTCCTGGGAACTTCATGCTCCTTTTCCAACTTCTTAAAATCAAAGTGGCAGCCAGACTTGGGTTTTGTTTATTTAACTGCTCCAATATCGTGATGAAAGTCTGACCTTTTTATTTTTAACAAAAGATTTATTTTATCTGATTATATTGTAAAGTAAAGGCCTAAAGACTCCACAGCTGCATGGAAACTTGATCAACTCATGGCTGATAAACTTTTTCTTTGTATGCCCTTTTCCAAAGGGATGGATATTTTATCTTTACCTACTTTCTGTAGCCTTCCTTCACAGTCTTTCTTTGAACAGTGGATGCTTAGGATTTTCCTTAGACTCCTGATAGCTGAAAGTTGGGAGGTATATTTTGCTTTGTCTTTTTGCTGATACATTTTGTCTTTTATGACTTTTTAATTAATGTTCTGGATATACCTTAAGGTCTACTGGTTATAGGTATGTAAAAAAAACCTAATATCAAGTGCTGGTTGTTTAGTGGCTATGTTCAGATAGATTTTGAAGATTTTACGTTCTGTCATTTGCTCTCTGGGAAGCAACAGCACTCCAGAATCAGTGTGCTTAGCCCCCAGAGAAGAGGGAAAGTATTGTATTAACAGCAGTTACTTTGGTTGCATTGATAGTCTCCAAAGGGAGAGCTGTCTTGACCACTCCTTCATGATCACAAAGATGGGATCAGCCCTGATCCTGGGAACAAAGAGATAGACAGTGCAGAAAAACAGAACCCCCACGATTCTCTCCAGAATCAGAAAGCCTTTTAAAACTAGGTGGTAGCTGACTTAAGTACCAGTAATGCATTTTCTGGGTTTGCATAATTCCTTTCACCTGCAGGTTTTGGTAGCACTAACAGTAACTTCTTTTAACTTTTACTTGTGAAATGGATAGTCTGGAGCATTGAAAATTCTCATTTAATCATTTTAATTAAAAAGGTCATGTTACGGTCACAAAGCTGGCTGCACAGAAGATATGTTGGATTCTTGATCCTTTCAGCTTTCCCTTTATTTTGGCAGTAGAGGGTTGGGCACTATGGAGACAATTGTAAGTAATTACAGCAAAGTCATAACTATAATTTTCCATTCTAAAGTTTCACTGTGTGTTTTTTGAAGTCCGTGGGCAGATTTACTTGAATCTTATGCCTGTTTACACAAATATAGGCTCTGGCATAGATCCCAGCAATAGAACCTGTAGGTTGGGGGAGGGAAGGAGAGCGAGGTCGCAGTGGTGAAAAACAACCATACCATTAGTTATACCAGGCGTACCCAAGCACAGGGCAGCACAGAAGTTGCATAGTCCTGGCTGGAAGGCAAGAAGCCAAGAGTGTCTGATGAGCATGCTCATTCAACAGCTCTCTTAGAATGTCAAGCCTTAGGAACCTTGAATTAAAACTGCGCTCCATGTGTACAAGACTCTATGAAGAACAGTCGTGATACCATCACTTATCTTGCAAAGGAGGCAGTCTGACCTAGGAAGCAAAGTATAAGGCGTATCCCTGGTGCCAGCTTTCTAGAATATGGCCTATAAATAGGATGTGGTTATGTGTGGGGGAGGGAGGGGCAGAACCAATGGTAAACCAGTAGGAGTTAGGTGCTAACTTCTTTAGGCTCCCAAGGAAACCCTAGCTGTAGTTACAATATATAAGTCCAGCTATGCCGAAAACTGCCTGTGGTGCCGACATGGGTATATTGCCTCTGAATGTAAGCGTTGTGCAGTTGTTGGTGCACCCTTTGATGTTTTGCAGCTTTCATTTCCCATTAGCAGATGTGGAGGGTGGGGGGTACCCTTCCTTCCTCTCCCAAGATACTTCAGGGAGTCTACCACTGTTAATGCTAGAATTGCACAGTCCTGGCATTCCCTGAGCACAAAGACTGGATTGTATCTGGCTTCTGTATTGACCGTGTGTGGTAGTGACTTCTTAAGCGCTCTTCTCTCTGGCGCTGTTGTCCACTTAGGCACATGTCCCGTAACAGGGTATTTTGAGTATGTTATATACCAGGGTGGCCAAACTTACTGACCTCTGAAACCTTGCTAGGCAGAGTCCTCTTGTCCTACCACTCTGGTGCAGGGGAGAAATACCAAGCTTTCCAGCCCAGGATGGTGGACAGGGAATGGGTTGATACACAGAGGGCTCCTCGAGTTACGCTTTAACTGTAAAAGAGACACATGTGGCTCGTGAGCCAGTTAGGCCACCCCTGTTATTTGCAGATCTCAAACAGGAGTTTGAAGTTTTAAAATATTTTACCTTCCAAAACAAGTATTTTAAAAACAAGTAGGCAAACTGTGTTAATTTTAACAGATTGGATGAAAAAATCAGCCCAACAACTGTGTAAGTCAACGAAACAATCTAATGGCCAACTGGTTTTTAGTTGTGTAATTGTTGTTAAAGACAAACAGAATTGTTGACTGTACTAAATGGGTGATAAATTCCAGAGGGGTAGCCATGTTAGTCTGTACACAGCAAAAACAACGAAAGTCCTGTGGCACTTTAAGGACTAACAAATTTCTTCAGGCATAAGCTTTCGTGGGCTGCAACCCACTTCATCAGATTAATGAAATGGAAACCACAGTTAGGAAGTAACCCTTGCAAGGGTGAGAAACATAGCAATGAGAAGAGAGAAGGCAACAAATGCAAAAGATAGAGCCTGTGAGGTTAAGTGCTTTATTATATTATCCACATATAACATTTATCCACTAGGGAGGAAAAAAAATCCCCAGTAGTGTCTAAAAGGCACCGTAAAGATGCAAGCTTTCTTTATGTACTTCTTATGTGTGACAGTGACAAATGCTGCATTTATGAGCAGCTTCCTTGTGTTACTGATTATACAATGATAAATGTGGCCCTGATCCTATGCTTAATATGAAACATGGGGGAAGTCTTTGGGACTACTTTGCTAAATCTAGGCTTTAATTCCTTCCATGCAAAAATCTAATTTTGTAGAATAAAGTAGGAAGAACTGTCTTTAGTGAAGTACTCTATTTTCAAAATTTATTAAAATCAGGCTAGTACTAGGAAACTAACTTCAACCTTAAGTATGGCGAGACCAGCATCCATACTGTTTGAAAGTATAATATTAATGCATTGTCAGCGGTGAAGCTTTTTTGTTTCTTGCAAGTAAGACAAACATGTTTCTTGGGTCATGGTAGTTTGGGCTGTAATGCTTAGCTGTGTGACTGTGTTAGATGTTACCCAACTTTTTAGCTTGAATGTATCTAAATTATCTTGTAGTCAGTCTCAGGTGGCTGGCCTGAAACATGAATAAGTGCAGAAGATTTGCATATAAGATAAATATTATCTGAGTTCAAAGTATTATCATTTCAATTTGTGTTAATCATCCAGCAGTTAATGTTTATATTTTGTAACTACATATGCTGCTATCTGCTTCAGAAAGAAAAGATTATGGACAAGATGCTGGAGTCTAGCTGATCTGCTCAGGGCCCAAGTCAGGAGCTGGTGGTATGCAAAATTGGTACAGACCTCACTTTTATACTACCCTGGTCCTACCTCATTTCCATTTATGATCGTGCTCCTGGCCTAGGTTCTCAATGGTGTTGCTTCCAGCCTATGATATGAAGGCTTCTCTAATTTATGTTGGGCTTCTAATGGCCACAAGGGGCCAAAACTGCAGCTGAAAGTCAGTGTGGTCCTTTTTACCTTCTTTTGCAGCAGGGAGGGAATATAGCATCATGAGATCCTCTGTGGCACGGAAGAATTATGCCTGTCAATGGGGTGATCTTCCCTGAGTCGGTATTAAATGGTCTTAAGGGCCATATTTCACCTGTAGTGAAAAGCAATGCAAAGTAGTTACACTGAGCCATAAGTATAGCCTGTTGTGAAATAGACAGGTATGAATGAAACTTAGCCCACAAGGAATAAAAACATATTTGCATGCATACATTGTATATGGTGAATGGGCAAGAGGCAGTAGGCAAGAGGCTTCTCTTATTGTACTCTTTATATCAGGAACTCAGTTATGACTAGGTTGATTAGACTGATGAGGGGTGGCTATACATATAATAAACCACAGAACAAATTGCCGCCTCATTAACCATTTAGGCAAAGAAGTTGTGATGAGTATGGCAGCATCAACCTTCGTGTGCACCACTGGACTCCCTAAAGAGTTTGACGTGAGGTGCCTGGTGTGGAAGGCAGCTGTGTTGGAGTTCCGTCGCGGACATGGTAGTGTTGCTGTGCGATCTTAAATCTTAGCTGTTTCTGACTTTTCATCATTTTACCACTTCAAGAATTGAGCTCATAATAAAGGTATAGCTTTATCTAACAAAACCACACCTCCATAAAGGCAACCCAGAGGAAAGCTAGGCATATGGTTCCCAGTGAGAAAAAGAGACCTGGGGACTGGCTACGAGACCCCCGATAGCCAAGGCAGAAAGGGCTAGCTAGATTTCTGGTAGCTGCCAGTACATTTAAAACAGTTCATTCAGTGTGTCCAGCTTGTAATGTTTATATCTTATGAGTGTATGGTTCACTTTGTATATACAGTAATTATACATATTTGGCGAGCTCTTCAGCAGGTGTAAACTGATGTAGCTCCACTGACCTCCGTGGAGTCACATTGGGATCTGTCCCATTAAACACACAATATTATATATGTGAATAATATTCATACATATCTCTGAAGATAGTGGACCAGATTCTCCCCTAGATTCAGGCTGTGTGTGTGACTCATGCAAAGTGACTTTCAAGTCAATGTACCCTGCCATGGGAAGGACCACCTTACCATAGAGGAGATCCTCTAGGGTTGTAGAACCAGCACAACATCTTATGCTCAGTTTCTGTGGCCAGGGGAAAGCGTGTGAAGACAGGATGCCATCAGATGTTTGAGACACGTCTAGCACCAAGTCAGCCCAGGATCGAAGGATACAAAGATGTTTTAAATCCACCTTTGTACCCCATTTCTCCCCAGCTACAGCATGAGCTCCTTGACCACATCCAAGGATTTAATCTGCTATATATATTCACTACTTTTAATTTTCAACCCAATATTAGAACAGCAAGCATTCATTATTTCATGAGAAGTCGTTTTATCATTTTAGTTACATTATGACCAAAGAGCTCTGCTATTTAATTTAACATAGTCTTCAGAGAGCGCTGAGCTGTGACTATTGTCTAGAATGTACAAATTATAAAGTAGGCTTCTATTGATTTCCCCTTTTTAAAAAGTAAATATAAAGTCTAGCTTCCTTTTAATTAGAGAGCAGTTCTGAGTAATAAAAATCAGCCAGCTTCCTAGCCAGCCATAGCTGATGTCATCACATATCCCCTGTACAGAAACATCAGAATAATATTTCTCATGCAAAAGCCAGCAGTCCAAATTAGTTTAGTTTGATTGAATTCAACTATTTTTTATTATTGCCTATAAGGCAAATGTGAGGTAGTATGATGAAGCTGTCAGAGTATGTGTATGTCTCCATATGTGCGTGGGAGACAATTTCTCTTCCAGTGAAGAAATCAGTTCTATTCAGCTTTTCTTTAATTCTTTTTAGAGTATCATAAATTTGCAATAGCTTAAAGACAACTCGATGTTTAATCTCTTCTTATCTATCTCTAGTTTCATTATTCCTTCAACTACCAAGTGTCTAGAAAAAAATCTATTTATCTAAGTGTTAAATCTTCTTCTGATTTAGTCTTCTGATTCATCAAAATATTAGAGTGGAGCTTCACATTATGTTTTTGAACGCCATGGAAGTCATCAATTTCTGTATTTTTTTTAAAAATCTGTTATTTAACCTTTTCATTGCCTCTTGAGTATGACAAGTTACTGTGTGCTTTACTATAACTGTTACACGTTTTTAAAAAAGGAACCCCTTTTCCATCAGAAAGAAACCTATGACTTTCCATAACATGATTTGTAGCCACACAGATTACCTACTAGGAATGTCCCAGGGCTCCAAAAGATAATATTCCACACCCAGAGGAGGTAAATGTTTGAAGATCCCAGGTCTAGAGATTACAGAGTAATGTAAATGAAAGGCAAATTGACAAAGATGTGGAGATTGTAAAGAACCACCTTTGCCCTACTTCCATTCCAATTCCTGGCAAAATAGAAGCAAATCTATAGATTTGAATGCTATAGAAAAGGTGGAGGGGTAAAGAATATTGCATCGTTTAGTCATTTTAACAGTGTTGCTTTTAGCTGCTAGAGGAGTAGAAGTGGATGACTATTACGTTTCTGACAAAGCAATTATGGCCTAGACACATATGCTGGGAGCTGACCTGACATTTGCCTCTGGACAGTTGTCATAGCAGCAGCCTGAATAGATCAGCTTGATACGAATGCATGCTGCAGAGTGGATACAAGTTCTGCCCTAATGCAGTACAGCTGAATGTTAATAAAAGTGCACACATACTGCCACTTAGTTAAAGCCACTGCTATTGTGTTTCCTTCCATTTGAATAATTCCTAAATGTTCACTTTTAAAGAAATTCAGGTTTGCAAGGTTATGTTAATGAGCTACCTCCAGCCAATTTGTGGTGTCGCTCTCACTAGGTGACTCCAAGGTAACAGGGGGGTTGATGCTGGGGGAAAACTCTTCAGATACAATTTTGTTAACAAAAGAGATGTCCAGCTGCTACAAAGCAGGAGCTGTCTATGTCTCCATTAAGAAAGGAAGAAATTACCGCTGGACAAAGCATAGATAATTACAAAACCATTTTGGAAAAAAATAGTTTGTATGCCAGTGGCAATGAGACATGACAATTCCAGGACCATTGTATGAGGTTTTCAGCAATAACAAGGAATTAAGGCCTCTAATCCTTTGTACTTGAGGTCTAAGTGATGGAATCTCAGCACCACCATTAATGCGTGGGTTCTAAATCTTGCCAGTGAACAGTTATCTCCTGAATCATAGTTCAGACAGTAGGAAAAGAGAATGGGGGAATATATAATCTTGTGTGTGTGTTGTACTCTGCAGCTCCCAGGAAGAAGGAAGAAACAAATCGCAGGGTTCCTAAGAGCCTCTTTTTATTTATATTCATTTCTGTTTCAGGTACAAACTTGGGCAACAGTAGTTGGAGGGGAAAAAAGGATGCAGAATACCTCCTAACAAAAAGGCTAGGTTGTGCTTGTAAGGCAATGCCTCTAGTAAAGAGTGGCATGAGGCTACACTGCCCTGGTTGGGAGGAGGGATGTGATCTATCCTAGGAACTCACCATGCCTCCTAGAGCCCCTTGGTGTGCAAGTGTAACCCTTCTGGGTTCAATATCTAAGGATTCCTTTCAACAATACAACACAAAACCAGCTCAAGCCCCCATCCGGCAGCCTGGGGCAGTTACACATTTCCCCTCTTGTGATCTTGTGGGGACAGAGACTGTGCTACCCACTCTGCCAGCTGGTTGTTGCTCCGAAGGTAGCTCCACCAGTCGCTCACTGCGTGCTAGCCATTTCACTTCACACCATCACCTTCTGCTTCTGTACTATGACCTCTGCAGATCGGTCTCTTGAGATTCCACCCAGCTCTCTGGTTGTGAGCTCTTAGGCTATGTCTACACTTGTGAAGTTAAATTGACTCTGTTAAGTTGACTTAACAAGGTCAACTTTACATCGACTTAAAGTTGACCTTGTTAAGTCGACTTAACAGTAGACATAGCTGTCCACACTGGCTTTAAGTCGACTTAAGAAGTTGACTTAAGGCTTAAGTCGACCTTCAGAGGTGGTGTTATTAAGTCAACTTAAGCTGTTATTAAGTTGACTTAAGGAAGCACTTAAGTCGATTTAATAAAAGCCTAATGTGGACGCGGCTTGTGTAGGTCGACTTAAGCATCCTTAAGTCTACCTAAGTTTCCAGTGTAGATGCACCCATAGTGATTTCAGCTCATATTGGATGAACCTTGGTGCTGAAGCTGGGCAGGAGCGCTGTCCCACAGTATGGGATTTCAGCTCTAGCAAGCACTTAAAAAAACAAAAGGTTCCTAATGGAATCTTAATTAGCTCTAGCTTTGAACAGTGGAAGGGGCTGGGGCTCCTAGGCAGACCCCTCTTCCGGGCAGGAACACCTGCCCCATTCCTCATCAAGAGCCATTGGACTCTGGCATCCACGCCTCTTGCTTCACCGGTTCAGTTTAGATGACAGTGACCCTTCAATCAGAGCAGGCTAGTTGCTGTTCTGCTGCTCTTGGCTCATTCAATAAGGGGAACATATCATTACCCTGCATTTGACACTAAAGTGATTTGTAACCCAGCACCCGCCAAAGGGATCATTTGGGCAAACTAGTCACATCCTGCTGCACATCTAAGCAGGGTGTGTGTGCTCACGCAAATACATTCTGGCCCTGAATCCTGTTCCCTGTTCCCGAGCCAGCTCGGCTGAGGACAGCTCGTCCAAACCTTTGCTTACATAAATGCTTCAACAGCCTTTTTCGAGGGGCAGCTTTTCCCCCCACTCTCTCTGCAGGCCAGTGTGGAAAGAATAGGGACTTGCCTGCTCCTGGCCCCCTTTGAAGCATCAAGTTCTCCTGGAAAAACAGAGAGAAAAGACACTGCAATTGTGGCTAGTCCGTGGTAGGACTGCAAGGAAAAGGAGGAAAGGCTCCTTGAGCAATCACTTCATGGTACATCTGCAGAAGGATCTAACAGAGTCAGCCTCAAAATGTTTTGCATTTGAGAATGGGAGGTTTGTTGAGTCTTCTAGAATATAAAAGAGCAATTAGAAAAATATTTTCTATTTGAGGGAATTAAAAACATTAAAAACCAGAATGTTAGCATACATAAAAGGCCAGAATTTTCAACCTTTACTCTGTGCATGTCAATAGATGATGCAGAATACTTAGCACTTCTGAAAAATCAGAATATTTGATATTAATGCAAATAAGTACTTCTGTGTCTGAATAGGGTTTCCGATATCTAATTTCAGGCAGACAAGTTTTGACCATACATTAAATAAGCATCTCAGAGAATAATTTGGCATCGTCTCGTACATGTACATAGGGTTTTTGGGTTAGGCCTTTTTCCTCTTCCTACTCATCATTACCCAATGATAATTTCACTTCTGAGTTGGAGTACAATTTCCTTTTGTTCTTCCAAATGATATATTTTAACTGCTGAGGCACAAAATGTTATGCAGGCACATTTAGCTGGTTAGGAATTATTGTCAAGAGATCAAATTATGTGCCATAATCGAGAAATTTAGCTTCCTAACCACAATGCAATGGTCATATTGTCAAGTGGAGGAGTAAAAGCAGTCAGCATCGTAATTTAAATCCTGTTGCCTTTCAAGTTAATGGTTTCACTGGTGCAGGATTGGACGTCTTATTAATAGATGAATTAGACTGGAATGTGGGACGTTGCAGACAAAAATATTCCTCAGCCAAAATTGTATTAAATTGAACACACATATTTGACAAAAATAATGCACCATTCAGGCAGTTGCAAATAATTTCATGCCTAAGGGTGGACACCTAATTTTGGCTTTTAGTAGATGAGAATGATTATGGATTCATTTTTATTCTATGGTTATTTCACTTCATGCTTGTCCAGAAGGGTCCCTACACAGCAGAATCTGAGTACATGTGGTTAGAATAGAAGCTGGTGATTTCAGGGCAGGCACTAAAAGTCCAGAGGTGTAATAAAATATTTGAAGTGGTTTAAAACTAACACCAACACTTATCTGAAGCCTTTAGAGCTGAAGGATGAGGGCTGGATGGGCAGGTGAAAATGGCACAGGCAATATTTATAGACAGCCCCAGGTGTTCCTCTCTATCCTTTTTGAGAGGCCAGGGTAGTGTGAACAGGCCGCAGCATTAATCTTCTCCCCTGAAGCCTGTGTAAGGATCATGGGTTCTTCTTTCCCCACCAGTCAGTTAAGAAGGAGGCATGGACACAAGGGTCTCTGCTACCCAGGTTCACGGTATCACAAATGAAGTAAGGCCTTACTTCTAGATATTGCAGTGGGAGTCCTGCTACCTGTAGCACAGAGCAGAAATTAGGCTTTTGAGAGTGAAGCCTTGTTTACACACAAACATGCACCAGTTTACTTCAATTTGGTTAGTTAAACCAGTAGAAAACCCACTGTGTGAACATAGCTTATTTCAGTTTAGCTGAAACCTGTGCCTAATCCACTTGAGTTAAAATAAAATAAGCCACTTGTAAACCAAAATAAGTATCCACATGGGGGTTAACTAGATCTCTTAAAATTCACATGTTTAGTGAAAACTGTGCAGCACTCCATGTAGACAAGCCCTGCATCACCAAGTTACTTATGTATGTTGGCCAGAATCCTCAAATTGAGACATTTTTCAAAGTAAAAATAATACAAATGTAATATTATGTGGGAGCAAGAACCAAATACACTGCCCTAGTACATCAGCAACTGCTAGAGGCCTGGGGCTGTGGCCTGCAGCCCAGGCAACAAGTCATAAAATAAGAAGTCTCTAAAATAAGGAAAGTTATAAAGTCTCAGTGCTTGTTATGGGTGATGTTTCTTATTAGCCTTCTTCTTTACTGGCTCCTTTAATTAAACAAATCAGAGACTGTGCATTCCTTAGACTGGTAAAAGGTTGCTTCTTTGTTATTCCTCCTTATGTCTAGTTTGAAGACTCACTGACTCTCCATAAGGGAATGATGGGGTCATAACCAAAGAGCATCTCCTCTTCATTTACTGCCTCTCATTTTAAAATGTAGAGATCCTACTTTATCAAAGTTGATGATTTGGGGCTTGGCTCACATATTCCACAGTAGCAGATCAAGTTGAAATTCATAATAGCAGACAATTATCTTCTCTTAGGGTCTATTTCCCTCTTTTGGTAAATGTGCTTTTATTTATTTATTTATGTATTTTTTAAAAGTGTCCAGAATGTATGTATTTGTTTCTAAGATTTTTTTAAAATTAAACTATAAAAATCACTAGAGGCAATATATGGAAGCACACGTCAAATGCATGCCAGGAAGTTTAGTTTTCACAAATTTACAGTTAAAATTTAACAAGGCAGACTTGAAATGGAGTAACTATCAAAAAAAGTGAAATAAAAGGCAAACAGTTTAGTATTTATGATTTACTCTATTAATACAAATAATTTTTAAACATTACCTATTAAAAGCTCTTCAGACATATCACTCTTCAGAGAATTTTGTTCTGTTTAACATTGTAGCAGAATAAGTGCAAACAGTATGTGCACACACAATGCAAGTTGCAGAGCTTTCCTTAAATACTTTTCCTTTTAGCCTTTACAATTTGTAAATTCATACAATAAATATTTGAGCCTGTGTTTGAAGACAGGCTGTAGGCATTCCAAAAAGTGCTTGCTCACTTTTTATTTTCTTCTCATGAGGAGAAGCAGGTTTGGAAAGAAGCTATCAGTCATTTGTCTTCTAAAGAAAGAACTCTCTAACATATATACATTTTTATTTGGTTGAAATAAAATTTAACCAGCTTCAGTCTCTCTCTTCATGTCAAAGGAGAATTTCATTCAGAATCTGACTTTAACAGCATAATCTATAGATTCCAAGATAGAAAGGTTGGAAATAGCATCTGCCTAGAAGAAAGCAGCAGGCACCGTAGAACAGGAAAAGGCTCGAGCTGTTACAACATGTAATGTTATCCCACAGTTTTTCAACACATCTTTCGTACAGTTAGTTCTCCAAGCCCCAGCTCTAGTCGATGTAGTGCAAGCTGTTTGGTGTCAAGAGAAAATGCTATCAGTGGTGGGAGTGATGTTGGTTGCAATTCTCTCAGTGAAGAGACTTGCAGTAAGAGGTTTAACTGTGGTGACCCTGATAATACTGCAATAATAAAATCTGCCGAACTGGCACAAGAATCACTTCAAGACTGCCACCCACTTCCCCTCAAAATTCCTGATAATCTGATTCACAATTTTAAAATATCTCTTTTGGCACTGCTGCTAACATAATGCCATGGATTTCAGTGGAGCTCTGCTGATCTATTGCAGCTGAGAATCTATCCCATCATGTTCACTGCAAAACGTAGAGCTGTTAAATTAAAAAGGTTGATCATCTAACTAGGATTGCTAGGATGAAACATCTTCATTTTAATAAAATAGCAGTATTTCACTCTGTGTTGAAGTGTACATGTTCCACGCTCAAAGAACTAATTGCTGAATGGCAAAACTCATGCTGAATGAGAGCAATAGACAAGGAAGGGAGGAATTCCTTCTCCTTTGCATCATCACAGTTCATCAGTAAATACTATGTCATTGTCACCATGCATCAGTATCAGTGGTACATTGATTCATCCAACCCATCACCTGAAGGCAAAACTGTTCACAGATTGGGAAAAAATGATATATAGTTTCCATGGGTTTCAGTTTGTTTTTGTTTTGAAGAAAGGTCAGATATTTAAAGACTCATCTGTTGGCACTGCCAATAAATTGCAAAGTAGCAAAAATGATCATCATCCTTGTACTGGCAGGCTGAAGGAATAAGTGCATGTGTCTGGAGAAAAATGCCTGTAGCCTTTCTTTGCACAAGGAACATTGGTCACACTGTGAAGTTAAATGATGAAAATCTATGAAGCTCCCTCCTACCAATATATAAATGGTGTATGTGTGAGGTATGAAATTATGCAGAAGGACCATCCTACCAAACCAACCAAATCTTGGCTTTAGTATGTGCCTCTGCATGAACCCAAGAAGGTGATTGTTACTCAAACACAAGCTGTCCCTTGTCTCCTCACTGCTCTTAGCAGGAAGTTTCCTGTACCAGATCTATACCCAGAGCAGCATACCTCCCTGACACACCAGCTATACTAACAAGTGTGCTGGGGGTGGAGCCAAAGCTCCACTTCTTGTTTGCCCACTTCTGCCGTATGCAGCAGAGACATAGCAGCTGTGGGGATTGCTCTCCTCCCAGCATGGCAACCCTTCAGCTAACCCCAACCCTAACCCTCTTCACAGTGAATATTAAAGCTATGACCAAAATAGGTACATTACTAAAGGCTGTGCCCATTTTAATCACTCCACAAAAACCTATGAGGCCTTAGCTCAAATTCAAAGACCTCCGACTCAGTTGGAATCAGACAGATGGAATCCTACCTGTGGCTTGGCAGAAGAGATTCTTAATCAGAACACAACAGTCTTTGGGCACGTCATTTCAAATGACGTCAGGGAGGCATTGTTCTTCAACCTGCTTGATATGCCCTGCTGGAACCCATTTGCAATTGCTGCCAAAGACATTGGTTCAGAAACCTTTAGGGAGTTAAATTAACCACCTCACACAAAACTTTAAGCCACACATGAACCATAGTCATATCGGTGCACATAGCCTCCTTTATTTGCATAGCACAAAAAAACCCAAAAACAATTTGGCCAGGGTGGTCCTCTCAACTGCAGCATTAAGTGGATTAACTAGCAAAACACCTGCCCCAATTAAACCTGGCTCAAGCATCTGTCATTAGTCTCTCTCTTTGAGTAGTAAACAACCACATATTTTAAATGGAAAAACTTTTGTGTCATTTTGTCCATTGATGGAAAATGATCAAATCACGGGGAACGCAACTATCCTAATCTTCTTTCTAGACCTCATTAAAGAATGGCAGGTTTCTCCCAGGCCCTGTAGATACTGATAAAGATTTGTCATTTTTTTTGTTTGTTTAGCGAGTTGGAGGCCACGCTCTTTAAAACAAGCAAATGTCTCCTTCTCCAATAACTTATTCCTGGAGTTGACTTATGACCTCTGTGGTTGATTTCCAAATCAGAAATGTCAAAAGAGGAAAAAGTTGATGATTTTCTCCAGCAATTGGCGCAGACAACTAGTTAAAACTGATGCTGGCATGAAAGATGATCCCTTTGCTGCTCATACAAAAGAATTTCATCAGCACTTGCTGTTCTGATCTTTTTAATTTGATAACCCATGCCTCTTCTGAAAAGATTTTCCATTCTGCAGGTGAAGTAGCAGTGACCAAAGAGTGAGACTGACACGCTGTGGGTGTGCAAACATTCACTTATTTTATGTTAATGTAACCATTTCAGTCTATAGATGCGGTTCCCTTAGAAATGTAGGAGAATGAGATCCATTTCCCCCTCTCTTACATAACTTTTATTTTGATCTTTTGTCCCATGGCAATCCTGTGTTTTCATTTCTTGTCAAATGTTGGCATCTATAGTTTGAATGTGGCTGGTGTCCACAGTGATACTGGGAATATATTTTAGTATTTATAGCTTAATGCAGAAGGAATCTACTGCTCTTCTAAACTGAAAAACTGTGGTGCAAAGTATTCTGATCTTTGTTCTCTAGGCTGTACCATAAAGACTCTTCATGTAAAATTATATTTGATATTTTTATCCCTAAAATATAAATAATCCAAAAAGAGTTTCAAATTCTGAGCTGGAGAGGAATCAACACTAAACAGCTAGGCTTTTAGAGAGATACGTTAAATACTATAGTATGTGCAAAGGCATCTGTATTTCTCTGTATAATGTAATGATTGTGCCAGAAAAGTCAAAGCTAAGTTTATATGCTGTCCTTATAATGATTTATAGTTTAAAAGTTCCCTTTGGTTCAGGCAGTAACCTGAACGTTTGAATGTTTATCCTGGATAGACTATTCAAACCTTTTGATTTGCAAAATGGGACTTCCTATCTCACAAGAATAAGGCTCTCTAATGGGATTTCTATTACACCCCACTTATGTTCAGTCTGGATATACTACAATTACCTTCGGGTTTCCATCCTGACAGAGGCATGTAAAAGTGAAAAAAATAATAGGGATAAAGTTAAACACAATTCCAAACAACAAAAATGTTTGGTTTGAGTTTTGAGAAACAATTCAAGTTGATTATTTTATCCTTAACTCATCGATTGCTGGAGGAAAACAGAGTCCTTCTGTTGACCTGTGATAATATTCATTTCTTAACCCTAGCATCTTGCTCACTGGCAGAGACTACATAGACTGTGTTTGTAGCACAACCAGTGTTTAAGAAACAGTCTTTGCATCTCTGAACAACGGCCCATATATTCCAAGTAGAATCAGCCCTAATCACCAGACCTGCCTAGAAGACGTTAGAAGTCTCATCGGGCTTTAAGTGGAATGAAAATTGAAAGTTTCCTCATAACCTAGCCAAACTGGGGAGAACCACCTGGCATAGAAATCTTTCTTCAGTGCTAATCAGAGAGTGAAGGTTTCTTCAAGTAGTATCCATAAGGGTGCTCCACTCTTCATATGCATGTTCCCCATGCACTCTCAATCAGAGATTTTCGTTAGCAGTGTCCATTCAGACGCTTGCACTACTGGCATCCTCATTCCCTACACTGAGGCTGTATCAGGCTGTGCAGGCAAATCACCTCAATTCTTTCCCAACTATGTTGACCTGAGACAGAAGTAATGCGTTTGCTTCTTGCCTCCCATGGTACTTTTGGAGCTTCTTGTTAGTTAGCTAGCTAGTTAGTTGAGTATTTGGGGGGGAGGGGTATTTAACAAATAAAAAAGTTTTCCTGGTGGGAGTCTCTATAAGCAGGAAAATCTCCCTGTGAGGGACATGTTCGGTTCACCAATGTTCAAATGCTGCCTGTCATGTAAAGAGGCCGTCCCAGTCAATAATGAATATTCAATGTGTGTTTGCTGCTAATCACACATGCTGCTGAAGTGCAACTTCTGCTTCCTAGCCCTGAAATTTAGGGCTCACAGGAACCAGAAAATCAAACTGACTCCTCATGATGTTGCATGGGATTTCCCTGCAAAAAGACTTCAGTCACCAGCCAGATCTATGGCCAATGAGAGGTCTTCCTCAGTGTTCAGTACCATACGCAGGAAAGGCTCCTTTGGTACAAGGACTCAAGAAAATGCCATGGCTATAAGACTAAACAGGGCGCTGGGAAGACCCTGGTACCATCGGCTGGGAACGGTACCATACATACAGGATTGGTACTGTTGTCTTGGACTCCACTTTTAGTGCCCATAAGCATCATAATACCCTGTAAGCCTTTAATCTCATTGACTTCAGCTTCAAAGTGCCCTAAGGCTCCAGTACTGTCGGATAAGGGTAAACAATTGGTGTCACGACACCTCTCAGTACTGCAACATTCTTGGCAATGCAGGACTTGAAATACCAGAGGGAATGGTGGTAACCGCTGAATCAGTGTTTCCATTGTTATCTAGACACCAAGCATTTCTCAGTACCAAGAACCTCTTCGTCCCTGGATCCTTTTACATCCCCAGTGCTGTGTCCCCCTTATTCTCTGGGAGCTCTTCCATTAAAAGAAGAAGAGGATGATGGTGATGATGACTTTCCTTCTGCTTCTTCCATTTCAGTGAAGGGTTCTCTGGTACATCGTTACACTAACCTCTTCCCTTCAAGGGGCAGGGACCTCTCTGGGACCTCAGTGTCCCTGATGGGAGCAACTGGGATTCCACTCCTTTCCCCTATATGGGTCCTAATGGCAATTCCAGGATTCCTGGGAAGCATATTGTTGGCAGTTCCATGGGCCCCTATCCTATCATGACAATAGGGAGACACAAGCTTCCTCTTCCCAGCACCAGCAGGAAACATTTGAGGAGTAGGAGTCCAGGGAAGACAAACAAGCCATATCTCAGACCATCTCTGCCTCTTTGTAGGATGAAGCCCTCATGCCTCCCCCTAGTATGATGATTTTTGCCAGTCCCAGGATCTTGTTAAGCAGGTGGTTAACTCTCTGAAGACACTCTTCAAGGAGGTCAGGGAACCCCAACACAAGCTACTGGACATTGTGGTCTCTCACATCATCTACAGTTGTCTTCTCCATTAATGAGGGTCTACTGGAACCCACTAGAACCATCTGGCAAACCTTGGCTACAGACAGAGCCACTTGTGAGACAGTGACAAATATTATGTCCCCTCAAAGGACTCTAAATTCTTCTTCTCCCACCCACTTCCCAGTTCTGTGATTGTTGATGTGATGAACAAGTGGGAGGAAAACCACCAACATAAATCCACACATGTGACAGACCAAAAGTTACAGGACCTCGTGGAAAGGAAGAAGACCTACTCATCAGCGATGGTGCAATTTCATATTGCAAATTACCAAGGACAACTCTACCAACTATCTGAAATTTGGATAATTTATTAAGCACCTTTCCCCACATCAAAGGGAACAATCCAGGCCACTATTGCTGAGACACAGTTTCTGGCAAGAACATCTTTGCAGGCAGTGCTCAGTGCTGCAGATGCCATGGCTTGTGCCATTCCTACAGTGGCAGTGATGTGCAAGCGTTCCTTGTTGCAACCGTTGGACTTTTTCAGGAAGTTCCTAATATGGCTGAGGAAATCCCATTTGATGGATAGAAGCTGTTTGCAAAGAAAACTGATGTTGTTACATATCTTTAAAGATTCCAAGGCTACATTCCGCTTCTCAGGCATCTACGGTCCTGCAAGCAAACAGAAGCTCAGCAGATCACAAGCCACTCAGAGATCTTGGCCTGGCTAGTTCTCTGGATTCCAGAGATGCAGGGAAATCCCTGCAAGAGGTGCACAGGTTCCAAAGAAAGAAATCCTTTTTAACCCATCTGATGTGGCACAGCAACAGACATCATCACTGAAATGCCACTTCTGACAGGACAGTCTAGGGTTTGAATTCCCACCATTCATTAGCTTGCCAGCTTCAGCGTTTTGCCTGCCTTGCCCTGTTTGGAAACAGACTTTCCCACTTCCAGCATGCAGCAGAGTGTATTACCTTCAACATGCAGGTGCTGGAAGTAGTGTCATCAGGCTACACCTTCCCTTTTACCTCCCTCCCACTTCCTTCTCGTTCCCCTTCCCCATCAGAGTCCTCTCATGAACTGGTGCTAAGGCAGGAAGTAGACATCCTTTTTCATTTAGGAGCAGTGGAACCAATACCTGCTCAATACATGGGAAATAATCTATTTCCTAAGACTAAAGAAAAACAGTGGGTAGAGACCAGTTCTAGATCTGAGATTCCTAAACAGGTTCATGAGATCCCACATGTTCAAGGCGGTGACTGGCAGCTATAATTCCTTCTCTAGATTCAGGGGCTTGGTTTTTGGAGGAGCTCAGAGTAGTCATTTCTGACCACACCTGAGTTCCAGTATGATGCTAGACTAGTCACCTAAACCAAACCTTTCACAGGTGTGGTTACTAATTGTGTGCTCCATATCTTCTTGCTGTTTGACCTAATAGCCTGGGGTTTGAAAAGAAAGTTCTGAGCATGCCAAGCTGCAAGTGAAGTCCATGAGAATTTTGACAAATGAAGTGCCCCATGATGCTAAATATTCTGAAAAAATCAAGTCCTAGATATCTCAAGCTGGGCACCCAAATTTGTTGATCCTTTTAATATTTGCATAGTACTCAGACACTGTATCCCATAGGAAAGCCTCTGAGAAAATTAATAATTCCAGCTTCAGGCTTTGAATAGTGTGCAGTAAATAAGACAAAAGGGCCACACATTGAACAACAAAGAGAATAGCTGCTTATTGACTGGACGCAACCCCTTCTGTATGCTGAATGAGGCAGAGGTTCTTTGGAAAAATAGTATGTAATCATCTAATTAAAGAATGTATTATGATGCCTATTCAAAGAAACTGAATTAAGGTTGCATACCTATTTGACAGCAGAGTTGTGAAGAGTTATTAAATGTGTTATTTTACTTTCATTCAAAATTCAGGGACATAAATCAATACTTTGCATCTGGGAAAATAATAAATTATATGGAAAGAAATGTTCTCAATACTTCTCATGCCTTACAGTCAGTTGAGGTAAAAAAGTTAATACATATGAAAGCTTGTTTGCTTTTTTTTTTTTAGTTTGAACAATTTGTTTTCTTCAGTTGAAAAACAATGAGATCATATGCAAATACAAGATCTGCAGCTTGCCTCTGTTTGAACACTAATCTTCATTTAGATACTTGTACCCTCAAAGTGGGGTTTTAAAAGTAGCGTTTATTGAAAAGGGCAACAAGCTATTCACATATTGTAGCAGTCTCATGCACCAGACTCACCAGCAGAGCACCTCCTGGTGGTGTTCTTTGGGGAACTGAGCTCAAGTGGCCCCCCTGCAGGCAGTCCATGCTCTGCTTCCACACGCTGGACTCACTCCTCAGGTCCACTTGTGGGATCTCAGCCCTCTGACTGAGTCCCCTTAAGTCCACCCCTTCCAGGGTACAACTAGGTACTCTGGCCCACTTTGCAGCAGTGGCCAGGCCCAGTCCATTCACCGCCATCCTGCAGTCTAGTCCTGCTCACTATCCTCCAGCCCACAGTATAAGAGAGTCTAGGGGCCAGTGAGCTGGTGCCCCTCCTACCACCTGCACCACTCCTGGCACACAGGGGGAGCAGGGAGGGACCTGGGCCCACCCTCTATACCAGGCCCTAGCCCAGAGACCCTAAACACCTCCTGTGAGGCTCCACCTCCCACCAGTCTCTTCACTTCATTGAGCATCAACTCCCAGCACCACTTCCCTGCAGCCCCCAGTCATATGCTGCCTCCTCACCACCTAGATCTCAGCTGCTGTCCCTCTGGCCTCCTCACCTCTGGACCACTGCTCCAGCCACAGCTACCTCTGGCCTGTCCCTCCAGACCTCCTCGCCTCTGGAGTGCTGCTCCAGAGCCTCTGCCCTTCTGGCTGTCTTCCTGGATACCTCAGCTCACAGTGGCCACACTATGAGCTCTCCAGGGTGCTGGCTCCACCAGCCAGTAGAAGATCCTTCTCCCTGGGCTGCCCAGGCCAGACTGAACAGCTAGCTCTGCTGCTCCTTCCTTTATACTGGCACCTCAGCCCTGATTGGCTCAGCAGCCTGGCCCCCTTTTAACCCCTTAGGGGCTGTAGCAATGCCACCACACCGGTACACATATAAAGATTTAACATATTCAAATAGAAAGCATCAAGCAATATGAGACAGAAATTATATTGCTTTTTCCCCTTTTCCAATTGTCTAGAAAAAGATTCACTGTGGCTCAGTGGCCATTAGAAGTCTAGAAATTTATTTATTAGCCCACTAAGCCATTCATTGTATAAAAGTAGCAAATTAAACATTGCCATCTTCATTTTCCTTTCATATTAGCACTTACAGACTTCAATAGCAAAATTTTATGAACTTTTTGTAAGTCAGCATCATGTTTTGGGTGTGTGAAGAGAGAACAAATGTGTAAGGGAATATAAAGAATAATTACAAACACTCAGACTAAACAGTGTGTATTAATTTAACCCCTAAGGAATATGGGTCATATGCTGATCCACTGCACATTGTGAGTATCCATGGCTCTTGTGCAGGAGAGCAGCACAAGGGTAAAAAGGATAAAATCTCCTACAACATGGTGGTGGGCCGTGGGACCGGCCTTGTACAACCACAGTTACAACAAATGAACTGCAGTAGCAGCCACATCTCTAGTGTGTCCCCATGGTCAGCAGAAATGCATTGCCAGTGACTGACTGATCCATCTGTCTGTCTGTCTATTTTAGGGTTTTATACTGTTGCCTATCACTGCCGAATCTGAACAACTTTCCCATAAAATCAGTAGCAACAGCGAAGTCCCTACAGGACTTTATAGTGTCTCTTTTTCTCCTCTTTTCACGGACAAAATCTAATTTTGGATTAGGGTTCTTAGTGGTTTTGTTCTAAGAATTCATTAATTTTCCATTGTTATTAGGGCAGAAGGGGTGCCAGTGTAGTGACAGAGAAATCTATATATCGTCTCTACTCTGGCTTGTGGAACAAGTGGCATTGGAACAATGTTCAGTGGGTAAATCTACAGTGCATCAGGATATGTGTGTCTCAATGTAGGTAGATAGACTCATGTTTGCTCTTCTTGAGCTAGTGCACTAAAGATAACAGTACAAACTGCTGCCAAACCCCTCAGTATGTACTCGGGCAGCAAGCCCAACCTGCCACCTGTGCTACGCCTGGGTACACTGTTATTTTTTGTGAGCTAGCTTGAGTAGAGCCCGCATGTATCTCTCTATGCAAATTGGGACTGGCACACTTCCAGCTATAGTGTAGACATACCCTGCCTGTGACATACAAGTTGCAGAGTCTCTCTGCAACCTTTCTCCCCCCACCTCATGCAACAGAACCACATCCATTCTGCTGCACCTCAGCTCTTGTGTACTCACAAATGATTGTTGGAGATGACGTTTCGTCCATATTACTGTGTATGTTATTTTCTTTTAAATTACCCTTCAGCTACCTGGAATATAAAGTGCAGTTTTTGTTTAATATTCATTGTACAGAAAACAAATATACTTTTCAAATGATGTACTACTCTTTAATAGTTACTTAATCACCTCTGTGGTTATAAAACATCTCTATGTAGCTGCTTTACCAAATGGAAAGAGAAACGCTTAAACTCATAAGGAAAATGTATTTTTTATAATAAATGCCATGGTACTGATCTTAGTGAGCACATGCTTAGGCTCCTATTTTCTAAACTTATTTCTAGCATAAATTGTGCCAGAAAGATATTCATGCTCTTCTCTGATCTAACTTGTGTTAGCTGGACCAGCTCCTGGACAATGTGCTCAGGTTCTAAGTACCTGCCTTACCAAATGGAAAGAGAAACACTTGTAAAGGGGTCTGATCTTATTTTTATTCAAAATGATGAGGATGTTGGTCAAACGCTAGGTGATCAGGTGTCGAGCCACAAGTGGATCAGACTTGTTGTTAAAGATACCTTTATAAGCAGTTTAGAAAGCTTTAATGAATGTTTGACAGGTTTTATAAGCATGTTACAGATATGAGTAGTGTGGTATAGATGGTTATATTCGACCTATTGATCTGTTGGACTTTCTAATAAACAATTGAGTATCCATTTTTTAAAACAGCTATTAACCATTTATTAACCTTTTCTAAACTATTTATAAATGTGTTCTTAATGGAAAGTGTGACCCATGTCAGCATTTTAATCATAATCATAATTTCTGGGCACATCATGAAAAACACAACCACAGTTGGTGATAGTTGACGTTCTTATTGGGCAGCCGTAGTGAAGAAGCCAAAGATGGAATCCATATCAAGATTGGAGCCCACTCAAAAGTTAAGGGAACGATGCCAACTTTTATAGCAGCTGAGAATCTGGCCAGTAAATCCAAGTCAGTGTTCATGCTGTACTTTGGCTCATCCTGTATTTCTTCTGTGGTTAAAATAGACTCCAGTTCTGTCAATCCATAATTTTTAAATAGATTTTTTTTTTAAATTAAAAGGAGCTGGTAGTGTCCTCTAACTGTACATTTCATTCATGCAGAAAATCGCTATGAAAGTAGATTCAGTGGGGAATGAAATTTATCATTTTACAGACTTAACTCAATTTTCTTCTTTTCCCTTACAGTGTTTTCGACAGATCCAAATTCAAAAAGAGAGAAAGCTTCCCGTTTCAAAAAACATGAAAAGTTTGATTTTTAGGTGTCAAAACAGAGAGAAACCTAAGCTTTTTAGTAATTTTTTTAAATTAATTGTTAGTTTTAATTTGTTCTGGCACTTTTAATTTTTATTTTATTTTTTGCTCAAACAAAAGACCAAAAACCCCATTTTGTCTTGTAGCAAAACTGTATACAGTTCTATTTCTTTGTTTTTAAAAACGGCTGTCTAAAAGGAAGCTTCAATTGCCATCTGCTTTCATAAACATCCCGAACTGGTACATATGTAGGTGAATTAGGATTACAGATTTTCAGTATGTGGCAAATGCAAGTGGTAATCTGACCACTCCTCCTTTCAGTTATGTTTCCACCCATATTGTTGGGAAACAGACTAGCCACTTGGGTTTAGTAGTGAATAGGGATAAGTTCTTGGGAAACATCTCCCTTTTGTTTCAGGACACATTACTAGAATTTTACCATTATTATTTTTCATAATACTGAATATTTCACAATGTATAATCTAAACAATTCCATAATCTGGGTTATAGGCATCACTCAGTACAGACCTCTGCCTCAAAATCTTAAGCAAAGACTACCAGTTATTCTGTTTGAATCTACTAAGAAAGTATTGGTCAACTAGTTCGGAACACCACAAATCTCAGAGTTATGGGACTCTTTCCCACACTTTAAAAGCAGATATACTTGAAGAAAAGAATAAATCTGTTGTAGAGCATAGTGTAAATACCTAGGTAGACAGAGGTAGGATCTTTTATCCAAAGTCCAATTGCAAGAGTGAAGGAAGAGGAAACTGATGATACTTTTTGAAAAACTTGGGTGCTCTGTAAAAAAAGATTGAGCCAGATCAAGCTCCCTTTTAAGTCAACCAAAGTCTTTCCATCAACCTTGCTGAGAACTGTATCAGTGTGCAAGTAGTCCACCTGGGAAAGGTTTGTATTCTCTTGCAACAGTATTTTGTCTGACAAGGAAAAGCCATATTAGATTACTCTTAATTGGAAACAGCACTGGGCCAATTAGATCACTGTCGTAATGATTTAAGGATCCTAGGAATACGTTTTGCTAGCGGATAGTCCATAATTTAAAAAAAAAAAAATAAGCATTGTAAGTAAAGCACCAAAACATTTTTTAAAAATCATAGTAAATTCAACTTATTTAGCAACCGTAAGAGAACAGGTAAACAGCAGAGGATGAATAAAGGATTGCACATAGGGAAGTTTATACTATTGAATGACAATTCATTCAAGTTAACTACTTTGAAAAGTTTTGTAGAGAACACCTGATGAGGCTTTGTGATAGATTTGATATTCCATGTGTCCATTGTTTTTAGTCATTGAAATATATTTTACTGACTCTAATTCAGAAAATTTGTATCAGTAATGGTTTTATTTATATATTAGAACTGCAATGGTGCCTAGAGGGACACAGGGATCAGGACCCCATTATGATAGGCATTGTGTATACTTATAATGAAACCATTGTCTTTTCTCAAATAATTTACAATCTAGTGGTAAAATAAGAAACATCAAGTGCTATTTTCTCAATATTTTCCCCTAATACCATCTTCCGCACAGTGAAATGGAGCTATTTTTTGTGAAAATCTCAGCAGAATTTGCAAAAAGTGTTCTGTAGATGCATATTGTCTCCCGAGTCACAGAGGGCCATATTCTGGGACACTTACTCCCACTGAATAAAATTTTGCATTACAGATTACTCCAATTCAGAGATACTAAGACAGAAGTGTTTGCTGTTATCATCTAATCTGTCTGTAGAACTTCCACAAAATAATTCCTACAATGGAGCTTTTAGAAAAGCAGCCAGTCTTCATTTAAAAATGGTCAGTGACCGAGAATCCCTTGTTCCAATAGCTGATTACTCTCACGGTTAAAAAATTAGGATTTATTTCCAGTCTGAATTTGTCTAGCTTCAACTTCCTTCCACTGGATCCTGTTTTACATGCCTCTGCTGAAGAGTCTGATATTAAGTATTTGTTCCCCATGGAGGCACTGATACAGTGGGATCAAGTTACCTTTAAACCTTTGCTTTTTTAAGCGATATAGTTTGAGCTCCATGAATCTGTTATTATCCGGCATGTTTCCTAATGCTTTAATCAGTTTTATGGCTCTTCTCTGAACCCTCTCCAATTCATCAGCATCCTTCTTAAATGGTGAGCTCCAATATTGGACACAGCAGTCCAGCAGTGGTCACACCTATGCCAAATACTGAGGTAAAATTCGTCTTTACTCCTACTTGAGATTCTGCTCTTTGTGCATCCTAAGATTGTATTAGCTTTTTTGGCCACGGCATCGCACTGGAAGCTCATGTTTGACTGATTATCTACCACGACCTCTATATCTTTTACACTACTTCCCCTGATAAAGACCCCCATTATACAAATATGTACTACATTCTTTTTTCTCAGATGTTTACATTTAGCCATATTGAAAAACATATTGTTTGCTTGCTCCCAGTTTACTAAGCAATCTAGATTGCTCTGAATCACTGACCTTCCCTCTTATTTATCACTCCCCCAATTTTTGTATCATCTGCAAACTTTATCAGTTTTGCTTTTAAGTATTTCTCCAAGTCACTGATAAGGATGTTAAATAGCGAAGGAGCAAGATCCTCAAGGGACCTCATTGGAAACATACCCTTTCACTGATAATTCCCCATTTAAAATTACATGTTGAGACCCATTATTTAACCAGGTTTTAATCCATTTAATTTCTGCCATTATTTAATATCTTCTAGTTTTTTTAATCAAAATGATATGCTATAAGAAGTCAAATGCCCTAGAGGTCTAAATATATTGCATCAATACTATTACCTTTATCAACCAAACTTGTAGTCTTATAAAAAAAAAAAAAAGCTATCTAGTTTATTTGACAAGATCTATTTTCCACAAACATATGTTGATCTGCATGAATCACATTACCATCCTTTAATTCATTATTAATCCTGTATAAGCCACTCCATTACCTTACTTAATACTGAAGTCAGGCTGACAGACCTATAGTCCCATTTACTCTTTTTAAAAAAACAGCACAACATTAGCTTACTTCCAGTTTTCTGCAACTTCCCCAGTGCTCTAAGACCTGTTGAAAATCAACATTAGCAGTCCAGCAAGCTCATCAGCCAGCTCTTTGAAAACTCTTGGATGCAAATGATTGGACCTGCAGATTTAAAAATGTCTGATATTAGTAGCTTCTATTTAACATCCTCCAGAGATACCAAGGGAGTGGAAAAGATGTGAAGAGAGTGCATCATCTGTTTTTTTCCCCAAATACAGAACAGAAATCAATCAGGCTACCCAAGGAATAAAGTGTTACTCAGCAAGAATAAGAGTGACAGAATGTGACCTAGAATAAGACAAACAGCAGAAAGATGCCTCATAGTTTAATAAAAAAAAAATCAAGTAGAAAAATGGGCTAAAGCAAAGGTGTCCAGGCTTGCCCTAACATGCTAAAAACAGCTGTGTAGGTGTTACAGCATTGGCTGAGGCTCGGGCTAACCACCTGAGCTCCAACCTAGGGAGTGGGATAGACATGAGCTTGGGTGGCTAGCCCAATTCTCCACCAGTGCTGGAACAATCCACAGTTATTTTTAGCTTATTAGCACAAACCCTGCTAAGGTAAGTCTGTCTGCTGAGGCTAGATTGCTCACTTCCAGCCACAGCGTAAATGCACCCTAATAAGTAGATGGGTAGTATGAATGGATCACAAGGTGTACAAGCAGCAAAGTGCACTCTGTGAGTGGACCTGGGTTGAAGGAGCCCTGCACTGCTCCTGTGAAGGGCCATGCACAAAGTGTGGAGTCTTGCCGAGAAGAGGTGCCTTCTTACATAAATTGGCCAATGTGCCTGCAGTCGCCAGAGCATGCTTTAACCATCACCTAAAGAAGAGCAACAGCGCCCCACATTGCATTGAATGGGACAGCCTGCCCTGCAAGAAATGTGTGTTTGTGAGCAAACCACATTGGTTTGCAGAGGCTGCCCATTCCTCATGGTCTTTTTGTGTATGGTCAATAGCTGGTCCCATGTGTCATAATGTCACAGTGTTCTACAGACACGGAAAAAAATCATTGCATTCTCTCTTTCCCTGCTATTTCCTAGTATCCTTGATGCTGATCCATCCAGAGAACATGTCAATGCATTTTATGCTGGTTCATCATAACAAGAAAAAACTGATTCTCTGCACCAAGAGGGTTACTTTGACTGCCGGAGTGTACTCATTTGCTTTCAGTTCTTTCCGTTTTGTTTTGATTAAAGTGGAGTATTTCAGGAGTCTGTAAGCTCTTCCCGGGGAGGGGGCCGGCCCGCTGAGTCTTCCTACATGTTTGATAGCAAAATGCAAATTAATAAATAATAATGGTTGTAGAAAATCTGTGTGCATGATTATTCTCATGATTTCTTTTCAGCTGATAAACTGTTGAAAACATGTACGTGCTTGTTTCTTGTTTATTACGCTGTTCTGAAAGTAACAGTGGGGGCGCTTCAAATAACAATAAAATACCCACTCTGATTCAAGGTGAAATGTAACAATGATTTGATACCTTATAATGAAAAATTGCTTTGCAGGATGAAGCTGCTCCAGCTGACAAACAATATAAACAAGAGCCAGCCCAGGTCACTTACTCAACATCAGCTGTTTCCAGCACGCAGGAGGTGTTGTACATCAATGGAAATGGGACCTACAGTTACCATAGTTACAGAGGGTTAGGAAGTGGGCTGCTAAATCTCAGCGATGCTTCTAGCAGTGGTGAGTTTCCTTACCGATGTGTCTGTGTGTGTGTCTGCGGGTGCATTTCCCTCCCACAATACTGAAAACGAATCTAAAGGGCACAGTCTTGCTAATTGCTGGGCATACTGCTTACTCCTATCTTCAAAGCGTCTGACGAAGTGGGATCTTCTCCCACGAAAGCTCATGCGATAAATAAATCTGTTAGTCTTTAAAAGTGCCACAGGACTCTGTTGTCTTTCTACAATAGACTAACACGGCTACCCTTTGGGGATGTTTGTAACAGTGCCTGATCAAGCCGTAGGTCCTTAACAACGCTGACTACAGATATTGGATCAGATCTTCCATTGGCGTAAACAGACACAGCTTCCTGTTGAGTTGAGTTCTAAGCAGAGCAGAAAGTGAGACGGTTGGCTTCCCTTTTTCTAATCAGAGATTGAAAATACTATATTCCACCTTTCAGAATTAAATGAATTTGGACCAGTTCCTCCTCTGGGGTAAGTCTGCATAGCTCCACGGACTTCTAGCAAAGTTTCCCTGCCTGCACTGATTTACTGCAGGGTGAATATCTGACATGACAAGGATTAAATAGATATGTTGAGTTCTTATTTACATGGAACTGAAAATAAGGTACATCATTTTTGGTCACCATGAGGTGACATGACCTTCTTGAAAAAAAAATTAGTGAGGCCTTTTGTTTAGCCAAGGTTTCTTGCCCATTACAGTAACAAATAACAATAACAAACAAATGAACTGGAATTGTATCATTTGTTTGGAACAGTAAAAAATATTTATTTCCTATGGATACTGACTATAGGAACTGAATTGCCTCTGTGGTAACAGGAATCTGCTGTCATCTGTCATTCAGATGTCATTACATTGAAAGGCCGTGGATCTCCGGTATCCAAGAGGAGAGTTTAAAGAACGTCTTGCAGGACAGGGATTACTGTTCTCTTGTCCTGGTTGAGAAAAGTGGTGCCTCGGATACGGAGGGGTAAATCATTTGGCCTGGTTTTGCTGGAAATTAACTGTTCATTCTTGTCTTCAATTTTCTCTATGTTAATTAGTGTTCTTGACTGTTTTGAAACTGTTATGAGTGTTATCAAGGATACAGCAGTGAGCCTGAATGCAGTGTCCGTGGGACCAGAAGAGAAACCCAAAAGCAAATATTCCTCCATCTCTGGAACTGGAGAGTAACTTAAACTGAGTTTGTGAAAGGCTTTAAAAGGACATATTTTAGCTGTCAGAACTCTTAACTCAAACTGGAAAATTACAGTTGTAATTGTTTCCATGTGTACAAAAGATGTGCTTAAGATGTGGAAAATGACTGAGAAAATATTTTCATATAAGATGCTTCTGGAAACCAGGATTCCTGAGAAAATGCTGTTCACTTGCACAATGTATTTTTTAGCTGTGTGCAGATAAGGACTGATCCAGCTTCCACTGAAGTCGGTGGGTGTTTTGTCCTTGACGTAAATAGATGTAAATAGAAACAGAATTGGACCCCTGGACAGTTATCCATATCTTACTACTCAGCACAGGCCCCATCGATTCTATTCTCTTCCACTCTATATAAATGCCAGATCCTTGTTAACTACAACAGATGTTTTACCTGTGCTTTTTTCTTCCCACTCTTTATAATTCCTGTTATTTCCATATTTTCATAGATTTGTCAGAAGGATTCAATTTCATTTCAGTATGCAATTAAAAAAATTAGATACTACTGTCAAAGTCCTAAAATTCGTTCCATCAGCTAGCAATTGTGATTGTGAACTACCCTTTCTTTTAAATCTCTTTGTACCTTTCATTTTTGAGTGCCAGGTGATATGCCACAATTAAAGACTATGATGGGCCTTGTAGGAAAAACAGCGGTTGGACCTTTTTTGACACTGCACAATTAATACTCCTAAGAAGCCAATCAGTAGTCAATTCCTGGGGCACTGCAACCTCAGGCTGTGTCTACACTGCTTGCTTGCTTAAGTCGACTTAATTTACCCTGCGTCTACACTACAGTTTTCTTAAGTCGACTTAATTAAAATTAAGTCGACTTTATAAAACCTCCTTTCCACTAGACCTAAGGCTTACGTCGACTCCCTAGTGTAGCCAGTGTAGCTGTGGGTTGCCCTAAGTCGACTTAGGGCTACCCCAGGGCTACACCAATGCCCTCCCTGCTGGGGGGGGCACAGGGGGAGCCTGGTATGCCCCCCCACCTGGCAGGGCAGAGCCCTGGTCACCCTGCCCCTATGCCCTACCAGGGTCCCTGACCCCCTTTGCCCCATTGTACCTAGGTACAATGGGGCAAAGGCTGATCCCCCTGGAGTGCCCCCCTTGCCCCTGTGGACCTGCCCTAGGTCCCCCTAGCCCCACAAAGTCGACCTAGAGTGTCCAGTCTGGACGCTCTAGGTCGACTTTGTAAGTTCCCCTTTAAGTCGACTTTAATTTTCAGTGTGGACACACTAAGTCAACTTAACTAAGTCGATTTAAAGTCGATTTAGTTAAAGTCGACTTAAATATACAAGTGTAGACATAGCCTCATTGTGGTTTATTCCTGTGTTATGTGATGGGAGGATTCCATGGTCTCACATGGAGACTTACGATCTGCCCACTGAGTTATCACTATACATGGCCCCACTACCACTGTGTATCTTGTACTAGAATCTGGTCACCCATTTGCCTCTCTGCCCTGGTGACTAGCAAACCATTTCCCCACTTGGGCCCAGACCAATATGTAATCACTGTCCACCCCTTCGTCTGAAAATAATTAGATTTTGTTCTCAGTATATTATTTACCTCACAAGCTCCAGCACGAATCAGCTGGTGAGAAAAGTTGCTTAATCCAGCTCCTTTGCCGAATTCCTCGTATCAACAAGAACAATCCACCAAAGTTCAGAAAGCAACTCTTCATGCTGAAAATGTGGCTAACTATTGGCCCGACTCTCATCTGCCACTTTTAGGAAATTAGAGAGACAAGGTAGACAGGATCATATTTGCTACAGGATCAACTACTGTTGGTGAGAGACGAGCATTCAAGCCACACACAGTTCTTCTTCAAACCTTTAGGAAAGGTAATCGAGGAGTTGCGATAAGGCAACGCAGGCACTTCCTTGACTGCGGTCAGTCTGATTATAAGGCATTTATGTGGGGTAAAACTGCACCATAGCATTATTTGCTGGTCTCCTCCTGACAATGGATGAAGATGTCTGTCACCAACCTTTGATACAACTGACTCTGAGATTTTGTTGGCTTGTTAGTGGGTACTAATGGGATGGGTGGGGCTGCTCTGGGGTGGGGCTGTTCTTGTCTTTACAAGGTAGCCCAATGGGTAGTTATGGGCAATTGTTCCTCTGCTCCAGTGGCTCACTCTTTCAGGAAGCTGCGCTGCTCTCCTTAATGTGTACACGAGGCTACTGGGAAGGGTCACCTCTCCCTAGATAGAATTTTTGCTTGTTGATTGTTTTCTTTACTAAAGAAATCTTTATTTTGAGAAAGGGTTTTCTTCTGAATTCAATAACATCCATCAAAAGTTCTTGCCTCGTTTACAAATTTTCTGACAGTGTAAAAAACAGCCCACACTTTAGTCAGTGTGCATATAGACACATACTGTCATCTGTATCTGCTAATAATAAAGCCCTGAGCAAAAGCTGGTTAAAAACTCTTGGCTTGAATATCTTTTTCTGGACATTTCCCTGCCGTAATATAATTACTGCCTCCAGTTAGCTCTCTTATCTAATAGTCAAATCGACATGTGTATTTTACATGACGTAACTCATTTAATTTGGTTACCTCCTGCCCTGTACATTTCCTCCCCTTCTCTGAACCCATTCTTCAAATCTAGGCCCAATTACTCATGCTCCACTGCTCATTAGAGACCCCTGTATACCCTGTTGTGCAGTGCTTGCCGCCTAAGCCTGTACATCCACGTGTCTAATGATAGAATCATAATTAGCTCCTTATACAAATGTACGGGGTGAGCCAGGAAACTGCTCAGCATGAAGACAAGGGAGGGGCAAGCAAAGGGAGGCTACTGCTGCAGCAGTCTGAACAAGAGGCACCTCATTTTTGTGTAGGGAGTTGGGGAAGAGAGCAGGAAAGGCATTAGGGAGAAAGTGCCAATTTCTTGCTTCCTACCTCAAGCCCACAGGGTAAATCAGCTCAACTCATTTTACATGGAGTCTGCAGTAACATGTATGACTTCTCCCTCACCCTGAAAGCAGCCCCTGTAGGAGTCAGGCTGTCAAGAGGAATCAGAGTGGTGTAAAAAGCAAGAAGCCCTTGGTTGTTTTATGTCCCTGAAGTCCATATGGATACAAGGGACAGTGCAATTTCAGGAGGTGGAACCCTCCAGCATCTAGGGGAGAAACACATTTCCATACCATGCAACTGAATATAAAAGTTTGGCAGAGACTGACTGTAGTCATATAAAGAAGCCTAGAAGTGTGTGTAGGTGTAATTTTCTCTGAAATTAAAACCACTTTACACTGCCAGAGCAGTGTAAAGGCACCTTAGTGTAAGTGGCGATCAAGTCCTTTGAGTTTACTTCCTACATGGTGATAATCCTGGAAAGGGTACATGAGACTCTATATTCATTGCAATAAGCAGTACTCTTGTTATAGGAAGTACAATTAAGGTTGCCCCACTCTTTCCAGAACAAAACCGTGTTTTCAGTTTTTTGTCAAACTTAAACTATTTGAGCAGAAAATTTCCATGTCAAATGGCCACCTCAGACTGAATCTTTTGGAGGAATTTTCAACTAAAACAGTTCAGCCATTTCTGAGAAAAAGTTAGGGAAACTACATTGTTTTCCTCATTTTAAAAATACTCTCAAGCTGTTTCACTGAGAAGCTTCTGTTCTTTGGAGCAGGGGCTTGAAATCTGACTGGGAGTCATCCTGGTGTCAGGAACATGCCTCTTGCAAGCCCCATGAAAATTCATTCAGATTTGGCCGTGTTATGAGCCTCTGAAAAATTTCAGCTCCCACATGCTCGAGAGAGATTTGTTACTGTTTGGCAGCTAAATTTTGTCTGCAGTGCTCAAGCTCCCTCCCCTCACAACTCTTACAAGTCAATTGGACTCTGCATGCACCATCCCCACAGTGTGACTGAGCTTGCTCCAGTGTGACTTGAACTTGCTACTGAGCAGGCCTTTCCATGTATTTGCTTCTCCCGGCTGGTGGGGTCTGCTGTGCTGGCCGGCCCAAGAACTGAGAGCAGAAAGACTCTCTTTTCTGTGCTTTCACTGCTCTCCCTGTTGGCATCCAGGTAGTGGGGACAGGAAGGAGAAAGTAGCCTGACCTAGATGCACGGGGTAAGGATTATGGGGAGAGGGTGGAGGAGGGCAGGAGCTTGGGCAAGTGTAGTATGCTCTATTTTACAAAATGGAAGAAGAAGGTGCAGAGAATTGAAGTGAAATGGGCAGCTCTGTAGTAAAGCTGGGAGTCTCCGGACTCCCTGGATTATTGACAGGATTCAGTTTTCCTTCCTGTTACTGAGAGTGATGGGACCAGTTTTCCTATAAGCTTTTTCTTTTCTGTTCTGTGTGGACTGTGCTTATCAATGGTGATGCGCACCGGCATCTCAAAATTAAACTGACCACCACTTCGGGAGCCAGGAAAGAATTTTTCCGACAGGGTATATCTGAGGGCACATTATTTTGCACTTTTGTCTGCACAGTGGAAGGGGGATCATCTATTAGGATGAGATAGGTGTATTTTATGATGATTGCTGGTGATGGCAGGAGCAGACATTAGTGGACCTCAGTCATCCTCTCCATCCCCAAACAAGTGTCTTGTGGTCGTCGTCTGAAAATGCATGGTGGTGAATTGTTATAGACATTTCTCTGTTCTAACATTTCTGTCCACAAGGTACAAAGCTGTGTTTCCATTAGCTGAATATTTTGTTTCCCATGCAACTAAGAAAGAAAGAAAGAAAGAAAGAAAGAAAGAAAGAAAGAAACGGGAATGGAGAAAACTTAGTGCTGAGACATATCAGGCTACTAACTGAGACTAAAGAATTGGACTGAGCTATAACTTCACACACAAGTGCCCTCTTTTGGGATAGAGGAAGAGGAGAAATGTAGATGCAAAATGAAATAATAAATCATATTTCTAATAATAATAAATAATGCTCATTTGGAAAAATAAATAGAAAATAACTTTCAAAGTCTAATTTATTGGAATGGGAAGTGAAACAGTCTGAATTCATGTTAGCCACTCAGTGGCACTCAAAGAAAAATATTAGAATAAAACTACACAGTAAAAAGACTATGCATGGTAAATTTCAAGGTATCGTCAGTCACCCTACCTTTGGGGAGTACGCCTTCTGTTATCACCATTGCCTTTTGCATCTGGATTGATGAAAAGTTGAATTGTCATGGGGCAAAGTAATTTGACATTTTAACACAGGTTTTAACACATAAGTCACTTTTGAATGAGGTATTGCTGTTATAATTATTTTCTATAATAATAAGAACCAACTGAGAGTCTATGATAAATATATTACAATATTATTTGGTTGTTACCCACTGGCGACACTTTTTTGTGATGGTACGCAGGGGTACAGAGTACCAGCACATTTTTTGCCAGCCCCCTGCCCAGCTGGTGGGGTGACGGGTTCAGCAGGGGAAAGGAGCACGCCACTGGGAGAGGCATTTTTTCAAATTTACTATCAAGATATGAGTACTGGCACCTTTGGGGGTTGGGGGGGGGAGGGGGGTGGTGGGGGGGGTTGTTTTGTTTTGTTTTACAAAAAAAGTACTGCCCATTGGTAGCAAGCAATTCTGAAGAGATTACTGCTAAGACAACTCACATGTGGTGTTGCCACTCATGAGCCATCACTGTTTTCATTAGCACCGATAGAATAAACAGCCATATAATACATCTGGCCCTAGAATTTTAAATAATTGACCCTCTCAATGAGTAGTGTATGAGGCAGTAACTATCTTACTGTTTATAGTAAAGTCATTTGTCCAGCAGTGTATTTAATGTTAGATTTACTTAGCAGCTAATCTGATAAATGATAGTTCAGTGCATGGAGAGGGGATTCCTAGGGCTTGTATATTTTGAATGATTTAGTTCAAGAAGAGCCATTAAGCTTTGCAAAAGTAATGAGGTAAGTGTAATTGGAATGGCTCCCTAAATATAAAGTCAAAATGTAAGTCCATCAATCTACCGTGGACTTCAGAAATAATATAAAGCAGAAGATCTCTCTGAGCACTTCCTTCAATCCATTGCTTAAGAAACTGTGCTATAGTGAAAATAATAGGGAGCCGTCTTGATTTATAAAAGTAAGTACTAAGCGATAAAAAATGAATAACAAATTTTGGTCTTTGAGTGTCCAGAACATTTTTAAGCTTTGTTTTCATAATGCCACAGACCAAAGTTACTGTGCGATCTGGTCATGCTTGCATATCAAGATCATTAATTGTCATGGACACTGTGATAGACCAAGATATAACAAAGCCACAGGCACTGTATACTTGAGGAGATATTTACACTGAGAAAGGGTTACTGCAAAAAATTCAGATTATGATTTCCTTTTTATGTAAGGAGGTATATTTTCTGCTGCTGAGCAGAGTGCCCAGTAAATAGAGAAATTAAGGTTATTAAGAAATTAGTTCCCACATAAGGGAAGGAGCAAATAGTATAAGAAACACTCTTTAAGCTGCCCAGTTTCCCCATATTAAATTATTTGTTCTGGTGGCTTCAGGAGATAAAGGTCCATAAAGGAAGTGTATTAATGAGTTATTTTCAATTATTTTAAAAGACCAACTCAAGCATGTGTGTGCATAAAAATAAATGATAGATTTGTTAAGCAAGTGACTGCAACTCCCATCAATCTGTTCCCGATATCTTTCCTCCTGGCCAGGCAAGGGGAAAGGTCCTGAATCAGAAAGTGGCCAGGTTTATTGGGGGGAAGCAGCATCTGCATGGCAACTCTGAAGTGCAGAGAAGCTGGGTGAAGAGCTAGGATTCTGTCATTATTTACCTACAGTGCAGTAACATTGGGCCAGAAAGAGTAAACACGAGAATGATTCTGTATCCCAAGGGTTAGAGCCCTCACTGGGGAAGTGGAAGACCCAGGATCCAGATTCCCTGCACCAATGCATATTTGAATTATTTATCCGTAGTGGAACAGCTTCAACAGGACAAATTGAGGGAGCCTCAGATAAGCCTATTTTATAATCCAGTGGTTATATAATTACTGGGGCTGCTCAGTACTGGAGTACATCAAGGACTAGATTCACAAAAGAACTCAGGTGCCAGTTGCCACTTTAAGTGCCTAAATCCCAGCCCTCTTTCTCCCCACCCCCCATACACATTATGGATTATGTTTAAATAATTTGTCACCTATTTGTATAAATCTGTGTAGGTAATTCTTGTTAATGAAGCCTCAAGTTGCTCTCTGGCTATGTCTACACTTGCAAGTTGGAGGCTTAAGTCAACCTTAAGGAGGCTTAAGTCTACCTAACTTAGTCCTTGTCCACACCAGGCTTTCATTAAGTTGGCTTAAGAAATTCCTTAAGTCGATTTAATGAAAGGTTAGGTCAACTTAATAAGAACTACCGGTTAGGTCAACCTAACCCTTAGGTTGACTCCTTAGGTCCACTTTATTACGTTGACAGTTAGGTTGACTTACTAAGTCCCCATTCAGGGAAAGCACTTTAAGTCAACCTAATAAGGTCGACTTTAGGTCGACTTAAAGTCAACCTTATTAAGTTGACTTAACAAAGTTGACCTAACTTTTTGTAGTGTAGACATAGCCTTTGAGTATTTGATATTGTGTATGGATGGACAGAAAAATAGAGACAGTGAAGTGTTTGGTACATTTATGCCTTATTTAATGAAGAAACAAGTATGATTGATGAAGCTACAGATTAATTACAATGTTCTTAACCTGTACTTCTGTGTGGATAATACAACATTGCCACTGGGTGTCATACCCATTTCATTTCTTTTAAAACTGGGGCAGTGGTGAAGTAGATAGTGATTTAGCACAAATGGAAGCATCACTGTTGTTTCTGTTGGCAACTCCTCTTCTTTTAACAAGTGGGGCAACTGTCCCACATGTGTCCAAGATCATCAGAAGACCTCCGGAAGATCTGTAGTCCCAGATGCAGAGGTGCTGCGAACAGATGGGGTATAGATGTGGGCATAGCATGAGCTCCCACATCTTCAGTAATCCACTGTACCAGCATTCAGTTTATTATGTTAATTTGTCAGACTCAGGTGAATTCTGAGTTTTAACAATCCTTTGCATATTCAGTCTGTGGATTTATTTCAATTAGCTTTTGGGTTGCAGTTGGCATAGAATTTTCCTTCCCAATTCCTTTAGGACTTTGGAAAAATATATTCAGTGGAACTAAAATCTCTTTATGGAAATTAATCAGCACATTTAGATATCCTGGGCAAGATCCTCAGCTTCTGTAAATCAACATGGCTCTGTTGATTTGATGGAGGTACACCAATTTATGCCAACTGAGCATTGAACCTACTTCTAGCTTTCCTTTGAAAGAGATTCTTTACTTCATATGCTGAAACACTATAAGGAAAAGCCTGGAAGTGTAAAGAGCACATTACAAATTTTATACTTACTAATGAAATATATTTAATATTCTATCCAACCATTTACAAATCTGCATTACTGAGGAATAAAACCATTCCTTCTCATTACAGAAAAAGATTTGTTCTGATACATAAACGTTGTTCTGCCATATATTTTCTGTGTGTTTTTGGTTATGATGTCAGTGAGAGTCCAAGGAAAAACATAAAAAATTAAAGTAGCGTCATCTGGAGCATGGTGCCCTCAATATTTCAGTGGCCGATTTTTCAGTGTAGACACAATAAATATAAAAATCTTTGACGGCTTCTTACAACCATTCAACTTAGCTGATATTATGGTTTGTGTACTCTTGTTCAGTATACTGTATTGAAATTTTATTTCCTTAAAGTCCTCTTTTTCAGCTGCCTCATGATATAGTCATTGCCCTAGTGTATGATGAGAATTGGCTTACTTTTCATTGGCTTACTTTTCTCATTCATCCTAGATATATTGGGGTAGCTCCATTAAAATAAGGCAGCTGTACCAATATAAAATTGGTGAATGTGAATGGTGGGTGAGACTCCCTTTATCTTCTCCTCTTTCTGCCGCTGACTCCACATCTCGAGGGGAGAATGTCCAACAGCCTAGGGTCTGGTGGACGGCTTCTTTTTGTGTTTCTCACCGTGCCTGAGCCCCCCTGAAGTCAATGCGAGGTTGCCATTGACTTCAGTGACTGCAGGAATATGGCATTATCAGCATTGTCTAGTCTTAGCTTTATCTCAGGATTGTTAAAAAGTTAACTTATGATCACGAAAGCTCATGTGCCCAAAGAAGAACCCCAACTGGGGGATGGGTGGATAATGATACAATTGACGGGGGTGGCAAGGATACGCATTCCTAACTGCAGTTTCTTCCTTGCCAACCAGCTCCAGCATTCCCCACTAGAGGAGTTAACTTATGATCACGAAAGCTCATGTGCCCAAAGAAGAACCCCAACTGGGGGATGGGTGGATAATGATATAATTGACGGGGGTAGCAAGGATACGCATTCCTAACTGCACTTTCTTCCTTGCCAACCAGCTCCAGCACTCCCCACTAGAGGAGTTTGAGTGGCTTAAACTGCTGAAATGCTCTTGGGAACAGATTTTCTACCACCAGCAAGCCTATACCCTGGGACATGTTAGCAGAAGCAAAAGAGTGAATGAAATCTGTTGCATATGAAAATGAACTGCAGCATGTCCTACCACCAAAAATCTACTATACTTCACTATTCACTGACATACAGCTGTGAGCACTTTGTTGTTGCTCTTGACTTGTGCCTACAAACCTATTGTTGTGAAACTTTTCTGGCAGGAAAACCTCATGTCTCCATTCTTTCCTTTTGCTGTTTCCAGGTCCAACAGATCTCAGTATGAAGAGGCAGTTAGCAACCAGCTCCGGATCCTCCAGTAGTACAACTTCTAGACCCCAGCTGAGTCCAACTGAAATAAATGCAGTACGGCAGCTTGTTGCAGGGTATCGAGAATCAGCCGCATTTTTATTGCGTTCAGCAGATGAACTGGAGAACCTTATTTTGCAGCAGAACTGAGGCACGTGACCGCATGCTGGCCTAGTCTTTTTCTGGAGTTTCCACTAATGACGTTGTGATTTCCCAGAGCAGATGCTTCAGTTACTGCACAGTCTTTTTAGGAGAGTTAATTGCCATAATGCCACACTGTTCTTGATCCATAAAGTGATGTGTTAAGGTGCTTCAAGTGAACTTTGACCTCTGCTAGTTCTGAGGTACTTTAATGTGTCCAGCCTGTTGCTTTTTGTTTTAGTGTGTCAACGTAAATATCAAAAAAGGTGGCTAGAGATTGTTAACTCGTTCTAACAAGTGGAGGAAAGAGAAGATGTTTTGGTGGTAAAAATTGATTCAAGATCCAAGTGCAATATTAGTGGAATGTGCTACTGACTCGTTGGACTTGAAGCTGCAGCATATGGCAAAATGTTGCCAAAAATCTTGTTGCCGCAGGATACAATTGCAATTGAAAGGATCTTGTATTTTAAAAAATGTAATTTTTATAAAAACAAAACAGAAACAAATCTTTTGTTTTCATTCAAACTTTTTCATTTTTACTTTGGTAAACTTTTTCACTGGTCCTAAAAATGTTTTGAGGAGATATTGTAAGTCCCCCTTTTCCTCTCCAGAACCCCTGCCCCTTTCATCCAACTTCATATTCTTTCTACAAGAAGTAACTCTTGATGCTGGATAAACCCTTCCCTTGTGTATTGTAAATTATCCCCTCTGGAATCCTTTTGAAAGGAAGCATGCATTTCCTTACATTCATGCCATTCTCACCTCCGTCCTGTAATATATTGCAGCTTTACTAGCAATTAATAGAGATGAGGGGTTTTTTAAAAAAAGACATATCATTTAAAAAAAATTTTGGTTTCTTACAGATAGCTCATTTTACTCCATTATCGCTGCTGCTGTCTTGTACAAGTCCCTTTAGTAGCGATTGGATGTAGATGATTGAATGTTAAGCGGTTGCAAGTGACAATCTGAAAATTTGCACTCTTGTGTTTATTTATTTATTTATTTATTTCCTTTAAACAAAATACGTACAGAAAAAAAGGCCATTGACATTTCTGGTACGTTTTGTTTAATGCCCCACACCTAGCTAAAAAGAGTACAAAAAGTATAAGTGGATGCAGCTGCAACTTTAATTAAACTCTGATCTCCTCTCCCCAACTTCTCCCACCCCCTATTTCTTATTTTATGAGGTTGAATACACATTTAATGGTGATTTTTTTGTGCACTAAGGCAAGCTTATTTTTGGATATATAGAGACAAGTACTTTAGTTAATGCTTACTGTACTATTTGTTCTGTTTAGCTTTTGTTGATAACAAATTCCTTGTGCATTCCTGAATTTGCCTTATTTCATGTACAAAATTTTATGTAATTCAGTTTTTGACAATGAGTTTAAGGCATCAGTGATATTTTATATCTACTTGTTACATATAGTTTTTCAAGTAATGACTGTGATTGTGACCCAGTAATGTGCACTTTTTCTTGTAACTGTGGACATTGCTATGCTTTTTTCCCTCTAGTGTTTCTAGAATTACTGTTGCTTACAGTTATGTAAAGAAAAGAAAAAGAAAAAAAAAGAACTTTTGTGATACTGTTGGTGAATATTAATGTGAAAAAGCCTATGAAATATGAGTATTTTGGAGGTACATAGATACACAAACATCTATCTGAGTTGTGAACTAATGTTCACAAATTTAAATGAAAATTCAAAAACTGAGGGCTGGAATTATTTCCTCTGTTTTGTTTGGGTAAATAAACAGATTTCTGTGATTAAATACACGATTGTGAAACTATAACATTTAAACAAACACAGTGTCTAATCAGTTATCCACATTGTCCTTTTTAAACAGGGAAAGGGGACTCCCAGTCCAGCTGTTGCAACCATCACTCCTCATTTCTGAAAAATATTGAGCAAGGCCGTTTGAGTGATCTAGTTAGAGCTTTGTTTTAATGAAGAATTTCTTCAGTAAGAGCAGAAACAGGTGGTGCATAAATCATTAGTGGTTCAAGTCACTAACATTTCACAATTTAAACCTGGCTTGAGGCAACACAATCTAGTTGGTAAAATTCTTAAAAATCTATTGTGTCCTTTAAAAGCATTTACCACTGACTACCTGAATAATGTAGCAACTTCTTGCTAATTGCTGCCCTTCATTTAATAGATGTATTTTTTAGAGTAATTAACACTGTGTTTTCAATGTTGTCTTAAAAATATTCTGTGACTCTGCTTCTCTGTGGAGATAATGTGATGTTCCTCTCCTTTTGAGTCAGTCAGGCATTGAAGGGCCAATCGGGAGCAAGATATTTGATGCTTGCCTCCCTACATTTTCAAGCAATATCTCCAGACTCTTCTGCATCTTCTTGCTTTGAAGTGAGGAGGAGAGCAAGTGACTCTGGCTGAGGTAACATCTTTAATTCTCAACCACGAGCCATGGAAGAGAGAACAACTAAAACAGGCTTTCACCCTACATGTAGAAGGAGGTGTAATGGTGTCAGGACTGAATGGGTTCCCTAGTCTTCTCTTGCAAGACTGGTGTGCTTCAAATGTTCAGTTAAGCAGCAACAGCAATTTCTCCATCCAGCTGCCTGCCATCTGGATTGAACCAAAGCTATAGAGCTCACTATGCTAAAGCCAGATCTCAGCTGGATGCTAGGGGTAGCTGAGAAGAAGAGGTAAGAGATTTACTTCAGAATCTTCTTCTGCAGTCACTATTTTTTTTTCCTTGAGGGAGAAGCAGAAAATATTGGGGGTTTTGTGTGGATCAGTGGAGCCTTCAAGGCTTTCCTGCTCTCTTCTGTTTGAAGGACATAGACCTCTCTCCCATAGATGTTCACCAAACAAGCACCTCCCACCCCAGATCTCCTTCTCTGGACTCCCTCCTCAGGAATCTCTAGAGACCTTTTTCAGACTCACTACATGCTGGAATCAAACCCTTCAGTTACTTAGAGCTCATCCTTCTTCAAAAGTCTCCAGACTTAAACCCACTTCTTTTGAGGGACAGCTTGTCTCCCATATGTTCTAACCTCTGAATTGTTCCCCCCAAGATTGTCACTAAAGTCATACCAGCAATAGCGGTGGCTTGTAGGAAGGAAGACATTTTTATAATTCCTTACTTGAAAATGAGCACAATTGGCTAAGTCCAGGAGGATTCATTCTAGTTGGTATCTTATTCTCCTATAGCAGCTTCACCCGCAACATCTTGAGGTGAACCTAGAGAAAAGTTCGCCTATTCCTTTTACAGTAACTTATGCATCTTGGAACAGTGGTAGACTCACCTACATGTTTAGCTTTCCTCTTTTACAAAAGAATCCTGAAATTAGAAACCATCATCAGGAAGCTCTAAGAAAATCATCATTCTCCACTTCTGCGTGTGAATAATGGGTATACAAGTATCTTGCTAGAATCTGGTTCCCTAAATCCAGTACCACTCTCAGACCTATCTTGTCCCTGAAAGCCTGGCATTTCCTGAGGAAACTGAACCTTCAGGCAACCTACTTGAGTACATCTCTCTTCACCTGGGTTATTGACCACTTCACATGAAAGTAATTCAGCATTTTGTTTCCTCTGTTCCCTGGACCTTTTTGAATCTGTCTCACCATCCCATGTATAGATATTGCAGTAGGTACCCTGACCCAAAAACCTGTGATCAGTTTGCCTTCCCAGCCCTCAGGACAAAGGAGTTTATCGTACATATTTGCCCTCTTCTCACAGATCTGGAAGGTGGTAAAATCACAGAGCAATGGTTGCCAGATTATCTGAATTACTCCAGAATGCTGAGAAGTCTGGTTTATTGACCTTCTGCAGCCCTTGAAGGTCAGCCTGCTCCCTGATAGACCTGATCCCTTTCATTAAAACCCTACCCTTCACCTATCTCTCAAAGCATCCTCCCCAAAAGCCAGATATCTACCACCAGACTCTACCATACTCTTACACCATTCACTTAGTTCCAAGTAAATAAATAACTGACTTGTTTCAAGTCAATAAACAATGTGGGCTGTCTGCTCTGCCTGGAGTTGGTCCCACCAGACCTAGTTTAAGAAGACACCCTTCTAAGATATCCTGGAGATTCCCCTGGATGGGTTCTGCAGGTCTAAGCTTTGGCTTTTAATGCACATGAAATTTGTTTGTGGGCAGCTATTAAGCCACAGAAAATCACTTAGCAGGTAAGAAAATATGTCTATTGTGTTTAGACTCTTTGCCAGCAATTCAAATGCTGAAATTGTAGCTGCCTGCACACCATGGTTGTAGAGCTTTCTGAAAGAGAACTAGCAGATTAGGATCTATTTGCTCACACTTAAAAAAGGAAAAAAATGCCTTTCAACCCTTTATCTCCACTGAAGCAGCCAAAATAGGGGGGGGGATGCTGGCTGAATTGTCTTTAGAGTGTTCCCGCTATCACGAATACCACCCCAATTTCTGAGAAACCATAATGTTTTCCTATAAGGATCAGTGAAATTGTTGATGACTGCTTAAGCAAAATATTGTTAGGTTTCAGTGTCAGGGCTCCATTGAAAACAAGACATGATTGCTCCTCTGACAGGGTATGTCCACACTGCAGGCTCTGTGGCATTCGATGCAGTGGTATTGATTGACTGGGTTGTATAGACTTGCTCAACTGATCCCAGATGGTTTGTCTGGTCGATGATTGAAATCTACCTCCCTGAAAGGAGAAAGTCTGCATCAACAGGAAGGCATCACCCGTCGATGTAGCAGCGTGAAGAGGCCACAGTATTTCAATGGGAAATATGCAAGCTACATTACGTAGCTTGCGCATCTCCCATTGACTACCAGTGGTAGTCTAGACCAGGCCTGAGTTAGTGGTACTTTTTTAGGCTGTCTGCAGATCTGGTAAGAGGTCACTGCCACCCTTTTTTGAAGGTAAGCTAGGCAATCATGGGGAAAATGAACCTTTTCTTCAATGAAAGCTAACATTCTACAGAAGCAATTGGACTTCTTTGGTGGGCAGAACACCTGTGTACAAAAGAATCAAGTTGATAAAACAATACCACTAATAAAGAGGGGGAGGTGGCACAATTCAAACATGCAATCCATATGGTGGTTATTGTTATGATTTATATTGAACCAGAACCAAAAGTCCCATTGAGCTAGGTACTATACAAACAACTAGTAAGAGACAATCCTGTCCCAGAGAGCTTACAATATACTTGGGCACCACAAAAAGGTGGAAGGAGAAAACAAAGGCGTAGAGAGGGAGCTGAGCCTGAAACTTTTCAAACTCTTAGTCCAATGTCCTAGCCATTCATCCACACTGCCCTGTGAAAGGCACAGTATGTAAAGTCCTAGGATCTAATTCTTTATTCTAGCTGAGCTTCCTTAGGGCAGGAACAAATATTGGGGGAGGAGGATGAAGGAGTGATTTAGAGCTCTCTGCTGCCCAAGAAATTTCTTGAATACCCTTTATCCCCACTGAAGCAGCCAAAGGAGAACTGATCCCCTGGTCTGTGAATAAAGGAAATTGTAATGCAGAATTTAGTTAATTTCCTTCAGTGTGGCTAGAGAGATCTTTATATCAGCACTTTTCATCCCTTTTCCTAGTAATGAGTGTCTGGAAACAAACTTGAAAAGACTCCTAATAATTATGAATGTATGTAATTCATCTCATAATTACATCTTTGTTTTGGTATCCTATTTATCTATCTTATTAAATTGATGACTGAAAAGAAAAATGAGGGACAGTTACAATATATCAACTGTGTAGAGGTGTGTCACTTGAATCTCTTTTTGTGAGACTCTGAACAACCACAGGTGCAGCAGAATATGGATACAGGGGTCAACTAAAGGACCCTGTCAAAGTGCTTTCGAGGTTTTAAAAATCATTTTGACTTGAAGTTGTGTACAACATCCCAGGGACGCTTAAAACTGATTATTTTTTCTCCATCCCACATGCCTGCTGATTTATTATTACAGGGTTGCTCGTGAGAGCTCAAATTCTAACATTTCTTTATCATCGGAAGCAAGAACACTGAAGCATTTGTTTTAGGGGAAAACTCATTTGAAACATAGAAGATAAAAAGGGAAAGTGAAGTTTTTGATCCATCAACTTTATCTGTTTATTTACTTTTCATTACAAAATCTGAGAAACAGAGAACTATGATCCTGACCTACATATTTCCTCTCCTCTTCCAGAAAAGGAAGGGTAGGAATTGATGTATGGAAGAGCAGCTTCCAGCTGAGAAATGCGCCTACTGTCTTAGCCAGCAGGCAGCTTTATTTTTGTTTATTTGTTGGCTCTGCTACCCGCAATGTGCAGACAACAGGATTCTGAGTTCATGGTTCAGTTGCAATACTCTTAAGTACAACCAGCACAGAGATTTGCATTGTTTGTGGTTTTCTTTATTAAGGTTTTGTATTCATTTTTACTTCTCGATAGAAACACCATGATACAAAAATCAAACCCAGATGAAAATTATTAACTCAGTCAGCATCTATAACATGCAGCATAGCCTTAACATGTAAACGTAAAACACACTTTTACAATCTTAATTTTAAACCATAAACCATAAAATCAAATACATCAGTACTTTTCAGTTAATGTGAGGAAAACAGAAGCAAGGCCGAGAGGGCAAGCGTGAAAACTAGGGTGGAAGGTGGGAGGAGAGTCAAAGGGGAGGAGGAAAAGGACGGATGTCTGGACAGGCCACTGGGCTCCAGTGAGTTCCTTGGTCAAATGTTTCTAAAACTGGAGCCCAGATTTCTTCTAACTCATGTAGTTGCTGTCTGTGGCAGAGAGTGGCCCTTCTTTGGTGTGAAAGGTGTGAAAACCATTGTTCTATTCAGTGTATTGATTTTCTTTGTCCCTTCTGTAAAAATCATTCACTTCATAATCATGGCTGCTCTCAGAAACTGCGAACAGTGTGCTGAGAAGCCCAAATTCGTGGGCAAATAAGCTAATTCTTGAGTGATGTGTGCTTGCTAAAGCCCCAAAACATTTTAATTTTACTGTCACCTTCTTTCCACAGGTGTTGAACCAGAGGACATCCTCACAGCAGGACAAGGGTGCCTTTATCTGTACCACAGGACCTGCATGGAAGAGCTTCAGTCTCACGTAGTCTCTGTCGGGTCCAATATATTCTGAACAATGGTTTTGAATTCTGAACAATATAATCATAAATCTATAGAAGCACATTTTAAATTGTATAACATATTAGACCATTGTGGAACCTTTAAAAGATGTGCCAGCTCTTTATCGCAGGTTTTAGTAATATCATCAAGACTCACTCTTTTCTCATCAAAAAAGCATGCATGGGTTTGAGGGACACATCTAATGCACCCACTTCTTCATTGATGTTGGGTAGCCCCAGGGCACCTGAAAAGACCTAAATCACTAAATGTTTCATCTGTATATGTTGCCATATTGCTGTGTTTGGGAGGTTATCCTGACACGGACTGGAGCTATGCCCCCATTATCAACCGAGGCAGGTGTAATGCCTTTGTCTGGCCAGTCTCTTCATATGAATGATTAGTTGCCAGTCTGTAAGTCAGAATGTCCTCAAATAGAACCTCTTGGCCAAAAGAGACCATGCTCTCCAGATGGCCACTATGGAGGGCATCCTTTTTTTTCTCTGTAGAATGAAAGCCCCAACAACATTGACGGGAGGATTGGTTTAATACTCTTCCAATATCCACCCATAATGGGTGGGAGGTGTTTATGTGTTGGAACCAGTCAGATTTCAGACTCCTGGGTCTCTTGCCTCTATCAATGAGGAACTGAAGCATCCATCAAGATAGTGTGGGGCACTGTCCCTGGACCCCAAATGAAGGTCTTGGTAATCTTATTAAATCCTTTAAAATAGGATGGCAAGGTGATGATCGGCATTCTACTCAAAATGTACAAAAATCTAGGTAAGATGTCCATCTTCATTGTGTTAATTTTCCTGCAGAGACTCAGAGAAAGCTCTTGCCTGGAACTGGACTCTTCTGCTAGTTGTAGAAAGGTAGGTGCTAACCTCATTCTTACACGTTTTCCAAAATTCCTTGGTATTTTTAAACTCAAGTATTTAAATGTCTCTGACGACCTATGCTGTGTTCAGTTTGTTGTAGCCATGCTGGTCCCAGGTTATTAGAGAGACAAAGTGGATGAGCTCTTCATGTCTGTGTAAACTTGAAAGCTTGTCTCTCTCACCAACAGACACTGATCCAGACCTCCCCCACCTTGTCTTGCGCCCAATGAAAGTTCCACTGGGAGAAAGCCCTGCTGCAAAACAGTTGTGTTATTTCGAGTAGTTTCAACTTTTCCCAGATAATTCTGTAGCCTGAAAGTGAGCCAAAATCTTGTCTTAATGCTATGTCAAGGATTGTAGTTTTGGGGATTTGTAATAAACAAAAGAGCATCATCAGAGTCAACATCAAATGGTACGCCAATGGGCCAACCTTGGTATCACAAATATTTGGGTGAAAGCCTCTGATGATTGCCATGTGTTATTGGCCCAGATCAAACAGAAGCAGGGACAATGGTCAATCCAGTCTAGAGCGTCTGAGGAAGTTGAATGAGACTGAAAATATGCCAGTGTTAAGATATGAGATGTGGAGATCTTATATAGAAGTCGAGCCAATGTTCTAAAAACAGGCCCAAATCCAAATCTCTGGAGGGAAAATAGAGTGTATTTCCAGTTATCTTGATCAAAGGCCTTTTCTGTATCACAAAAATAGTCATACTGGGTTAGACCAACTGCCCAGCTAGCTCAATATGCTGGCTTCCAACAGTGTTTAATGCCAGGTACTTTAGAGGGAATGACCAGAACAGGCAAGTGAATTTTCTATCTCCTGTTATCCTTTCCCAACTTCTGGGAATCAGAGGTTTGGACACCTAGAGCATGGATTTGCATCCCTGACCAACTTGGCTAATAATCATTAATAGGACCTATCCTCCAGGACTTTCCTGAATACTTTTTTGAATCCTGCTATAGCTTTGGCCTTCATAGCATCCCTGGTCAATAAATTCCCCAGGTTGACTGTGCATTGTTTGAAGAAGTACTTCCATTTTTTTCTTTTAAACCTGCTGCCTATTAATTTTATTGGATAACCCATAACTCATGTATTAAGTGAAGGAATAAATAACACTTTCTCAACTATTTTCTTCACACCATTCATGATTTTATAGACCTCTATCATAACCCCTGTTAGTCAATTCTTTGCCAAGCTGAAAAGTCCTAGTCTTATTAATCTCTCCTTATATGGAAGGTTTTCCATACCCCTTATCATTTTAGTTGCTCTTTTCTGTATCCTTTGCAATTCCAATAGATCTTTTTTGAGATGGGGTGACCAGAACTGCATGCAGTATTCCACATGTGGTTGTACCACTGATTATATAGTGGTATTATGATATTTTCTGTCTCATTCCTAAGGTTCCTAATATTCTATTAGCTTTTTTGACTGCTGCTGCTGCACACTACCTGTCTAAAATAGAAGTAGCTGGAGACTGGTCTTATTAAGCTTTGCTGCTACTATATCTACTAACTCTCTTATGTTATCCAAGCCATGGGTGCCTTTGCTAAATCCCATCTTTCTCCAGCCTAGCTACCAAAAGTTTGGCCAATATTTTCCACATCACTATTAATTAGGGAGATTAGCACATGGGCTACTGACTGGTTTGGGAATCACTGAAAACAAGCCCCCCGCCCCCCTCAAGGTATGTGGGAAAGTACCTTTCTCCAGGGACCCATTGAAGAGGGTAAGCAGTTTGCCTGCAAGAGTTTTGGAAAAATGTTTATAAAAATCAACAGAGAAGCTGGCTGTGCCAGCAGCCTTACCCAATTTTCTGGATTTCAGGGAGTCAGAAGCTCTGTTGCTGTTAACGGACCATCCTAACTCTATCATTGTACTAGAGAGAAATGGGACATTTCTATTCTAGCAAGGAAAGTTTCCAAGGCTTCCTGTGAGGGACAGAATTAGAATTGCATAGACTTTTGTAAAAATTACAGAATTGTTTTGTTTATATCCCTGGGGCTAATGCATAATTTATTGTGCTTTTCTCAAATTTCAATAGTTCCCCTTGCAATTGCACCTATCTGATAAGTACGTACAGTATTTTCCTTTCTAGGGTGTTGGCTGGAGTCTAAAGATAAGCCTTACTACACTAACAAGTAATGTAGTCTTCTTTTGTTCGAGAGGTAAAAACATCTGTTTTGGGAGGCAAAGATCCAGGATAACCATGCTGTTTGGAGATGAATATTCACTTGGAGAACCTTGTCAAAGGGCAGTAGACAGAGATGTAAGGAATAAGATACATAGGGTGCATCTACACTTGTAAATTAAGTCGACTTGAGCTTGCTTATGTTGACTTAATTTACTCTGCGTCTACAATACACTTTCCTTAAATCTTAAGGAAAATTAAGTCGACTTTATAAAATCTCATTTTAAGTCGACTTTTGGCTTAAGTCGACTTTCTAAGGTCGACTTAAGCCAGTGTAGACCTGGAGTAGCCCTAAGTCGACTTAGGGCTCTCCAGGACTCCCCCACTGCCCTCCCTGCCAGGGTGGGTGGCACAGGAAGAGCCTGGCATGCCCCCCTGCAGGGCAGGACAGAGCCCTGCCTACCCTGCCCCTATGCCCTGCCAGGGTTCCTGTCCCCTTTTGCCCCATTGTACCCAGGTACAATGGGGCAAAGGCTGAGCCCCCTGGCACTTGGCAAGGGGTGCCCCCCTGCTACCATGGACCAGTACAAGGTCCCCCTGGCCCCTACAAGTTGACCTAGGCATCCAGTGTGGATGCTCTAGGTTGACTTTGTAGGATCCCCCCAAAGTCGACTTAAAATTTAAGTGTAGACATGCTAAGTCGACTTAAATTAAAAGTGTAGACATAGCCATAGAGACCACCAAGTTGAAGTGAGCAAGATTTATGACAAATATGCACACAATGCCACAGATGTGTCACTAATCTCTGATTAGAAAGATTGCCTTGAAATCAAGGAGGCTTTAGGGTGAAGAAAAATACTGTAAATCCTATGGCATCATTGGGACTAAAAACTAAGAGCCTGGTTTGCAGAGGTCTTGAGAAACGGCAGCTCCCACCAACTTCAGCCTGAGTTGTGTGCACGCCACATCTTTGAAAATGAGGCCCTCAGAATTTGAGCAATCCAGGGCTTGAGTGAAGATAATTCTTCTCTCTTTCCGTTAGGGGAAAAAAAATGGAAAGGAAAAACGTTGTTTAAGCAAGAAGTTCCAAACCTTGGCTACTGTGTCGTCACCTCCTCTGCCCCCAAGCAAAAAAGAGAATGTTGAAGTCAGCCTGTCTGCACAAAGCCACAGAATCTGACCTTCTGTGGAGAACGCTACAGGGGGTGGAAGGAGGAAGTTACACACCCACCCTAGTGCTTGCATGACAAAAATAGCCGTGTGGCTGTTCTGGTACTGGTGGAGGTTCAGACTAGCCACCTAGGATTGAACTCATCCTATGCCTTGGTTCCTAACCTTTGTTGGAGCCACAACACCCATACTATTTTTAGCTTGCTAGTGTAAGCCCTTCTACCATGTCTGCCTGCTGGTCTGGGAGACTCATTTTGAGCTGAAGAACAGATATCCAAGAGGAGGCTTCTAAAAGCTCCTAACAATTATTATTATAAGTGCTGTGTCTTATTAATACTGTCATGTTTTGTTTTCACTCTGTTCCTTGGCCTGTGGAGCCTCCTGGATGTGTCTATTTTTATATGAAGCATGTTTGTTTTTAGCATTACTCTTTCAGCACATAGCAAATAAGAATCTTCTAAGATTATTTAACAAAGTCAAATATTTTCTTAAATTGTTCTGCTTACATTAATCCTGGGGGTTGGTTTTATTCCATAGGATTTAATGTCTTTTGACGTATTAACCCTTTGATGCCTGAGTCTCCAGAATGTCTGCTGTATGTGCAACTTCATTGGGTGTCATAGTAAAACTCCAAAATGCTTATTCTGAATGCATTAATAATGCTGGGCATGGACTTAAACTGTACACCAGGTTAAAAGCAAGAACTATGCATGAAGCAAGGAGAGATACTGGAAGATTTACACATCGCTAATAAGATGTTTGGCTCTGATGTTGCTTTTCTCACTGAAGAGTACAGATCCTCTCATGTAAGTTTCTTTTCCCAACTGTAGTATTTGAGGGCTAGGAATGATAAAGAAATTGAATTGTACAGGAGTATAACTAAAATGGTGCAATCACACCAAGGCCCACAAGCTTGTGGGGGGCCCTACCAGCAGAGCCCCTTCTACCTAAGATGACATTATATTTACACCACTGTCTACCTAGACTGCTAGAGCTCCAAGGAGCAGGACAGAGCCCCTTGCCAAACCGCCAAGGGAGCCAACCCCTTCCCCACCTGCTCCCTGCCCCCAGAATGGGGAAGATCTTGGCCACAGCTCCTCAGACACTGAGCGGCTTGGGGCTGCTCCAGGGGGGCACCCAGCTCTAGGCTGAGCAGATAATAAGTGTGAAAAATTGTGACGGAGGGTGGGAGAATAATAGGTAAGAAAAAGCCATGTATATGGCGATTGTTCCTACTAAATTGGGACCTAGTATAAAGTCGACTTTACTAGCTAAGTCGACTTTATTAAGTCGACTTAGCCAGTGTAGACGCAGATTAGCCCTAACTTGACTTTAAGTTGATTTAAAGGGCTCCAGGGCTCCCCCACTGACCTCCCTGCCAGGGTGGCTGGCACAGCCAGAGCCTGGCATGCCCCCCACAGGGCAAGACACAGCCTTGCCCACCCTGCTCCTATGCCCTGCCCCTGTCCCTGTCCTGCTCAGCCCACATTGTACCCTGGTACAATGGGGCACATTCTGACCCCCCTGGCACTTTGAAAGGGGTGCCACCCCTGCCACCATGGACCAGTCCCAGGTACACTTAGCCCCTACAACTCGACTTAGGCGTCCAGTATGTACGCTCTAAGTCGATTTGGCAAGGTTAACTTTAAGTCGACCTAATTTTATAGTGTGGACATGCTAAGTCGACTTAACAAAAAGTTGACTTTAACTCGACTTAGCAAGGTCGACTTATTTGGCCACGTGTAGACATAGCCTCAGTTCCCAGTGATTTTAGTGACAGATGAAGGTGCTCAGTGTTTTATATTGACAAAGCAATGAGTAAGCACCCAATGTTATTTTGAAACTGACAGTAATTCACCTCTCTAACTGCCTGTACAATTTTCTCACACTCTGCTCATCTCTTTCCTTCTTGAACACAGGCAGTAAAATGTGAAATTCTTCTAATGCTTGCATCCATGTAACTTTTATCATCTCCCCATCCTTGTTGGGAGGTGGGGGGAGCAGGGGGAAATCTGACACGCAGTGGTGTAGACAGCCAAATTGTTCTCAGTTACACCTACAGCCTCACTGCTTTCAATCAAATTCCTGAAGTTTCTCAGTGTCATCACATCCAACTTTCAGGCATGTTGAAAATCACTGGACTTCACAAAGCCTGGGATAGGTGCATTGCCTCCCTTTACAATGAGTGGGAAGAGATTGCTGCTTGAGAACAGGCTTCACAAAAGCCAGCATGCTAGGAAACTCTTCCCAAGGCAGCCAATGGGAGGTGTCGAGCTGTGTTTGTGTGTGAAAGAGACAGGCCCTGCCCTCCTCTTTGAGCTAGGCACTGAAGTACAGACTTCAGAGGCACCTCTCTCTGCCTGGGATTCTCCACTGCAAACCCTCTCTTGGTAATAGGTGCTTGCACCATTTTTTGCAAGAAGCCACAAGAGGAGGGGAAAAATAGAAGCTATCACATAATTTTTAGCCCAGTGGTTAGGGAACTCACATGGGATGTGGGAGACCTTTCATTCATGTCCCCTTCCCCTCACTTGATGATCAGAAAGGATTTAAATTGAGGTGTGCAGCCTCTCAGGTTAGTGTCCCAACCACTGTGATGTTCTGAGGTGAGGGTTTTTCAGTCTCTCCTGTTGAAGCTGTCCCACTGTGGTAAAATCATTTAAAAAGTCATCAGAGCTGGGGGCTGGATCCTGGGTCTCCCACTGCCTAGGTGAGTGCCCTAGCCACCAGGATATGGTGTTATTTTCGTACCACCTTGCGCTCTCCGGCCCAATATTGAAGCTGCTGCCAAATAATGACATAATCGTTGAATTAGGGGTTCCCACACCCCAAGTGAGTAACCTGCCTCCTTTACCCCCCGCCCCCCCCCCCAGGTGAATTGTGTATTGTTCTGGGGCTTAGCATCCGGGTGCCTGACATGGGGCTGCAGTGCACATGCTCAGAAACAGACGCTAGGAAACTTTTACTGCAACCATTTATGTGCCAAGTGATTTTAGGCACCTACTAGGCTTGGGGGGGGCCATCAAGCAGGTGTTTTGAGTACCAGTAGGGCCTGATTCTGGGACTTAGCACTCTAAAGTGTCAGCCAGCTCAGTCCTTTTGTGAATCTGGCCCAGCGTATCTGTGTATTTCATTTCTAACCGCTTATTAAATAGAAGAATTTAATACAAAGGATTTAGGATGTTGTCTCTTTTTTTTAACCCACCCCATTATTATTATTATGTTCCAGGACAGGTAGGATGCCTGGTGCAAGGGGAAATAAATGTATTACACAGCAATAAAAAAGAAAATTGTTCAGTAGTGACAGCTGTTTTTATTTGTAACACAGCATCAGTCACGCAATAGAATCTCTTGCTCTTGCTGGGGTGCTTAATAAAATTAACCACCATTTTAACTGGCACCAGCTAATAATTCAGGGAGCACTTGGTAATTATTAGCCTTAATTTAACCAGTGAACCCTTGAGACTACTGAACAGTTTCACAGATTGCTGTATCATGACACCTACTGGCAGAGACAACCAAAAATAGATGCATTTTAAAATTCTTCAGTATTCATCAAGAAAAATTTTATTAATTTGGTTGGTTTTTTTTTCCTTCCTACAAAGTACATTTGCACTTTTTTTTTTCTTTTAAAGGGAGGCGAAATAATTATGTAAGAGAAATGGTAGAAATTTGACCTCTAAAACTATTATTTTCCACAACCTTGCCTTGTGATTGGGGAAGGGGTTAGAGGCTTTTTCTGTGCAAAGTGATGTGTTTAAGGGTAATTTAAAAATAAAACTGCACAAGAAAATAGTTAAAGAACAAGTTAATGAGATAGATGGGGCAGAATTGGTCCCCTACAATTATTTTTTTATCTGTATTAACCCCTTCCCTTTATCTGTCTTCTGTTCTTCCTTGGTGCATAAATACACACAAACATATACAGAAAACATGACTGTGTGGTAGGGACGCTTTATTAGCCTCATTTTACCACAGCACTGAACCATTTATTTTGTATGTGCTAAACTTTACAGAAACATCATTTTAGAGCATTCTATGAAATGTTATGGGGAGTGTTTATAATCTCTTGCCCCTTCTAAATTCAGACACCCTAGTACCAACCCATACTAGCCTCAGAACATTTCAGATTTGTCCATTTGATTCTACTCTGACCACAATCATACAGAGTCTAAGGCAGCAGCCAAGTTGAGAGTCATCAGCTTAGCTGGTGTATCGTCTTATTTCATTATTGGATAGATATTATCTGTTGTACATTGGTGACAATTTCAGCCCGCAGATTATGGTTTATCAGTAATCTATTATCTATGTCTACTCAATCTTTTGAGCTTTATTCCAGGTTTTGTCCTCTTATCGTACTAAATTGCTGTAATACTGTAAAGCACCCACTTGTCATCATGGTTGGATCCTTACAACTTGCATAAATCCATTTCTACATTATACAAAGCCAAATCAACCATTCTTCTCCAGCAGATTACTGAGAGGAGGGTTGGGCAATTGCATAAATCATCTTATGTCACAATTTCACTTCTTTGTATTTTTTCCTGCTCCGTTTTTTTAAAGTAGAGAGGATGCCAACAGCCAGAGTTTGAATTTTGCTTATCTTAAAGCATGGCAAAGGAACCATTTCATATGACAAGTTCAGAGGCAGTAATAGGAGGTTGGATAGTTCTCTAAAAAAACTGTATCTCTTTGTGTAAGCCATGTTTACAGATGGCAGTTTGAACTGAGAGACTAATTTTAATTTCCTCATGGAACTATCACACAAAAACTGTGATCACAGCTTGGAAGCATTCTTTGGTTTGTATGTATCATATGTGGAATTTCTCGGTTCATTGTGAACCAGGCTTGTGCTTGCCAGGTGCTTTAATGTGAACTAGATCTGACCTAAACCAGTTGCTACACCCAAACATCCCCACACCTTGGTCAAGGGGGAAAAACATTGAAATTTCTCTCTGAATTTGTGTAGGTTGGACCCATTTCTGCTGAAAGCTAGAGAATGTGTTGAGAACGTTTCCCATCGTTCCTCACTTGCTTCTTGCTGCGAGTGTAAGATCAGAAAGTAAGATGGGGCTCATCATTACAGAACCTGCTTTAAAGCATACTTTACAGAATTAAATTGCCCCCACCTGAGATACAAAAGCTGCTGCAGACTCCTCACTAGACTTCTTTCTCCAGAGATTTTTAATTAACACAACTCATGCTTATTTATTTTGTGCTAAAGCTAACCAACAGATGCTGAGTCGGAGAACTCCTCTTATAAATCCTTGTTGAAGGAGTCCGTTTTCTCTGTTAATATGGTAGCAGATAAGGTAAAGGAGATATCTGAAGCACAGTGTTCTCAAACCAAATGTTAATAGTAGTCACAGCTATAGTCTGCCTAGTTCAATCCTTTCCACTGGAGACCTTCCTCCTGGGCTCATGTGTGCACATGTTCAGAGGCAATCCCGGTAACTTAAATCCAAATACTCCTTGTGTGTGGAATAGAAAAGTGCCGTTTATCCAAACACCATATTCTGTAGCAGTGCTATTTATTCCTGATCAGGTACCCCAAGCATTATTCACAGGCTCAATAAATTGATCCATGAACTGTTTACATTTCATGTGAAGAGCCTCCTCCTATCCATTGTCTGCTTCAGCGTGAGGGTGCAGCATTAAGATGGCTACTGGAGAAATGCCAGGGCACTTGCTGATGGCTACAGAATACAGATCAAAGTGTTTGCTCCAATAAGGGTGGAGGGGTGTGGAGATCTGGATGGCAGCAGCTGCAGAAGAGAACTAATTCCCCAGTGAAAACCCTTCTCAGTTTTACATGTGTGTTTCTGTACAGTATAAGACACTTTAGAAATGTTACAAGCTGTTTACAGTTGATTCACCAACCTTTATATTTTTCCTGCAGGATGCTGGCGACATTGAGATCCTAACTTCTTAGTACCCGTCAACCCTAAACCAGGAGATGGGCTGATCCGGGAAAACCAGTGGTTCAAAAAGCCTGCTGAGCAGGCTATCCAGTTTATTGCACTGAAAAGAGCATGTACGATTACCTGCCCTATGGGTGGGTGCCATATGTGTGCATCTGGTGCAAGGAGCTCCTGGTCCTTGGAGACTGGAGACCAGGGTGACTAAACTGGAGGAGCTTAGGAAACCAGGAGATAGAGGAGACTTTCTGGGACACAGTAGACTGGTCCTACCCCCTGTATGGCAGCCTCTGTACTGCTGAGGAGGATGAAAATCTCATGGAAGAACATCAAAATGGAGCAGAGGGAAACAATCCCCTCCTTAAATTTATCAAGCTCAGTTTTGAAAGCAGTTATGGTTTTTGCTCCCACAACGCCCGTTGGAAGGCTATTCCAGAACTTTACTCCTCTAATGGTTAGAAACCTGCATCTAATTTCAAGCCTAAATTTCTTTATGGACAGTTTATAACCATTTATTCCGGTGTAAACATTGGTGCTGTACTCAAATAATTCCTCTCCCTCCCTAATATTAATCCCTCTGATGTATTTATAGAGAGCAATCATATCCCCTCTCAACTACTTCTGGTTAGACTAAACAAGCCAAGCTTCTTGAGTTTCCTCTCATGAGGCAGGTTTTCCACTCCACAGACCATCCTTGTAGCCCTTCTCTGCACCTGTTCCAATTTGAATTAATCCTTTTTAAACATGGGGGACCAGAACTGCACACAATATTCCAGATGGGGGTCTCACCAATGCCTTGTACCAGCAGCACCAACACTTCCCTGTCTCTACTTGAAATACCTCTCCTAATACATCCTAGAACCACATTAGCTTTTTTCACGGCCACATCACATTGGCGGCTCATAGTCATCCTATGATGAACCAGTACTCCCAGATCCTTCCCCTTCTCAGTCTGTTCCAACTGATGCACCCCCAACTTATAGGAGAAATGCTTGTTATTTGTCCCTAAATACATGACCTTGCACTTCCAATTATTAAATTTCATCCTATTCCTGGTACTCCAGTTTACAAGGTCATCCAGATCTTTCTGTATGGTATCCCGATCCTTCGCTGTATTGACAATACCTCCCAACTTGGTGTCATCTGCAAACCTTATTAGCACATTCCCGTTTTTTGTGCCAAGGTCAGTAACAAAAAGGTTAAATAAGATCAGTCCCAAGACAGATCCCTGAGGGACTCCACTGGTAACCTCCCTCCAGCTTGACAGTTCACCCTTCAGTATGACCCACTGTAGCCTCCCTTTTAACCAGTTCCTTATCCACCTTACTATATTCATATGAATCCCCATCTTCTGTAACTTAACTAATAATATGATAAAGGTCTATAAAATCATGACTGGTGTGGACCAAGTAAAAAAAGCAAGTTTTATTTCCTGCATCTCATAATTTAAAAAAAGAAAGAAATGAAATTAATAGGTAGCAGGTTCAAATGAACAAAAGGAAGTAGTTCTTCACTCAACACACAGTTAATCTGTGGCACTCCTTGCTGGAGTATGTTGTGAAAGCTAAGACCATAACAAAATTCAAAAAAGAATGATATAAATGAATGTAGTATAGGTCTAGCAATGGCTGTTAGCCAAATAGGCAGGGCTTGCTGTTTTCCAGAAGCTGGGCAAGGATAATGGGATGGATCTATTATTGATGATTACCTATTCTGCTTATTCCCTCTGAAGCACCTGGCATTGGCCACTGTCAGAAGCCAGGCTCCAGGGCTAGATGCACCACTGTTCTGATCCCATATGCCTTGTCTGCTACTTGGTGCATCACCCTGTGTAATGTGGTACTTGCCTCCCCTCCACTGCTGAGCAGTGATATGGGGGATGGTACCAGAAGAGTAAATCTCAAACACATGACAGCCTCACTTTGTTTTGCACATATGTGGAAATTGTGCCCTTATAGATCCCAAGCTCCTGAGAAGCAGCAACCAATTTCTCACCTCCACTCAGGCAAGCAAAATCTTAAGCTTATCCTGCACAAACCAAATCTGGCATTTCTTTTCTTCCTGTGCCATTGTGTGTGTGTGCGAGGGAAGAGTGGCACCACAGCTGCCTTTAGTCAACCCAGTCAATCGGCTTAAGAATGTAATCATCTAGAAAAAGGCTGAACGGCAGTCACTGGCTGCTAATAAAAGTTACAGTATTAAGCCCCAGCTGGAGATGTTTCTATTTGTTACAACTAAGCATTTGGTTCTCCGTGTGCTTTATAGCGTAGCAGCATTGTACATTGAGAGGAACTCTTATAATGGAGCGAACTTGGAAGAGATACTTATCCAGGAAGCTATTTACTCTGCCACTGGTTTTCAGTGTTACCCAGCTACTATTGTGAACATTCCTGGTTGAATTCTTTATTCCTGCCTCTCCTCCCCCTTTCCACCCCGCATGTCTTGCTGCTTATTGTTAGTCACCATTTGCTTTTCTGGCAGCAGTTGGTTATGTGTGGTACAGTAATTAGCATTGTGTCTAAATCCAGCATAGGAACTTCACTGCAGGGTCAAGCAGACAGGCAGTGAGGCCTTCTTTAAACAAAGCGATTTGATTCATAGTAACCCTTGCAACAAACCATGGGCCTAGGTACCTAAGAGAGACCATATTTCAAAGGTTTTCCCCTCTGACAACGTCCTGAGGGCTATTGCCTGAGTCAGCACTGTGGCTGCTATTGGGATGTATTTGGTTCCTCTGGAGAAAGTTAAACTGACCCGAGGTGTTACTAGGCCAGATTGGTGTTAGTGAGTTAATGTCCCCATTAACAGGGAAGCTACATAGAAGGGCACAGGGAAGAAAGAGAAGGCAAGAAATAGAAGGCTAGGGAAGCCTGACAAAGGGAGACCTCTGTGTCTATACCCTTTATTTCCCCCTTTTGGAGAAGGAGTTAGAAAGTTGAGATACACACTGCATAAAGGTATGGAGATACTGCTATTTGTTGGTGGAGGGATTAAAATGTTAAACTATGCTGGAGTCTGCAAGCAAGAAGGTCTCATACCTGGCTCTGGTCATGGAAGAAACAGGGGGGGGGGGGCAGCCCACATGACCTCGCACACATCCATTCAATATATATATTTTTTAACTGAATTTACTTCTTGGGCTAGGTGTCTAATAGACAACTCTGGAATCTGATTTAGTCAGAATAGGGCAGCAGTACAAGCGTGTCTGTACTGTCCAATCAGTAGGGCTGAACCCTAAGCTGGACGCATCACCTCTGGGAGCCAGGGAGAATTTCATTTCTATAACTGCTCCATCCTCGGTGTCTCTGCTGTAACTGCCAACAACGATGCTAATCCTACTGGTAGTTTTCATGATATGAACACTGTCCATGGGGAATTGGGCTGAGACAATCAAATAATTTTAGAGCAACTAGCGGATGTCTACCAGAGATGGTAACATCATTCAGGCATTATTGACTTGGAGTGAAGGAAGAACGGAGCGGTGATAAGCATCATATGCTGCCATTACCAGTCCTATAAGACATCCTGTGAGCATGTGACAAAATTGGTGGTTCAAATTTTTAGTATAAGACACCTACAAATTGGGACAATAAAGGAAACTGCAAAATATTCCTAACTAATACAATAAACACAGTTGAGCTCCTGCTACTATATACAGTAAATAGGAAAAGGCTGCTAAGGTTGTCTACAGTCACACCTACTCTACATCATACAAACTAAAAAAAAAAACAGTGAGAATTTTTGCCTGCCTCTAAGGAATATTGTTTTAACTCTTGTAGAGAACAAAATAGCAACTAATAAGTGAAATTAAGAGGAATTAAGAAGGAATGCTTAAAAATATGAATCTTATTTTGTCAAAGTTTGGGAGACAAGGCTTAAAAAGGGACAGTAAGGCCATTTGCATGCTTCTCCAAGCCAAATCTTGAACCTTTTAAAGGACCCTCATGTCTTGTGGGGACACAGCATTTGCATTTATCATCCATTACCACATGATGATGACTGAGATGCTGCAATCTGCCTTGCATTAGAAAAGCGTGTCACTAATACTGCTGTTTCCTAGCGATGGATTATGGTTGACTTTATTAGCAACCACTACAGTTTATAGAACATACGACAGCTTAACATACACAAACCTAATGTTGCGCACTTCAGAAACTCAAATACCCAAAGAGGACATGATCATAACAGCAGCAACCACAAGCATCTGAATTTCTGGTCCCTTGGTTTAGGCCAGATCCCCGGTGCCAGAAAACTTTCTTCCAGCTGAGGCCCGGCTATGCACTTGTAACTGTAGGTCATCCACCAAAGCCAGTCTGACAGTTTCCCCTCTCAATGGCTGCGTCGACTTAATTTACCCTGTGTCTACACTACAGTTTCCTTAAGTCGACTTAAGCAGCTTGCTAAAGTCGACTTAAGGAAAAGAAAGTTGACTTAATTAAAATTAAGTCAACTTTACAACACCACCTTTCTATTAGACCTAAGGCTTAAGTCGACTCCCTAGAGTTGACTTAAGCCAGTGTAGTCGACTTAGGGCTACCCCAGGGCTACACCAATGCCCTGCCTGTCGGAGGGGGCGGCACAGGGGGAGCCTGGCATGCCCCCCCCCACAGGACAGGGCAGAGCCCTGCCCACATGCCCTGCCAGGGTCCCTGTCCCCCTTTGCCCCATTGTACCTATGTACAATGGGACAAACTCTGGCATTGGGCAAGGGGTGCCCCCCCCTGCCCCTGTGGTCCTCCCCTAGGTTCCCCCTAAGCCCCTAGAAGTCGACCTAGGCATCCATGTGGACGCTCTAGGTCGACTTTTTAAGTTCCCCTTTAACCCGACTTTATTTTTAAGTGTAGACACACTAAGTCGACTTAACCAGTGAGCTACACCTTACATGCCAGCATTCTCCCAGCCTCTGCAGCACGGACCTTGGCTCTCTTTCTGCCGCTTCCTTCTCCTGGAGTTGAAAGGCCTACTTTTTCTGACGCTTGATCCAAGTGTACATTTTCTCTCCAGGTAAGGTACACTAGCTCAAGTTTCAGCCACACTCTGAAGCATTACCTTGTTTGGCCTAAAAGTTTAGCACTGTGTCTGAACTGAAAATGACAGTCTGAATCTGCAAAACTGCTCGAGGAAGAACAGAGCCAACAGTTACGTGCCTCGCTTGTAAGGTAACATCAGAAAAGGTCATGGAAAAATTTAAGTGGAAACTGCTCCATTTAATGGGATTTTTGTCACACTATTATGGATCTTTTTAGCAGCATTAAAAAAGGTACAGTTGACGCACTGCTCCTATGCCTTAAAGTTCCGGCTTGCTTTTCTTTGCTATAGATTTAATGGTGGGCTCTTTTGCATTTCTTCTGAATGCTCTGGAAAAAAAAAAAAAAGAATAATCAACAGCACACGTACACAATTTGATGGTTTAACATATTGCATTGCCTGTTGCTGAAGGCAAAATTCTGACAAATGCTTTTTCTTTTTAACTATGTTCTATGCTAATTGATATACCTGTAAGAAAAGGATTTAATTATCAGAATGTACAGTTTATTTAATTGAATTTGAATGCCACACTTTCTAAAGTGAATAACATGGCAAAGCAACTTTTACAGCATTTTTCTCTGACCTATATTATGTGAAAAGGGAATTGATTTCTTCTTCTTCAAAAAAACCTGGTCTTCTAGATTCGGAGCTGCGTGGAAGACCAGCAGGCTAGGATTGCATAGGAAATTGGACAGGAGGTTATGGGTGATTCGCTTTTGTGTAGGCTAGGGTGAGCAATGGCAGAGCAGCAGTTAGAGAAGTTAGAACTAGGGGCAAACAATGAAGGAATAACCACAATTAATACTGGTCCCTTCTCCCCCAAACACATACCCTTTATAGTAGAGTTCTAATTTTCCATTCTGAAAAGGGTAGAGGAAGAGAGTGACACTTTGTCTTTCCTATGAATACCCTGTGTCCCCCACCACCACCCTGTCACTTCCCTGGAAACCCTCCAGCACAACAGCCCAGTTTTCACTTTAAAAAACATGGCCAACCTGCAGGGGGAAGAGGAGCAGATTGCTGCATGTAGCCCTTCAGTTATTCTGGCCACCAGCCACCACTGCTCTCGCTAGCTGTGCCCTTCAATTATTTTCTAATATACTAACCATGAAAAAAAAACCAACTGAAGCTCATGGACCTCTTGACCGAATGGCACTTTTCTGCCCTTTTTTGACTGTATCTAGAATTTTGCATTGCAGGAGGAGATGGTGGCTGGGTCCAGTATGCAAATATGTCAAGCTATGCAAATACGTATGCAAATTACCTTCCTCTTTATAAAAATGGATGAATTGTATATTGATGTTTTACACAAAACAAATAAATCTAGATTGAGGAAAGGGAGAGTAATTCCCTGCCTAGAATAGTTTGTTGGCTCATGGAGCGCCTCAGATTTATAAAGTGAAGATGGTATCCTAAAAAAATAAAGACTGGGAAGGAAGAGTAGGAATCTTAGCTCCTCCTCATGTCTTTTTCTCCTTGATTCTCTTTATTTTCCTACCACTCATTAGGACTTTTTCACTTCCATTTCTTCCCCTTTGGGCCTTGCGCTTTTCCTTTGCTCCTTATCGGCTCTCTCTCCATGGATCTGCTTCCCCCTGTCCTTTTGGACATTGTCTGAATCTGCCTCCACCTCTTGCCTGGCTCCTTTCTTATCCGTGTCTTCTGCTCAGCCTTCTGGATCGTGCTCTCCTTTTTCCCCTGGCACTTTCTCTATCTTACTGACAAAGCCTGGAAACTCCAGACCCATTGATACGTCTGCCCTTGCGTGAGGCTAGATCTATCCTTTTACTGACAGTGACAGTGTTCAGAAGAACACTCTTTCCCAAGTCTGCAAAAGCACCCCTTTTAATGATCATTAGCTGCATATGTAGTATAGAAGGGCCCTCATCTTCACCCCCCACGCTGCAAAACTGCCTTTTCTGTTGCAGTCACTAAATCTCAGGTCCCTGCAACTAGGTGCTGAAAGCCCAGCCATGTCTCATCATCTCTCAGCCTGGGTCCTCACTGCTCTGTGTTCTTCACCAGTGTACTGCTAGGTAGCTCCAAGCGAAAACACTAGTACCTCAGTATGCATGGAAGGGTTAATTGTGACCATGTGGTCTTCAGAGAATTAATGTGTTTCCTACTCCAAGCCAGACATATTTCTGTCTCCGGTTGTATTACGTCACAGGCCTCCCTACCGTTTCCCAGCAGTATTTGCCACTCCATGTAGTGCCATGCTCTCATCCAGACCCCTAGTCACGGGCCAAAGCATTCAAGGTGACCAACTTCAGATGCCCCTTCATGAGCTCATTGCCCCAGTGGGCTGCAATACTTAGACATTGGCTTTGAGTCAGCCGGCAGCACCCTCACAAGAAGGCACCCTGTGAAGCATGCTAGCAACTGAAGTCAAAGAAAATGGTGAGTTGCGAATTATAAGCACAACAGCACTCACGCTGTTTGCATCCCTATTTGCACAGGTACGTGGTTTCAACAAACGTGATGCTTGTGTAGTAGCGATCAGAGAATAGATCAAACAGGTCAGCTGCAATTTAGGACTTTAGTGCTGCTGTTGAGTAGAGTGTTTATGAGCTAATCTTGCACCTGTTGAAACCTACATTGACTTCGGTGGGTGCAGTTTTGGGTCTCACGGGATTTATACTGAATCTTTTGCTGTATTCACTGTTGCCAGGCCGCTCTTTCTCCTCTTGACAATACCAAGCCTGCCTACTGAATCCTTCATTTAGACCTCCTCTGATGAGCTTTTCTGTCTCACTATAGTCTTTCCTCATTGACCCTTTTCCTTCTTCTCTTCGATTCATTACCTGCTTCAATCATTCTTTTTTTTCTGATACATATTTTCTTCTTTTTTCTATTGTTTGCTCGTTATTGGAACATAACTTTACCCAAAGGATGTATGTTCAAAATACCATTGTGGACTTTGTTTTCAGGTTGCAATGTACAGCCGACACTATTAAAGGCATCAGCATTTATCACAGTTGTCACAGAGGCGTAACTAAAATAATGCAGTAATATTATAAACTAAGGAGAGGGAAACTAAATTCAGATAGGGGTGAGTAAATGAATTTTTACATTCTAAGAGAATTTTTTTTTATTCTGTTTGAAATTCTCATGCCAACCCTTCCTTCTTGTGAACACATCTCCTCTTGGATCGTTCCCCCAACATGCTCAGGAACTTCAGTAGGTCAGCTATGAAAAGGTACATATGTACCGTAACACTTTTCTTGATTGAAAAGGAATTTTAACACTTTTAAAAGCAGTTTCGGTAAAAGCAAGGCTCATCACATCACTTCTGCTTTACTCTGTGAGAGTCCTTTAAAGGCTACCTTAATCTCAAAAGGTGCATATTAATGAAGGTCTTCCATCAGTGTTGAAGGACACATGAACTTGATGACCTTTATAAAACTAAACTTTGAGATGTGAGCACATTGGACATGACATGCTTCTGGAAGGCAGAAAAAAAATCAAGATGAGAGATGATATTCCCCTTGGGAAAAAGGCCTTGCCTTGTATGTCATTTACATTCACTAAACAGGGCTGGAGACTTAATAAACAAGTAAAGTGTATACACATAATTGCTGGTTCTGAATTCATAGCAAACCTGCATTGCTCACAGAAAATGGAGCCAAAAAAAAAATCACTTTCTTTCCCCATCAAGAAACATGGCTAAAATGTTCATGCTGTATATACACATAACAGTTCTGGGTTATTTTTGCTGCAAAACAAAAGTAATTTGCATTTAATTGTTTACTTTTTCAAATTCCTGCAGTTCAATTGTACCCTCTCAAAATACACATGCACCCATGTAAGCAGTCTAACACGTGAAATACACTCCTGAGAAATTGCACATGTACATGGAAACTGGGCAATTGTGTTGTGTGCATGGAATCACACCACTGCACAAGCAGCAGCAGATTATTTTTGGTTTAACTTTGGAACTTTTGATTAACAAAAAAACCTTAGCTATGTAAATGATAGCTGCCTAAATTCCTCTCCCCCCACACTCCCAGTTTCTGAGTAGCCCTTGTTTTTGTAACAAAGAACACAATTCAGAATATTAAGCATCTTACGGTCCAAGATCAGGTATACAAGCCCTTCATATACTATATAAAAAGCACTCCAGACTTTGATGTAGACCAGATGAATCAAAAAGCCCAAGAGTCAATTCCTCCTTTTTCATATCAATTCCTTCCTCATGTTTCAATCAATGTTTGGACTTTTTTTCAAACTGTTGCTATTTCTGGAACCTGATGCTCTGATGAGCTCTTATAAGCAGGGACTTCTGCAGTATGCAGGAATGCTCTCCTGAGGATTTGTCTGCTAAATCACTGCTGCACCATACCACCCTCATCTCAGCTTTGGAAAGAGTCTGAGATCAAGGGGGGGAGGAGATGTACTCCTGTGCTTTAGCTCTTTTCATCTGGTGGATGGCCCTTTTGAGAGCCATTACGAGCTGGAAGAACATAGAGCAGTCCCAAGGCTCTGCTAAGCTTTGACAGAACCAGCACAAAGAATCAGGGACCTGCCACTGGCTTCCTTCATGATCTCTTCCTCTCTGCTACCCTCTACCCGCCCACAAAAATGGAGCCCAAAGCTGACCTTGGTCACAGTGTACACTCAGGGCTAGATCCCTGGGAGGTATAAATCAATGGAGATCCAATCAATATGAATGAAGTCATGCCAGTTTACGAGAGCTGAGAATCTGACTCTCATTGTATAAAAGGGTAACATTTGGTTTCAAAGCAGTCTGGTCTTGCATTTGGCTAAAGAAACGAAGCACTTGCATCTCTTATCTTTTCAGATCCTTACTGTGCTAACTAGTGTGCACAATGTGGTGTCAGCTAACCCCATGAATGGTTTAATGGCAGGTACATAATAGCCTGTTAGTATAGGTTTGCCTGGGATGCTAGCAGGTGTTTACATGAAATTTTGCCCCACTTGTCATAGCATATAGGACAGGCAGCACCTGGCAACCTCCTACTGAATAACACATTCTTTAATTGCTCTGAAGCAGCAGCAACAGCTGCCAACCTAGTTAAATAAACAACAGGTTCTGCACCTGCTTGAACAAAACCCTGACCTCACTCTCCACCAATCAGGAGACAGTCAGGTAACTCTGCCCGCCTGCCCTCATACACAATAGCCTTGGGGATTAGTAGACGGCTATCGGTATTGATTTGTCCTTTCTCTGCTACGATTGGCCCTACCTTTCTCTTGAGTGTAGTCTATTCAGGCAAGAGACATGAAAACCATACTAATTGGATTTCTGTTTTATGGCAGATTCTTCTTCAACGTTCCAGACATAAAGGCAGAATGGGAGTGAGAAAAAATGACCGCGGCACACTATCCCAGTGCTTAAGCCTTTGTAGAGTCTGATAAAACAAAGATTGGCTACAAGGTGTGTCTGAACTGCCATCGGTTTGGTGCATGGTAGAACTTTTATTCTCCAAGGACAAAGGAGAGAAGGACCAGTTGGTGTGAACTGGCCCTGAAGTCAATGGAGCTACAGATTCTGATTTATTCCAAACAAGGCTCTGTCTCAAAAGCTAGGAAGAGATTCCTTTGTGATTCCAGGTGCAATCAGAGACTGTTAAGTAAAATCTCAATGTCTGGTGAATGTGTTTTTACAACAAACAAATGTGTTTAGATAAGTGGAACCATCACAATTACCAGGAATGGTACTGTAGTGCTAAGGGAGGGCTATTTAACAGTTGCAGAAAGATAACCTCCCCAACACCCCACGTGCTTTGAAATGAAACATTCTGAGCTACCCAGCAGCATATATTTTAGATTTCAGCCAGTGACAGGTGTCTATCGGGATTGCACATGCACCACAAATAAAAAGGAGAATGTGTGCCATGCACACGTGAGATAAAAGATAAACTGCATGAGAGGGACTTTTGGTAAGGCAAAGAGAGAGGAATTCCAAGTGACAGTCAGAAAAGCAGTTGACAAAATATCAAGACTAACCACACACACTTGCTCTCAAGCAATGCACACAGTTTCTACACAAGATCAAAAATGGTGCTAATTGGGCTACATTTTTTTTGATCTACAGAGCAAGACGACCCCCACTTATCCCTATTTAGATGTTTTATTGGATCTTAAAAAGAAGAAAATATTTAGAAGTAGCCTTCATAAAAGAGTTTCAACAGAAAAACACAAAAGGACCATCTGCTGTGACTCTTGGCTATATATGCAAAAGTACTGGGGGGGGGGCAGTGGGGGGGGATTGCAACAGGGTCATAGTGCATGTTTTCTAATTCAAAAATCCAAGCGGCGTGACTATATTAACTTTGGTTATAACTAATTCCAATTATGCTTTGAGTCAGAAGCAACAGAGTTTTTTTTTAACCTGTCTATGTTATATTGGCCCAACAGAAGTCTGAATTGAGTCTCAGGCTGCATTAAGTTCCTGAGGGGGACAGTTACTTATTTATTACTAATGATTCTAGGAAGCAACTCTCCAGAACCACTTATTTTTTCTCAGAGCTGCACTTCTGAGAACCAAGTAACGATTCACAAGAAATGTTATTACTTGCAGTTAACTATTTTTCAGTAAATTGCCCTAAGGTACACAGTTTGCAAACACAATACTGAACTGTATTTAAATGAAATACACTAGATACTGCTAGAAACTCAGCACAGAAATGGCCAGATTACCTGCAATAGATACAGCAGCTTTTTGTAGTTAGACATGAAAATATCAGAAAACAGGACTCACTGCAGAAACACTAATGTTGAGTTTTTAATGATACCCTGCCAATCAGACATACAGAAGTGGTTCTACTAGGAGAGAAGTGTTAGTTTCAGGTTAATTACTTCAGTGGAGCCTTATGCGATACTTTGGCTTAGTTCGTGTGATCACATTGCCTTCTAGTGGCTGGCCCCAGAGTCAAAGCAGCACAGAGAATTTCTTTCAATATGGAACAATACTCCAAGGTTAGCGTATGTAACTGCACAGAGAGATCAAGATGGATTTTTAACTTGTTCTGAAGGCTACTAATGACCAACAAGAACTGTGCTCTGTATACTATTGGGCACAGGAAAAAATGTCACTGTCCCTCTTTCTCCTTTTTATCTCATATGACTGCTTGCTTTAAGTGCCCTCTAGGAATAATTTTTGTATAGTTTTAGATCTCTAGAATGCCTTGTAAAAGCAGGAACAATGGAAGTTCATCAAAGTACCCTCTCCCCCAACATGGACCATCAGTACAGAATGAAAATGAGACCTCCAACACTAAAAGAATTTGAGCCAAAGAATTGATGACATAAGCTGCTAACACAAACAGTTTCTTTGCTTCTTACAGGGACCAATCACTACAGCAGGACGTGTAGCAGACATCATCCGGGACACTTTTAATTGTCCAGCCTCTTGCCAAAAATGGAAAATATGAAGTAAAGCTGCTCCTCCCCCATGGTGCTGACCTAACACACTGCAAACCTTTGTTTCTCCTAGCATATGAGCACAGAGAGAGAAAATAGAGTAAAAAAGGAAGAGAACAGTGTTGACTGATGAAGAAAAGAAAAATAGAGAAGTGGAGGAGGCCGGAGAGTTTCTCTACTTAGGTACTTTTATGGCCTGTATCACTGTAGTTTCTGAGTACCGCTCAAGCTGTGGGAAGAATTTAGTCAAGACTCTGTCTTCTAGAATGGAAATGGGGGTCCATAACATACACTTTCAAATTCTAGTTTCTAAGAATGGGAGAAGAGTTGCTGTTTTAATGGGAGAAGTTTTGTGTGTGTGTGTTTTTTAAGCGAATCTGAGTTACATCTGTTTATACCAAGGATGTATCCGGCCAACTGGAGTACAGCATGGATGAACAGACCATGTGGCATAGTCATCATTAATGCTGATATCGATATAAACAGAGGGAAAGTTGAGGTCTTACTGGAAGCAATTGGAGATGCAGGTCATTTCCTCAAAAATATTCACCACACAACACCCATTGAACAACATGAGACAGAATTAAAAATGAGAGTAGTTTCTGGAAGAGGTTAGCTTACTGGGACATTGAGGCATCCTTCATAAGAGATGGGATTCAGAAGCAGGAGTGCCGTCATGTGAATAAGAGAGATCTCAATGTACCACTGAAGAGTAAAGATGAGTCAAGAGAACAATAAATTGGGGATTGTGGGGAAAAGGAGAGGGAGAGGGCAAAGTAGAAGAAATACCAATTCATAGAGTTTAAGGCCAGAAGGAACCATTATGATAACTGACCTTCTGCATAATATAAAGAAAGGGATCCCTAGCATCGCAAACAAACAGAACTCCTCTGCAGAGGGAGGCCTGAACTGTTTATATGCAAATATCTGCAGAAAATGTTGACTAAACTATATCTGTGAAACATGATGCAGGGAGCTAAATGCTGAGGGATTATAGACTATTTAAAAGAGACAGATTGGGAAGATAGGTAATTTTATATGCCATAGAAAGACTAGGGGAAAAGTAGAGATTGACAACATTCAAAGCAGAGGAAACAGAACTATGGCTCTAAATTAGAAGCTGCTCTAGAAGCAAAATCATTACAGGAGTACAGGCTAGATCATCAACTCAGATGGGAGGAGAAAATATGATGGTAAGGGAAATTTAAAAGGCCTCATAATAAAATTAAGGAAAATCAAAAGATAATTGCAAGAGATGTCATAATAGACAATAAAATATTTTACAACTGTACAGATGAAAAGGAGCAAAAGGTCAGTGAAAGACTGTAAGCCCCCTGAGGGAGAGTGAGGGAAATCTAGTGATAGGAAAGGTGGACAAATGATTTTTTTGTCGCAGTGTATAATCAAGTTATCACAACAGCAGAAACAAGAAGAGTTCGTCAGTACTGAGATCCTCTGGCCTATGGAGACAGATGCTCGCTGTGGTTTTAAGAATGGTCATTCATTAAGTTTTAAATATTTGAATACATATTTTGCTTTATTTTATGATCCTCATAATTTGATGGATGTTAATTATCTTCCTAGCTACAGTCCAGTCTTGAAATCATTTGCATTAGTGGATGGTCTCCTTATAGACATGGACAGGGGTAGGAGATTCACAGTGTATTTAATGGACCTTTCTGGCTTCTTGGACACAATATTTCACAGGTACTACTAGCCTGTCTGTAGTGGCTGGCAGGAATCAAGTGGTGTGCACCTTTCTCGGAGACAGTTATGAGGATAGAATCTCCCCTTCACCAAAAGCACAATCACAACAGAGGCTTCAGGAGACATTGTGAGAAGCAACAGACTTAATTGCCAGCAATTGTTACCCAAGTAATGATAGATCTGTCAGTCTAACATCAATCCAGGCAAAATAATGGTTTGGCTGATTCAGGGCTCAGTTAATAAAGAATGAAAAGAAGGTGACATAATTAATGGAAATCAACATGAGATTATGGAAAAATAGCGCTTGTCAAACTAACATTTTTATGAGATTACACATTTTTGATAAAGAGAATAGTGTTTATATAACTTAGATTTCTATAAGGCATTTGATTCAGCATTGCATGCCATTTTGATTAAGAAACAAGACTGATACAAAAGTAATGCAGCATACATTAAATGCTTATAGATATAAGCTAACTGACAAGTCCCAAAATGTAACTGTAAATGGAGAAATTCTCATGGAGTGGGTGTGTTTTTAGAGGCGTCCCACAGGGCTCGGTTCTTGGCCCTATGCCATTTAACATTTTTAGCAATGCCCTGGAAGAAAACATAAAATGAGTGTTAACGTTTACAGTTGACAGGGAGATTGAGGGCGGGGTAAATAATGGACAGGTTATCAGCCCAAAAGCAATCTGGATCATTTTGTAAACTGGCCACAAGCAAGAATTGTGTATTTCAATATGGCCAAATAGCGTCAAAGAGAGTGGAAGAAAAGAATGCAGCCCACACTTACAGGAGGGGTGTTCTTATCCTGGGATTCTGAAAAAATACCTGGGCGAATGGTGACATATCAACAACTCAAGCTCCCAGTGCAACACTGCAGCCAGCAGCACAAATGTCAGGGCACTACTGATGATGATCTAAGGGTGCGTCTACACTAGCAATTTAAGTCGACTTAAGGACCCTTAAGTCACCTAAATTACTCCATGTCCACACTGGGCTTTCACTAAGTCAACTTAAGAAATTCCTTAAGTCAACTTAATGAAAGCTTAAGTTGACTTAATAACTACCCCTCCTTAGGTCGACTTAAGCCTTAAGTCAACTTCTTAAGTCGACTTAATGCCAGTGTGGACGCCTACATCCAATGTTAAGCCAACTTAATAAAGTTGACTTAAAAAGAGCCACTTTGTTAAGTCAACTTAATAAGGTCGACTTTAAGTTGACTTAAAGTCGACCTTATTAAGTCGACTTAACAAAGTCGACAACTTTTTTAGTGTAGGCATAGCCTAAAAGCATGAGTCTCTGTAATTAGGGCTGTAACTCAGGCACTTGCTCTGTAACTTGGGCATAGAGAGGTCCACATAAACACTACAAGGATGATCTACAGAATAGAAAACCAGCCTTATGAGAGGAGACTTAAAGCGCTTGGCTTGTTTAACCTAACTAAAAGAAGGTTGAGGGGAGATATAATTGCTCTCTATAAATACATCAGAGGGATAAATACCAGGGAGGAAGAGGAATTATTTGATTACAACGCAAATGTAGACACAAGAACAACTGGTTACAAACTGTCCATCAGAAAATTTAGGCTTGAAATTAGACGCAGGTATCTAACCAACAGAGGAGTAAAGTTCTGGAATAAAGTTCCAAGGGGAGCTGTGGGAGCAAAAAAACATAACTGCCTTCAAAACTGAGCTCAATAAATTCATGGAGGGGATGGTATGATGGGACAGCCTAGTTTGGCAATTCACTGAGTTTTAACTACGGGTGTGGATATACAAGTGGCCTAAGAAGGGAGGGTAGATGTGGTGGGTTCTGAGTTTTTACAGAGAATTCTTTCCTGGGTGACTGGCTGGTGAGACTTGCCCACATGCTCAGGGTTTAACTGATCGCCATATTTGGGGTCAGGAAGGAATTTTCACCCAGTGCAGATTGGCTAGGGTTCTCGTCAGTGGCAGATTAACCAGCCCAGGGGCCCTGGGCTGCCCTCCAACATGGCCCCCCTGCCTGCCCCCCCGACTATGGGCCCCCCCTCCACCTGGGGCCAGAGGGTGCTCCTGGCCCACCCCAACCCCGCTCTGGTCAGGCTGCGGGGCAGGGCTGGCTGGCGTGTGGTGCTGAGCAGAGTGGCAGAGGCTCTGCTGTGAGCCACCCGGCCCCTGAGTGGAGTGAACAGGGGCTGACCTGCCCTGCTCTGCCTCTGGGGGTGGGCCAACCAGCCCAGAGTCAGAGCAGGTTGGAGCACAGAGCCTGGGCCTGGCCTCTCTGGCTTCAGGGCCCTGCCCCCCACTCCTTCCCCTTCCACCATTGGCAGGGAAGGAGCACTGTCAGCACTCCTGCCCTGTCGGCACTGAGCTGGGCAGGTGTTGGATTTTCAGAGGGGTTTTAGGGGATGGAGCCCAGGGCTTAAGCCCCTAAATCCCCTTTGATAATCTGGCTCTGGGTCTGCAGGTTTTTCATCATCCTCTGTAGCATGGGGAATGGCTCACTTGCTGGTGGATTCTCTGTATCTTAAAGTCATTAAATCATGATTTGAGGACTTAGTCATAGGTTAGAGGCTTATTGCAGGAGTGAGTGGGAGAGGTTTTGTGGCCTGCATTGTGTAGGAGGTCAGACTAGATGATCACACTGGTCTCTTCTGACCTTAGAGTTTATGGCTATGTCTGCACTTGCTAAAATTAGTTTAAATTAGTTAGTTCGAATTAGCTTAATTCGAAGTAGCATGGCCACATTGGAATGTTAGTTCAAACTAAACAAGCACTTGCTTAGTTCGAATTTGCGATCCCCATGCATTTCAATGCCCGGTTAATTCGAACTAAGAAATTAGTTCGAATTAACATGGCCACATTGGATAATTCAAACTGGTTAGTTTGAATTAACCCCTTAGTTCGAATCCCCTATTCAAATTTATTAGTTCAAATTAAGGAAGCCCTTAATTCGAACTAACTAAAGCCTAGTCTAGCCATGGCTTTAGTTAGTTTGAATTAAGCCTCCTGAATTCAAACTAACTTGCCAGTGTAGACATAGCCTATGAGTCTGTGAGATTGACTAGAGGGTTGCATGCCTTCTCTGGACAGAAGAACCTTGTTCTGACTTGTTCCACGGTGACTTCAATTCAAGGTCTTGAGCTTCATCTTTGAAGTCCTGAATAGACCAAGATCCAGTTATGTTGAAAGACCATCTCACTCTTCACATTATTCTAGAAAGCTGTGATCACCAGGTCTAATTCAGTTGTTGACACACAGGCTATGTCTATGTAACCTTCAGGTGGGCTAAATTCATTTAGTTGCCCTTCTCCAGTGCCCCACAGAAATCAATCCCAACCCCTATGGGGGAAAGCAGCTGGAGACCCAGGATCCAGTCTGTACAGGACTCACGGCGAAGCTTGCTCAGAGCTACACTCACACATTAAAATACTACTAAAAACAAACATAACAATGAACTTTATTAACTACTAACTAAATGAACCTTATCCTAAGAAAACAAACTACAATTAACCAAGAACAATCCCTTGCATGAAAGATACCCAAGAGTCCCAAAGTCTGTGTGGAGTTCACCCAATTCTCAGCTACAGTCTTTGTTCCAGTGTAGAAGCTTGAGTGGCAAGAAATCGCTGTCCTCTTCTTTCTTTGCTGGGATCCTCTGTAGCATTACATGCAGGCTCTCTCTTCTCCTCTGCAACCAGCCCTCAGTCCCACATGCATGTTTGCAAGGTCTGTCGCAAATGACTCCTTTACATGGAGAAAACATCTTGTTCACTCCTGGCTCAGCTCCTCTCCAGAACACTGAGCACATGGTCTCCCCTCAAGGCAGCTCCTGCCTGCTGTCTGCTCAGGCTGCTGCTCTCCAGTCATCTGACTGACCACATCACATCACACCAGCAGGGTACACTGTGGAGCTACCACTCCCTGCTTCTGGAAGTTTCCAGTTGTGGGTTGCTAATCTGCCCAACAACAGTAACCCACCCTCAGCAGGTCTCTCAGAGATAGCCTTTTCAGGCATATGGGTTACATCTACACTTGTTATTTTAGGTCGACTTAGCTAAGGCGACTTAACAAAGTTGACTTAGCATGTCTACACCTAAATTTTAAGTTGATTTAGGGGGGACCCTACAAAGTTGACCTAGAGCAGGGGTCCTCAAACTATGGCCCGCGGGCCGGATACGGCCCGCCAAGGTCATTTACCCGGCCCCCGCCCCTGCTGCAGCCGCGGACAGCGCTGCGTCCAGTTCCCCCAGGGCGGAACAGGCAGGCTCAGGGCTAGGGCCAGACGCATCATTGTCGTCGGGCTGGCAGGGCGCCAGCAACAGGTAGAAAATGCTGAGCCCCGAATCTATTTTCCCCAGCAGGTACATGGGCACCCAGGCAGAATGCTGCGTTCCACCCAGGGGCCCCAGCGAAGCCGCAGACTCCTGCTGCGGCCAGGCTGGGGAGATTCAAATCTCCCGCCCTGAGCAGGCTCAGACAGAGCGTGCTCAGGGTGGGAGCGGCCTGGCCCAGAAGCAGCTCTGCCGGCCGTCCCTGCAGCTCCGAGCCTCCGGCCAGGTAAGGGGGCTGGAAGGGGCTGGAGGGAGGCCTGGAGAGGGCTGGAGGGGACAAGGAGACTGGGTAGGGGCTGGGTAGTGGTGGAGGGGACTATGGGCAGCTGGAGGGGGACTGGGTGGGGAGCTGGGGAGGGATGGATGGAGTTAGAGGCCTGGAGAGGGGTGGAGGGGACATGGGGACAAGGAGACTGGTGGGAGCTGGGGAGCGGTGGAGGGGATTATGGACGGCTGGAGGGGGACTAGGTGGGGGCTGGAGAGGGATGGAGGAGGTTGGGGGATGAATGGGGATTAGGGACAGAGGGGCCTGGGGAGGTGTGGAGAGGGTTTGGGGGCTGAAGGTGGGTGGAGTGAAGATGGGGGAAGCTGGGGAGTTAGGAGGACTGGAGTGAGGGTTTGGGGGCAGAGGTGGGCTGGGAGCCACAGCCCTGGATCTTTTTGCTATCCAGCAACGCCCCTGGCAGGGGCATGTGCGCACGCCTGCCTGCTTGCCCCATGCGGCTGGGGCAGTGGGGTGGCTGCGGCCGGGGCAGGCTCCCGGGCTCCCACCCGCCGGCCGCCTCGACTTCCCGGCACAGGGCCAGGATCGGTCTCCAGTGCCGGGGTCTGCTCTGCTCTCCCGGGGCCGCGTTCGGGTCCCCGCCGCCAGCGGCCTAGGCTTCTTTCTTTCTTTTTTTTTCTTCTTTCTTTTCTCGGCTTCTTTCTTTCCTCCTTTCTCTTCTTTGCCTTCCTTTCTCTTCCCTTCTTTCTCTTCTTTGCCTTCCTTTTTCTTTCCTCCTTTCTCTTCTTTGCCTTCCTTTTCCTTTCCTCCTTTCTCTTCTTTGCCTTCCTTTTTCTTGCCTCCTTTCTCTTCTTTGCCTTCCTTCTCTTCTTTGCCTTCCTTTTTCTCTTTCCTTCCTTCTCTTCTTTGCCTTCCTTTTTCTCTTTCCTTCCTTCTCTTGCTTCCTGCCTCCTTCCTTCCTTCTCTCCGCCTTTCTTTTCCTACCTTCTCTCTTTTCTTTTTCTCTTCTTTGTCTTCCTCTTCCTGTCCTTCCTTCCTTTTTTTCTTTTTCTCTTCTGTCTTCCTCTTCCTTCCTTCCTTCCTTTCTCTTTTTTCTTTTTCTCTTCTTTGTCTTCCTCTTCCTGTCCTTCCTTCCTTTTTTTCTTTTTCTCTTCTGTCTTCCTCTTCCTTCCTCTTTTTTCTTTTTCTCTTCTTTGTCTTCCTCTTCCTC